>CM077908.1:25250341-25850341 GCA_039720435.1 Amazona ochrocephala
TAAGATGCACTTTGAGTTGAAAAGTAACAGCCATCTTCTTAGTTCAAGAGGCATGCTAGGCCATTATATTTCAGAAGCAATATTCAAACAGCATTTTGGAGTTTAACTGCACAGGTCCCCATAGAAATCAGGGGAATCCTTTACCTTAAAATCTTAGAGCTACCCCAAATTCCCTTCTAGATCAAATATCCATCATGACAAATCCATGTTGATACTCATTTCCTGGCATCAACATCAGAGGCATGAATCATCCTGGATACCTTTAAAGTGTTTCTTAAATTTTTCAAGACAACACTGGCTAAACCAAGGACACAACAGAAGCCTTAGATCAGGTAACACGCACTGTTACTGAGACATGGCAGCCTCTTCTGGTGTCAAACTTTAACACCAAAACTAGCATTATCTCTAGCTTTCAGTCCCTCTGGATCACATGTCACACTATGCTACACCTAGTTACCTCAAATATTGCTGCAGTTAAATACCAGCTTGATCCGACAGCAGCAAGAAGTGACACCACAAATATTTTACAATCAGTCATTTTTACGAAATGTGAACATAGTATTTAAAAAACTGTTTGCCCAATTCCAGTTTCTATCAGCCTTTCTGTAGTCCACCCCTCCCTCTAGCAGATAAAACTGCTCTCCATGACACATACTTTTTATTCTGGACCTTAGCTGAACAATTTGGCTTGAAAAAGATCTTAGATATTTTTTACCCTTTGACTACTTCCAGACTATCCCAAATGAAGACAACAGAAGTTACACATGTCTAGTTTCAGTCTCAATTACATTACAATCATCACTTATCACTTCGCTCCAACACATAATGATTGCATTAGCCCTTTCTGCTAGGGTAGCAACCACACAGAGGCATTTGGTTTAACACAACCACAAAATCCTTTCCACAGTCACTGTTTTCCAACATGCTGTCACATTCTGTAATTATGGCCTGTATCCCTTTCTGTCCAAATTACAGCCCTGTATCTAGTCGTTAACAACCCAGGATCTGACTAACCAGCCATCCCTCGGTCAAAGATCAGCTCACTTGTTTGATTATAAAGACAGGAACACTCAAGCTCTTGTCTCAACTCTGCTGACCCTACAAGAGAAGTCTCAGTGCAAAACTAAACATACATCTGGATCCATGCCTGCAAGCTTATTTACTCTCATGAACCCCATTCTCTGTGTTGAAATTCCAAACTAGCTATGACCATGTGCCAGCAAAGAAGCTGCAAAGAGATTACACATTCCACATAGGCATTATAATCCTTACCCAGCACAAGCTTGAAGACATGCCAACATAGTTGCCAAGGTTTCTGGAGGAAGTTGAGCACTTTTGGGCTGTTCTTTTTCTGGAGCAAGGCCACCCAGAATAGATGGACATCTTCTCTTTAAAAAAGTCATACAGGCCTGGATGAAAGGCTCCTGAAGGGGGGGGGGGATAAAAAAAATGTTTTCTTAATCGCCCAAACAGCATCCAAGCACTATTTCAAACTTAGCAATTGCACCATGGAAAGAATTGCACTAAACTATTATAGTTCAGTGAAAACACTGAACTATCAGACCATGGACACCTTCCACAACATTAAAGCTACTTATAAGATTGTTAAAGTGACTTGAGTTAATCACTGATAGAGTGAAGAAATAAGAAAAAAACCTGTTTTACCCCATGCTCCCGAATTTTATCTGTGAGCCATTTATCAAGTTTGAGGTATTCCCGTCGAGAGGCAAGTGCAGCAAGGTCAATAACAAAAGCAAATGGAGTACCATTTAGCAGCATTGACAAGGCCTAAAGGGGGGGGGGGGGAAAAAAATATCAGAAGACTACTAGTGAAGACACAAGGATACCCCATCCTTTCTTTCCTTTTTAATCCCCATATGTTTCTTAGTAAAGAAATCTTGCTATCACATAGAATCCCAGATTGGGTTGGGTTGGAAAGGACCTGAAAGCTCATTTAGTTCCAACCCCCTGCTACAGGCAGGGACACCTTCCACTAGATCAAGTTGCTCCAAGGTCCAACCTGGCCTTGAACACTGCCAGGGATGGGGCAGCCACAGCTTCTCTGGGCAACCTGTGCCAGGGCCTCACCACCCTCACTGCGAAGAATTTTCTTCATGCTGCTATGCTTTTCTTAGTCAACAAAAAAATTGGTACTACAAGCTTCAGTTATAGCTTGCTCAGGAGAGACATAAGCAAGAGCTCCCATTTCAAATCATGACCCTACCCCTTCTTTGAAGCCACCTTGTGTCGATAGTTAAGTTCCTCTTTATGAATATCCACCAGCAAGTGGAGCTACCAAGTTGATAGCGCAACAAAATTAATCAGAAGAGCCTGTCATCTCCCTGTAAACAGAGCTCAACCCCTTCAGAGCTCCTTTGAATGTGCTACCTCCTCAAAGCCTTCAACTTTTAACACAGAAACTGCTACAACAAAACTGTCTTCAAGCAACAGTTGATGCTTTTGCACTGAGACATGCAATTATTTTGCATCTAACTTTAGGAAGAAGTAAAGGCCTCAAAGTCAGTCACAACTTCCAGTCTCTTTTGTGAACGTGTAAACAGCTGAGAAGTAGTAGTACTGTTAAGAAATCCCCGTTCCATGAATCTTAGCAGTGCCACCTTCACACAAATACCTGATGGATATTTACTATGTTCTAATGTTAATGGTATTCAAGGTTAAAACAGTCAAAGCTCTTCCTGGATTTACAGTGCATTCACGTAGCAAGCAGGTCTATTATACTGCTTCCCAAGTAACTTTTCAACTAAGCTATGTAACCAACTCTACTGCAAACATCAAGTGAAATATCTTGGGCTCATAAGTGGATAGCACTAGCACTCTAGAAAGCATCTGTAGTCAGATACCACAGCTCAGCTGAAGAGCACTTAAAATCCACATGAGCATAGGATTTCTTTTTGCCCCCCCCCCCCCTTTTTTTTTTTTAACTAAGACTAGGTACAACAGTAACGACTTAATTCAGACACACTTAAAGCAATCCTTATTAAATGAGTCACAACTAAGTTAAACTTAGCTTTTGTTAAAAGATGAGCAATTCTGCATAAGACACTGGACAGAAAACAACAGCAGTGCTCTGGAAAACTCACCTTCAAGTCTTGTGCCACATCAAGAATACGTGAGAGTTTTGCCTGATCATACTGCTCCCCTCTCATGTACCATTCTGCCATTGCATGCATGATCAGCTGACGAATCGAAGGAGACTGACCCTAAGGAGAATTACATTAGGATTGTACTTCATGCCTCTAGGAAAAGGATCAACTACATGAACATTAAGTAGGATATTTTACTTCCAAAGCTTAACATGCAAACATTATTTGCTCTTTAGCTTCAGAACTTCTAAGTTGGGCTTTTTGTGCAATAACAAACTATCCTGGAGCTACTAAAGGATGCAGAATGACTAAGAATGTTAAGTATGTAGAACCCCATCTCTGAGTGTACAGCTAATTCTTCTCAATTGTAGAGAAACTGCTTTTGAAATATGCAAATCATTTACAACACGTTATGCTTGACATGATGTCCTGAAGTGAGAATTGCAATGTCACATCTTAACATGGAAAACAGTACCTAGCTCTTTACAGGGACATTTTGAAACTACAGCACAAATAAGATTTTGATGGCAGCAAGGGTTTTGCTCATCTGAGGAAGCGAAACATCCTCAAGTTGTGGAATGGCACTGCGTAACATGGCAGCCATCATTGTGTACTTAATTCTGAAACCTACCCTGTGGGAAAACTGCATATTCTTTCATTTCAAGACCTTATGCAAAAAGCACACCACTTGTATCCTACCCCTCATTCTGCAATTTTTAAAGAGTTATCAGGAAAAATATAAAATGTTCATAGCACTCCAGCTAGCAAATAGCCATCATTTTGCAGTGAATGTGGACCAAACTTCTTATTAATGCTACTCAAACAGGAAAAGATGTTTTCTACCGCAGATTCCCTCCAACCTCAGAGGCTTCCACTGCTTTAAGTTTCTTCTTATGACTCCTATTTGCTTAATTACCAGTGGACACAGTAATGAAGGCCATACCAAAAGGCCTACTTGTTTCCCTATTACAAGCATGGATTTGCATATATATTTACTCTGTCTCTACATGGAAGCTCTCCTTGAAAAAGCTCAGCAGCAAATCCTAAGTTTTCAGAAAACATCCTAGACTCTTAAGAGTATAGTTTCTTTATATCTAGAATAGCCTCCATCTTTTCACAAGTAAAATGGAGATAATTTTGGTTTAAACCTTCTTACCTCTTAACTGCTTCAGGTTTCTACACTTCAAATGTGTAAGGTAAAGAGTTGGGAAGGGAGCATTGCTATTGTGAGATTTATGGTGTTTGTTTAAAAACAAGCAAAAAAACTGTGGTCAACTTTGGTTAAAACTGAATGGTTAAAACACTCAAACTTAAATTTGATCTCCACTTTTACAGGAATATTTTCTCAGTGAACATTACTTCTTTGTTCTGAATACATTTCCCCAAAGAAAAATCAAATCACAATAGTTTGCTTCAACTCATATTACTTTGCATTAACCACTGAATTTACTTCTTGGGTTTTAAACTACACAGTTCATAAGCTAATGTAAGCATTGTTGTTTTAATTGTCCAAACCACTTAACAAGCTTTCAGTTACCTGAGCAAGCTACAGACACACTCCAGTGAAAATACTTACTTGTCCATGCCATGCATAGTGCAAAATGATGGCAGAGTTGGGATGGTTGCCAAGGAAAATTGGCATGAGTGTGGAGATGAGTTCGTGGCGCAAGGTATGCCAGGATGTATTGATCTGTAATAAGGCCAACACCAACATATCTGGGCAATGCTTGATTGGAAAACTGAAGAGCTGCTTAACCTGCTCATACTGTCCCACTTCTGCCAAACGTAACAGAGACTCAATCAAATCTAGGCTCTTCCTAACAAAAGACAAAAATAGACAGGAAACACACCACACACACAAGGGGAGGAAAAAAAAAAATAAAGAGGTCAGCTTACAGGATCCAGGATTCCAGCATTTTGTAGAACTGAGATAATATAAAGCAATGCCTGCTGCAAACCTAATTTAAATTAGACATTAGGAAGTTCTTCACAGTGAGGGTGGTGAGGCCCTGGCACAGGTTGCCCAGAAAAGCTGTGGCTGCCCCATCCCTGGCAGTGTTCAAGGCCAGGTTGGACCTTGGAGCAACTTGATCTAGTGGAAGGTGTCCCTGCCTGTAGCAGGGGGTTGGAACTGGATGAGCTTTCAGGTCCTTTCCAACCCAAACCAATCTGGGATTCTATGATTCTATGAAACTTGATGTTGCAGCTCTTGTCACGTAGAATTAAGCTTACAAGGCCATTCTTAACCATGAAAATTAACACCTTTACTTTTTTTGTTTGGGTTTTTTTGTGGGGGGTTTTTGCTTGTTTGTTTTCGTTTACAAACCAATTTAAGAGCTTAAGAGCTTCTGATTCCGTTAGGGAAGGGGGAAAAGTAAAAGCTGATGTTTGAAAAAGAATTAAACTTGAGGTAGATAATTTAGCTTGAAACATACTTCCAGAGATGGAATACACCTTTTTAGAACACCTCCAAGTCCCCACCTGTGAAACTTAGTGAAGATATTCTACTTTTTTCATCTGCTTTACAGACAAACAATCATTGCCACCTTTCCCAATTTACCCACATTCCCCACCCTCCAATTTCCTCTTCTTGGCCATACAATGGAAAAAAAGTTAAATATATTCACTGAAATGAGCTACACAGCTGTATCAAAAGAAGGGGTGTAAGGGTCAGCTCATCAGCTTTATGCAATAACTCAGCAATAGCTATATAAATTTACTGTTTAAATCCCAGGACTTCTTTCATACAAGTACAGCAGGTTTCCCTAATGTCATCCTGGGAAAGACATTTAAATTCATACCTCCTCTAAACCTTTCTATCAGCTCACAGTATGTCCCAAAATACACCAGCAGAAATTCTCCAGAGAACTGGATGACTTCAATAAAAGCAAGAACTGGCAGTACACTTTCAAATATTATGGAAGCACATGAGAACTTTCATCAATCAAACACTGAACAAATACTAATGGCTGATGTCTTGGGATATACGCAGCTACAAATAAATCTGGTTGCATGACTACAAAGCCACATGTGATCAGACAAGTAATCTAAATCTAGGTATGAAAAGCAGTTGAAAGCAGGTTTACCATGTAGCAATTTCCCTGTTGTCATCCTCTGGTGGTGCTTTCAGGATGTCTGTGGCAACAGTATGACAAGGGTAGTCAGCAAAACAGAAGATGTCAGGGTTTATGAGGGAATGTTGAATGAAGGAGAGCTGGAATAAAAGACAGCAGAAATAGTTTAGATATTTAGAGTTTAGGGTTCCTTCCATTTTATCAACTGTCACATTTCTGAAAATGATGCAAATCAATGAATCAGTAGAGATGAGCCAAGATACATTATCAGTGTTTTACATAAGACTGAACACCTCCCACTTCCCCCAGGATTTCTAAAAACAACAGATACAGATGTGCTCAGGGAACTTGTCTGCACAAAGATGTAGCCCTTTCGTGTAGCCAGGTAAAAAAAGCTCAAAGCACAACTGTGCAGCAACAGTTCTACACTCAGCTGAATCATGCACCAGAATTCTGCTAAAACCAAAGCTGCTGTCACATGTGTACAGCAAGTAAACATCTCCTCTCAAACAATGCAGACACTGTTCAATTAACAGACTGTACTTCAGTAACATACCTGAGGCCTATGCCTTAACAGGCCAAGTTCTCCAGTGTGGCTTGTCTCAAAATTCACATTACCAATCCACATTTACCTTCCAATAAATCCAGGAACTTGGCAGGTGTTGTACAGATACAGCAGAAACAGCGGTATGCTTACCTGGCCCTCTGCATGCTTCCAAGGTCTATATATGGCATTAACTGGAAAAACTTCCATGCCCAGCCCTCTCTGGATGCCAAACACCACAATATGCAGGCCCTTGCTGTCACGAATCTGAAATCCCAGATGGTCCAATTCATAGGTTACTACTTTGAAGTCTAGGCTAGGATTCTGCAACCAGAAAAACAAGTAGTCAGTCTTGAACATTAGAGTGTTCAATACTGTCTTGTAAGAACCCTTCTTCATCAGTAATTTATCCAGCTTAACATACACCTGACTTCTGGTTGAAAGCAAGGGCTTTGGTTTAAAAAAGAACAGGATATAGATAGTTGTGAGAACTTGATGCAAGTTAATGTTTGAAACTAGCCTGTGAGACTGCACTTCCCCAGCACCACAGGCAGTAACATCTATCCTTCCAAATATTTCATTAACAAGTCCTCAAAAAAAAAAAAAAAAAAAGGCGGAAAAAAAAACAACCCAAAACCCCCAAACACACAACCCCTTTCTTAGCATGCTAACTCATTCCTTTTGTAGACTTCCATATGCCCTCCAATAAAAGGCAAAAGGGTCTGACCTGCTGGCAAGCAGAACTTGCTTTTCCTTTTGGAGAATGTACACTGCAATTAATTGCAAAGCAGCTATTTGATTTTCAGCAATAGTGTGAAACCATAAGGATGAGGGAGCTTGGAGGGAACCATGGCCACAGTGGATCACAGACCACTCATTTCAGAGATACGCGAGCACCAAAGAAAGCTAGTTGTACATTCCAAGATTTAGGAAAATAAAGCAGGGACTCCTGCATAGACTAGAGATGACGTACAAAAAAAAAAAAAAAAAAAAAAGAAAAATCACACAACATAAGGTAGGCAAAGGAAATGGTACTCACATTTCACTGAGTTAATTGCAAAAACAGCTGCTTAGAAGTGGTAGAAAAAGGTTCCTATTTCTGAAACCTCATCACACACAAGAAACATTTAGCATTTTGGAATGAGTAGCTACAAAAATATTTTGCTTCCTTTTCATCATCAATGCCTACAGTGAGATGTTTTTCAAAATAAGGTGCCTGATGCACTGAATTTTCCACTGCCAGAAGTAAGTTCAAGCACACAAACCCTCAGAGGACACATGCTGGAGTACATGGGAGCAGTGTGGAATAAAATCTGAAGCTGCACCCAAGTTTGCCATTCAGACAGCTTTTTCCCCACAACTCCTCAAAATATTCTTGTTCATGAGGAAAGAACACCACCAGTCATTTAAGTACAGCAACACAATTATATTAATGAGATTCAAAGCCATTCAGGCTGCTAGGAGCTTAAAATGATTTATATTCACACCAAGACATGCCCTTCTTGCAGATATTCTGCATAAAGGCCAAGATGCTCACAAAACTTACCAGCTCTTTAAGAACATCAATTAAGACCTCCACATTCCAGGTATGGGCTTGTGCTCCATCACTTTTATCTTTCCCATCACTCCAAATCCCACTGCCAGGAGCCGAAATAGACTGCAAGTTAAATACACTCCATCAAATACTAGGTAACAATAAAGCAGTCTCAAAAGCTCCTAGCTACATAACTCCCAGCACTATGAAGGCAAAAAGTTCAGACCAGTAATGTCACCAGTTGCACACAACTGAGAATCATTCAATTTTCAGCAGAACAGTTAGACTTGTAAGTGTTGAATAATAAAAGAAAGTCTTGAACTACTAGAGAACAGCATTTTAACTCTTTATTATCTGCTGATTAAAATATATCTAAGCCCAATAGGTCACTCACTTGTAATGGAATACCATCCATCAACCCTGAATGAGTTCGAGCCATCATCCCCAAAACCCTGGCAACCTGGGCAGCCGTGACTTCCCGAACACCAAACTGCATGATTATGTTGCGACATTCTTCCATGCTGATATAAAATAATAAAACAAAAATTAAAAAAAAAAAAATTTAAAACACACACAAATCCAAGGAGATCTTAATTCAAAAGCAAGTTTCACTGTGGCACAAAATAAGACAGACAGATCAAAACAAGACCTGTAGGTACAGTTGGGAGAAACTAATCACAAACTAAAGTATAATCATTCACTCAGCCTCAGTCATATTAGTCAAATGATCCAATGTCATGGTTTAAGCCCCTCACGCAGTTCGGTCATTCACTCCCCTCTCTTTCTTCCCCCAGTCCTGGGGGGATGGGGAGGAGAATCGAAAGAATGCAACTCCCACAGGTTGAGATAAGAACAGTTCAGTAACTAAGGTATAACACAAACCACTACTGCTACCACCAGTAATAATAATGACAAGGCAAATACAAGGAAAGAGAATACAACTGCTCACCACCCGATACCAAGCCCGACCACGCAGCGCACCCCCACCCTTCCGGGTCTCTGTCCTCCGTTTTTTACATCCTGGGCATGACGTGCTGTGGTATGGAATACCCCTTTGGTCAGTTTGGGTCAGGTGTCCTGCCTCTGCTTCCTCCTGGCTCCCCCTCATCCCTGGCAGAGCATGGGGCTCAGAAAGTCCTTGGTAAAACCAAAACATTACCAAGCAGTAACTGAAAACACTGGTGTTATCAGCACTGTTCCCAGGCCAAAAGTCAAAAACACAGCACTGCACCAGCTACTACGAAGGAGAAAAATGACTGCTACTGCTGAACCCATGACATCCAATATAATAAAATTCCATGAGAAGCAAGAAGAGAAATTCAGTAGAAGCTCCATGCAATTATTTAAATGAAACACGCTGTGCCATGTATTCAGTTCAAAGCTAGGTCTACTTCAGTGACAGCAAGAGATGTTTCACAGGCTATGCTCTGTCAAAGCAAAAGCGCAGGGTAGGTTTAGCAGTTTGCTGTTAGAAGCACTTCCATGCATTGACCTGCTATACAGCTTCAAAGAGTGAAGGTTTTGCTAGCTAAAAGTAAAACAAAGGCTTTGAAAAATGCATGTTCAAACCAATGACGTGCACAGTTCAAAAGGTAAGCTGTGAAAATAAGGATGCCTTCTGGCCTGGTGCAAGGCCAGGTGTCTCTGAGCAGAGGTTGGTAAGAAAAACCTTTGAGGAGCCCAAAAAGCAAACAATGAGCAGATGCTGAAGTTTCAATTTTAGAACTGAAAGCCTTTTTTTGCAATGCGTTTCACTTTGTGAACACTTCTTTAGGCCAACAAGATGCATGCAGCATCAGTACAGATAACATATGCCTCCTAAAACAGTGTTTAACAAAGGAAAATTTTCAACATCTTCCAACACATTTATATTGTGCTTCCTCACTTCCCTATTTGAACAGAAACTTATATGAAAACCAGATTTTATCACCTCCCCAAAAATAGTCACTAGTCTTTTAAAATACAAAATCATTTAGTTCTGTTAGCTTATGCTTCTTAAATGTATCTTAATAAAAAAAAAAAAAAAAAACACCACACAAAAAACAACCAAAACACACCCCCCACAAAAAAATAAGGAAAAAAAAGAAAAACAAAACAAACAAACCACAACAAAAAACACACAATACATTAGGTTTATATTGAGGGCTAAGACTAAGGCCCACATCAAAACCAGCCACAGGCTTGCAGGCTCCTGTTACCACTACCAATATTAAAGCACTATCCTAAATCCTTAAAAACAGCATTCAGACATTGAGCTGGATTTGTGCAGATAGTAGGTATACAGCAGGAAAGACATTCAATATATAATGAATAATGTAATATAGCCAAATTAACTCTTCAATAGAAAGCTTCTAAGTAGTCTAGCTTCTCCTGCTTTTCTAGTAATTATTCCAACTCACGTGCGTATAAACAAATAGCCCATATAACACAACACTTATGCCATATGCAAAGCTCTTCAGTCTTACTGAGGCCACACCTGCAATCCCACAGGGTTCTATAGATGACAACCCATTTTGCGTGACTCCAGCAAGTCCAAGTGACAGCTTCCCATCTAACATTTCAGACTAGGGGCACAGAGCAAGAATATGGAACACTATTGAAGATGTGGGTCATGTATTACTACGAACATACGTGCAGATCCAGGGTGAGTTTAAGAGCTGTATTTTACCAAAATAAGCCTAAGCAGGCAAAGACTGATGCAGCTGTGAAGATACTCTAGCATTTCACTATCATAATTAGATCCTACAGCTACAAATGATCTCAGTCATACTGTGTACCACACTGATCAAACCCCAGTACAAACAGAAAGCTGCTGCTGGCCAACTCTTGAAGCAAGACTATTACATTCAGTTCTTCTGTAACCCGCTTCATATGAACAGGGAGCTAAGAGCAGCCTGGCACAAAAGCAAAGTTCTTCCAAAGACCTAATAAGATTTAGTTGGGATTTATTCTGCCTAGCCCCTTTGGTTTTACTTACAACAAGAAAGGGCAATTGTCAAATTCTTATAAAACCTTCATGAAGAATTTGAATACCTTTACCTAGCCCTTCTCACCATGACAAAATGCTACACAATCTCAACAGACATGCTACACACATTAGAAGAAAGCAAAATATAAAACAGAAATTAAAACGAGACCTCGCAATACTCAATGAGGTTCTAGTTATTTTAGTACTGCAAGTGTTCTTTACCCTTTGTCTCAAGAAACAAGAAGGAAAACCACCACCACCCAAGGTGCCTACAAACCTTGTACAAAAGCCATAGCCAACTTCTTGCATGAAATCTGCCAGAGAACTCTCCACCATGGTTTTGGCTATCCCTCCAGAATCAGGCAGGATCCTGTCCATTAGAATGTCCCGTTTTTCAGGGTATAGAAGTGGTGAAAGCACCACAGGACAACACTCCTGGGGAAAATCTAAAGGCAAGAAAAAAAAAAAAAGTGTCAAAAAACCCCAGAATAATAGTTGCATGCAAGTGACTTTGAAATAATTTGACTGCTCTGCTAGTTTCCCTGCTGCTGCAGAAATCAAGAGGGCACTCACTCATGCAGCATCCCTCCATCCCACCTCCCCATTCTCTACAGGCACTTGAATATTCATAGAATGGCTTTGGTTGGAAGGGACCTTAAAGCTCATCCAGTTCCAAACCCCTGCCATGGGCAGGGACACCTTCCACTAGAGCAGCTTGCTCCAAGCCCCTGTGTCCAACCTGGCCTTGAACACTGCCAAGGATGGGGCAGCCACAGCTTCTCTGGGCAACCTGTGCCAGGGCCTCACCACCCCCACAGAGAAGAATTTCTTCCTAATATCTGATCTAAATCTTCCCTCTGTTAGCTTAAAGCCATTCCCCATCCTGTCTCTACAGGCCCTTGTATTCCTAGAGAACAAGAACGTAGAATAGATTGGGTTCCCACAGGGTCAACTGCAGCTGCCCAAAAGGGCTAACAGCAAGTTTAGAACTGGATTCTCAGTAACAGCAGTTATACAAAAAAAATACCAAAAAAAAAAAAAAAAAAAAAAAAACAAAAAACACACACACAAAAACAAACAGAGCAGGAAACAACACAAGCAGAACAGCAAAAGCCTCTCCTCCAACTCAGGAAGTATTAGAAAACAAAGAACCTGCTATTGAGTCTAAGAAGTCTAGGCAATCTAAACCAGGCACATGGCATGAAAAGAGAGAATGCTTACTTCTTCCTCCCTGGGAAGCAAAATCTAAGGGAGACACAGTAACGAGAGAACCAGGTGTGTGGGTGGGAGTTCAGTCCACAGTGGAAAGCAGCAATGACACTTCATGGGTGGGCTTTCCTGAGACAGCATTATCCTTAGTTAAGGTGATGCATAATGTCTCCATACTCTTTGGAGACACTCAGAGAAGAGTTCCCAATTTCCCAAAACAAAGTGGGGGGGAATTACAGAAGCTAATACACTAAATCTTCATTTAAGTATAACTTATTAGTTCATACTTCAACAAACAATAAATATTTTGCTCTTGTATAAGGGGTGCCTTGCTCTAGGTCTGGAGAGAGCCAGGGAGTGGGATCAGTTAAATCAAGTCAGCTTCTCAAGTCCAAATCCTTATTCTGATGGGTTTACAGCAAACACTGTTTCAGAAAGGAAGACACTACCCCTGCCATCACAAGGACCATGGTAGCTTCCAGGAAATGAACCAGTTTTATTCAAAAGCACTTCCCTCCCTGCGCTAGTGTTTCCTCATAGATCTGCACCCAATATACACAACCCAGTGCTTAAAATATACTATACCTGTTTGAAATGTTTGTTCCTTATGCTGTAAGGAGCTCAAGTTTTTCAACTACCCTGCACTGAGTTGCTTTAAGTTAAATCTACAAATACCATCCCCCCACAAGCACAGATTCAAATATCCCCTACTTAATACCGATTTATCACTCTTCAAAAAAACCAAACATGATACCACATTACTGCTCACTGAAATAAAACCCAGTACATTATGCCAGGACAGTGGTATTTTTCTGTCAGTTGATAGAGTTCTGAAAACAGTCTCCCCACCATCTGTAACATACTGCACTGGCAGTAAATTACAAAAAATCCATTTCAAAGTTTGCATTTAGTCAGGTTTCCTGACAACCACCACACTTACCTCTACGTAATGTTTTGAGGAAAGCGTCAATCTGTTCCTGTCCTACCCCAAAGGCTCCCTTCTGCCCAAAAAGGAGATGGGAGAGGAGAAGGTGCAGGACCTCTATTGCAATATCTTGGAAGCCACCTTCTTGGTTTCCACTGACGTCTGTGTCAATGTAAGAGCGCAAAAGATCCGGTAGTTTCTGCTTGATAAACTGGGCAGCTTTTGAAGACAAAAGAGGCAAGACTCAAAACCTGCTTTTTAATATGAAGACTTTTTAGCTAGGTACTATTCTCTTAATCTGAATTTGTTTACTGCAAGACACAACAGTTAAGAGTTAAAGAGAAGTCTTAACCCATACCTCAGAACTCAAATATTACTGGACAGCTAAAAGAAAAAAATCACAGTACCTCAAAATTTGATTCATTATCTAGCAAGTCATTCATGGAAGAGACCTTCAACTTCATATAAGACAACATGACTGCGCTATCTACTGCCCCTCTCAAAATGGTGTTAGACTCAAATGGCACCACTAATTGCAAGGTCTTGCATTACTCAGGTTACACAGACACACATCTATCCATCTTTAGAAAGCTCACTGCTTACAAAGAAAATGCATCCCTGCTGCAGTACTTTAAAAACTTCACTTACCAAAACCTCGTAGATCTGAGCTGAAAGAGTTCAATAAAGCAAGACCAAAAATCACCTATAAACAAGAATGAGTATCACAGTAAGGGGACATCATCCTTGCTAACAAGCTTAGTCAAAAAACATTAAAGTATTTTCAAAATAAGTGTTCACCTACCTCTTGAACCTTACTTAGTTTGATGACTTTACTCAATTGGGCAAATAAGTGGGGTGAAGGCTTTAGACTCTGAAATAGACAAGAAGAGTTAAATGGAAGCTGTTATGGAATTAGTATCATTTGAAATGCAGCAGTCTATCCAGAGTTCATTTGTATATCTGGAATATTAGGAACTATTCTGCTGTAGGTTAACACAAAGATTATGTGGCTAAACAGACATCTTAGGAACTACTTTTGGATACATCTAAACTAAAAGTTTCTTCTGCATATCCCACTCTTTCACTATCAAACCACTATCGTGGCTTTGATATTGAAAGAGAAGCACTGATGAATTATTCTGGTTCTGGCTACCAAAACCAAGACATAAACTACTAACCTTAGATTAAGCTTTAAAATTAGTTTGCAGTCATTCCAAGTGATCAACTTGCTCTGTTTAACAAATCCAACTTGTGGACAAGCTAAATTTTTTGAAGACTTAAGTGCAACCAATCTTAGCCATAAAAAAACAACCCAGGAAAAACCCAAGGGAAAACCAGTTGGTTTCCTACAGACCAATTCACTGCAGTTACTGACACTGGGATCCCCTTCAAGAAACATACAAACCTTCTGATAGTGCAATGGATTGTCAATGGCATAGGACAGCGTCGAGATAAAGTTTGGTTTTGTAATCAGCAATACACACTCCTGGATCAGAAACTGAGTCTGAAAAGAACAAGATAACTTGAAAACCCTCACATTGCTTCATAACAGAACAATAAAACATAGCTTCTACTGTCTACAGCGAGCAGTAAAATTAAACAAAGATAAGGTCTTTCTAACTGCACAAATTCTCATTAATGGTAAAGTCTTTCATTCCAGTTTTCTTCAGGTTTGGTTAGCTTTCTCTTTTAAGATTAAGTGATGAAACAATCTCCATCATATGTGCAACATTTCATTTTCTGCAAGCATCTTCCCCCATTGCAAAAGACAACCTAAGAATATTTGATTCCTATTTATAAGCTAAAAAGCCTGTGGTAAAATGGCTTAAGGATGAATACACACCTGAGAGAACAGACACCAAAAGTGTCAGTTAGTGGATTTGGACAAAGTTTTAAAAAACAAAGAAAGGCTTTCAAAATAGAGCACTGCATGTGCTGGAAAAAGCAATCGTACTGAAGCTATCACGTTTTCCAAATCAAGCAACTGTAAGAGTCAGGTACCAACAATTTGTTGCCTTCTGACTGAGGATCAGCAAAACATACTTGCAATTGAAAGGCCATAGACCAGAAAAAAAGTCAGCTTAAAGCTACTAAAGGATCACCTGCTACAAGCTCAGGAGTGTTGTGTCCCAACTAGAAGGAATTGCAGCAGGAGGGCCAGGAGACCTCCCTGGATGGATAAGGAGCTGCTAAGGAAAATTCAAGGGAAAAAAGAGGCTTATAAAAGGCAGACATAAGGACAGGTGGCCTGGGAAGAATACAGGGATGTTGTCTGAGAAGCTAGGGACCAGGTTAGGAAAGCTAAGGACCACTTAGAATTAAACTTGGCTAGGGATGTTAAAGATAACAGGAAGGGATTCGATAGCTACATAGTGAATAAAAGACAGACTAGGGACAACATGGGCCTTCTCTGGAAGCTAACGGGAGAACTGGCTACCCTGGATTTGGAGAAGGCTGAGGTTCTTAATGACTTCTTTGCCTCAGTCTTCACCGGCAAATGCTCTGACCACACCACCCAAGTCCAGGAAGGCAGATGCAGGGACTGTGAGAATGAAGACCTTGGGCCCACTGTAGGACAGGATCTGGCTCGAGACCATCTTAGGAACCTGAACATGCACAAGTCCATGGGACCTGATGAAATTCATCTGTGTTGTGAATGCGCTATCGCTGGTGGCGTTCAAGGCCGGGTTGAACAGAGCCTTGGGTGTCATGGTTTAGTGTGAGGTGTCCCGGCCCATGGCAGGGGGGTTGGAACCAGATGATCTTAAGGTCCTTTCCAACCCTAACTATTCTATGATTCTATGACTGGAAAAAGGGTAAAATAACCCCCATTTTCAAGAAGGGGAAAACGGATGACCCAGGGAACTACAGACCAGTCAGTCCCACCTCTGTGCCTGGCAAAATCTTGGAGCAGATTCTCTTGGAAGGCATGCTAAGGCACATGAAAAACAACAAGGTGCTTGGTGACAGCCAGCATGGCTTCACTAAGGGCAAATCCTTTCTGACCAATTTGGTGGCCTTCTATGATGGGGCTATGGAACTCATGGACAGGGGCAGAGTAGTTGATGTCATCTACCTGGACTTGTGCAAAAGTGTTTGACACAGTCCCGTACAACATCCTTGTCTCTAAATTGGAGAGACAGCTATTTGATAGATGGACCACTCAGTGGATAAAGAACTGGATGGATGGATGGCTGCACGCAAAGAGTTGTGGTCAATGGCTCAATGTCCATCTGGAGACCAGTAACGAGCGGTGTCCCTCAGGGATCAGTGTTGAGACCAGTCTTGTTCAACATCTTTGTGAGTGACATGGACAGTGGGATTGAGTGCGCCCTCAGCAAGTTTGCCGATGACACCAAGCTGTGTGGTTCGGTTGATACATTGGAGGGAATGGATTCCATCCAGAGGGACCTTGACATGCTTGTGAGGTGGGCCGACGCCAACCTGATGAAGTTTAACCATGCCAAGTGCAAGGTCTTACACCTATGTCAGAGCAATCCCAGGCACAGCTACAGGTTGAGCAAAGAAGAGATTCAGAGCAGCCCCCCTGCGGAGAAGGACTTGGGAGTGTTGGTCGATGAAAAAATGAACATGAGCTAGCAGCGTGCACTTGCAGCCCAGAAAGCCAACCGTATCCTGGGCTGCATCAAAAGGAGTGTGACCAGCAGGTCGAGGGAGGTGATCCTGCCCCTCTACTCTGCTCTCGTGAGACCTCACTTGGAGTATTGTGTACAGTTCTGGTGTCCTCAACATAAAAAGGACATGGAACTGTTGGAACAAGTGCAGAGGAGGGCCACGAGGATGATCAGGGGACTGGAGCACCTCCTGTATGAAGATCGGCTGAGAAAGTTGGGGCTGTTCAGCCTGGAGAAGAGAAGGCTGTGTGGAGACCTCATTGCAGCCTTCCAATATCTGAAGGGGGCCTGTAGGGATGCTGGGGAGGGACTCTTCATTAGGGACTGTAGTGAGAGGACAAGGGGTAACGGGTTAAAACTTAAGCAGGGGAAGTTTAGATTGGATATAAGGAAGAAGTTCTTTACTGTAAGGGTGGTGAGGTGCTGGAATGGGTTGCCCAGGGAAGTTGTGAACGCTCCATCCCTGGAGGTGTTCAAGGCCAGGTTGGACAGAGCCTTGGGTGACATGGTTTAGTGTGAGGTGTCCCTGCCCATGGCAGTGGGGTTGGAACTAGATGATCTTAAGGTCCTTTCCAACCCTAACTATTCTATGATTCTACTACCTCTAACCTGCCTTCATGCTTAAATCTTATTGCAGAATTTTAACAACCAAACCTAATAAGCAGATTCCTCAGTGCAAACTGTACCTGATGAAAATCTTTGCCACTGCTTTTACCATCGCCACTGAAATCCACATGCGAGAATAGGCAGCGTAGTAAATGCCTGTCTGCCTCAGGACCGTGCCTATTCACAATCTGGAAAAGAAAAGTCCAAACCATAACTTGGCAGTGAATAGTCATTACAGAGCAAGATCTGGGTCTAGTACTGTGAACACAACAGTACTTCTAGTGGTTAAGTCATGTACAATTTTAACAAAACTGCTAAGAATGTTCCTTTTTGGTCAGTAACCTTAGAAACCAAGTCATTAACCCTATTTGCAAGTGAAAAGTATAAACCAAGAGATAAAAAAAGGATCTAGACACGAGTCATTGACACAGAAGCCATTCATTTCATGGGTAGTATTCTTAAAAAGCTAAGTAAAAGGGGTTTTCAAGAAACCTAGAGGAGGATTTCAAGCTTCTCTGCTACCCAAAGCAGCCCAGAAGCCACACAGTGCCATGTCCTCACTTTTTACTACAGCTACAGTGCCTAACTGCAGGAGTACAGACATGGAACAGCCTGCACCTCTGTGCTATGCCTGTGTAGCAGGAATTTATTCCAGAGCCAAGCCACCACACAGCATCTCCACAGATCTTTGAGGCAGCTTCTACATTGTCTTCTGATCATGACTGACTTGACTGCCGTCAAGGTCTTTAAACTGCCAGGGTCTTTTAAAACATAAGGGAATACTACACAGGAAGTGTTTCCTGCCATCTAAAGAAAAAAAGCTCATCTCAAACTTGCTTATTAGCAAGCTTTAAAAAAATCAAATGCCACAGGCTGAACACCTGCAGCTGAGACTTTTTACCAAGTCTTTTCCCTGTCATTTTGCTCATTCAACCGAATTCTACACCTCAGTCAGAAAGAGGTGATCTGCGTATTTGTTAATTTGCAACACCTATCACTCATCACTACATCTTAACAGCATTACGTTTTTGCTAGCATCCCCTGTCATTTGCCTCAAGTTTAACTCTTGACTACAGACCAGGTCATCAGCTTTGTCTGAAGTATCTTCAGGATGTTTCAGTGCTTATTCACTTCTTTAAATCTCATCTAACACAACAGCATTACTTGTTTTTAATAAAACCCATACTGGCAGAAATTTGAAGTCACAATCACCAGCAGCTTGCCTCTTTTGTCTAAAGACTACAGCTAACATCAAATCCAACCTTTATTGGCAAGTTTTTTGCCATTGTTCCCCCAGGACAGACACAACATGTGCCAGCACAAACCAGCAGCTCTGCATGTGCTCTAACTGCCTCCACCAAGTCCACTACTTCACCCCATCATAAATATCCTTGTTTGCCAGTAGCTTCTTTGTGCAAAAAGATTCTGTGTGCTCCAGCTCTGCTGTTTCTGATTGTTTCCATCACAATTCCTCTACAGTTACCTGATGCTATGTTTCCCTTTTCCTCTAAGCCTGCTTATTCCAGTGCCTGCCAACTTTTGTTCTGCTGGAAAGAAAAATCCGAGTTGGATATAGCTCTACTTCTTGATCAGAGGCTTGTGGTACATCAATCTAGAGTAAAGAGCCCACTCCAGTTATGCTCAGCGCTGTCTTTGAAAGCGGCCATCCCCCATGATTAGGTAGGAAGATGCTCAGAATGGTGCAAAAGCCAGTAAAACTGAATGGACAGCAAGGTCTACTGGTTAGCTCAGGCTTCAGAAAACAGATAATTTGTTGAGGCAATCCCAGTTAAATATGTAGATTTGATGTGGTAACAAGAGTGGCATGAAGCTGGAGTAATCTCCTAGGGAGCTACTTGGTGCTATGACCAAAATGAATTCATCATAGCAGATGGACAGAGACAAAAGCTGTATGTTCTAAAGCCATCAATGCAACTTTTCTGCATCAGAATTATGTTGCTTCCTTGCACAGAAGTAACTTCAAAAGGATAATAATTCAAAAATTTAACATATGGGGAGGAGGGAAAGAGAAGGCTTGAAGTGCAGTGTAGCATCTTTCAACTCTAACTACAATCACATAAAAGCTTTTCCAGGGGACAGGAATGAGAATTGCTAGCTTTCCTGTAGATAAAAATCATAGAATCACAGAATGGTTTGGGTTGGAAGGGACCTTAAAGATCATCCAGTTCCAACCCCCTGCTCACAGGTGGTGAGACAACTTCTTAAGATCTCATCTCAGTCTCCCCTCTGTCAGGCTAAAGCCCTTCCCCCTTACCCTGTCCCTACAGGCCCTTGCCAAAAGCCCCTCTCCAGATTTCCTATCGTCCCCTTTAGGCACTGGAAGCTGCTCTAAGGTACCCCCAGAGACTTCTCATCTCCAGGCTGAGCAAGCCCACCTCTCTCAGCCTGTCTCCAGAGCAGAGGTAGTCTTAAAGCATCACCTATGTTAAATGACTAATTAGAGCATGTTTAAGCAGAAATTAGTACCTCAAGCTCTGTCAGTGTTATGCTTGAGTGATATATTTAAATGCAATTGTGCTTAAATATAAGCTTTGTAAAACAATTATGCCAAAAATTTATACCAGTGTACTGTGAGACAGAGTTAAAACATGCATATATAATCTCTTCATCTAAGAAAAATTGTACTAGTAACCACAGAAGGAAAGTAGTACCAGGAAGTTAAAACAATAAAAAGGACAAAGTATCATGGAGATTTTAAGAGTTTAGTCTTGAAATCCTAGATCTGTCTTATAACCATACACAAAAGAGTAACTTCCACAGACCAGTCTCCAGTCTCTCACCACAGTGAACCTGAGGCGTGGCATGAAGGATAAAGAACAATTGGTCCCTGTTTTAGAGGTCAATATTCCAAATGAATGGCAGATTAACCCTATCTTCTCCCAGATCAATGTTTATTATCCTTTACCTGTTTATAACAGATCTGCAAGTCATGCCTCAGTCACACCTTGCTGGACAAATGGGCTGTTGAAACCAATAGTGATCGCAGATGAACTCCCTGCAAGCGCTGAGCTTGCAAAAGCATGGAAACCTCACAAAGTTTACAAGAGACATATTCAATCTCCATGGCTTACCAGATCATTTTAAGCAGTGAATACTGCTGAAATTACCCCCTTGCCTCAAGAAAAGTAATGAATGCACTTTTCAAGTCAGCTGTTACTAGAAATTCACTCTGTATAACCCCTCTGGCCTCTTAACCTGATGCAAATCACTGCAGGACTACACTAGTGTAATGGGGGGGGTGTGAATATTTAACTGGCCCAGCTGTCTGCTGGGAACTGAACTAGACCAGTTTCTAAAACAGACTCTATAACATTCACTTCCTCCTAAGCACTTCTCTGTGGATAATGCTTTTCAGTCCATCCTGCTACTCAGAGCTATTTTTAAAAAGGTCAACTAAACCAGAATTCTTGCCTAGATCTTAAGATATTTGGGTTTCAGTCTGCAGTTACCCTGCCTGCCTCCTGAAAACCCAGGGCCCAGACAGTCAGCTTGGCTTCACCACCAAGCCGCGCTTCATCCAGTGAGATGGAGAACAAAAACGTTGCATCTGACAAAGTGAAAGCATTCGGATATTCAGATATAGGTATCCCTGTACTCATGCTTTCAGTGCAACAACTGAACAGTAAATGCATTTTCTCCTCCCTCTCCCAATCAGTGTTCTATGGAACGTCCAAAAATTTAACCTGAAGGAGCTGGGAAAGCTTTGGATACCACCCTCCAAAAGCAACAAACCCTAATATTCAACTACAAACTTAACACTAGTCTCAGCTGAGCTGCTGTATTCCGTGACCTGAAAGATGAAATCAACTCGAATATCAGAGACACAAGCTGTGATTCTCAACACTACAAAAAACAGTGCACGGCAATGTACATGAGATCACCACAGAGCACAGTCCAAATGAGAAGAGAAAGTCCATTTGACACTTCCAGAATTTCTTTTGTAGCACCATTAGTCTACTTACATGCTGTATTTCCTGCTGGCTGGCTCGGTAGTTTTTCTTGGTTAAATTGTCCACCAGGTAGCTGATTTGAGACAAGGCCAGCGAGAGCGAGTCAAGATTCATTGCTGGTTGGGGCAGAAGCAGGCAGCCGAGCCTGGCGCAAAATCACCATTATTCCCCTTTAGTCACCTCAGAGACAGGTTAATCCCCCCCCCCCCCCCCCCTTAGCATCTATCTGGTTCTGTGTTACTGTCTTCAGCTCTTCTTTCCCAGTTGTCCTCCTCTGTTCTGAAACATGGCACCTGAAAGACAGTATTACATTAGATTTAAGTTCTGCAGCAACATCACAGCTTTTTCTTTTATTTTTTTGTTTCCAAGATAACTTGGTAAAAGAAGTAAATTAAAGTTTAACAAAGGAACTGGTAATACAGACATGATCGATAACTTCACTTACAGAAGCTGCTTGACATAATTACATCTACAAGGAAGTACTATAAAGTTTTCACAACACAAGCTTAGTTGTTTTCACAATACCTGACCACATTTACTGGTTTCTGCATTTTGCTAGGCTGCAATAGCTAGTAAACAGCTCTCTAAGAATGACTACCCTTCCAGCACTGGGAGAAAAAAGAAAATCAGATGCAGAATGAATTAGATACCAAACAGCAACAGGTCAAAAACATTTAAAGCATCAATAACAACTTTATTAAAAAAGTGCTTTTAAGCATCTCTGCAATATTTTGCATTGACACCATCAAAATAGCATTGCACTCAACTGTACACACCAAAACAAACAGTTGTGAATAAGTAACACACAGGGAACTGCAATAAACTAACCCTCACTTGGGGCTTATACCAAAACAGTTTTTCCCAGCTACAACAGCAGAGTTTGCCAGCTTAATAAATTCCTATGACAACAAAAAACTTGGCATTTGACATCTCGCCTGTAAAATTACAGATTGCCAATGCAATAAAATTGCATCCCAAAGCAAGTCCTGAATAATCAACAGTCTGAAGAGACTCAAAGGAAGCTGTAAGCTGCTCTGAGAAGAAGCACTGTAATTTATCAGAGGTGGAATCAAGCTGGAGAGTCACTGTTTTGAAGCTCTACTTGATCAAAACACAGAAGTCACTAGGCTTTGTGCCAAGAGTCTGAAGATCCATTTTAGAATTAAAATTATTGCTTCACTGTCTTGGCTATACAGCCAAAACCAGGAGTCCATGATTTCTGCCTCATCATTGAGATGGATCACAGAGGTGATGTGTTAACTTAGCACATGTGACACTTAGGTCACATGAATTCAAAGCAGCCCCTGCAGCAGTGTGGCTTCTCCAAGAACAAAACAGGAGCAACACCAAGGTGAGCTGAAGAGGCTGTGCTGGATAGAACTTAAGAACTCTTCCCCTTCACACAAAGGTTTTTACTCCCTCACACTTAGAACTAAAGCTTATTTAACATCTGCCCACATTTTAAAACATCAGGAGCAGCAAATCCTATCACAGGCAGTGAAGAATGTTCTGCTCTTTGGAAAGTTTATTAGCTTAAATAAAAACATGGGTAAAGTAGTTGTAAGGGAAGTCAAATCATCAACAGACTTGCAGGCTTTCATCATGCCACAGAAAACCCTGTGTACTCCTAGAATCTATGCAAGATCCTGCTTGCACAGGAAAACCTGCATCCCATGAAAAAGACATTTTTCAAGGGGGGATATTGAAAGCATTTTTCAGTGACAAGCCAGTTGTGCTCTGAAAGAATTTTAAAGTGTGTTCAAAACCGCAGCAAGAATTACAGAAAACTTCCTATTCTTTTGTGTACCTCTGACAAGCTGTAATTCATTACCTTTATACACAGGTTTAAAAGCCTACTGACTGAAACAGCTTTGTAGGAAGGAGGAGAAGCACAAAAGTTAACAAGATTTCTCGATAGCACAGTACCTGAATTTTTTATTTTATTTTTAATAACACCATTCCTCTTTGGAATAAACCAGAAAGTGTCACTGGGCTTGGCAAGTACATACTTTCCAAGATGTTCTAACTGGCAAGGTTTAACATACCAGACCAATCTAAAGCTTCTGAAAAACAGTTAAAAATGAAGCAGACGGACCACCATGCCACAGTACTTGCACCTACCAAAGCCACCACAAGCAGCTAGCAAGGGGAATTCAGTCCCTGTGGGAGCACCAGATTTCAGCAGCCAGCCTGAAGAACTCAGGGCAAAATTGAAACTCCAGCTTGGCCACTTCATTTATAAGGCAGTAACAGAAGTTTCAGAGTTTGCCTTTCAGGCCCTTAGGAAGAAACCCCACATTTCTCCAGGTATTGCTCCTCAGACTGATACAAACAGCATAGCAATCACACCTATCCCAACCAAAAAACCCAAAACAACAACAACCACAAAAAACAACAACAACAACCACAAAAAACAACAACAACAACCACAAAAAACAACAACAACAACCACAAAAAACAACAACAACAACCACAAAAAACAACAACAACAACCACAAAAAACAACAACAACAACCACAAAAAACAACAACAACAACCACAAAAAACAACAACAACAACCACAAAAAACAACAACAACAACCACAAAAAACAACAACAACAACCACAAAAAACAACAACACAACGACGACACAACCACAAAAAACAACAACACAACGACGACACAACCACAAAAAACAACAACACAACGACGACACAACCACAAAAAACAACAACACAACGACGACACAACCGACGACGACACAACCGACGACGACACAACCGACGACGACACAACCGACGACGACACAACCGACGACGACACAACCGACGACGACACAACCGACGACGACACAACCGACGACGACACAACCGACGACGACACAACCGACGACGACACAACCGACGACGACACAACCGACGACGACACAACCGACGACGACACAACCGACGACGACACAACCGACGACGACACAACCGACGACGACACAACCGACGACGACACAACCGACGACGACACAACCGACGACGACACAACCGACGACGACACAACCGACGACGACACAACCGACGACGACACAACCGACGACGACACAACCGACGACGACACAACCGACGACGACACAACCGACGACGACACAACCGACGACGACACAACCGACGACGACACAACCGACGACGACACAACCGACGACGACACAACCGACGACGACACAACCGACGACGACACAACCGACGACGACACAACCGACGACGACACAACCGACGACGACACAACCGACGACGACACAACCGACGACGACACAACCGACGACGACACAACCGACGACGACACAACCGACGACGACACAACCGACGACGACACAACCGACGACGACACAACCGACGACGACACAACCGACGACGACACAACCGACGACGACACAACCGACGACGACACAACCGACGACGACACAACCGACGACGACACAACCGACGACGACACAACCGACGACGACACAACCGACGACGACACAACCGACGACGACACAACCGACGACGACACAACCGACGACGACACAACCGACGACGACACAACCGACGACGACACAACCGACGACGACACAACCGACGACGACACAACCGACGACGACACAACCGACGACGACACAACCGACGACGACACAACCGACGACGACACAACCGACGACGACACAACCGACGACGACACAACCGACGACGACACAACCGACGACGACACAACCGACGACGACACAACCGACGACGACACAACCGACGACGACACAACCAACGACGACACAACCAACGACGACACAACCAACGACGACACAACCAACGACGACACAACCAACGACGACACAACCAACGACGACACAACCAACGACGACACAACCAACGACGACACAACCAACGACGACACAACCAACGACGACACAACCAACGACGACACAACCAACAACAACAACAAAAAAAAAAAAACAAACCACAAGTTTCTAGGTGCTGGAACCCTTGAGTTAGGCTCAGTCATGAGATCCTCCCTCCTGCCACACAACACCCTACAGAGCATGGACACTAACCACCCCACCCCCCATCATCATCGCGGTTTTCTCCCAAGAAAAGCAGGACTACCACCTCAACATGCTTTAACTGGATGGAAGCACAACAAGCTTTACCACTTTAACTGAAAAATCTGGCAGTGTCACTGAAGAACTCAAGTCAGAGTCAAAATGGGATTTTACACTTCAAGGAAGCAGAACAAGAACCTGAGCAGACAGAGACTCCAGGACACAACAGCTAAAGAAAGCAGCTTCATATTTATGTTCTAAATATATGGTTTGCACTGTACGTATCCTGATACACATCAAAACCTGCCAGCTCTCAAGCACCTAACAGCATTTCCAAGGTTCAAACAGCACAACCTAACTTACAACTGTATATGAATTTGGAGCAATTCAGGGAGCCCTGCCTGGAAAGAAGTCAGTCTCCCCTCTGTGCCTGGCAAAATCTTGGAGCAGATTCTCTTGGAAGGCATGCTAAGGCACATGAAAAACAACAAGGTGCTTGGTGACAGCCAGCATGGCTTCACTAAGGGCAATTTGGTAGCCTTCTATGATGGGGCTACGGAACTGATGGACAGGGGTAGAGCACTTGACGTCATCTACCTGGACTCGTGCAAAGCGCTCAACACTGTCCCGTACAACATCCTTGTCTCTAAATTGGAGAAACAGCAATTTGATAGATGGACCACTCAGTGGATAAAGAACTGGCTGGATGGATGGCTGCACGCAAAGAGCTGTGGTCAATAGCTCAACGTCCATCTGGAGACCAGTAACGAGCGGTGCCCCTCAGGGATCAGTGTTGGGACCCAGGCAGGGGGGTTGGAACTAGATGATCTTGAGGTCCTTTTCAACCCTGACTATTCTATGACTCTACTGATTATACCTCTGATAAATTACAACAACTCTTTGTGTGCGGCCGTCCATCCAGACAGTTCTTTATCCACCGAGTGGTCCATCTATCAAATTTCTGTCTCTCCAATTTAAAGACAAGGATGCCATACGGGACAGTGTCAAACACTTTGCACAAATACAGGTAGATGATTCAATACCACTCAACTGGAAGCCACAATGATGATTACACACAGTAACTTTAGTTTACAGAAAGCAACTGAACTGAGCACATTATGATTGCTCACATATGCTAAGGCCACTTAATTTCCAGGTTTAGAACATACCTCAAATATATCAGACATGCACTAATCCTGACATGGCCACTTCAGGCATGTTCACATCTTAGCTAGGATTGTTTACACTAAAAAATACCACAAAAAAACTTCACAAAGAAACCCAAGAAACTCTCACTTCCCACTTTCCCTTCAGTCGAGCACTGCAGGATAAAGTTTCTGTTGGAGATAAGTGAAGAAAATTTAGGGACCTGTTCTCTAACAGCCGTTTGGGGTGGAGAAGATTACAACCCTCGTAAAGGCTGGCAAAAATTGCAAAATGACGCTGCAGCGGACGGGCAGCATTTTGATATGGCATTTCCTGTAATAATACGAAACAATCAACCTAATGAGTGGGAACTCATGAGATGGGAACTGATTAAAGAGCTGAGAAAGACTGTTATGCACTACTGACATGCAGAAATGGCTCCACATCTTTATGTAGTTGTAAAGTAGGTATGTTTATTCAGCGCTGGGTGACACGGGGAGTAGCCTCCAAAGAACCGTGCACACCTCTCTCGTATTTCAGGTTACATTTATATGTGTTCTTATCTTGTTGCTACATATTTTGTTTGTTCATTTTTACAGAATCATCATGATGTGTTCTAAGCGAGGCGGCAGTATTCAAAGCAAACGTTATGCTGAGTCATTGTATTAAAAGTGTATACATGAATTATGCTTATTTACTCTTACTTTACATTCTATATTTCATTTAGTTTAAGAATATGTTTGGTTCTAATGCAGTGCCTTGGTTCACTAACAGCTGCTGAACATGAACCAACTTGTGCCAAGACAGCCAGGAAGGACAATGGCATCTTGGCCTATCAGAAACAGCACGGCCAGGGCAGTGATCATTCCCCTGTACTCAGCACTGGTGAGGCTGATATAAGGAAAACAAGTGCCAGGAAAAGAAAGGGTTAAAACACTTTTAATTTAACTTAGGTCTAAGAGAACAAGGTTTGTGTTGTAAGTCTGTGGTGTGATAACAGAATTTAGCAGTCTTACTAACTAGAGTGAATTATTTCTTTTCAACCTTTTAATGAGTGAATTCTTTCTTACCATCCTTCTAATTTATCAGTTAGTTTGGAGGCAGTGACTCCCGAACATCTGCTAGCTTGGGATACTCCTTGTCTCCCCATCCTGTCCTGCTTGCAATAAATTTTGTACCAAGGTCACACTGCTCTAAATCTTTGCCAGCTATCAGAAACTTGCAGATATGGCTGGTTTCAGCTAATTGTGAATTACTGGGGTATCCAACTGTGCCAAAGGTGAAAAGTGCACCCTGAGGAAGACTGCTTACTTCATCTTGAAGACCCCTGCCCACATGAGGAAGACTACTTACTCCATCATGAAGACCCCTGCCCACAACCATGGGAGGGCAGTGCGCAAGCACCAAAAGGGAGGAGACTTATGATAATGAGTACCTAAACTAATTGTAATATCCCCGCTGCTTTCTCGGAAACCTAATGAATATGCATGTTTGTGTGTAATAAACATCTGTTTGCTTAACCCCTCGGTGTGCAAGTTAGGAGGAGTGATCCCCCTTGCACCCGGCGCCGTAATAAACATACCTGCTTTATAACACTCCTTGAGTTGTAGAGTCTGATTCCGTGCTTCAAGGCCGCACCTCGAATCCTGTGTTCAGTTCTGGGCCCCTCATTACAAGAGAGACAATGAGGTGCTGGAGTGGGTCCAGAGAAGGGCAATGGAACTGGTGAATGGTCTGGAGAATAAGTCTGATGAGGAACACCTGGGGGGTTTAGTCTGAAGAAAAGGCTTAGGGGGACTCTTATCACTTTCTACAACTACCTGAAAGGAGGATGGAGCCAGGAGGTGGCTGGTTTATTCTTTGAAATAACAACTGATAGGACAAGAGGAAACAGCCTCAAACTGCGCCAGGGGAAATTTATACTGAAGAGCAGGAACAATTTCTTCCCCGAGAGGGTGGTCAGGCATTAGAACAGGCTGCCCAGAGCAGTGGTGGAATCGCTGTCCCTGGAAGTGTTCACAAACCATGTAAATGAGGCCCTCAGTGATATGGTTTAGTGGTGGCCTTGGCAGTGCTGGAGAAACGATTGAACTTGATGACCTTAAAGGTCTTTTCCAACCTGGCTGATTCTACGACCCAACACCACCCGCCACCCCTACGGTCACACCGAGATCTCGGCCCCCGCTGTCCCGCGACAGCTTCCCCTACGGGCGCGCAGCCTACCCGCGCGACGGAACCGTGCTATGCGCGACAACCACCACATACCTTAAAGACCAAGAGCAGATAATATGCTGTGGCAGATCACTCTTTTATCCTCTCGCCTCCACCGTTTCGCTACAAAATGGCGGACGGGGTTGCGCACTCACGTCGCGACCTTTCCCCTCCCCCGTCCCTTCGCAGCACGCCAGCGCGGGAGGAGGGAAGGGGAGGGATTGCGGGTGAGCAGGGCTTCCTGCCGAGCTTCCCTCCCCACCTGCGCTCTACCAATCAGAGCGCAGCGCCGAGAGCTATTTGGCCAATCAACGCGGACCGACCTTTAGGGGGACGTTTTACTTCCCCTCCGCCTTAGCCCCGCCCTCCCGCGGAGCTAGCGCCGCACTCCCATTGGCCAGAGAGCGGCTCGAGTCCTTCCTACTCTTTTAGCCAATCAGCTGGGATTGGCAAGGCGCTGGGGCGGGGTGGAAATGAGAAATAGCGGGGAGTGCCAAAGTGCGCGTGGAGCGTGGAGCGTGGAGCGTGGAGCGTGGAGCGTGGAGCGTGGAGCGTGGAGCGTGGAGCGTGGAGCGTGGAGCGTGGAGCGTGGAGCGTGGAGCGTGGAGCGTGGAATCAGACTCTACAACTCAAGGAGAGTTATAAAGCAGGTATGTTTGTTACGGTGCCGGGTGCAAGGGGGATCATTCCTCCTAACTTGCACACCGAGGGGTTAAGCAAGCAGATATTTATTACACACAAACATGCATATTCATTAGGTTTCCGAGAGAGTGCAGCGGGGATATTACAATTAGTTTAGGTACTCATTATCATGAATCTCCTCCTTTTTGGCGCTTGCGCACTGCCCTCCCATGGTTGTGGGCAGGGGTCTTCAAGATGGAGTAAGTAGTCTTCCTCATGTGGGCAGGGGTCTTCAAGATGAAGTAAGCAGTCTTCCTCAGGGTGCACTTTTCACCTTTGGCACAGTTGGATACCCCAGTAATTCACAATTAGCTGAAACCAGCCGTATCTGCAAGTTTCTGATAGCTGGCAAAGATTTAGAGCAGTGTGACCTTCATACAAAATTTATTGCAAGCAGGACAGGATGGGCAGACAAGGAGGATCCCAAGCTAGCAGATGTTTGGGAGTCACTGCCTCCAAACTTACTGATAAATTAGAAGGATGGTAAGAAAGAAGTCACTCATTAAAAGGTTGAAAAGAAATAATTCACTCTTGTTAGTAAGACTGCTAAATTCTGTTATCACACCACAGACTTACAACACAAACCTTGTTCTCTTAGACCTAAGTTAAATTTAAAGTGTTTTAACCCTTTCTTTTCCTGGCACTTGTTTTCCTTATATCAAGTCCCCCCTTATCTTTTACCTTTGCAAATTCTTTTGCTATATAACTCAATTTTACTCAGGAGTTCTGGCAAAATATTTACCACTTTCAACTTGTTGTCTGACCTTACATCTTTTCCAGTCCTCATAATCAATTACAGACTTTTTACAACACCAAAAAGAACACTGTATCATGCCACAAGTAATTAGGGTTAAAACAATTAGGATTAAGATTCCTGCAGCCAGCTGCCTCAACCAGGAGAGATTCGGTAACCATGAGGTTAGTTCTTTCCATATCTCCTCAAATCCCCAAGAGGTGTCATCCTTGGCCACCTCATGAAATATCCTAGTTTGTTTCCAGATTTCTTTTACTCTCCTACTGACATATTGCCCTGATTGCCAGTTTTGTTAGTGGTTACACATTTAGTTTCTGATACATTCGAGGCTTGAATCCTCAAAACCTGTAAATTTGTGTGGTTCTTGTCGGTATAGACTGGGTTTTTCCATAATTCATTCCAATTGGTTTTAAAAGGGATAGGCAGGCCAATTAAAGGCATGCCTGGCTTCTCTCCTGATCTAGGCAGCTGAGTACAGATCCAGCAGCTACTTTTATTCAGAACTCTGGTCACATTTTGTATCAGTCTCAAATATAGATTTTGATTCCACGGCTGTATTTCCACTATGCAAAATCCTGTTAGTAAGTACACCACTAACAGCCGTTTCGTTGAATTCGAAGCTGCAGAGGTCCAGTAGGCGTTGCTTTCCATCGTGGCGTGGGGGCTTTCTTTATTCTGGTGTGGTGTATCCACGATGCTTGTTCCTTAATCTTGATGGCTGTATGAGAAGTCAGCAACACCTGAAATGGACCTTCCCACTTTGGTTCCAAAGGTAAATCTGCAAAAGACCTGACGTACACATAATCTCCAGGATTAATATTATGCACAGGTCCATCAAGACCTCAAGCCCTAGTCCCCAGGACTAGTCTTTCTATTTTTTTTCTTAGTTGTTTCTGCATACTCATTACATAGTTGTAGAGGACCTCCTCCCCTACTTGTGCTGAAGTTCCAACCTGAACAATATATGGTCTTCCATATAATATTTCAAAAGAACTCAGGCCAGTTTTCACTTTAGGTCTGGTCCTAATTCTCAGTAAAGCCAGAGGCAGAGATTGGGGCCAGGGCAAATTATCCTCTTGTCCCAGTTTTACAGTTTGCAACTTAATTACATGGTTCATCTTTTCCACTTGGCCACTTGCTTGTGGATTATATGGAGTATGTAACTGCCAATCTATTCCCAACAGTTTACTAACTTGCTTAACAACTGTTGCAACAAAATGTGGTCCTCTATCTGAAGAGATCACTGCTGGAACCCCAAACCTCAGTATAATTTCTTGTAATATTACTTTGGTTACTTCTCTGGCTTTACTGGTTCGGCAAGGGAATGCTTCTGGCCACCCTGAAAAGGTATCTGTCATGACCAACAGGTATCGAAATCCCCTTCTTCTTGGGAGTTCTGAGAATCAATTTACCACTGTTGTCCTGGATAATTTCCTTTCCTTATTTGACCGAACTGAACCTTAGGACTGGTCTTGGGATTATTCCGTAAACAAATCTTGCACTGCTTTGTTACTTGCTTGATGGTGGTACATAAATTTCGAGCTATCGTAAGTTTGTTCAAGTATTTGCATAGGGCCTCTACCCCCCAGTGGGATTTCCTATGTTCTGCCATGACTACTGCCCACAGAAGTGCAGATGGTATTATCATCTTACCTTGTGGAGTCTTTGCCCACCCACTTTCTTCTATTTTTCCTTCTAAATCATCAATTAGCTTCCGATCCTCCTTGGAGTGTTTAGGCTCACAATCAATTTGTATTTTACCATCTGGGACCAAAGATTGCACTTCTAAATTGCCTTCCTCAGCCACTCTTTAAGCTTCGTGATCTGCTATAGCATTACCCAATTCCTGGGCATAATTCCTTTTGATGGGGTTTACAATGCATGATAGCCACCTTTTCAGGTAATTGTACTGCCTGTAAGAGCTTGACTATCTCTTCAGCATGTTTGATATATTTTCCTTGGGTGGATAAAAGTAAATTAGAGCTATTATTTGCAGGGCAATGGCTTTTGATTCTATTACCTGGTCAGTAGTGGTCACCACGTACCCTGCCTTATGGATGCCTTGTCGGACAAAGCTGCTTCCGTCAGTGTATCAGGAACTTTAGGCATCTTCCAGTGATTCCTCCTGTAGGTCTGGTTGGCTGTAATAGGCTGCTTCAATTTTTTCCAAGCAATCGTGTGATACAGAATCCCCTGTATTTCCGGTGAGGAAAGATGCTGGATTGATGTTAGTGACCACTATTTTCACGTCATCCTGTTCTACCAGGACAGTTTGATGTTTAAAGAATCTTTGTGGTGAAAGCCAATGTCCTCCTTTTAGTGCTGCTGACACAGTGTGAGATACCAACACTGTTATCTTTTGCTCCAGCGTAAACTTATGGGCTTCCTGGATGTTCAACACAACTGCTGCTACTGCTTTCAGGCAAAGTGGTTTTACCATTAGACCGTAGTTGTCTATCCACAGGCGACACCATCCAGTCATCCCTAGGAACGTACGGAGCTCTTTGACAGTCTGTGGCTGCGGAGTCTGACAGATAGCTTCCTTTCTTGCTGTCCCAAGGGTTAGCTGGCCTGCAGTAATCTCGTATCCGAGGTACATGACTCGCTGTTGGGCCACTTGAGCTTTCTGTGGGGAGACTCGATAACCATTAAGTCCAAGAAAATTTAACAGACTGATTGTCCATTCTATACACCCTTCCTGTGTTTCAGTGGCTATCAAGAGATCATCTACATACTGTAATATTACTCTGATTCCTTGCGGCCGCTCACATTGTTCAAAATCCTTGGCTAATTGGTTCCCAAAAAGAGTGGGGCTATTTTTAAACCCCTGTGGTAGCACAGTCCAGGTTAGCTGTGTCTTTCTTCCAGAGTCTGGATTTTCCCATGCAAATGCAAACAACAACTGGCTTTCTGGGCTCAAGGACATGCAAAAGAAAGCATCTTTTAGGTCCAACAGGGTAAACCAAGCCAATTCAGGTACTAATTTAGTTAATAATGTATATGGGTTGGCAATGACTCGGTATAGATCTTCCACAATCTTATTAATAGCCCTGAGATCCAGCACTATTCGATAATTTCCATCTGACTTTTTGACCGGTAAAATAGGGGTGTTATATTCTGATTCACATTCCTTTAGTAACCCATATTTGATGAACTGGTCAATAATTGGTCAGATTCCATCCCTGTCTTCCAATCTGAAGGGGTATTGTTTTAATTCTCACAGGCTGTGCTCCTGGTCGGAGTTTGATCATTACTGGGGGGCATTCTTTGCCTTTCCTGGTATTTCCAGAAGCCCATACTCCCAGATACACTTGGCTTTGGATTTCTTCAGGTATTCCTGAATCAACTGGAGTATTTGTATGCCCAATTGTTTTCCCAATTTAAATTTGAGAGGTTTAAAAAAATAAAAATATGCCTTTTCGCTCTGGCCAGTAGCTCCCTTTTACCATTACAAAATCATCATCTATAGGTGTTAAGGCTTGATTTAAAACTGAAAAAGTTGCTCCCGTATCAACTAAAAATTCCACACCCTGTTGTTGTTTCACTAGCTTTATTATAACCAGTGGATCCGCTAGGGTGAACTCCCCATCAGTCTAGTTCCAATTCAGTCACCAGAGTCATCCCATGGTACTCCCTCCAGGGCAGCCTCACTTCCAATGTCCAAACTCCTCACAGCACGCACACTGATCTGATCCCACAGGAAAAAAAATCCACTCTCTCTCCTCCACCTGACATCCCTCCTCCACCAGTTTCAAAGCAACCACGGTAGCCGTGGCCGTAGCACAACTCAACTCCTTCTTCTCTACCTGCTTGCGGGGGATATGGAACAACGCAACACTGATCAATGTGATCAAACGCTGAACACTTTATTGTGCACAAATGCTTCTTTTTATAAGAAAGTTTCAGAACACTATAACACTCTATCATACTTGATTGGTTAGTTCAGCTTAACTATGTATTAGCAACGGCTTACTGATTGGTCATATTTTTAAAATGTCTATAAATGTCCATAGTGCCAGGCAAGCAGAATTTTTCCTCGTTCTGCAACTTGCAGTTTGCTTTAAAGGCGAACAGTTCTTGCTGATCTTGCTTCGTGACATCCTGTCCAGACTTTCTTGCAAGCTGACTTCTTCATGCTTCCTCTTTCTGTTAGCACACACTCGTCCTCTGTTTCCTCCTCAAACCACAACATTTCACAAAGCCCTTTGCTCATAGCACGAGCTCAGCTAAATCAAAGGCTGGATTGCTCACATCTCTGTTAACTGAAAGAAATGCTTCCACACCTGCTCCCGATTCCTATACACTCTCCATGCTTCCTCCTTCACTCCTGTATCCAACAAGCCCTCAGTCCCATCTGTCAACATGTCTGTTCCCACTTGTCTGCCTGCCCCAGCACTCATCCCATACTCAAACACAGGAGCCGCATGAGCTCCCCTCCTTTCCCCTTGGTTTTGCTTCTTTTTTTTTTTTTTTTTCCTCACAGTTGCTCACCCTGCCCTGCAGCAGCTGCAGATGCCTCTGCTACAGCACTTCTGTTTTAACCCTTTCTTAACTCTGAATGTGAATCTGCTGCTTGTTGCCAGTGACAGTGACATCTTCCTCCTTATCAACATCAGATAGGACAGAGGCAGAGGTGCTCCTCTCGGAGGTACCTGAGAACCCGAGATACAAAATTTTCCAACCTATCTTCCCAATTACTGATTTTTAACTTCAAGTATCTTTCCCCAATATCACAAGCTGAACAACTTCTCTCCATCTTAACTTTCAGTTTTTCCCTGTCCTTTTCCAAAGCCAAAATTAAAGGATCTGGAAGAGCTATATTAATTTTGCATTCCGTCTACCACTCCGGGTGGATTTTTAAAGTGAAAAACATATCTGCATACATCACTTCATCCCATTTTCCTTGTCGCCTTAAGAACAACATTAATTGTAACAATGTATTATAGTTCAGAGTTCCATTTTTAGACCATTTTTCCTGATCTTCCAAAGCATACAAAGGCCACCACTGGTTACAATATTTTATCAACATTTTCTTATTTACTGAGCCCCCAGGAAACCTCCCAGTGCTTTCCAATGTGCCAAAATGTACCCTAGAGGACTCTTTTTCAAGATATCTCCACTCTGATGATTTTCTGTTATCAATCTCAAGTTCACACACACACACGGGATCCCATAGACACACTCCACACAGTTACAAGACATACCAGAGACAGAGACTAGAATTCAATAAAACAAACAACAATTAATAACACAGTTCTTTAAATAAACCGCTTGTCTCCCACCACAAGAGCAGAGTAAAAGGTATAACGGAGTGCTGCACCCACAACGGATACACCTAAATTCCAAACAGTTCTGTAAGTAAACCGCTTGTCTCTCACCAGAAGAGACAATATATTTTGAACAAGCAGGACACTTAGCTAGGATATGCAAACAACAGTGATGACAGATAGGGCAAAGGCCAGTTTGAGCCCCGTGCCAGACGCTACTTTGACAATTAACCCCTAAATTGCTTTACTGGTTCTTTAACTCTCCCAAATTTCCACAAACTACTCGTACTAATTCACCCAAATGTTCAATCTGGTCCCAGATGGACCAATTTCCTGGGCAATTAACACACCAACGATCCTGATCAAATTTCACTGACACTTTATCCTTACAGAAAAAAACATTCAGAGACGAAAACTGGTTCACACACAACACTATGGTGGACAGGACAGCAAAATGCGACAATGGGTTAAATTTCATAAGATATATACGCTTCATCCGTCTCCGGCCGCTCTCCTTGTGGAGAACACAGAACCGCGGATCAGGACTCCGCACTCGCTTCATAGCTATGCCACGTCTCACTCACACAAAACACTCATTCACACAAGGGCCCCTCATTCAATCACTCACTTCACACAGAATATCGTCTAAGCCAAGAGTTGGTAACACATAAATCTCAAGCCAGGGTTTACCCGCCAAAGGTTCGTAAAGCCGTTAGTACAGTTACTCCTGTATTGATACCCTTGTATCAGTACACCAGACTGTTAGTAAACCAAACCAACAGTTACCCTTACCAGACTGTTAGCAAACCAAGCTAACAGTTACACCAGACTGTCAGTAAACCAAACCAACAGTTACCACCACCAGACTGTTAACAGTTACCTTGGGGTGAGCACCCAGGCTCTTTACCTTGCGTAGGATGTCTCCTCACAACTTACAGGTATCCCCTTCCCTTACACCAGACTGTTAATTAACCAAACCAACAGTTACAACAGAATCATACCTGATGATTCAGTAGAGATGGTCCTTGTCTGCCCCTGCGGTGATCTGACTGAGTGGGGGAGTCCTCCTGAGAAATCTCAGGGGTGCCCAGAGGACTCCCGTCCTCAACAGGTCCTGCAGCCGGACAGAGATTGTCCCATCTGGGGTGCCAAATTGAAGCACGGAGTCAGACTCTACAACTCAAGGAGAGTTATAAAGCAGGTATGTTTATTACAGTGCCGGGTGCAAGGGGGATCATTCCTCCTAACTTGCACACCGAGGGGTTAAGCAAGCAGATATTTATTACACACAAACATGCATATTCATTAGGTTCCCGAGAGAGTGGGGATATTACAATTAGTTTAGATACTCATTATCATGAATCTCCTCCTTTTTGGCGCTTGCGCACTGCCCTCCCATGGTTGTGGGCAGGGGTCTTCAAGATGCACTTTTCACCTTTGGCACAGTTGGATATCCCAGTAATTCACAATTAGCTGAAACCAGCCGTATCTGCAAGTTTCTGATAGCTGGCAAAGATTTAGAGCAGTGTGACCTTCATACAAAATTTATTGCAAGCAGGACAGGATGGGGAGACAAGGAGTATCCCAAGCTAGCAGATGTTCGGGAGTCACTGTCTCCAAACTAACTGATAAATTAGAAGGATGGTAAGAAAGAAGTCACTCATTAAAAGGATGAAAAGAAATAATTCACTCTTGTTAGTAAGACTGCTAAATTCTGTTATCACACCACAGACTTACAACACAAACCTTGTTCTCTTAGACCTAAGTTAAATTAAAAGTGTTTTAACCCTTTCTTTTCCTGGCACTTGTTTTCCTTATATCAGGTGTGGGTGTTTTTCCTCAAATGGTGTTCGCACCATACTTCCCTACCTTTGCCTCGCTGTCTCCTGTCTTCCTCCCTGGGGGTGGTACGGCCCCAGGCACAGTGCCTTCCCCCCCTCCCCCCCCCCCCCCCCCCCCGGCGCTGCCTTGGTACGCTCCCGGGCCCTGCAGTCTCAGCACATCGCAGAGCCTGGTGTTACGTTAAAAGGGGGAAAATAAACCCCTTGTTTTGTTCTCCAATATGTAACTACCAGTCCGGCCGCATTCGCTATTTCGAACCTTACTGATCCGGATTCACTGATAGTGGTAAACAAACCCCTTGCTTTATTAGAGGAAGGACAGGAAATGGCTCCAATATGCAACTACCAGTCCGGCCGCGTTCGCTATTTCGAACCTTACTGATCCGGATTCACCGATAGTGTACCACACTGTCCAGTCCAATCAGCTGCAACTATCAGTCCGGCCACGTTCGCTATTTCGAACCTTACTGATCCGGATTCACCGATAGTGCACCACAACGAGAAATGGGGTTGTATTCAGTGAGAAAATTAGTTTATTGACACAATAGACTCAGGTTCTTATGGATTGCCGGTGATAGAGACTGTCTGCAAAAGCACGTGCGAATAATGATTACATGAATACAAGCGCTTGATAAAGTTAACACAGCATAGCTATAAAATATATAGATGACAATAAAAGTAACTCTATAGAGATTCTAAGTTTTCCCAGGGAAGCACCGAATACAGTGCAAGTCTTACCCACAGGCGTCCCTATGGGGGGGGAAGAGAGGTCCAGCCCGTCGACCGGTCCCAGGAGTCGGTTGATGTTATCTTCCTTGACTCGTCCACGATGGTATCTTCCCCAATATCCCCCTCTTTCTTGGGTCTTTTTATATTATTTTTTATCTTCAAGGTGGAGCTTGAGTGACTCTAGTCATACATACTATTATTATTACTCAGAGAGGGGTGATCTCATTTTGGAGGGGGGTCGCATTGGAGATGGGTGAGTAATTGCGTTATAATGACGTTATAACGAAGCAAAGTCCACACTGAGGACAGCATTCTGTCAAAAGATGACAGGCTGCTGGCCCAGGGTAAGAAGTGTGCAGCTTATCGGCTTTTGCAAGGTCTCTACCTCACTCTACCACGCAGCTTATCAGCTTCTTGCACCATCTCGTTCCGGTCAGTGTTGCCAGTTACACAGCTTATCAGTTTCTTGTACCATCTCGTTCCGGTCTTTGTGCTGAAGTTAGGACAAAGCGTAACTGCGAGATTTCCACCTCGCCCTACCCTTCGTCTTCATCTTTGTGTTGCCACGGGAACCGCTGTGGAGTGCACATTCCTGGCATACCCGGTGCGGCTGCATCTCACCCTGAGAGGCCTTGAAAGTCCGTTTTTCCCTTATGTGTGGACAATGCTACATTTCAAATATAAGTTTAATTCCTAATTATCCCATATTTCCTAATTATTCCACACCTGGGTCCCACACATCGTGTCCTCCAGGGCTGAGCTTCCTCCCCGGGCAGTTCTGCCTCTCCGTTTGCATGCTTCTGGCTCCCAGTCCCGCAGAGGAAGTTACGGGAGCACCTCAGTCACACCCCACCCCCTCCCCAGGTCACCACCCTGACACCCCAAAGCAGCCCCTTCCTGCCTGCCTCAGCCACCCCACAAGCTGCCTTCCAGACCTGGGGGACAACACCGGGACCCCCAGGACCTCCCCCTGATACGAAGTTACCCCGGGGTATTATGAGTCACTGAGGAAATGCCTCAGCTCTGGCAGAGACCTCCTCCCCAGCTGCCATGAGGTCAGCACTGACAAACCCCCCCTCCCCGGCCCAACACCATCCAACCCAAAGCTCAGAGAGCTAGGATGGAGGTTTGGGACACAGCTTCATCCCACTCAGGACAGGCTGCGAACATTGGGGCTGTTCAGACTGGAGAAGAAGCTGCGTGGAGACCTCAGAGCAGCTTCCAGTATCTGAAGGGGGCCTACAAGGATGCTGGAGAGGGACTCTTCATCAGGAACTGTAGTAATAGGACAAGGGGCAATGGGTTCAAGCTTAAACAGGGGAGATTTAGGTTAGATATAAAGAAGTTCTTCCCTGTGAGGGTGCTGAGGTGCTGGCATAGGGTGCCCAGAGAAGTTGTGACTGACCCATCCCTGGCAGTGTTCAAGGCCAGGTTGGATGGGGCTTGGAGCAACCTGGTCTAGTGGAAGGTGTCCCTGCCTGTGGCAGGGGCTGGAACTGGATGAGCTTAAGGTCCCTTCCAACCCAAACCATTCTATGATTCTATCTTCCCCAGCCCCAGAGAAAGCACCTCATGCCTGCCTGGTGCACCACAAAATCATGTTTATTGAGTAGAGGTCCCTCCACTTTCTGCACGTATAAAATACATTTTAAAAGGCTGGTGTTTGTAAGCAGTTGGGGGAGCAGTAAGGCAAACAGAGAAACAGCCATAGCACCTCTGTACCCCCCCTGCCCTCAGCCACATGGACCCCTTGGGAGGGATCAAGGGAGTCCAGCAGCTCCCAGGGTGTTCTGCTGACAGAGAGGATACGCCACAAAGTGGCCACACACTAGCTGTATAATATGCAGAGTTTATTAAACAAGCACACTAAAGCAAGCACACTAATATAAATTAGGTAAATATCTCTCTCTATATAGTGAATAAGTACAATAAAGCAAATCAGAGATATAGGTATATAAGCACCAAAGAAAGTTAGCAATGCATGAAATCATTACCATATAGAAAGAACAGAGATTAAGAAGAAATACATCACTAATTACTACTGAATCATCATTCAGGCCCACACTTCCAGCTGGGAAGCCCCGTTGCAGCCAATGCCAGGAGTCTCAGGTAATTGTGAAAATTCCTACTTGGTGCATCCACCTACTTGGTGAGGCTTCTGCCATGGCCACAAGAGGGTCCTGCTTTTATACCCTTATCAAAACAACTGGCTTTATGCCAGATTTCTAATTGTTTATTCGTGGGACCATGCAGTTTCTCATGTGTTGGCCAGGCACCCCAGTGCAGCCAAGTATGAAGGTCACAGAACCACAGAACTGCCTCTTTCTGACAAACAGTCATGATGAACATAAACATATATACTCTGCCGAATACACTGTGGCAAACAACATCCTTTGTTATGGTTCTCAGTCATGAGAGGAAATCAACTCTCAGTTAGGTTCCCATCTATTACACAGGGTGACAACCAAAGTTGTGGGACACTGTGTCTGCCTCTGCTTCAGCCATGGGACCTCCTTGTGCCCAGCACACCTTCAGGAAAGCCAGAGCCACAAAAACCACTGGGTAACAAATCCCTTTCTATCTTGATGGAGAACAGGCACAGAAAGGCATCTCTGTGTTGGCATCTGCTGCTGGGCTCCATGGGAGGTGGCTCTCTGCTTCCCATGACCTAGTCATGGGGAGCAGAGACCCTCTTATTTTGCTATCCAGAGGCACCTGGACAGGCTGGAGAGGTGGGCCAGTGCGAACCTCATGGAGTTCAACAAGGCCAAGTGCAAGGTCCTTCATCTGAGTCAGGGCAATCCCAAGCACAAATACATGCTGAGGGAGACTGGATTGAGAACATCCCTGAGAAGGGCTTAGGGGTGTTGATTGATGAGAAGCTCACAGCCTTCACAGGGTCCCCCATACATTCATGCTGTGCTTGAGGCTTTTCTTCCTCCTTCTCCAAAGAGGGGCCAAGCCAGATTTTGCACAAAGCTGGGCTGGACCCTCATCACAGATGCAGATACACATGAATTCCTCCCTCACCCAGGGTTTTAGAAGCCAAACAAGGAACAAGGAAACTTGTTCAAAGACTGAACAAGAGTGGTTTGCTGTTAAGGTTTAACTCCTCAAACTGAAGATTCAGCTGGAGGAACTACTCAACCCAGCAAAAGCAGAATTGAAACTATCATCCAGACAGATAACAGAGGGACAGCTCAGAGCAACACCAGCCACAGAGAGTGTAAACCACCAAAGGAACAATATAAAATGGATTAATACTGACTGATTTATCCCCAAAACATCCCTTAAAATCTACACCTGGCCTAGTCCCATTCCCTGGAAGAACAGGATTGGAAATCTGGTATGGAATAACCCCTTTGGTCAGTTTGGATCAGGTGTCCTGTCTCTGTTTCCCCCTGGCTTCCCCCCTTCCCTGGCAGAGCATGAGACTCAGCAAGTCCTTGGCTAGCCTAAACATCACCAAGCAGTAACTGAAAACACTGGTGTTATCAGCACTGTTCCCAGGCCCAAAATCAAAAACACAGCACTGCAGCAGCTACCAAGAAGGGAAAAAAGAAAAAATGACTGCTACTGCTGAACCCAGGACACTGGGCTGCGAGCGCACACTGCCGGCTCATGCTCATTTTTTCATCCACCAACACCCCCAAGTCCTTCTCCGCAGGGCTGCTCTGAATCTCTTCCCTGCCCAACCTGTAGCTGTGCCTGGGATTGCTCCGACCCAGGTGTAGGACCTTGCACTTGGCATGGTTAAACTTCATCAGGTTGGCATCAGCCCACCTCACAAGTGTGTCAAGATCCCTCTGGATGGCATTCCTTCCCTCCAGCATATCAACCGAACCACACAGCTTGGTGTCATTGGCAAACTTGCTGAGGGTGCACTCAATCCCACTGTCCATGTCACCGACAAAGATGTTGCACGTCACTGAGGGCTTCATCTACATGGGTTTGTGAACACTTCCAGGGACAGCGATTCTACCACTGCCCTGGGCAGCCTATTCCAATGCCTGACCACCCTCTCAGGGAAGAAATTGTTCCTGATCTTCAGTATAAACCTCCCCTGGTGCAGTTTGAGGCTGTTTCCTCTTGTCCTATCACTTGTTCCTTGGGAGAACAGACCAGCCACCTCCTAGTTTCATCCTCCTTTCAGGTAATTGTAGAGAGAGATAAGGTCCCCACTGAGCCTTCTCTTCACAGAGCTGGAGGTGCTCAGTGATGGGCTCACTCCTCTGTTGTTAACGCGTCTTGCCTACCCAGGATGATGCCTTTACATGGAGCGAGGTTTTTCTGGGACCTGGCACAACAATAAAAGCATCAGTAAATAAATAAAGATCTACTTGGGCAGCGCCAAGAGCTGGTCTGAACTTTGCCTGCCCTAAAATTCCGACTGCCCCCACTGGGTCTAAAAACATCCCCACACCATGAAGGAGGGGACAAGCCACAGGGGCCGTGGTGGCCAAGAGAATAACCAAAATCATCCTAAAATAGGTACAGCCCTTGTTGCTAGGTGAGCACAAGCACTGCATAGGGAACTCTGGGCCTGGCTGGCTGTATTGGAGCTAAAAGTCAATCTGTGCTCCTCAAAACCTGCAATGGAGCTGTGGGGATCTCCAAGACACCTCTTTCTTCTCCATCACCACTTGCTCCTCTGAAACACGCAGCAATGCAGCCACTTGGAAGCTTCTGGCAGCAATATGCAGCATCCCCAGGTGTAGGGATGGAACTCATGAAGGATTTGGCCCCAGGCTCTGCAGCCCTCACTCCCACATCCCTACATGGCTCTGCAGTGCTATGATGGCCACGGTCACCATCGTCTCTTGTGCTTACCTGGTGAGGATCTCCACAGGCACCAGCTTCTTGTTGGGCCAGATGTACTTGATGATAATGACTGCTGTGACGTACCAGGTGCCAATCACACTTAGGGAGCTGCAAGAGGGGACTGGAGACCATCAGCATTCTCCCTCCCCACTCCATGGAGGATCTCCTCCCAGCATCTCCAGCCCCAGGCCACCCTAGCCCTCCCATCAAGACCAGCCCTGCTCTCCCTTCCCATGGGATTATGCCAGGCACCATCACCCACTGTCCCCAGAGCAGATGCTGATGCAACCCTGCTGTGCAGGGAGCAGCAGACCTGGCAGCAAGAGGTTTGGGCAGGAAAAAGAGGCAAGTGTTAAAGCAGTGACACTCCTTAGTAGTCCTGGTCCAGCTCCAGCAGACAAGTGTCATGGGTTCAGCAGTAGCAGTCATTTTTCTCCTTCTTAGTAGCTGGTGCAGCACTGTGTTTTCGACTTTCGGACAGGGAACAGCACTGATAACACCGATGTTTATAGTTACGGCTTAGAATGCTTGGCTTGACCAAGGACTTTCTGAGTCTCATGCTCTGCCAGGGAGGAGGGGAAGCCGGGAGGAAGCAGAAACAGGACACCTGACCCAAACTGACCAAAGAGGTATTCCATACCACAGCACGTCATATCCAGGATGGAAAAACTGGGGGCAGGAACCTGGAAGAGTTCAGTTCACGGCTCGGTCATCGGGTGGTGAGCAGTTGTATCCCCTTCCCTTGTATTTCCCGGGTCATTATTATTATTGGTGGTAGCAGTAGTGGTTTGTGTTATACCTTAGTTACTGAACTGTTCTTATCTCAACCCGTGGGAGTTACATTCTTTCGATTCTTCTCCCCATTCCTCCCCCCCCCAGAGTGGGGGGAAAGAAAGAGGGGGGAGTGAGTGAGCAAACTGCATGAATTACAGCATAAACCACAACAGTTCTTTTTGGCGCCCAACGTGGGGCACAAAGAGTTGAGGTAACAACAGGATTAATAGCCACTCGTCGCAATGCTGATTTATTGGCTCTCAAAGTTGTTGCTCTGGATCTCACAGGTTCAGCGTGTGGAACTTTACTTACAGCTGATATTTCTTATGTTAACATTTTTCATACATGGGTTTTGGGTTAAGGTTCTTGTTACATTGTACATTATTGGAATGACTTGTAATACAATAGTCTCAGTGATCATGAAGCTGACCTGGCTTTTGTTCCCAGTGTGGCCACCAACTTTATACTTTGGGAGGTATATGATAGAAGTGTTTAGCAATTACACATCTCTTTTCACCTCCTCGGGTGGTCAACCTGTGAAGGAGACATTCTTTTATGCTCCCAGCCCCCCCACCAGACCGTTTACAGCATTGTTTGAGAATTTTGAAGGTTTTGAATGGCCTTTAAATACCCTTGAGATCTTCCTGCTGGTTGTGATGGGGATCGCCATGTTGGCGCACATATTGAGTGTGTTTTACCCATGACCGTTTCGTCTGGTCCCGAGAGTTATGCAGAGCCTGGATTGGGCCTTGTCTAGGGTTAAATGATGATATAGGAGGTCCGAGAGATTTTCCCCGAGGCTGGATAGTCATGAGTGGCAGGGTGTGTGGGATAGTATGGGCAAGTATCTAGGCCAGTGGGCCCCTCCAGTGCTTTAGAGCTTCACCAGTGAACAAGTGAAAAATCCAGAAAAATTAGTAAACACTTAAAGTAGGTGTGTTGTTATCCTGGTCACACCAGAGATGGACAAATCATGGAAACATGCTGGGGCTTGGCCTATGCTTACAGAGCCCTGTTCAACACCATCCAGCACCTTCAAAAGGAAAAAAATGTCCCTGGATCTGAGGGCAGAGTAACGGACAGCGCAGCCGCTCCAGCTTCAAGCACAGCAGCTACACCACCCCCAGGGACAAGTACAGCAGCTACTCAAACTTCAACAGTAATGGGCAGCTCAGCTACTCCAGCTCCAACTACAGCAGCTACACCACCACCAGCGACAAGTACAGCCGCTACTCAAACCCCAGTGACAAGTACAGCAGCTACTCAAACCACAGTGATAATCACCGCAGCTAAACCAGAGGACCAACTCGTACCAATACCGGTTGCCCCTGTAGGCAAGAGGAAAAGCAAAAAAGAAGCAAGAAAGATAAAGCAAGATGAAGAAACAACATACTCACCGCCTGGGACAGCATCTGACCAGGAGTCATCATCACATGATGAAGCTACAGAATATGCGAAAAGACTTCACCCGTCAGCCAGGGGAGCATATCATCACCTGGTTGTTCCGATGCTGGGACAATGGGGCCTCTAGAAAAGGTCATCCAGTCTCTGAGGGAATCAGCCATTGTAGAGATGATCTATAATACCAAGCCGAATAACGGGGATATATCCATAGATCTAGGTGAATTTGAATGTACATGACCCATGTAGCAGAAATTTACATGGAACGCACCCTCATCATATACCCATTTGTCGTGGTTTAAGCTGTAAATCACGCAGCCCGCTAACTCACTTCCCCCTCTTTCCTCCCACCCACTCCAAGGGGGGGGGGAATGGGGAGAAGAATCAAAAGAATGTAACTCCCACGGGCTGAGATAAGAACAGTCCAGTAACTAAGGCACAACACAAATCACTACTGCTACCATGAGTAATAACAATGACCGGGGAAATACAAGGGAAGAGGATATGTTGCATCTCTGCCCTGATGGCCTGAACGGGCCAAAAATAATTCACCCTTATGTTGCCAATCTAAGTCCATCTGAGCCACTTCAATTTTAGCAGCTTTATCTACTTGTTGGTTGTTCTGGTGTTCCTCAGTGGCCCGACTCTTGGATACATGAGCATCTACGCGGCGTACCTTCACCACCTGGTTTTGCATCCAGGCAGCGATATCTTGCCACAGTGCAGCAGCCCAGATGGGTTTACCTCTGCATTGCCAGTTGCTCTGCTTCCATTGCTGCAACCATCCCCACAGGGCATTTGCCGCCATCCATGAGTCAGTAAAGAGATAAAGTACTGGCCACTCTTCTCCTTCAGCACTGTCCAAGGCCAGCTGGATGGCTTTCACCTTGGCAAATGACTCGATTCACCCTCTCCTTCAGCAGTTTCTGCAACTTGTTGTCGAGGACTCCATACAGCTGCCTTCCACCTCCGATGATTTCCCTCAATAAGGAAGAACCCATCAGTAAACAGGGCATATTGCTTTTCACTTTCTGACAGTTTATTATATGGTGAGGCCTCTTCAGAACGCACCACCTCCTCCTCCTCTGGTGACATTCCAAAATCTTTGCCCTCTGGCCAGTCCATAATGACTTCTAGAATTCCTGGATGACTGGGATTTTCTATTCAAGCTCATTGTGTAATTGGTGCAGCCCACTTACTCCATGTCGCCTCGGTTGCATGATGTGTAGAGGAGACCCTGCCTTTGAACATCCAGCCCAGCACGGGCAACCGGGGTGCCAGGAGGAGCTGTGCTTCAGTGCCAATCACTTCTGAAGCAGCTCGAACCCCTTCATAGGCTGCCAGTATCTCTTTTTCAGTTGGGGTATAGCTGGCCTCAGATCCTCTGTATCCCTGACTCCAAAAACCAAGGGGTCGATCTTGAGTCTCCCCTGGAGGTTTCTGCCAGAGGTTCCAGGTAGGACCGTTCTCCCCGACTCCGGTGTACAGTACATTTTTTGCATCTGGCCCAATCCGGCCTGGTCCAAGGGCTATTGCATGAATTATCTCTCATTTAAGTTGTTCAAAGGCTTGTTGTTGCCCAGGTCCCCATTTAAAATCATTCTTCTTCTGGGTCACATGATAGGGAGGGCTTACAATCAAACTGTAATTTGGGATGTGCATTCTCCAGAACCCCACAACACCCAAAAAAACTTGTGTTTCTTTCTTATTAGTTGGTGGTGACATAGCTGTTATCTTGTTGATCACATCTGTGAGGATCTGGCAACATCCATCTTGCCATTTTATTCCCAAAAATTGAATCTCCTGTGCAGGTCCCTTGACCTTACTCCATTTTATGGCAAAACCGGCTTTCAGCAGGATTTGGATTATTTTCCTTCCTTTCTCAAAGACTTCTTCCACTGTATTGCCCCACAGGATAATGTCATCAATGTATTGCAGGTGTTCTGGAGCTTGCCCCTGCTCCTGTGAAGTCCGGATCAGTCCATGGCAGATGGTAGGGCTGTGTTTCCACCCCTGGGGCAGTTGGTTCCAAGTATACTGGACGCCCCTCCAAGTAAAAGCGAACTTTGGCCTGTGGAGAGCTATTTGACTGTGAATGGGCATGTGAGCAATCCAGACAATTGCTTGACAATTGTAAGGTAGTGACCAGCAGGCATTGGGGCCTCGCCTGAGAGTTACTAAAGTTCGTGTGCGTGCAGAAGCCTTGGGAAAAGTTAGCATGGAAAACTACTGAGAGAGATACGCAGAGGAGGAATGTTAACTGTAACCTTGAAGCATATGCTGTCATAGTTAACCAATCATTAAGCTGTTACTGAGTGAATCCTATTCTGTATTTAGTCGTGTGAACAATACACGTATCCAATTAGACTTGTGTGTGTTAATGATAGACAAGTAGAGTGCCTATATATACTGAGCTATCTGCGCAATAAACTTTGGCACAGCCTGATCATATTGGTCTGTGTGCTGTGTCCGGGACTTCTGCGTCAACAGTGGCCTGCATGCTGCTGCCAAAGGAATTGAGAAAAATGCATTGGCAATATCAGTGGTGGCATCCCACTTGGCTGCCTTTGACTCCAGTTCATGCTGAAGTTCTAGCATGTCTGGTATGGCAGCACTCAATGGTGGTGTAAGTTCGTTCAGGCCATGATAGTCTACTGTTAGTCTCCACTCTCCATTAGACTTTCACACTGGCCATATGGGGCTATTAAAGGGTGAGCAGGTCCTACTGATCACTCCTTGACTCTCCAGTCTACGGATCAGCTTATGGATGGGAATCAGGGAGTCTCGTTTGGTGCGATATTGCTGCCGATGCACTGTTGCGCCTGCTATTGGCACTTGTTGTTCTTCGACCTTCAGCAACCCCACAACAGAAGGATCCTCTGAGAGACCAGGCAAGGTGGACAGCTGCTTCATTTCCTCTCTCTCCAAAGCAGCAATACCAAAAGCCCCTTGGTGCCCTTTTGGGTCTTTGAAGTACCCTCTCCTGAGATAGTCTATGCCAAGGATGCATGGAGCCTCTGGACCAGTCACAATGGGGTGTTTTTGCCACTCCTTCCCAGTCAGGCTGATTTCAGCCTCCAGTACAGTCAACTCTTGGGATCCTGCTGTCACTCCGGAAATATAAATGGGTTCCACCCCTTGACATCTTCATGGCATCAGGGTACACTGTGCACCAGTATCTACTAGAGCCTTATACTTCTGTGGGTCTGATGTGCCAAGCCATTTGATCCACACAGTCCAGTAAATCCGATTGTCCTCTAACTCCACCTGGCTGGAGGCAGCGCCCCTCTAATAGTCATCACATTGGTCACTCACGTCTTGTTGACAGGAATTATTCCTTATCACAGGAGTTGGAGTAAAATCGGCTCTTCCACTCCATCTGGGAACCTGCTCACCAGAAACTGAACGAACTTACACCACCATTGAGTGCTGCCATACCAGACATGCTAGAACTTCAGTATGAACTAGAGTCAAAGGCAGCCAAGTGGTATGCCACGACTGATATTGCCAATGCATTTTTCTCAATTCCTTTGGCAGCAGAGTGCAGGCCACAGTTCGCTTTTAATTGGAGGGGCGTCCAGTACACTTGGAACCAACTGCCCCAGGGGTGGAAACACAGCCCTACCATCTGCCATGGACTGATCTGGACTTCACTGGAACAGGGGCAAGCTCCAGAACACCTGCAATACATTGATGACATTATCCTGTGGGGCAATACAGAGGAAGAAGTCTTTGAGAAAGGGAAGAAAATAATCCAAATCCTGCTGAAAGCCGGTTTTGCCATAAAATGGGGAAGGGTCAAGGGACCTGCACAGGAGATTCAATTTTTGGGAATAAAATGGCAAGATGGATGTTGCCAGATCCTCACAGATGTGATCAACAAGATAACAGCAGTGTCTCCATGAACTAACAAGAGGGAAACACAAGCTTTCTTGGGTGTTGTGGGGTTCTGGAGAATGCACATCCCAAATTACAGTTTGATTGTAAGCCCTCCCTATCATGTGACCCAGAAGAAGAATGATTTTAAATGGGGACCTGGGCAACAACAAGCCTTTGAACAACTTAAATGAGAGATAATTCATGCAATAGCCCTTGGACCAGGCCGGATTGGGCCAGATGCAAAAAATGTACTGTACACCGGAGTCGGGGAGAACGGTCCTACCTGGAACCTCTGGCAGAAACCTCCAGGGGAGACTCAAGATCGACCCCTTGGTTTTTGGAGTCAGGGATACAGAGGATCTGAGGCCAGCTATACCCCAACTGAAAAAGAGATACTGGCAGCCTATGAAGGGGTTCGAGCTGCTTCAGAAGTGATTGGCACTGAAGCACAGCTCCTCCTGGCACCCCGGTTGCCCGTGCTGGGCTGGATGTTCAAAGGCAGGGTCTCCTCTACACATCATGCAACCGAGGCGACATGGAGTAAGTGGGCTGCACCAATTACACAATGAGCTTGAATAGAAAATCCCAGTCATCCAGGAATTCTAGAAGTCATTATGGACTGGCCAGAGGGCAAAGATTTTGGAATGTCACCAGAGGAGGAGGAGGTGGTGCGTTCTGAAGAGGCCTCACCATATAATAAACTGTCAGAAAGTGAAAAGCAATATGCCCTGTTTACTGATGGGTTCTTCCTTATTGAGGGAAATCATCGGAGGTGGAAGGCAGCTGTATGGAGTCCTCGACAACAAGTTGCAGAAACTGCTGAAGGAGAGGGTGAATCGAGTCATTTGCCAAGGTGAAAGCCATCCAGCTGGCCTTGGACAGTGCTGAAGGAGAAGAGTGGCCAGTACTTTATCTCTTTACTGACTCATGGATGGCGGCAAATGCCCTGTGGGGATGGTTGCAGCAATGGAAGCAGAGCAACTGGCAATGCAGAGGTAAACCCATCTGGGCTGCTGCACTGTGGCAAGATATCGCTGCCTGGATGCAAAACCAGGTGGTGAAGGTACGCCGCGTAGATGCTCATGTACCCAAGATTTGGGCCACTGAAGAACACCAAAACAACAGGTGGATCAAGCTGCTAAGATTGAAGTGGCTCAGATGGATTTAGATTGGCAACATAAGGGTGAATTATTTTTGGCGTGGTGGGCCCATGACACCTCAAGCCATCAAGGTAGAGATGCAACATATAGATGGGCTTGTGATCGAGGGGTGGACATAACAATGGACACTATTGCCCAGGTGTTGCGTTAAAAGGGAGAAAATAAAACCCCTTTCCTTATTAGAGGGACAGGGAACGGCTACAATATGCAACTACCAGTCCGACTGCATTCGCTTATATCGGACCCCTACTAGTCCGGAATTTCAATCTGACCGCGTTCCCTTATATCGAACCTCTACTGGTCCGGATACCAATCTGACTGCGTTCGCTTATGTCGAACCTCTACTGCTCCGGATTTACCAATAGTGCACCACGCTGCCCAGTCCAATCAGTATATCACTACCAAACCAACCGCGTTAGCTTATTTGAAACCTCTACTGCTCCGGATAGCAATCCGACCGCGTTCGCTATGTCGAACCTCTACTGGTCCAGATTCACCGATGGTGGCGATTGGCTACTGAAACAGTGCAGTTTTATTGATTGAGTTTATTGAGGCAACAGATACAGGTTCTTTATGGATTGCCGGTGATAAATACTGTCTGCAAAAGGACGTGCAAATAATAGTTACATGGATACAAGCGCTTGATAAAGTTAACACAGCATAGCTCTAAAATATATAGGTGCCAGTAAAAGTAACTCTATAGAGATTCTAAGTTTTCCTAGGAAAGCACTGGATACACTGCAAGTCTTATCCACGGGCGTCCCTATGGGGGGGGAAGAGAGGTCCAGCCCGTTGACCGGTCACAGGAGTCTGTTGATGTTATCTTCCTTGACTCGTCTGCGATGGTATCTTCTCCGATATCCCCCTCTCTCTTGGGTCATTTTATATTATTTTCACCTTCAAGGTGGAGCTTGAGTGACTCTAGTCATACATACTTTTATTACTATTGGTGCAAATCTCTCTTGCTTCGCTTTTAAAGGTATATGACACCAAAAATTTAGAGCGCACACTGAGAGAGGGGTGGTCTCATTTTGGAGGGGGGGTCGCATTGGAGATGGGTGCGTATTTTAGCATGTAAATGCATTATAATGACATTATAATGAAGCAAAGTTCACACTGAGGACGGCATTCTGTCAAAAGACGACAGGCTGCTGGCTCAGGGTAGCAAGTATGCAGCTTATTAGTTTCTTGCACCACCTAGTTCCCATCTTCAGGACAGAAAGTAGCCACAAGATCTCCACCCTGCTCCATCCTCCATCCGTGTTGCCACAGGAACCGCTGTGGAGTGCACATTCCTGGCATACCAGGTGTGGCTGCATCTCGCCCTGAGAGACCCTGAAAGTCCGTTTTTCCCTTATGTGTGGACAATGCTGCATTTCAAATATAAGTTTAATTCCTAATTATCCCACATTACCTAATTATTCCACACCAGGTTATTCATGACTGTGAATCTTGCTTCAATTAAGCAAGCCTCTTTGGTATGGAGGACGATGGCTGAAGTACAAATATGGGGAGGCCTGGCAGATTGATTATATCACACTGCCACCAACCCACCAAGGAAAGCACCATGTGCTTACCGTAAAGCAACCACTGGATTGCTGGAAACATATGCTGTGCCCCACGCCACTGCCCAGAACACTATCCTGGGCCTTGAGAAAGAGGTTTTGTGAACAAAACAAACAGAACTTTTATGTACTGTAGAGGGGGATAAGGTTCCTGTGGTGCACATAAAGAATTTGCTGGGGAAGACAGTCTGAGTTATTCCTGCTTCAGGTAAAGGCAATCCTACGAGTGGGATTGCATTTGCTCAGGGACCTGGATATACTTGGTGGGTAATTCAGGAAGATGGGGAAGTCCAGTGTGTATCTCAAGGGGATTTGATTTTGGGGTAAAACTACCAATGAACTCAATTGTATGCTGTTGCCTGCTATGTAGCACTTTTATAGCCCATCAGGTAGATGGCTTCAGGTCACCAGCGACTGACCCCAACTTCCCTCCAATCATCATCCCAACAAAGAATGAACTTTGACAAAACCAGATGAGCTCAGCAGTGACCAGACGAGTTCAGTGTTGTCATCAGGAGGTAACCATCCAACACTACACACTGACTCTCCTGCCCTGACAGACTGTTACAAGAGATGGAGCCCAACATCATGGGCTGAATGAACTCAGCAGCTTTATAGGGATTGGTCCATGCACTATGGAATGATATATCTGTGTGGGGTGTGTGTGTGTGCATGTGTATATATATATATATGAGACAAGAGTGATGGTATATTGAGAAATATGGGATCTGAGCATGATGTGAATGGTATGGAATAAGGGGAGGATACTGTCCTGGATTCAGCTGTTTACTCTGACCAAGGACTTTCTCAGTCTCATGCTCTGCCAGGGAGGAGGGGAAGTCAGGAGGAAGCAGAGACAGGACATCTGACCCAAACTAGCCAAAGGGGTATTCCATACTACAGCACGTCATGCCCAGTATAGAAACTGGGGGGTGTGAGTGTAAAGGACCTTGATGTGATGGATTTCTGAGCTAGACTAGCTGCTGGGAAAGCTTTGAGATAGCAGAGGAATGTTGCTGGGAAAGTTTTGGGAGTATTGCAGAGAAAGGTAGGCAAGATAAGAAGGAAGAAAGAAGCGAGAAGCAGGCAGCCAATCAAGGCAACCAGTGAGCAAGATATCAACCAATGAAGAAGCGAAGATACCCACATGGGTGGTGATAGCTAACCAATTGTATTAGCCGCTCATACACGCAGATACTTCGTATAGCCTATATCAATCTTGGACCTTCGGGTAATAAACAATTTCGTTTCCTAACCAGAAACGGGGTCCGTGCCTTATTCTCCACAAATGGCGCCCGAACAGGGACTTTAAAGGCGGATGAAGAGCCCCGGTGGAGAAGCTGACCGAACAAGTTAAGACAGCGGACCAGAGAGCTGTACTCCTGGGAGAATACGTACCTTTGAAAAAGGTGAGCAGTCAGGAAGATGGGATCGCAGATGACTGCGGAAGAAGAGACTATTGTTCATTTGCTAATGTACATTTTAAAGCAACAGGGCATTACATACGATGAAAAGGCTATTCGTGCCCTGCTTACAAGGCTTAAGGGGTGGGGATTTGGAGCAGTGGGACATGGCTAAAGAGACTCTTTGTGAGGCTTCGTCCAGGGGGGAGGAAATCGTTTTTCCGCTGTTAACAACCTGGCGCTTACTCTATGAGGCTCTTAGCAAGCTGCAGAGCCCATCGTGGGACGCAGTTGCTAACCACTGTAACAAACCGATTGCCGCTGCCCCTCTGGTGCCGGTGGTGCCATCTGCACCACCACTAGCAGACATGGCACCGATCCCTCCCACTGCGACCCTCCCCACCATGACCCTCCCACCGGCAAACCCCACCACCGCACCCCCCCCCCCCATTCGGTACTCCCCGTAGCCGTTTGGGGTGGAGAAGATTACAACCCTCGTAAAGGCTGGCAAAAATTGCAAAATGACGCTGCAGCGGACGGGCAGCATTTTGATATGGCATTTCCTGTAATAATACGAAACAATCAACCTAATGAGTGGGAACCCGTGAGATGGGAACTGATTAAAGAGCTGAGAAAGACTGTTATGCAGTACTGACATGCAGAAATGGCTCCACAACTTTATGTAGTTGTAAAGCAGGTATGTTTATTCAGCGCTGGGTGACACGGGGAGTAGCCTCCAAAGAACTGTGCACACCTCTCTCGTATTTCAGGTTACATTTATATGTGTTCTTATCTTGTTGCTACATATTTTGTTTGTTCATTTTTACAGAATCATCATGATGTGTTCTAAGCGAGGCGGCAGTATTCAAAGCAAACGTTATGCTGAGTCATTGTATTAAAAGTGTATACATGAATTATGCTTATTTACTCTTACTTTACATTCTATATTTCATTTAGTTTAAGAATGTGTTTGGTTCTAATGCAGTGCCTTGGTCCATTTCCTCCCTTTTCTTCCTTATGTCCTTTTCTAAGGACTTTTATTTTAAGCATAGTCTAAGACATTTTATGCATACATAAGCAAGTTAAACGCTATGAATATTAGTATTCCTAATAGTGATTTTATCCCAGAATTCTGTAAAATACCCAGGAAGTGTTATCTGGGGTTATTTGGTGCAAGATATGTAACTGGGTTCATATTGTTTGTTACTGTGTTCAGGGAATTTGTGACAAATCCAACAATCGCTTAGATTTATGGCCATGGCGACTTTGGTCATTAAAGTCACGAGTGTTCTTTTCTCATTGATCTGGTTACCCATGTGATATTTCTCTCCGTTTCCTAGATGACCTTATGACTAATGAAGTTATCATTTTATAATCTATTCCTTGTCCTTTAACTTGTATCAGGCACCGATATTTTCAAAAATCTTGAGTATGAATATTCGTGATTATTTCATAAGCTAATCCTTCAAATAAATAGTGCCCATTACCAGAAACTCTTCCCCTAAAGGATTTATCCTGTTCCTTCCACTGTTTATTCTCATCTCTCAGCAGATATACATTTTGGTCCTGTTCTTGTCCTGTTCTTTTGAGTTTATCCCAGCTTACTGAGTATGCTCCCACGTCCCAGACTTGAGTTTTAGGAAATGTACACTGTAGTGTTACCGCTTGTCCCTCTTTGACATAATAATTAGAATGTGGGACCCATACCTCAAACCAGGCACTCATTTCTGCCAAACACCTACTTATTATAATTTGCCTGAGTCCTTCCCTTATGCCAGTCATTGTTGTCTTCATAGTCGGATTTTCAACGGTCCACTGGGCTGGCTTTTCCACTTGGTTGGAGCTTTCTTTACACGGGTATGATGGATCCAGGCGTTTTGTTCTCATATCTTGATAGCCGTGTAGGAGATGAGTATCACCTGGAACGGTCCTTCCCACTGTGGTTCTGAAGTCTTTTCTGTAAGAGACTTAACATATACATAATCTCCCGGTTGAATGTTATGTATCGGACTATCTAGACCTCTGTTCCTTATGGCTATTACATGTTTCCTGATTTTATTAAGCTGTTTGCTTAATTCTATCATGTAAGAGGTCATTATTTCATCTCCTACTTGTGCAGAGATTCCCTTCTGGATTTCATATGGTTGTCCATACAGAATTTCAAAAGGGCTTAATCCTTCCTTCCCTTTGGGTTTAGTCTGTATACGTAATAATGTTAAAGGAAGGGACTGGGGCCATGTTAAGTTTGTCTCTTGTCCTAACTTCACTATCTGTTGTTTAATTAGATGGTTCATTTTCTCTACCTGTCCACTCGACTGTGGCTGATATGGGGTATGAAATTGACAGTCAATACCTAAATGGCGACTAATTTTCTGTATTATTTTTGATATAAAATATGGTCCTCCGTCTGATGAAATAGTAGCTGGTACCCCGAACCGTGGTATAATTTCCTTCAATAATATCCTTGCTACTTCCCGGGCTTTATCTGTCCTGGTCAGGTATGCTTCCGGCCATCCTGAAAAGGTATCTGTAAGTACTAACAAATATCGTTACCCCCTTTTTCTGGGCAATTCCGTAAAATCTATTTGCCATTGTTGCCAGGTATATTGCCTCTTTTAATTTGACCTACTTCTGGTGTGGGATCTATTTTTGGATTAGTCTGGAGGCAGAGGTCACATCGCTGTGTTACCTGTTTTACTATAGTATATAAATTTTTAGTTATAATTCCTCGTATGAGATATTTATATAAAGTTTCTGCTCCCCAATGTCTCTTTTTATGTTCTTCCCATATTAAGTGCCATAGCATGTGGGAAGGAATAATTACCTTACCCTGTGGGGTTTTGGCCCATCCTTCTTTGTTATGTGAGCCCTCTAAGTCTGCAATAAGTTTTTGATCTTCCCTGGTATATCTTGATTCATCCTTTAAAGTTATCTGTCTCTCAGGGACTAATGCCCCTTCAGTTTTTATTTGCCCTCTAGCTGCCTGTTTTGCCTCTCTATCTGCCAGATCATTTTCATTTTTTAAATTTGAGCATACCTTTTGGTGTGCCTTAATATGCATTATCATTACCTTCTCAGGGAGCTGTATAGCATCCAATAGTTTCAATATTTTTTCTGTATGCTTGATGTTTTTCCCTTGAGAATTCAGTAATCCTCTTTCTTTTTAGATTTTTCCATGCGCATGTATGACTCCAAAAGCATATTTTGAGTCTGTATATAAGTTCACTACCCTTCCCTGGGCCAATTCCAGAGCTCAGGTTAGTGCTATTATATCAGCTTTTTGTGCAGAAGTGTTCATAGGTAAAGTCCCCGATTCTATTACATCCTGCTTTGTGGTAATAGCATATCCGGCATACCGGTTATCATTCAGGACATAGCTGCTTCCATTGGTGAACCAGGTTTCCCCGTCCTCTATGGGATTGTCTTTCAAATCTGGACGACTCACATATGTGGCTTCAATGATTTCTAAACAATCATGATGTATTGTTTCTCCTTGATTTCCACTGAGAAAAGAAGCTGGGTTAACGATGTTAGTCACTATAATTTCCACGTCATCCTGTTCTATCAATGTGGCTTGATATTTTAAAAACCTCTTGTTGTGGGTTCAGCAGTAGCAGTCATTTTTCTCCTTCTCGGTAGCTGGTGCAATGCTGTGGTTTTGATTTTGGGCCTGGGAACTGCGCTGATAACACCAGGGTTTTCAGTTACTGCTTGGTAATGTTTTGGTCTGACCAAGGACTCTCTGAGCCTCATGCTCTGCCAGGGAGCAGGGGAAGCTGGGAGGAAGCAGGGACAGGACACCTGACCCAAACTAACCAAAGAGGTATTCCATACCACAGCACGTCATGTCCAGGATGTAAAAACGGAGGGCAGAGACCCAGAATGGTGGGGAGTGCACTGCTTGGTCAGGCTGGGGATTGGTGGTGAGCGATTGTATTCTTTCCTTGTATTTCTCTTGCCATTATTATTATTGGTGGCAGCAGCAGTGGTTTGTGTTATACCTTAGTTACTAAACTGTTCTTATCTCAACCTGTAGGAGTTGCATTCTTTCAATTCTCCTGCCCATCCCCCTGGGACTGGGGGAAGAAAGAGGGGGGAGTGAGTGAACAAACTGCGTAAGGGGCTTAGACCACGACACCTCTGTGGGGAGAGCCAATGTCCCCCTTTTGTCTCCAGTACTGCTGATTCTGTATGTGACACTAAAACAGTCATTCTTTGCCCCAACGTAAATTTCCGAGCTTCCTGTATGTTTAATATTACGGCCGCAACTGCTCATAGGCATCCAGGCCAGCCTTTTGCCATTGTGTCCAGCTGTTTAGAGAGATAAGCAGCTGCTCGTCTATATGGGCCAAGATTCTGTGCAAGTATCCCCAGAGCAATGCCTTGTTTCTTATGAGAGTAGAGGAGAAATGGTTTATTCACATCCAGCAGTCCTAAGGCTGGGTCAGACATTAAAACCTTTTTCGATGATTTAAAGGCTTGTTCGGCCTCTTTATTCCACTCTTGGATTTTATGGTTGGTAGTCGTTAGCCCATACAGTGGCTTGACCAACAGTCCATAGTTATAAATCCATAGCCTGTACCAGCCAGTCATTCCTAAAAAGGTCCGTAATTCCTTTACTGTTTGAGGTTTCTGGGTCTGGCATATTGCTTCTTTCCCAGCCTGTCCCAAAGTCCTCTGCTTTGCACTGATCTTATAGTCCAAATAATTTATTGTTCATTGTTTTACTTGCACCTTTTTCTTGGATACTCGATATCTTTGTAGCTCAAGGAAGTTTAATAAACACTGTCCATTTTATACATTCCATTTCTGTCTTGGTGGCTATAAGGATGTCATCGACATATTGTAAGAGTTTTCCTTCCTTGGATGGCGCTTCCCACATTTCTAAATCTTTTGCCAACTGGTTGCCAAATATAGTGGGACTGTTTTTGAATTCTTGTGGCAACACTGTCCAGGTAAGCTGTGTCTTTTGACCACTTTTAGGGTTTTCCCATTCAAAAGCAAAAAGCTTTTGACTGACATTATGGAGAGGGAGGCAAAAGAACGTATCTTTTAAATCTAATATGGTAAACCAGGTTAATTCGGGGGTTAGTGTCATTAACAGAGTATAAGGGTTTGCTACTATGGGATAAAGATCCTCAGTTAACTTACTTATTGCCCTTAAGTCTTGAACTATTCGATAAGTCCCATCTGGCTTTCGAACAGGTAATATAGGAGTATTAAATTCAGATTCACATTCTCTTAATAGCCCTAATTGTAAAAATTTCCCTATGATCGGCTGGATTCCTTTTTTGTCTTCTTTTTTTAAGAGGGTACTGTTTAATTTTTACTGGGTTTTGTCCTTCCTTAATTTTAACCTCCACAGGGAGATCATTCTTAGCTTTTCCTGGTATGTCTGCAGCCCAGACCCCTGGGTATACTTGGTCCAAGATTTCCAAGTCAGTGTTCCCTTCTAAAGGGAGGTTAGTCAGGGCGAGACTTAGGAGTTGAATATGTTGTTGATCTTCTACCTCCAGAGTAATCTCTCCCTCTTTGAATGTAATTTTGGCTCTCAATTGCTCTAGCAGATCTCTTCCTAATAATGCCTTGGGGGAGTTTGGCATGTATAAAAATTTGTGAATACCTTATTGTTTCCCCAATTTATATTCTAGGGGTTGGCAAAAGTATGCTTTTTTACTTTGCCCAGTTTCTCTTTTTATTATCATATAGTCATTTCCTACAGGCAATAAGGCTTGATTTAAAACTGAATATGTGGCCCCTGTATCTATCAAAAACTCTATCTCCTGTATCCACTAAAAATTCCACTTTATTTTCTCTATTCCCTAGCTTTAATCTAACTTTATCTGCTAGGGTAGATTCCTCAGGTCCTTCTCTGTGTCTGTCTAGTTCCAATTCAGCCATGGGAGCCACCCCATGGCACTTCCCCCTGCAGGGCAGTCTCACTTCTAATGCCCAAATTCTCCATAATATGTACACTTTCCCATAGCACATACACTTCTCGATAGCACATACACTCCTCCACAGCACATATACTTCCCCATAGCACATATACTTCTTCATAGCACATACACTTCCTCATAGCACATACACCGATCAGGTTCCACAGAAGAGCCCACTCCCCCACCTCCGCCTGAGAGCTTTCCTCCACCTCCGCTTCCCCAGCCTCATCCCATGCTCAAATACAGGAGCTGTGCCAGCTCTGATCCTTTTCCTCTTGGTTTTTCCTTGTTTGTTTTTTTTTTTTTTTTTCCTCACAGTTGCTCACTCTGCTTTGAGGTGGCTGTAGATGCCTCTGCTACAGCACTTCTGTTTTAACCCTTTCTTAACTCTGAATGTGAATCTACTGCTTAGTGACAGTAATTTCTTCCTCCTTATTAACATCAGATAGGACAGATGCAGAGAGTGCTTCTCTCGGAGGTACCTGAAATACAAAATTTTTAACTTATTTTCCTGATTACTGTTTTTTTTTTTTTTTTTTTAATTTTAAATATCTTTCTCCAATATCACAAGCTGAACAACTTCTTTCCATCTTAATTTTCAGTTTTTCCCTGTCCTTTTTCAAAGCCAAAATTAAGGGATCTGGCGGAGCTATATTAATTTTGCATTTCGTCTGTCACTCCGGGTGGTTTTTTAAAGTGAAAACCATACCTGCATATATTATTTCATCCCATTTTCCTTGCCACCCCAAAGCCAACGGTAATCGTAATAGTGTATCATAGTTTAAAGTTCAATTTTTAAGCCATTTTTCCTAACATTCCAAAGTACATAAAGGCCACCATTGGTTACAGCATTTTACCAACTTTTTCTTAATTATTGAGCCCCCAGGAGACCCTCCCAGTTCTTTCCAATGTGCTAAAATGCACTCTAAAGGACTCTTTTTCAAGATCTCTCCACTCTGCTGATTTCTCCTTGTCAAACTCATACTCTCACACACACACGGGATCCCACAGACATACTCCACACAGTTACAACATTTGAGACAGAGACTAAAATTCAGTCAAACAAACAACAATTAATAACACAGTTATAACATCCCCTCACCAATATTAAAATCGTAAAACCAAAATCATTACTGTAACAAGCCACAAAATAAGTCAGATACCAGTAAGATCCAAAACCATTTCCACAAGACACCCCCTCTGTTTTGCAGGACCCAAACCACAAGATGCTCCCTGCTTCTTGTGGGTGTATACCAAACGGACGCTAGCAGCCGGGTATACGACTTTACCCATGAGATTTCCTATCTCAATTTGTGGTTTCCTAACCATAAGTACGCTTACCAAAACAATTCAGCCTGTAAGAGCCCCCTGCTTTTTACAGACGAAGGCCCACTTACCCTTCTCCTGCTTCTTATACAATCATTGGCAGATCCATCCTGGCTCCTGATGATAGGATGCAGCAGTAGCCTCCACCACCAAATAGGGTACCCTCCCAAACAGGGACTATGCTGTACGCCAGACGTCTCTGCGCGATTTACCAGCTGCCCAGGCCATGGCCCCTTTTAAACATACCGTTTCTCTGCTGCTTCAGGAGGTTGTCTACTCCCACAGTGAGCAGCTGGGAGTGGAGGCTCCTCCGAGGAAAATACTCAGGCCCTGCCTAGGGGCGTCCGCTCCACAGCCGATCCTGCAGCAGAGCAGAGAGATTTCTGGCTGGCTTGCCAAACTGACATGCAGAAATGGCTCCACATCTTTATGTAGTTGTAAAGTAGGTATGTTTATTCAGCGCTGGGTGACACGGGGAGCAGCCTCCAAAGAACCGTGCACACCTCTCTCGTATTTCAGGTTACATTTATATGTGTTCTTATCTTGTTACTACATATTTTGTTTGTTCATTTTTACAGAATCATCATGATGTGTTCTAAGCGAGGCGGCAGTATTCTAAGCAAACGTTATGCTGAGTCATTGTATTAAAAGTGTATACATGAATTATGCTTATTTACTCTTACTTTACATTCTATATTTCGTTTAGTTTAAGAATGTGTTTGGTTCTAATGCAGTGCCTTGGTTCAGTACGGGCTAGCTCCTACAAGGAGCCTTTTACAGACTGCATTACAGGGAGACCTTATGACTCCGTTTGATATCAAAGCCATTGCCGAAATGCTGCTCATCCCCACGGAGAAAGCGGTATTTTTGTCATATTGGTGGGAGCAATGCGATCTAGCAGCTATTGTTAATCTCGGTCGGAATCCGGGCGACCCTCTCTTGGGGGCTGCAATCGCGCAATTAATGGGGCATTCTCCTGTTAACACGCTGCAGCTACAGGCTCGGCTAGCCCCAGAGATTTTACACCAGTCGGCAGAACTAGCGCTTAAGGCAATGCTTAAAGTGCCAGATGTCGGGAAATCTGTAAAGGCATACACGGGTATCGGACAGGCAAAAGACGAGCCATATATGCAATTTATAGATCGTTTGGAGACGGCTGTCGATAAGCAAGTGGAGAATGATGCTGCCAAAGATGCCTTATTACTGAAACTAGCAATAGAGAATGCAAACCCGGACTGTCAGAAGGTGTTGCGTATGCTAAAAATTCCTACTTTGATCGATATGATTGAAGCATGTAACCGTATTGGCTCAATAGACAACATTAACAAAAATCTAGAGGGGCATTTAGCTGCAGCTCTGCAAACCACACAGCAGCTGCGTTTTAGGTGTGGCAAACCCTTTAAGCGTTACTGCCCCCAGGTGAGCCAAGATGGCTACCCGACTCCTTGTCCTCATTGCAAAAAGGGGCATCACTGTTTTAAGCACTGCCGGTCAAAGTGCAACATCAAAGGGGAACTAATTCCAGTCTCGGGAAACGGAAGGTGGAGCACATCCCGGATAAAAGAAGTCTCCGCCCCACACAATCCCAATTCACCAAAAAGATGGGTCTGGCACACCTCCGCACCTCTACCCCCGGAAGTGCCAGAGTGGATGTCCCTACAGCAACAGAAGTAAACATAACAGATGCCAAAGTGCAAAAGGTGCCGCTGGCACTGAAAGGTCCGTTGGGTAATGGATTTAGTGCTTTATTACTGGGATGCTCTAGTGTTACCTTACAGGGTCTTTTTGTTTTGCCTGAGGTAATTGATGCTGATTTTGAAGGACAACTACATGCAATGGTCTGGACCCCATCCCCACCCGTAACAGTCCCCGCGGGAGAACGTATATGCCAACTTGTCTTATTCCATGCACATACAGTAAATGCTCCCTCAGAGGAAAACAGGTGCAGGGGATCAGGTGGCTTTGGGTCTAATGGTAAGCCACACATTTTATGGACACAGTCATGAGCAAAACAACGGCCAACCATCGAATGTGAAGTGCGAAACCCCCAGCATAAACCCAGCACTATCAAACTTCAAGGCCTACTGGACACCGGAGAAGATGTTACAGTCATTGGTGCCTCCTTTTGGCCATCAAATTGGGAGACAATTTCATCAGCAACGGATCAAACAGGAATAGGAGGAACATCAACATCATGTCAAAGTGCATCGGTTATCCAGATAATAGATCCTGAAGGGCATACTGCGAACCTCCGCCCATATATAATGAACTGTCCTTTTAAACTTTTGGGAAGGGATGTCTTAAGCATGCGGGGAGTCTCGATAGCAACATCGCCTTTTTAACTGGAGTCATTGATGAGAATGTTCCAATCAGACTAAAGTGGCTGACAGAAAAACCAGTGTGGGTTGATCAGTGGACCCTAAATTTGGAAAAACCCACACCTTAACAAAACTGGTAACAGAACAATTGAAGTTGGGACACTTGGTTCCGACCACAAGTCCCTGGAACACACCAGTATTTGTAATTAAGAAAAAATCAGGGAAATGGCATCTTTTACATGACCTCTGTGCAATTAATAAAGTCATGGAGGACAAGGGAGCCACACAGCCAGGTTTGCCTTCCCCAATCATGATACCAAAGAATTGGAACATTGTCATTATGGGCCTCAAAGATTGCTTTTTCACTATTCCCCGGCATTCTGAAGATGCTCCAAGGTTTGCTTTTTCTATTCCCTCTGTTAACCATCAGGGAACAGCGCAGCATTATCATTGGACTGTATTACCACAGGGTACGAAAAACAGTCCGACAATATGTCAGTTATATGTGGCTAAGGCATTATCAGAGGAAAGACAGACATACCCAACAACTAATTGCTATCATTATATGGATGACATTTTGTTAGCCTGTCAGGAACCACAGAAACTTTTAGAAGTTGCCTCCAGCACTAAATCTTGCCTTGAAAAGCACGGGTTAGTTGTTGCTCCTGAAAAAGTACAACAGCAACCCCCATGGAAATATCTGGGATAGAAAATCCTCCAGCAGACTGTAGTGCCTCAACTGCTAAAGACTGATGTCAAAGTTAACACCCTAAACAATGTACAGAAATTAACTGGCACTATAAATTGGGTACGAATCCTTTTAGGTATAGACAATGATACCCTCCGACCTCTATTTGAACTGTTGAAGGGAGAACCTGCCCTCAACTCACCCCAACAGTTAACTCCGGAGGCTGAGTACGCTGTTGAACAAGTTAACAGAGCTTTAACCAATCGACAAGCTGCAAGGATAGATTACCAATTCCCAGTTACTCTGTATGTTATCCAAGGGCCTAGGTCCCTCAAAGGATTAATAGGTCGATGGGATTCGAGGGAAAAGGATCCACTACGTGTCCTAGAATGGATCTTTTTTCCATACCAATTCTCCAAAACCATAGTTAATATTTGTGAACAGATAGCACATATAGTGTATTGTGGCAGGCAGAGAACAACAGCATTAACAGGACACGAGCCAAACACTCTCCTCTCCCCTTAACCAAGACTAGGAAAACAAAAAGGGGGAATGAAGGGAGAATCGCCACAGGCACGACTAGTCAAACAACTCTGTAATTCAGCATAGTTAGTAGCACAGCCATTTCATAAATGTTTAGTAGAGATACCTTGGTCTAATTGTAGCATCATTACTGTATCACTTACAAGAGGGATAAAATGGTAGGAATGTAAAACTTTACTTCTTGTACTGATATTTTCCTTTGTATTAGGTTTCTTGTTCCCTATCTGCTAAATTGCGTGCAAGATATATTGGATAATATGTTAAAGAAGGTTATGTCTTCAGAAAAACAAAAAGGGGGAGATGTGGGTGTAAAGGACTGTGGAGACTAAGGCACGGACCCTGTTTCTGGTGATGAAACAAAATCGTGTATTATCTGATGGTCCAGGGTTGATATAGGCTTTCTGAAGTACCCGCGTGTACAAGCGGCTAATACAATTGGTTCACTAGCACCACCCACGTGGGTCTCTTCACTTCTTCATTGGTGGATAACTTGCTCACTGGTTGCCTTGATTGGCTGCTTGCTTCTCGCTTCACTCTTCCTTCTTATCTTGCCCACAGTACTCCCAAAACTTTCCCATCAACATCCCTCAGCTGTCTCAAAGCTTTCCCAGGAGCTAGTCCAACTCAGAAATCCTTCACATTTACACCCACATCGCCCCCTTTTTGTTTTTCTAAAGACCCAACCTTCTTTAGCATTTTATCCAGTATGTCTTGCATACAATTTAGCAGATAAGGAACAAGAAACCTAATATAAAGGAAAATATCCATACAAGATCTTGCACAACAGAAAAGAAAATATCAATACAAGAAGTTTTACATTTCTACCGTTCTACCCTTCTTATAAGTGATACAGTAATAATGCTACTATTAGACCATGGTCTCTCTACTAAACATTTATGAAATGGCTGTGCTACTGTCTATACTGAATTACAGAGTTGTTTGGCTCAGTGTTCTAGCTAAGTTCACCCATATGTCAAAGCTATTCCAGGGCGTCCGTTGCATTGTTGTCATCGGTGTGCTGCTGACTACCCCTGGATTCTGCTTCTGTAACCACAGGATGGTTCAAAACAGGCTGCACCAGCCGTGCGGGTATCCACCAAGGACCATGATCTGTGGAGACACAAGCATACCCTCACCCCCAGGTTATTAGTGGATGCGGTCCTTCCCAGAGAAGCGTTTGTGGTGATTTTACCCAAACCTCTGGTTGATGAACCCCTATAGGATTAGGCAAAATTTTGCTGTGCAACAGGATATGTCTGGTAACGGCTACGGTCTCATTTCCCTCTCCAATAGTCAGAAAATTTAATACATAAATTGCTTTATACAGTCGTGCCTGTGGCGATTCTCCCTTCATTCCCCCTTTTTGTTTTTCTAACAACATATTTAGTGTTAGGTGGCATCGTTCAACAATGGTAGGGGGAGAGAGATAGTGTCTGGCTTGTGTCCTGTTAATTCAGTCGTTCTCTGCCTGCCACAACACACTATGTGGGCTATCTGTTCACAAATATTAACTATGGTTTTGGAGAATTGGTATGGAAAAAAGATCCATTCTAGGACACGTAGTGGATCCTTTTCCCTTGAATCCCATTGACCTATTAATCCTTTGAGGGACCTAGGCCCTTGGATAACATACAGAGTAACTGGGAGTTGGTAATCTATCCTTGCAGCTTGTCGATTGGTTAAAGCTCTGTTAACTTGTTCAATAGCATACTCAGCCTCCGGAGTTAACTGTCAGGGCGAGTTGAGGGCAGGTTCTCCCTTCAGTAGTTCAAATAGAGGTCGAAGGGTATCACTGTCTATAACTAAAAGGATTCGTACCCAATTTATAGTGCCAGTTAATTTCTGTACATTGTTTAGGGTGTTAACTTTGACACCAATCTTTAGCAGTTGAGGCACTACAGTCTGCTGGAGGATTTTCCATCCAAGGTATTTCCATGGGGGTTGCTGTTGTACCTTTTCAGGAGCAACAACTAACCCATGCTTTTCAAGGCAAGATTTAGTGCTGGAAGCAACTTCTAAAAGTTTCTGTGGTTCCTCACAGGCTAACAAAATGTCATCCATATAATGATAGCAAATAGCTGTTGGATATGTCTGTCTTACCTCTGATAATGTCTTAGCCACATATAACTGACATATTGTCAGACTGATTTTCATACCCTGTGGTAATACAGTCCAATGATAAGGCTGCGCTGTTCCCTGATTTTTTCTTAATTACAAATACTGGTGTGTTCCAGGGACTTGTGGTCAGAACCAAGTGTCCCAACTTCAATTGTTCTGTTACCAATTCTGTTAAGGCGTGGGTTTTTTCCAAATTTAGGGGCCATTGATCAACCCACACTGGTTTTTCTGTCAGCCACTTTAGTCTGATTGGAACATTCTCATCAATGACTCCAGTTAAAAAGGCGATGTTGCTATCGAGACTCCCCGCATGCTTAAGACATCCCTTCCCAAAAGGTTAAAAGGACAGTTCACTATATATGGGCGGAGGTTCGCAGTACGCCCTTCAGGATCTGTTATCTGGATAACCGATGCACTTTGACGTGGTGTTGATATTCCTCCTATTCCTGTTAGATCCGTTGCTGATGAAACTGTCTCCCAATTTGATGGCCAAAAGGAGGCACCAATGACTGTAACATCTTCTCCGGTGTCTAGTAGGCCTTGAAGTTTGATAGTGCTGGGTTTATGCTGGGGGTTTCGCACTTCACATTCGATGGTTGGCTGTTGTTTTGCTCATGACTGTGTCCATAAAATGTGTGGCTTACCATTAGACCCAAAGCCACCTGATCCCCTGCACCTGTTTTCCTCTGAGGGAGCATTTACTGTATGTGCATGGAATAAGACGAGTTGGCATATACGTTCTCCCGCGGGGACTGTTACGGGTGGGGATGGGGTCCAGACCATTGCATGTAGTTGTCCTTCAAAATCAGCATCAATTACCGCAGGCAAAACAAAAAGACCCTGTAAGGTGACACTAGAGCATCCCAGTAATAAAGCACTAAATCCATTACCCAACGGACCTTTCAGTGCAAGCGGCACCTTTTGCACTTTGGCATCTGTTATGTTTACTTCTGTTGCTGTGGGTACATCCACTCCGGCACTTCCGGGGGTGGAGGAGCAGAGGCGTGCCAGACCCATGTTGTTGCCGAATTGAGATTGTGTGAGACTTCTTGTATCTGAGCGCGGCTCCGCAACGAGCTCCGCCTCCCGTTTCCCGAGACCGGAAGTAGGTCCCCATTGGCATGGTACTTTGATCGGCAGTGCTTAGCATAGTGACGCCCCTTTTGCAATGTGGACAAAGGCTCGGGTCGCCATCTTGGCTCACCTGGCAGCAGTCTCTCTTAAAGTGGCCGGGTTTGCCACACCTAAAACACAGCCGCTGTGCAGTTTGTAAAGCTGCAGCTAAATGCCCCGCTAAATTGTCATTAACATGATTGTGGAGAGCTATTTGGCTGTGAACGGGCATGTGAGCAATCCAGACAATTGCTTGACAATTGTAAGGTAGTGACCCACAGGCATTGAGGCCTCGCCTAAGGGTTACTAAAGTTTGTGTACGTGCAGAAGCCTTGGGAAAAGTTAGCACGGAAAACTACTGAGAGAGATACGCAGAGAAGGAATGTTAACTGTAACCTTGAAGCATATGCTGTCATAGTTAACCAATCATTAAGCTGTTACTGAGTGAATCCTATTCTGTATTTAGCCGTGTGAACAATACACGTATCCAATTAGACTTGTGTGTGTTAATGATAGACAAGTAGAGTGCCTATATATACTGAGCTATCTGCGCAATAAACTTTGGCACGGCCTGATCATATTGGTCTGTGTGCTGTGTCTGGGACTTCTGCGTCAACAAGTGGCCCCCGAACATGGACCCTCAGATCTGCCTCCTGAGAGCTGCTTTGGTGGTGAAGATCAGCGCAGACCTGACGGGTGGGAAGCCGACCGAAAAGCAGCCGGCAGCAGCCCTGCCGAGTAGAGGAAGCACGTGCGTGCCGCAGAAGAAAAGTGTCTCTGAAGAAAAGTGTCTCTGCAAGAAGGTGTCCACTTCGCTAAAGGCAAGTTGCGGTTGGGGAGGAATGGGGGCGGCTCAAACTAAGGAAGAGGCAGCTGTCCTTAATCTCCTCCAATGCATCCTCTCAAGGAGAGGGATTAAATATGAAGAAGATGTACTTAAAGGGCTACTCCAGCGGAGTAAAGAAAAGGGGCTATTTAGTGGGATTGAAACGGCATTTGAAATATCTGCATGGGAGGCGATAGGCGCCCAGCTCTGGGACACTATAACTGATGGGGGGAAGGCAGTGCGTGAGGCCCAAAAATATTCCATGCTATGGAAGCTTATCCAAGAGACTTTGCGGGATATGAAATCAGAGAGAGCTGCAGCTGCTTCGGCAGTTAAAGCCTTATCTCCGGCAATGCCATCCGCACCCCCGCTTGAGCCTCCCACCCCCCCTCCTCCTCCCACCCTCCCTGCCTCCCAATTACCCGCAGAGCCCCCGACGAAGGGTTCAAAGAACCCTGATCGGAGTCCCTTCGATCATTATACCGGGGGGAGAACTCACCCGAAAATTGCAAAGACAGTTAAGATGGGTTTTCAATCTATGCCCAGTAAGGAGAGATCAAAATCTGATATTGTTATTGATCCTGACGATGTTGAACCTCTCTGTGAGGTGAAGGCATCCACAGATTATAGGCTTGGTGCATCAGAATATTCCCTTACCTCCACCCCAAACCGTTCCCCCATTGACTCTAATGTCTCTACCCCAGAAGAAGCAGAAAAACCGAAAGAACTAAATGACTCAACAAAAGAATTATTGCAGGAGGCAAGCAGATATCCCACTGTGTGGAGATTAATCACTGACACCTTAAAAAATATGCAAGCAGAAGAGCTTTTCCATCCCCATGGAACAAATGGGAAAAACCAGAACTGATGGATGGGCCAGGGGATACAAATTTGTATCTTCCTTTATCACTTTCGCCGCCCCTGGCCTCCCTCCCCCCAGAGCCTGATCCTCAAGATCGTCAAGGGTGGGACAAATGGACAGGATTGTTAGATGAGAAAGTACAGACACTTCATGACGGACTTAGAAATTTACAGCTCTCTGACACGGCTAAGTCAAAGAATGAGATAGTGGAGCCCAAACCACCCCCACCCCCACCCCCCCATCCCTCCGAACCTCCGCCAGTTGCTGCTGCAGCTGCGGAGACTGAGGACGAGGATGAAGGCGATCCTTTTGCCCCGGACCCTGTTAATCCCGAGAAAAAGCCTACTCTCAGATCACCTGAAACTCACGGGAGGAAATGTTTTAATTGCACTTGATAATGCTGAAACTTCAGAACACATTAATGAGGAGCCTGAGCATTTTCATCAGACTGTTGTTGCTGCTCCTGAAGTTCTGACGCCTGATAATTCTGATGCTGACCTGGATAGTCCTTTTGATCCGAGACCTGTTGATCCGGAAAAGAAGCCTGATTTAGATCCCCCAGATCCCCATGATAAATGGGCAGTTATAAAGGGAAAAGTAAGATGGGTGGGGGATGCAGATGTATTGTGTGCTTATAGTCTCTCTGTGATATTCATGTACTAAAAGTTGGCAAATGTAACTACGTCTGTGTTTCTATTGACCCTTGCAGACCTGTAGAGATACTGCTGGCCACTTCTCCCGATGTAGGCTGGCCACCTGCATTGGAATGAGTGTGCATTTTGGTCAGTATAAAAGCCCAAGCCTCATGTGATGTGAGGGAGGCAGAGCCTCTGCAGGGACGCCCGCTGAGATTGAGCCTGCCACCTTGCACTGCGATGATGCTGCTCGGAGCTGGTTTCCTGATTGTCTTCACAGGGTCATTGCAACTACATTTTGTACGTGGGACCATGTAGTGGGAGTAATGATTGTCTGCATTTTGTGTTTCACATATTGTAGTTGTGTGGAGTGTGTTTGTGGGATCCCATGAATGTGTGTGTATGTGTGTGTCTGTTGAGGGCAGACAGTGTTCTGTGTATTTATTGTTATTGGATTGATGTAAAAGTTTTTAATGGGTAGCAGATTAACATTTTGGGCAAGAAAGGGTTAATGCAGAGGTGCTGCTGCCAGCAGGAATTTATGGCTGCTGCTCTGCAGGCTGGCAGCTATAGCTGCTGCTGGGCAGGCAGGCATTTGTAGCTGCTGTCGAGGAGCCCTGCTTAGTGTGTTTAAGGTAACCTAGGGGAGAAACACAAGCTTTACCAGCCTCCACCCAAACAGAACCAGGGTGGCAGAGACAGGAAAAAAAAAAAAAAAAAAAAAAATGGGTAATGACACAGCAAACTCCTTGACTGTTAACACTGTGCAGTTTGCTTCTGCAGCTGCTTCACATTCTTGTTTCATCAGAATGCCTTTGCTTTAAGGAATCATTTTAACCTGACTTACTTCTCAATAGCTGATAACATGGGGGAAGGGATATATTTGTGTTCTACCTACAGGTCCATGGAGGCTGCCTGCAAAGTTTCTGAAGCCTTGCCATGAGCTGGACAGACAAGTGGAAAAACCCAATGCCTTAGCTACAGGAGCTTGCATGTATATGCATGTAAAGTAGCTCTTGTTAGAGGCTGTGATTTTGTGTATAAAACCACCTGTACTTAGTAGCCAGTTGCTAATAAGAAACTACACCTTGTATTGTATGGATTTGTCACTTGTAAAACAGATGTTAGAGTATGCATATTTGCAGCAGCTGCTAGAAAATGCTAAGGCAAAAACTAGAAAGATTCTAATACAATGATAGTGGTATAAAGCAGGTAATGGAATGAATTAAGAGGGTGGAAGAACATCACTGTTGGGAAAATTTTCTTTGGCTGGTCCGTTACTGCCACTAGCATCTTCAACATGCTGCTGCACCCTGTAGCGTACATACTGCTAATGTAAATCTGTATGTGCTTTGCCATAGTAGTGATTTGTTACTGGATGAAGCAGGTGAACCTCTGCACTGACAACAAGGTGCCACGACTGACATTGGCCAAATACCTCCTATCACAGTCAAGGGCAAGACTGGGTTGGCCTCTGTGTTTGCCACCAAGAAGAACCTTTAGCTCCGCTGCTGGCTGCAACCCAGCAGGCGTTGAGTGGTGGGGACACATGCCATGCCAGACCTTGATGTGAGGGATGGCCTCCCCTGTTATCAGAGAACTATACAGGAGAGAAAAGCAGGCCAAGCAGCCTGTGGTTGGCATATGTTGGAGATACGATCTAGTCCAAATCCTCTGCTCAAGTAGGGTCGTCTAAAACAGGTAATATATATAAAATAAAAACAAAAACAAAAAAAAAAAGAGGGAAATGTAAGGATTTTCTTCAAACAGTTTGCAAACGTAATTTGTACAAAAAACTTTTAAATTTGTCTAGTTTTGATTCTCTTTCTACAGTACAGCATTTGTGACATCTGACAGCTGATTAAAGGTATTGGAATGATTTTAGTGATAATCTTGACCATAGTTATGATTGTACCTTGTATTTTGCAATGTATTCGTGGTATGATTGAAAACCCAGTAAAACAGCTTTGGCTTATTCAAGAAAAGAAAAGGGGGAGATGTGGATGATTTCTTGTTAGAGAATGGACATATGCCTGCTCTGAATGAAAGCAAGTATGTGCAGCTGGCCATGTAGTAGGGGTAACTCCTGGTTACCTCTGTGCAGCCGACCATGGAAAAGAAGCAACTCCCGGACAGTTAATGAAACAAGAACACAGGCCTGGAAGATAAGAAGGAGCTAAGGTAAGAAGGTTGCTGAATTGGACTGTAAATCTTGCTTGCTTACAAAAACCACACTTTAGGTTCTCACAAGTGCAAAAGTTACAAGTACTCTCAGAATGGGATTGGTTTCAAAGATTATTACAGGATTGGGTTATTAGTGGTTGGCTAGGAGTACTAATCAAACAAGGTTTAAGAGTTTTAATGGTATTGATTATTATTGTTTTAATCTTTTGCTGTTTGTGGAAGTGTATTATCGGTATGCTATCTCGTGCTGTGAATCGGGTCTGGATTGCTCAAAAACAAAAAGAGGGATTTGTGGAGAGCTATTTGGCTGTGAACGGGCATGTGAGCAATCCAGACAACTGCTTGACAATTGTAAGGTAGTGACCCACAGGCACTGAGGCCTCGCCTGAGGGTTACTAAAGTTCGTGTACGTGCAGAAGCCTTGGGAAAAGTTAGCATGGAAAACTATTGAGAGAGATACGCAGAGGAGGAATGTTAACTGTAACCTTGAAGCATATGCTGTCATAGTTAACCAATCATTAAGCTGTTACTGAGTGAATCCTATTCTGTATTTAGCCGTGTGAACAATACATGTATCCAATTAGACTTGTGTGTGTTAATGATAGACAAGTAGAGTGCCTATATATACTGAGCTATCTGCGCAATAAACTTTGGCACAGCCTGATCATATTGGTCTGTGTGCTGTGTCCGGGACTTCTGCGTCAACACGTGATCTATTGAGCCAATACGATTACATGCTTCAATCATATCAAAGTAGGATTTTTTAGCATACGCAACACCTTCTGACCGATATAAGGAAAACAAGTGCCAGGAAAAGAAAGGGTTAAAACACTTTTAATTTAACTTAGGTCTAAGAGAACAAGGTTTGTGTTGTAAGTCTGTGGTGTGATAACAGAATTTAGCAGTCTTACTAACAAGAGTGAATTATTTCTTTTCATCCTTCTAATGAGTGAATTCTTTTTACCATCCTTCTAATTTATCAGTAAGTTTGGAGGCAGTGACTCCCAAACAACTGCTAGCTTGGGATACTCCTTGTCTCCCCATCTTGTCCTGCTTGCAATAAATTTTGTACCAAGGTCACACTGCTCTAAATCTTTGCCAGCTATCAGAAACTTGCAGATACGGCTGGTTTCAGCTAATTGTGAATTACTGGGGTATCCAACTGTGCCAAAGGTGAAAAGTGCACCCTGAGGAAGACTGCTTACTTCATCTTGAAGACCCCTGCCCACATGAGGAAGACTACTTACTTCATCTTGAAGACCCCTGCCCACAACCATGGGAGGGCAGTGCGCAAGCGCCAAAAAGGAGGAGATTCATGATAATGAGTACCTAAACTAATTGTAATATCCCCGCTGCTTTCTCGATTTCTCGGGAACCTGATGAATATGCATGTTTGTGTGTAATAAATATCTGTTTGCTTAACCCCTCGGTGTGCAAGTTAGGAGGAGTGATCCCCCTTGCACCCGGCACCGTAATAAACATACCTGCTTTATAACTCTCCTTGAGTTGTAGAGTCTGATTCCGTGCTTCACTGACAGTCCGAGTTTGCATTCTCTATTGCTAGTTTCAGTAATAAGGCATCTTTGGCAGCATCATTCTCTACTTGCTTAACGATAGCCGTCTCCAAACAATCTATAAATTGCATATATGGCTCGTCTTTTGCCTGTCTGATACCCGTGAATGCTTTTACGGATTTCCCGACATCTGGCACTTTAAGCATTGCCTTAAGCGCTAGTTCTGCCAACTGGGGTAAAATCTCTGGGGCCAGCCGAGCCTGTAGCTGCGGTGTGTCAACAGGAGGATTCCCCATTAATTGCGCAATTCCGGCCCCCAAGAGAGGGTTGTCCGGATTCCGACTGAGATTCTCAACCGCTGCTACATCGCATCGCTCCCATCAATATGACAAAAATATTGCTTTCTGGGTGGGGGTGAACAGCAATTCGGCAGTGGCCTTTATATCAAACGGAGTCATAAGGTCTCCCTGTAACGCAGTCTGTAAAAGGCTCCGAGTATATGGTGAGACTAGCCCGTAGTGCATAACAGTCTTTCTCAGTTCTTTAATCAGTTCCCATCTTATCGGTTCCCACTCATTAGGTTGATTATCTCGCATTATGACAGGAAATGCTATATCAAAATGCTCCCCATCCGCTGCTGCGTCATTTTGCAATTTTTGCCAGCGTTTAGGAGGGTCGTAATCTTCTCCACCCCAAGTGGCTACGGGGAGTACTGAATGGGGGGGGGTGCGGTGGTGGGGTTTACCGGCCGGGGGATCATGGTGGGGAAGATTGCGGTGGGGGGGTTTGTCGAGAGGGTTGCAGTGTGGGGGGGTCACTGCCATGGGGGGCGCGGTGAGGGGGGGGCGGCGCCATGTCTGTTAGTGGTGGCGCAGATGGCACCACCGGCTCCGGAGGGGCAGCGGCAGTCAGTTTGTTACGATAGTCAGCGACTGCGCCCCGCGATGGGCTCTGCAGCTTGCGAAGAGCCGCATAGAGTAAGTGCCATGTTGTTATCAGCGGAAAAACGCTTTCCTCCCCCCTGCCCGCAGCCTCCCAAAGAGTCTCTTTAGCCGAATCCCACTGCTCCAGCTGAAGCACTGTCTGAGAATCAATGTCGAATCCCCGCCCCTTAAGCCATACAAGTAGGGCACGAATAAAGCCCTGTTGCTTTAAAATGTACTTTACCAAAGAAACTGTTGACACAGAAGTCCCGGACACAGCACACAGACCAATATGATCAGGCTTGTGCCAAAGTTTATTGCGCAGATAGCTCAGTATATATAGGCACTCTACTTGTCTATCATTAACACACACAAGTCTAATTGGATACATGTATTGTTCACACGGCTAAATACAGAATAGGATTCACTCAGTAACAGCTTAATGATTGGTTAACTATGACAGCATATGCTTCAAGGTTACAGTTAACATTCCTTCTCTGCGTATCTCTCTCAGTAGTTTTCCATGCTAACTTTTCCCAAGGCTTCTGCATGTACACGAACTTTAGTAACCCTCAGGCGAGGCCTCAATGCCTGTGGGTCACTACCTTACAATTGTCAAGCAATTGTCTGGATTGCTCACATGCCCATTCACAGTCAAATAGCTCTCCACAAGAAACAATAGTCTTTTCTTCCGCATACATCTGCGATCCCATCTACCTGACTGCTCACCTTTTTCAAAGGTGCTTATTCTCCCGGGAGTACAGCTCTCTGGTCCGCTGCTTGACTCGTTCAGTCAGGTTCTCCACCAGGGCTCTTCATCCGCCTTTAAAGTCCCTGTTCGGGTGCCATTTGTGGAGACTAAGGCATGGACCCCGTTTCTGGTGATGAAACAAAATCGTGTATTATCTGATGGTCCAGGGTTGATATAGGCTTTCTGAAGTACCCGCGTGTACAAGCGGCTAATACAATTGGTTCACTAGCACCACCCACGTGGGTCTCTTCACTTCTTCATTGGTTGATATCTTGCTCACTGGTTGCCTTGATTGGCTGCTTGCTTCTCGCTTCTCTCTTCCTTCTTATCTTGCCCACAATACTCCCAAAACTTTCCCATCAACATCCCTCAGCTGTCTCAAAGCTTTCCCAGGAGCTAGTCCAACTCAGAAATCCTTCACATTTACACCCACAAAGGACCATGATGTGATGGATTTCTGAGTTAGACTAGCTGCTGGGAAAGCTTTGAGATAGCAGAGGAATGTTGCTGAGAAAGTTTTGGGAGTATTGCAGAGAAAGGTAGGCAAGATAAGAAGGAAGAAAGAAGTAAGAAGCAAGCAGCCAATCAAGGCAACCAGTGAGCAAGATATCAACCAATGAAGAAGTGAAAATACCCACATGGGTGGTGATAGCTAACCAATTGTATTAGCCGCTCATACACGCAGATACTTCGTATAGCCTATATCAATCTTGGACCTTCGGGTAATAAACAATTTCGTTTCCTAACCAGAAACAGGGTTCGTGCCTTATTCTCCACAGGGGGGAGTTGCTCAGAAAGCCTGGATCACTGCTCGGGTCAGGCTGGTGGTGAGCAATTTTATTCTCTCTCCTTGTTATTTTCCTTATCATTATTATTATTGGTGGTAGCAGTAGTAGTTTTGTATTATACTTTAGTTACTGGACTGTTCTTATCTCAACCCTTGTGTTACAGAGTTCGAGGATTCCAGGTGAGAGAAAATGAGAGACAAATAGAGAACTCTCGAGTACTTTATTAATATAGGAAAATATAGAGAATCTAACAGATACAGTAAATGATATTTCTGAAGAGTGTGTATCTTACCAACCCCAAGGACCCTGTGAAAATGATCAGGAAATCAGCTGCGAGGACCATCATTGCAGTGCGAGGTGGCAGGCTTAACCTTACCAAGTGTCCCCACAGGGGCAATGTTGACCTGGGTGGTATGAGTGTCTGCCTTCCCTGCATCGCAGGAGGCTCGGGCTTTTATACTGACAGAAATGCACACTCATTCTGATGCAGGGGGCCAGCCTACATTGGAAGAAGTGGCCAGCAATATCTAGAAAGGTCTCCAAGGGTTGAGAGTTTTCCAGGGAGTTCTATAGCGGAACTTTCCAGGTAGGAACCAAAGCAGGACTCTCTGGGGAGCAGCCAAAGCAGACAAACAGTACTTTTCTATCTTTGTGTGTTTCACCACAGACCATTATCCATTGTCCCTGACACATGCCACCTCGTGGTCTGTGGTTGGAACACACAAATATTTTACCATCCATGCTATAGTTTTATATAGTATACTGTCTATAAGGGAATGGATTAGCGCTAAAAGACAAGGAACACAACATAAAATAAATAAAACCCCAATACCTATTACATGTTTTCACATCTAGTCCCACCCCCCACATCCATCTCTGAAAGGGGTTCCACCTGGTATTTTCTGCTAGCTGGGTAGTGAGGGTCTTCAAATTTTACATTTATGGATGTATTGAACTGGAGTGGTCACTTAAATTCATGCAAGATAACTCGTCAAAGTCTTCACACCCATGCTAATGTACTAAAAGCAAAAAAAAACAACCTCTGTCCTATTTTGTTTTGCACGATCAAGGCAGTGAGCACTTTGGCTTCAGTTCTTCACAAATTGATAACAAGTCTCCAGATGACATGGAGGAAAAGTAAAGAAAAGCGACAATGTCCAGGCTCCAAAAACAAGGTTTTCACCACCAATGTGTTGACCAGATATACTGGGAGTCTTGGGAAGCTGGAAATAGATACTGTTACTTCCAAAGACACAGTCCTTGGCTTTTTTTATCCCCTTCTCTGCTTAAGAAATCTTAAATCACACAAGAGCAACTTCTTGACATTAGCCTTTGAGAACAGAAAATTCAGATACAATAGTTATTTATTATATTATTGTTACTTATAATAGTTACTCATGCTAATGATGAAACCTGCTTTAGATGACCCTGCTTGAACAGGGGATTTGGACTAGATCATCTGTTGTGCCCACCACAGGCTGTTTGGCCTGACCTTCGCTCATAGGCTCATAGGGCTTCTGTAGTGGGTGCTGCACTAATTATTCTGTTTTTAGTGGTGATATTAGGTCGCATTCCAACCTGCCTGGCCCTTTAACTATGGGTAAAGGCGTAGCTGACTCCTTGACTGTTAACACTGTGCAGTTTGTTTCTGCAGCTGCTTCACATTCCTTTTTCATCAGAATGCCTCTGCTTTAAGGAATCACTTTAATCTGTCTTCTTCTCAAGAACTGATAACCTGGGGGAGGGGGTATATTTTTGTCCTCCTACCCACAGGTCCATGGCAGCTGCCTGCAAAGTTTCTCAAGCCTTGCCATGAGCTGGACAGATGAGTGGAAGAACCCAATGCCTCAGCTACAGGAGCTGATCGTGAATACCCCTAGCAGAATGAGATAGAGGAAGAGAAAAACAAATGATTTCAAAACATCACTTGAGGGCAACTGAAAAGTAACAGCTTGAATATGTGTGCTTGTAAAGTAGCTATTATTAGAGGCTATGATTTTGTGTATAAAACCACTTGTACTTAGTAGCCAGTTGCTAATAAGAAACTACACCTTGTATTGTATGGATTTGTCACTTGTAAAAGAGATGCTAGAGCATGCCAATTTGCAGCAGCTGCTAGAAAGTGCTAAGGCAAAAGCTAGAAAGATTCTAATACAGTGATAGTGTCACAAAGCAGACAATGGAACGAATTAAGAGGGTGAGAGAACTCCACTGGTAGGAAATTTCTTTGTCTGGTCCCCTGCTGTCATCAGCATCTTCAACATGCTGCTGCACCCTGTTGTAGTTACTCTGCTAATGTAAATCTTTGTGTGCTTTGCCATGGTAGCGATTTGTTACTGGATGAAGCAGGTGAAACTGCACTGACAACGAAGTGCAAGGACTGAGGTTGGCCAAATGCCTCCTACCACAGTCAAGGGCAAGACTGGGTTGGCCTCTGTGTTTGCCACCAAGAAGAACCTTTAGCTCCACTGTTGGCTGCAACCCAGCAGGCATTGAGTGGTGGGGACACATGCCATGCCAGACCTTGATGTAAGGGATGGCCTCCCCTGTTATCAGAGAGCCATCCAGGAGAAAAGAGCAGACCAAGCAGCCTGTGGTTGTCAAATGCTGGAGATATGATCTAGTCCAAATCCCCTGCTCAAGTACGGTCATCTAAAGCAGGTATTATATATAAAAAAAAAAAAGAAAAAAAAAAAAACAACAAAACAAACAAACAACAACAAAAAAAAAAAACACCAAGGGAAATGTAAGGATTTTTCTTCAAACAGTTTGCAAAGCGTAATTTGTACAAAAATTTTTAAATTTGTCTAGCTTTGATTCTCTTTCTACAATACAGCATTTGTGACATCTGACAGATGATTCCTTGCCCAAACCACCAGTTCTATATAAAGACCTACTTGATAACGAGTTTAAAGGACCAGAGCCATTGCTGACATGGGGTCGAGGATACGGCTGTGTACAGCTAGCAACAGGACCATACTGGCTGCCAACGAAATGTATAAAGCCCCAGAACTCAACAACATAAAGAAATGACAATGACAGAAATCCTTGTAATATCTGTTCTATTATGTGTGACGTGACTTCAAATCAGACTAATCTTACTGAAATAGTGCTGCCTGGTGTAGTGGGCTGTTATGTAAATTACACAGCTCAAGCAGTGATACAGCAGACACAGAAAACTGTAAAAAACATGCTAGTAAAACAAAAAAGGGGAATGATAGGGGAGACCCAAAATGCACGAATCAACAAAGCATTGTTTGTCTTAAATGTTTTAACATTATCCAGTTCTGATTTACACACAGGCATGAATGTCCCCCCAATGATTAGACATTTTTCTGCACTAATCCATGTAGGCCCAGATCCGATACCAGGGAAAGAACCTGTTATGGTAATGGAAAGGCCTTTGGAAAATCATAACTGGGAAGGTCCTTTTAGGTTAATAAGTTGGGGAAGAGGGTATGCTTGTGTCTCTATAGAACAAGGACCCCAATGGGTCCCCGTGCCGTGTACCTGTCCGTTTATACAAGCGACGGCTGCCAATGAAGATTTATGCCGATTCATCACTGAAGTTAACCTGTGGGACCTGTAAAAATTTAACCGGTCTCTTTTTGGAGAACCAGTCAACGGAGAGCATATCCATGCGGGAGCGTATCGCAACTGGACTTTCCAGCCACTAGTAATAGACTGGGAACATTTAAGCCCGGAAAGGGTACCACTGGACAATAGGGTTGCTTTTAGATGTTGATTCCATGAGGCACACCTCACTACAGAACAGAACAACTGTTGATTTTTTATTGTTAGCTCAAGGCCATGGGTGTGAAGATTTTGATGGTATGTGCTGCACGAACTCATCAGATCATCCATAAAAGCATTCCAGACTTAATAACAAGGACAGCACACCTTCAGGAAGATGAGGGACTGAATTGGTTGAACGAGTGTTTTCTGGCTTGAGCATTACAGGATGGCTTTACTTTATCTTAATCATTTTGTCAGTCTTTTTAGGTATCCTAATCTGTGTGCCTTGTTTGGATTAATCATTTTGTCAGTCTTTTTAGGTATTCTAGTCTGTGTGCCTTGTTTGCTACAATAGCTAATGGAGAATATAGAAATTTTGGCAGAAGTAGATCATAAATCTATAAAAGCTGTCTTTTAGTAAAACAAAAAGGGGGAGATGTGGGTGACGGGATAGAAATAGTTAACGAAATGGATTCAGGCGTTATCACCCTGGTCCTATTATCCTGGTCCTATTATCCTGGTGCTATTGCCCTGGTGAGGGCCTAAGTCTTGGGAGCAGTAAAGACAACAACGAAGGGTAAAGAGTGGTTAGCAAAACAAAGCAGACAGTTTGCAAGATAAAGCAGGATGTGCATCTCAAAGACAGACCAAAGGATGTGAATATTTGTAACCCTTAGTAGTTTTGCTGAATCAGGATGATAAGGAAGTAAGAGAAGTTATTGCTTAGCGCTTAGAAGACTATAAAAAGGATGCGAGACACGAAATAAATGATTTCGTTTGTAACCAGAGACGAGGTCCATGCCTTGTGCCTTACATCTCCACACTTGTGCAGCAGCGTTGACTTGTGACAGGCTGGAAGCGGTGCTCTCCTCTGGCACCGGGTTTCTGGGCTCTGCTATACTGATGCTGGCACCCACTGAGGGCTCTGGTGGCCACTGGGCACTATGCCCCATGGTAAAAGGGTTTAATCTGAAATGATTGCTGCTGCCCTGTGCTTGGAACCAGCCCTGATCTCTGAAGGGAAGCTCCTGTAAAACAACCTTAGCCCCTTTTGAGCGAGCAGATATGAAGTGATCTTGAGCTGTCCACCATCCTCTCCACGGTGATGCCTTCCTTGCTGACTGTGTGTCCTCTTTCCCAGGAAGAGGCCATGATAGCATCCAAGAAGATGGACAAGGAGTACTTGCCCATTGGGAGGCTGACGGATTTCACCCAGGCATCTGCAGAACTGGCTCTGGGTGAAAGGAGTGAGGCTCTTGAGAGAGGCTGAGTAAGGAGCAGGATGGGAAGCAGGGGGTAGGCAGTGCTGTCTGATGTATGGTTGGCCCAGCCAATGTGGAAGAACTGGCAGGGTACTCGTGCCTCTAAGTTGCAGGCTGGCTAGGCCCATGGATAACTCCTTCCTCTGAAGGCTGAGGGGGGAGAAACAGCACTTTCTAAAGAGGGAATTTGACCTTGTCCCAGCTCCCTGCCTTGCAACTGGAGTCGCTGACCGCTGTGGTCCCCTCCAGCCCCATGTCCCTGTTTTGGTGTGCTTCTGCCATTGCTGATGTAGTGACTGGGCTTTCCCTGTATCATACCATGGCTACTCAGACTCGGGTACTTGTTTCTTCCCCTGCAGTATGTCACTGTGCAGGGTATTTCTGGGACTGGATCTCTGCGAATTGGAGCCAGCTTTTTTGTGAGTCCCTGGCTGGTGTGGGAGGGAAAGGACATATTTTGACTGGAGCTGAATATTTTGAGTTTTCTAACAACTTGAATCTGTTCAACCTGTGTCATGGTTTAAGCCCAGCTGGTAACTCAGTACCACACAGCTGTTCACTCACACCCCCCACCCCCCTTCTGATTCAGAGAAAACTCCAGGAACAAACTTGCCAACAAAGTTTGAAGTTGACAAGCAGGTATTCTTCATTGCGGTGCCGGGAGACACGGGGGATAGCTACTCCTAACGTGTATCCCCGTATTACCACACAGGCCATCCTTATATAGTCACTTGGGCATACATACATATTCATGAGGCTACATATGAATTACATCATTTTCCAGAAAGTTTCCACATACATACAAAAATGTGATGGTGGTCTTTGAGAGTCGTTTACTTCTTCCAACAATCTTCATAATTGCTGGCAGTCTTTGAAGCATCAGCTTAATTAACATTACAGACATAGCAATCATAGAATCGTAGAATAGTAAGGGTTGGAAAGGACCTCAAGATCATCGAGTTCCAACCCCCCTGCCATGGGCAGGGACACCTCCCACTAAACCATGCCATCCAAGGCTATGTCCAACCCCACCTTGAACACCACCAGGGATGAAGCGTTCACAACCTCCCTGGGCAACCCATTCCAGGGCCCCACCACCCTCACAGTAAAGAATTTCTTCCTCAGATCCAATCTAAACCTCCCCTGTTTAAGTTTAAACCCGTTACCCCTTGTCCTCTCACCACAGTCCCTAATGAAGAGTCCCTCCCCAGCATCCCTATAGGCCCCCTTCAGGTATTGGAAGGCTGCTATGAGGTCTCCACGCAGCCTTCTCTTCTCCAGGCTCAACAGCCCCAATTTTCTCAGCCTATCTTCATACGAGAGGTGCCCCAGTCCCCTGATCATCCTCATGGCCCTCCTCTGCACTTGTTCTAACAGTTCCATGTCCTTTTTATGTTGAGGACACCAGAACTGCACACAATACTCCAAGTGAGGTCTCACAAGAGCAGAGTAGAGGGGCAGGATCACCTCCCTTGACCTGCTAGCAGGTCACGCTCCTTTTGATGCAGCCCAGGATACGGTTGGTCTTCTGGGCTGCAAGCGCACACTGCAGCCGGCTCATGCTCATTTTTTCATCAACCCACACCCCCAAGTCCTTCTCTGCAGGGCTGCTCTGAATCTCCTCCCCGCCCAATCTGTAGCTGTGCCTGGCATTGCTCTGACCCAGGTGGAGGACTTTGCACTTAGCATGGTTAAACTTCATTAGGTTGGCATCAGCCCACCTCACAAGCATGTCAAGGTCCCTCTGGATGGCATTCCTTCCCTCCAATGTATCAACCGAACCACACAGCTTGGTGTCATCGGCAAACTTGCTGAGGGCGAACACAATCCCACTGTCCATGTCACCCACAAAGATGTTGAACAAGACCGGTCCCAACACTGATCCCTGGGGGACACCACTCGTTACTGGTCTCCAGCTGGACACTGAGCCACTGAGCACTACTCTTTGCGTGCGGCCATCCAGCCAGTTCTTTATCCACCTATCAAATTGATGTCTCTCCAACTTAGAGAGAAGGATGTCATGTGAGACAGTGTCAAAGGCTTTACACAAGTCCAGGTAGATGACATCAACTGCTCTGCCCCTGTCCATCAGTTCCGTAGCCCCTTCATAGAAGGTCACCAGATTGGTCAGGCAGGATTTCCCCTTAGTGAAGCCATGCTGGCTGTCACCAAGCACCTTGTTGGTTTTCATGTGCCTTAGCATGCCTTCCAGGAGAATCCGCTCCAAGATTTTGCCAGGCACAGAGGTGAGACTGACTGGTCTGTAGTTCCCTTTGTCATCCATTTTCCCCTTCTTAAAAATGGGGGTTATATTTCCCTTTTTCCAGTCATCGGGAACTTCACCTGACTGCCATGATTTTTCAAATATCATCCTGTCCTTCTACTTATCAGTTATTTTAACTGCTCCCATCCTGGACATCTGCTAGTCCGGATACTCCCCAGTAGATGTCTACACCAGCTTAATGGGTTCATTAACACCACAAACATAGCAATCATCCTGTCCCTCCACCCATCAGCCAGTTTAGCTGTGCCCATCCTGGACATCTGCTAGGCCCAGGCACTCCCCATCCCCAGGTCCCGTTTTTCTATTGCTTTCCCACATTTTTTTGTACTAAGGTCCTAAGGACCCAAAACTATGTCAACTACCTTCAAGCACCAGTTATTTTCCATTACAAAGCCACTAAACCCAACCTTACCAAGAACTGATTACATTTGGTGCCTCCTTGTCTCAAATCCCCCCTTTTTTCTGTCCTTTTGCAAATTACTTTGCAACATTTTATATACTACCATTACCATCTAGAGTCCTTTTGAAATAATTTCCTGTTTCTACTTGATGCTTGATTTCATTTTTTCCAGTCTTCATAACTTATCATAGATCGTTTACAATACCAGAAGGCACATTGTATCATACCACAAGTAATCAATATTAAAACAATATTAATATCCCTGCAACCAGTTGCTTCAACCAGGAGAGGTTAGGAAACCATGAACTTAACTTTTTCCAGATTTCTTCAAAACCCCAGGAGGTATCATCCTTGGCCATTTCATGAAATATTTTAGTTTGTGTCCAAATTTCCTCCAGATCTGTTTCAATTCTGCCACTTTGATCTATATAGGAACAGCAACTTTCATTGATTATGGAACAAACCCCTCCTTGTGAAGCCAATAACAGGTCTAGAGCCATTCGGTTTTATAATACCACTTTAGATAGGCTAGTTATCTCTTTTTGTTCCGCTTGGATTATATCAATAGTTTTACTTTATATTTCCTCTATGGTGGCTGAGATATTTACAACTGCCTTCTCTAATTCACTTACTCTCAAAGATGGAATTAGCCATCTCACAAAACTATGAAATGCAGTGTTCTGTTCAGCAATAGGGTTAAACCCTCGCTTGATTTGTTTAACAAAACTTCTAACCCAGGTTCCAGAAGGATATATGTCAATAATAGTAAGATTGGGTATCACAGAACCTAAGGTGTATGCCCCCTTCCATTTGGGGGGTAGAGTCTTATGAGCATTTTCTCCACATAACCAATACCATCCTTTCCCTTTAGGCCACCACTGAACCACAATACCATCTATATTAATAGTGTGATTGTAATTTGAATAGTGACCTACACCTGTGGCATTTAAACAAACATAATCTCCTACTCTGGTTCCTGGTGTAATACATCTTTCTACACAGGTATAATATTTTTTACTTGGATTAGGATTAACTATCCCAAATCATAACCTTTCCCTCAGACGTAGATTGCTAGTGTTCACCCACAAATGTGACAATGAGATAGCATTGGAAATTGGAATGCCAATTAATGGAAGATCCTTACCTTCTCCTGATTTAGGCAACTGTGCACACACACAACAGTCACTACAATTAAAAACTTCAGTAACATTCTGCATTAATTTCAGGTATAAGTTTTGGTCCCAAGCTTGTACGCCAGATATCATATAAATCCAAATTATGACCAATGCAATCTCATACATAAGGGCCCTGAAGGTTTGATCCGCCATGTCTTCTCTGGCTCTGGTGCTTTCTTTATTCTTGAATAATGTATCCAAGCAGGTTGTTCCTTTATCTTCACTACTGTAAAGGTGGTCAATAACATCTGGTAAGGTCCACTTCACTTCTCCTGTAGAGGACCCCCTGAAAACTTCTTAACATAAACCCAGTCTCTGGATCTGAAAGGTTGAATCAGATAATCCAAGCCTCTTGCTCTTGTCCCTAATATTCTCTTAATAATTTCTTCTGCTTTCCCAGATTGACCAGAAACTCTCGGAGATAGCCTTCCCCCACTTCCAGAAAACTTTCTCTTTTAAACTGGGACTAATATTATCTCCCATATAAAATTTTACATGGCCTAGCCTCTTCTTTCAACTGAGGTTTAGTTCAAATTCTTAATAGAGCCAGTGGTAAGGCTTGGTGCCAATATAAATACGTTTCCTGACATATTTTACTAATCTGTTGTTTAATCAGATGGTACATCTTTTCTACTTGCCCGCTGGCCTGAGGACTGTATGGAACATGGAGTTGCCAATCAATTTCTAATTTTTTACTAATTTCTTGTAACAATTTTGTACTAAAGTGTGAGCCTCAGTCAGAAGAAATTGCCGCTGGTACTCCAAAACAAGGTATTATCTAATTTAATAATGTTTTAATTATTTGTCTTGCATTATTTATCCTACAAGGGAATGCTTCTGGCCAGCCTGAAAAAGTATCCATTAACACCAACAAATAATGATAGCCTCCTTTTCTTGGTAATTCAGAAAAATCTATTTGTCACAGCTGTCCTGGAAGGGGAAAATGGATGAGCCAGGGAATTACGGACCAGTCAGTCTCACCTCTGTGCCTGGCAAAATCTTGGAGCAGATTCACCTGGAAGGAATGCTGAGGCACATGAAAACCAACAAGGTGCTTGGTGACAGCCAGCATGGCTTCACTAAGGGGAAATCCTGCCTGACCAATCTGGTGGCCTTCTAAGATGGGGCTACAGAACTGATGGACAGGGGTAGAGCAGTTGATGTCATCTACCTGGACTTGTGCAAAGCGTTCAACACTGTCCCACACAACATCCTTGTCTCTAAGTTGCAGAGACATCAGTTTGACAGGCGGACCACTCGGTGGATAAAGAACTGGCTGGATGGCCGCACGCAAAGAGTTGTGGTCAATGGCTCAATGTCCAGCTGGAGACCAGTAACGAGCGGTGTCCCTCAGGGATCGGTCTTGTTCAACATCTTTGTTGGTGTCATGGACAGTGGGATTGAGTGCGCCCTCAGCAAGTTTGCCAATGACACCAAGCTGTGTGGTTCGGTTGATGCGCTGGAGGGAAGGAATGCCATCCAGAGGGACCTTGACAAGCTTGTAAGGCGGGCTGATGCCAACCTGATGAAGTTTAACCATGACAAGTGCAAAGTCCTACACCTGGGTCGGAGCAATCCCAGGCACAGCTACAGAATGGGCAGAGAAGAGATTCAGAGCAGCCCCCCTGCGGAGAAGGACTTGGGAGTGTTGGTCGATGAGAAAATGAACATGAGCCAGCAGTATGCACTTACAGCCCAGAAAGCCAACAGTATCCTGGGCTGCATCAAAAGGAGTGTGACCAGCAGGTCGAGGGAGGTGATCCTTCCCCTCTACTCTGCTCTCGTGAGACCTCACCTGGAGTACTGTGTGCAGTTCAGGTGTCCTCTACATAAAAAGGACATGGAACTGTTGGAACAAGTCCAGAGGAGGGCCACGAGGATGATCAGGGGACTGGAGCACCTCCTGTATGAAGATAGGCTGAGAAAATTGGGGCTGTTCAGCCTGGAGAAGAGAAGGCTGCGTGGAGACCTCATAGCAGCCTTCCAATATCTGAAGGGGGCCTATAGGGATACTGGGGAGGGACTCTTCATTAGGGACTGTAGTGAGAGGACAAGGGGTAACGGGTTCAAACTTAAACAGGGGAAGTTCAGATTGGATATAAGGAGGAAGTTCTTTACTGTAAGGGTGGTGAGGCACTGGAATGGATTGCCCAGGGAAGTTGTGAATGCTCCATCCCTGGCGGTGTTCAAGAGTGGGTTGGAAATAGCCTTGGATGGCATGGTTTAGTGTGAGGTGTCCCTGCCCATGGCAGGGGGGTTGGAACTATATGATCTTGAGGTCCTTTCCAACTCTAACTACTCTGATTCTTTGATTCTATAACTTCCTCTCCCAGTTGTCCCTATTTCATTTCTATTTTCAGTTTTAGGATTATTCTTAAGACAGAGCTGACATTGTTTTGTCACTAATTGAACTATGGTATATAGATTCCTTCCTACAATTTGTTTATCTAAACAGTTATACAAGGAGTTGCTACCCCAATGAGTTTTATTATGTTCCTCCTGAACTAGCTTTCAGAGTTGGTTATAAGGGATTACAATTTGCCCATCAGGTATCTGAACCCAACCCTCTTTATTTTCCTGTCCTTTTAGATCTTCAATCAATTTTCTATCCTCTTTTGAATACCTAGGTTTAGATTTTTCAATTGTTAGTTTGCCATCCGGGATTAAGGACATGATTTTAGATTGTTCAGCTGCTCGTTTGGCTTCAAAATCAGACAAATTATTTCCAATTTCCTGATGAGAGTCACCTTGTGGATGCCCTCTACAATACATAATAGCTACTTCCTCAGGTAGCTGAACATCTTCCAGTAGCTGTAGAATGTCTGTAGCATGTTTAATCTGTTTCCCTTGTGTGTTCTGAAGTCCTCGTTCTTTCCAGATGGCACCATTGGCATGGACCACACCAAATGTGTATTTAGAATCAGTCCAAATATTTATCCTTTGGTCTTTAGCCAATTCCAGGGCTCTTGTTAATGCTATTATTTCTGCCTTTTGGGCGAGGCGTTCTGGGGTAAAGGTTTAGCTTCTATTACCTGTGAAGTGGTGGTAATGGCATATCCTGCCTTTCGTTCACCACTTTTCATGAAGCTACTATCATCAGTAAACCAAGATTCAGCATCTTCCAGAGGTTTTTCTTTCAAGTCTGGTTGGCTTGAATATACAGTCTCTATAGTGGCCAAGCAGTCGTGCGTCAGTGGTTCTGTTGATTGTTCCTGCAAAAAGGATGCTGGATTCACAACATTAGTGATCACAGTTTCTATATCATCCTGTTCCACACGGGCGGCCTGATAGTTTAAAAAACGTGAAGGAGATAACCAGTGGGCTCCTTTCTGTTCCAGGACTGCTGATACAACATGGGACACTAGCACAGTAATCTTTTGTCCCAAAGTAAATTTGTGAGCCTCTTCAATATTCATAATAACTGTGGCCACAGCCCTTAGGCATCCAGGCCATCCTTTGCTCGCTTCATCCAGCTGTTTTGAAAAATACGCCACTGCCCTTCTATAGGGTCCTAATTTCTGAGCAAGGACCCCCAAAGCTATTCCCTGTTTTTCATAGGAATATAGCCAAAAAGGTTTAGTCACATCTGGAAGTCCCAGACCTGGAGCTCTCATTAGCTCTGATTTTATATTTCTAAAAGCCTCCTCTGCTTAATCAGTCCATTCTAAAGAGGATTTCCTTTTAACAGTTCATATAGTGGTCTTATCAGAACACCATAATCATGGATCCAAAGTCTGCACCATCCAGTCATTCCCAGGAATGTCCAGAGCTCCTTGATGGTTGACAGCCATGGAGACTGACAGATGGCTTCTTTTCTAGTAGCTCCAAGTTCTCTCTGTCCTCCTGTTGTTTCATATCCTAGGTAGAAAACTCAGGTTTGAATTAGTTGGGCCTTTTGTTTGGATACCCAATAACCCTTCAGTCCCAGAAAATTTAATAATTCCACTGGACACATTCCTCCTTTGTTTCTGCAGCAATTAATAGGTCATCCACATTGTTGACGCTGAAGTCCCGGACACAGCACACAGACCAATATGATCAGGCTGTGCCAAAGTTTATTGCACAGATAGCTCAGTATATATAGGCACTCTACTTGTCTATCATTAACACACACAACTCTCATTGGATACATGCATTGTTCACGCGACTAAATACACAATAGGATTCGCTCAGACCCCCTGTCCACATGCATAGTGCTCGCCACCTACATTCTACTTGGTGTCCTGCTTAATATCTCTCAGCTAAGTGTTAGCAACAGCTTAATGATTGGTTAACTATTACAGCATATGTTTCAAGGTTACAGTTATCAGTTCCTCCTGCACGTCTCTCTCAGTAGCTTTCCGTGCCAACTTCCTCAAGGCTTCTGCACGTACACGAACTTTAGTAACCCTCAGGCAAGGCCTCAATGCCTGCGGGTCAGTACCTTACAATTGTCAAGCAGTTGTCTGGATTGCTCACATGCCTGTTCCCAGCCAAATAGCTCTCCACAAATCCCTCTTTTTGTTTTTGAGCAATCCAGACCTGACTCATAGCACAAGATAACATACCAATAATACACTTCCACAAACAGCAAAAGATTAAAACAATAATAATCAACACCATTAAAACTGTTAAGCCTTGTTTGATTAGTACTCCTAGCCAACCACTAATACCCCAGCCCTGTAACAACTTTTGAAACCAATCCCATTCTGAGAGTACTTGTGACTTTTGCACTCGTGAGAACCTAAAGTGTGGTTTTTGTAAGCAAGCAAGATTTACAGTCCAATTTAGCAACCTCCTTATCTTAGCTCCTTCTTATCTTCCAGGCCTGCATTCTTGTTCCATTAACCATCTGGGAATTACTTCTTTTCCACAGTCAGCTGCACAGAGATAATCAGGAGTTACCCTTGTTGCAGGGGAATCTCACAGACAACACAAAAACAACCAATGTGATCAAGCATTGCCAACTTGTTAAATACAAGCACCACCTTTTATAGCAAAGTTACAGAGTACTGGAACATTCGATAACATCTGATTGGATAACACCTCTTAGCCAACTGTTAGCAATAGCTTAATTATTGGTTGCAGCTGAACAAGCAGGTTTGCTTTGTGGTAATCAAAGGTTGGATTGCTCACATGTCCATTCTCAACAAGAAACATTTCCACAATTCCCTCTTTTTGTTTTTGAGCAATCCAAACACATTGCATAGCTTTACACAATCACATTTTTAAGTTGCCCTTCCAATGCAAATGCAGTGGCAGACTTTACTAATACAAGCAATGCTGTTTTCCTTCTGAGGCTTACACACATATTTAAATAAGTAGTTATTCCAATATCAGTCCATGCTCCCATAAGAAACAATGTGATAACCAGGATATTACTTAAATCTTTGTACAGGTGTTTTCTACAATGCAGTCGCAATACAGAAAGGCACCAAGTTATTCAAGTAAATTGACCTTTCTTCTACTTAACACCTTTTCTTGCACCTTCACAACCCAATCAGTAACTTCAATACATTGTTCTCAAACAAATGTATTCCGGTACAACAGAACTTTTCTGTGCTTAAAAGAATATGCAAGCTGATTCCTGTGAGTATATAGACACAAGTCTCCAATTCGCAAAGATAAATCTACATAGCAATGTCTCATACCAGAGAGAGTTGATGCCTCTAGCACCTAAACCAGTCATAGAATTCAACCTTTGTAGGATTTTTATAAAATATAGGAAGTTTTATCATGACAGAATCCCAAATTAGCAAAGTTATCAGTAAATAACGTGATTTGAGCAAATGGTATCATATTAAATAAAAGCTAAAGCAACTGAAACAGTTACTACATTTCATCATATGACATTCATCTTGGGACCAAGGATGGGCAAGGAGTAAGGGGACAAGTCAAGGTCAGTAACATGCCAACAAACCCTGCTTGTAATATGTTGCTCACAGTTGTAGAAATACAAAACAAATTAGAGATACCCAGTCATGCACAAGTAAAATAAGAGAGCACAAAATCAGAGAGGAGCCAGTCACACCTTTGAACCTGGTTAAAGCAGCATTAATTGACTGAAGCCTGAGTACTTCAGCATTACTTCTAAACAGTTTTAGCAAAACTGCCATGTCAGGAGTTTCTTCATGTATCCACTTTTCCATTTGTTCAACCATGAGTTCTCTTCCAGACTTTAATAAGAACACTGCAGGAAGCTTACAGAAACAGTAGTATCTTGTTGAATAAGACAATATAGCTTCAGTAGTTCATCCTATATCATACATGGTTTCACTTTTTACATGTTTTACAGTGCTTTAGCACATTCAGGAGCAGTGGGAATAGCTTGATGGCAAACTGCCCTCATCTGCAGAGTACCTGCAGCACTCCCCTGACAAAAGGCTGCTCAACTGCAGCTACTCCACATTTGCTTTGGGTTGACTCACTTAAATCTCATTTCAATTCCTTATTTTGTCTCCCTGTAAATCTACCCAAGATGTTTTTGCCCAATTTATGATTGACAGCATAAATAAACTAACATTTTATCATCTGTGGAAACTTTCCTGCTGCAGTTTGACCAATGAACTCCTTTAAGTTAGCTTCCCTAGAAAAACATAGGTTTTTTTGTTTTCCTTGTAATTAAATACTTCAGGCCTCAATTTCAGAATCCAGGAAATCATCAAATCATTTATGACAAAAAGGATTAGAGAACATGTGGCTTGGTAAAGAATGCCATACCCCAAAAGATAATGAGACAATAATTTTGAATACAGACCAACTAATCCTCTAACAACCCCAAGAATGCTTTCAGTGCAGTTATAAGCTACTGCTACAGTACATTACACACCTGCCCGTTACCATTCATTTTAATCAAATACTGAAAGTTGTCCCAATGTTCTAACAGTTTACGAATGTATATACACATCAGAAACCCAAGTATATTATTAAACTAAAGTAATACAAAATACTGGTTCACGGCAATGCTAAACAAAGGTGTAAAATCTATTGCACAACCTAAAAGGTCATTACTTGGAAAATCCTAAGCTAATGTGCTATTACCAAACAATTCAGGCGTTTTTTTGTTGTTTCCCCCCCCCCCCTTTTCATTCTTTCCTTTGTCTTGCCGTGGGTTCTGAAAGGCACTCTTTGTAGTTTTAACTAGTTTCCGAGGCCTCAGGGCAACAAGACAGTGCTCAAAGGGATTTCCGAACGGATTAGCAGCAGCGACGGCAGGCAGCGCCAGTGGCTCATGTCCTCACTGAGGTATAGAAAGGGAAAGAGCACTTGCGGCAGACGCTACTGCAGCTCGCTCTGATTTCATTGTCCGTAAAGTCTCACGAATCATAGAATAGTTAGGGTTGGAAAGGACCTCAAGATCATCGAGTTCCAACCCCCCTGCCATGGGCAGGGACACCTCCCACTAAACCATGCCATCCAAGGCTATGTCCAACCCCACCTTGAACACCACCAGGGATGAAGCGTTCACAACCTCCCTGGGCAATCCATTCCAGGGCCTCACCACCCTCACAGTAAAGAATTTCTTCCTCATATCCAATCTAAACTTCCCCTGTTTAAGAATGAACCCATTACCCCTTGTCCTCTCACCACAGTCCCGAATGAAGAGTCCCTCCCCAGCATCCCTATAGGCCCCCTTCAGGTATTGGAAGGCTGCTATGAGGTCTCCACGCAGCCTTCTCTTCTCCAGGCTGAACAGCCCCAATTTTCTCAGCCTATCTTCATACGGGAGATGCTCCAGCCCCCTGATCGTCCTCGTGGCCCTCCTTTGGACTTGTTCCAACAGTTCCATGCCCTTTTTATGTTGAGGACACCAGAACTGCACACAATACTCCAAGTGAGGTCTCATGAGACCAGAGAAGAGGGGCAGGACCACCTGCTGGCCATGCTCCTTTTGATGCAGCCCAGGATACGGCTGGCTTTCTGGGCTGCAAGCGCACACTGCCGCCTCATGTTCAGTTTCTCCTCGACCAACACCCCCAAGTCCTTCTCTGCAGGGGGGCTGCTCTGAATCTCTTCTCTGCCCAACCTGTAGCTGTGCCTGGGATTGCTCTGACCCATGTGTAGGACCTTGCACTTGGCATGGTTAAACTTCATCAGGTTGGCATCAGCCCACCTTACAAGCATGTCAAGGTCCCTCTGGATGGCATTCCTTCCCTCCAGCATATCAACCGAACCACACAGCTTGGTGTCATCGGCAAACTTGCTGAGGGCGCCCTCAATCCCACTGTCCATGTCACCCACAAAGATGTTGAACAAGACCGGTCCCAACACCGATCCCTGAGGGACACCGCTCGTTACTGGTCTCCAGATGGACATTGAGCCATTGACCACAACTCTTTGCGTGCAGCCATCCAGCCAGTTCTTTATCCACCGAGTGGTCCGCCTGTCAAATTGATGTCTCTCCAACTTAGAGAGAAGGATGTCATGTGAGACAGTGTCAAAGGCTTTACACAAGTCCAGGTAGATGACATCAACTGCTCTGCCCCTGTCCATCAGTTCTGTAGCCCCTTCATAGAAGGTCACCAGATTGGTCAGGCAGGATTTCCCCTTAGTGAAGCCATGCTGGCTGTCACCAAGCACCTTGTTGGTTTTCATGTGCCTCAGCATGCCTTCCAAGAGAATCTGCTTTAAGATTTTGCCAGGCACAGAGGTGAGACTGACTGGTCTGTAATTCCCTGGCTCATCCATTTTCCCCTTCTTAAAAATGGGGGTTATATTTCCCTTTTTCCAGTCGTCGGGAACTTCACCTGACTGCCATGATTTTTCAAATATGATGGACAGTGGCTTAGCAACTTCATTTGCCAGCTCCTTCAGGACCCGTGGATGGATTTCATCAGGTCCCATGGACTTGTATACATTCAGGTTCCTAAGGTCGTCTCGAACCAGATCCTCTCCTACAGTGGGCCCAGGGTCTTCATTCTCACTGTCCCTACGTCTGCCTTTCAAGACTTGGGTGGTGTGGTCAGAGCATTTGCCGGTGAAGACTGAGGCAAAGAAGTCATTAAGAACCTCAGCCTTCTCCAAATCCAGGGTAGCCAGTTCTCCCGATAACTTCTGGAGAGGGCCCACGTTGTCCCTAGCCTGTCTTTTATTTGCAGTGTACCTATATAATCCCTTCCTGTTATCCTTAACATCCCTAGCCAAGTTTAATTCTAAGTGAGCCTTTGCTTTCCTAACCTGGTCCCTTACTTTCCAGACAACATCCCTGTATTTTTCCCAGGCCACCTGACCTTGCTTCCACCTTTTATAAGCCTCTTTTTTCCTTCAAATTTTGCTCAGCAGCTCCTTATCCATCCAAGGAGGTCTCCTGGCCCTCCTGCTAAACTTCCTTCTAGTTGGGATGCATCACTCCTGAGCCTGCAGCAGGTGATCCTTGAATATCAACCAACAGTCTTGGCCCCCCCTGCCCTCTAGGGCTGTATCCCATGGAACCTTACTGAGCAGGTTCCTGAGTAGACTATTGGCAAGTTAACTTTACAGAATTGCCACAGCACAATGGGCTCAGGTATATATATATATATAGGTACTAATAGTTATGTTTTCTGATTGGCTGGAGGCTTTCCCTTGTTGCACCAATATGGCTCATGAACTAGTACAACATTTACTGAATCAGATAATACCCCGATATGGTGTACCAGCAGGCTTGTCCTCCGATAGAGGTCTGCATTTTTTTGCAGAAGTAGTTAGGAAGGTGGGAGAGCATTTGGGAATCAAGTGGGATCTGCATACCCTATTATAGACCTCAGGCTAGTGGGAAAGTAGAACATGAATCAGACACTCACAATTAAAATACATCAAGAAATTTCTTTAACTTGTTTATAAGCCCTACCAATTGCTTTGTTAAGGATATGGATACAGCCAGTAAGGAATTATGTGAGTCCATATGAACTGATGTATGGGCAGCCTTACCAACTGCCTTTTGATCCTGTTCGTTTTTGCAAGGAAAACAGGATCTCAGACAATACTTGCTGGCGCAGGGTAAAACTCTTAGTTTTGGTAATATCTTGGTAGGACATTACCCAGACTGTAGCTGGACAACGCAACTCCAGATTAAGGGACCCCAAACTGACTATTGGAATGCTTCAGAAGGGAAAGGGTAGTATTAATTGTGTAATAATACTGCTAGAAAAGCCCTTCCCCCAAGATGGACTGGAGCATGCACACTGGGTGTTGTACTCCTGGATATTACAATAATCAAAACCCTAAAAATAGAATAAGGATGGATAAGAATATTCTTAAAAAGGACCAAGAAATCCCATAATGCTATTGCAGATCGTCCTAAAAAATTTCACAGTTTTGTCAGATGGTTTCTTCCCTTGGTTAGGGGTGAGTGAATTAGAAAAGATGATTGTAAATATATCAGCAGTAATTGAAAACATCAAAGACAACATTATAGATGCTATACAGGCATTACAGATTGAGGTATCCAGCTTATCTCAGGTAGTATTGCAAAACCTTATGGCCCTTGATCTGCTATTAGCTTCCCAAGGTTTGTACAGTTATAAATACAAACTGCTGCACATACATAGACCAGAGTGGCAGAATATCCACAGATCTAGCAGAAATTTGGAAGCAGACAAAGATCTTATATCAGGTCATTAGAGATGATACTAACTGGGGATTTGAAGAATTATGGCATGGACTTACTTCTTGGCTACTAAATTGGATATTGTTAGAAAACTTGCTTGTGATCATTACAGTAATAATCCGTTACATGCACATATCATGATTCAATTTTGTAACTGCTGGTCATGATGATGTATTAGAATCAAATATGGGTAAAGGGTATAGAATGAGACTTACAGGAGATATATATATATACACACAGGATATATATATATATACAGGATATATATATATATCCTGTAAGTCTCAAAGGGGGGAAATGCAACCTTAAATCTTAAACTAACAATAGTGTGCGTGCCTTTAACATAGCAGAATAAACCAGACTGTTCTAACTTACTAACACCTAGAGAGAAAGGAATGTTTGGCTGATGGGGGAAGGAACATCATGGGACTGATAACAACTAAGGAGACAGTAAATAAGACCAAGGATGCCAGTCTTCAAGACAGCAGAGTGGCACCCAGCATGGAGAGAGACTGGAACAGAACAGAAGCAAGGACATACCAACTGCTAACTCGGCACTAGGACCTTGCAAGTGTGCGCAAGCACTGAGGTCATTCAGTAAACACAGTGAGAAAGACTATCCGCAACCAACACAGACCCCTAACTCAGCAAGAAAGCGTATGCGTAATTAGGAAGCAAATATTATAATTAGTTCCTGGAAAAGCTATGAATGTACATGAGTATGCTAAATATAGAGCTGCTGCTGGCAAGTAACGGATGCGCTCACCTTTGCGAAACAATTCACATGCACACCCAGCGCTGCAATAAAGAATGCTGCTTTCTGAAACTCTAAATTGAGAGAGTTTCTCCAACCAACTTTTACGGTAACAGGGATATCCAAGATATCTCAGAGGCAAAACTTTCCAGACAGGGGTTTGGGAAAAGAGATCTACTAGGGATCCAAGGCCACAAGTCCTCACACACAGTCACCCTATGTTACCATAACATTCTTGTCTCTGCACTGTGTTATATTTTATTTTGAGCAATTAAAAGAGCACTGGTCTCGAATAAAGGTCAAAGTTATAAACTGCACATCTTCTCTGCCAGGCTGGAGGTATTGCAGTGCGGAAAACTAATCAGAGGGAAATTTAAGCTGGGGTTGAACTACCTGAGGGATACCCATTGTAAGGCAAAGAACACATATTCTCCAGCTACAGGACCTGAACAGAAGTGGCCCAAGTCAGAGTTTAGATGCTGATGAGAGCTAGTGTTCAAATAGTCTCTGTACTCATCAACCAGGCTTGTCTTCTGAGCTGGTTTAATGCCCAGCTGCAAGCAGTGTGACAGATGGGACAGAGAGAGCAGGAAAATGTACCAGAAACTGCATAAATCAGCAACACCTTTCAAAAATGAACATGGAACTTTTGGCTTGAGCTGCAGACACGTAAGAGTGTACTTACAAACTAAAACTAAGCCCAGAGAGCAAATTTTCTTCTAAATAAGCAAGTGTTTAGAAGCCCAGTGAAGGTTTCCATTGGGATGAGGCCAGTCCACATTCCCTGTGGTACAACCAGGTAAGATACTGGATTTCAAAACCTCTCCTAAAACCCCTACAGTAGTTCTGCAAGCCAGAGCAGAGCAGAGCAGAGAAGGGCCAAAGATGACTCTGGATACCACAATGTCCTGGGTTCAGCTGTAACAGTTATTTTTTTCCTTCTTAGTAGCTGGTGCAGTGCTGTGTTTTTGACTTGAGTCTGAGAACAACGCTGATAACACACCAATGGTTTTAGTCGTTGCTGAGTGATGCTTACTCCTATCAAGGACTTTTCAGTCTCATACTCTGCAGTGAAGAGGGGAACAGGAAACTGGGAGGAAGCAGGGTCTCCTCTACACGTCACGCAACCAATGCTACATGGAGTAAGTGGGCCACACTAATCACACAACAAGCTCGAATAGGAAATCCCAGTCGTCCAGGAATTCTGGAAGTCATGGAATGGCCAGACAGCCAGATTTTTGAATGTCAGCAGAGGAGGAGGTGATGCGTGCTGAAGAGGTCCCGCCATGTAATGAACTGTCAAAAAGTGAGAAGCAATATGCCTTGTTTACTGAAGGAGTCCTGCCATATTGTGGGAAAGCGTCACAAATAGAAGGCAGCTATATGGAGTCTTTGCAGAAACTGCTGAAGGAGAGGGTGAATTGAGTCAGTTTGCAGAGGTGAAAGCCATCCAGCTGGCCTTGGACAGTGCTGAACAAGAAAAGATGGCCAGTATTCATGGATGGTGGCAAATGCCCTGTGGGGGTGGTTGCAGCAATGGAAGCAGAGCAACTGGCAACACAGAGGGAAACCCATCTGGGCTGCTGCATTGTGGCAAGATATCATTGCCTGGGTGCAGAACCTGGTGGTGAAGGTATGCCATGTAAATGCTCATGTACATCATGTACAGAGTTGGGCCACTGAGGAACATCAGAACAACCAACGAGTGGATAAAGCTGCTAAGATTGAAGCGGCTCAGATGGATTTAGATTGGCAACATAAGGATGAATTATTTGTAGCCTGGTGGGCCTATGACACTTCAGGCCATCAAGGCAGAGATGCAACATAGAGATGGGCTCATGATTGTGCCGCCGCTCTGGTCTAATTGGCACTAGTTGTTCTTCAACCTTCAGCAACACCACAACAGAAGGATCCTCTGAGAGACCAGGCAAGGTGGACAGCTGATTCATTTCCTGTGTCTCCAAGGCAGCTATACCAAAAGCCCATACATAGCCTTTTGTGTCTTTAAAGTACCCTCTCCTGAGAGAGTCTATGCCAAGGATGCATGGAGCATCTGGACCAGTCACAATGGGGTGCTTTTGCCACTCCTTCCCAGTCAGGCTGATTTCGGCCTCCAGTACAGTCAACTCTTGGGATCTTCCTGTCACTCCAGAAATATAAATGGGCTAAACCCCTTGACAGCATCAGGGTACACTGTGCACCGGTACCTACTAGAGCCTTATACTTCTGTGGGACTGATGTGCCAGGCCATCTGATCCACACAGTCCAGGAAACCCAGTTGTCCCTCATCTCCACCTGGATGGACACAGGGCCCCCCTAATAATGATCAGAAGATTCTCCACTTAGGTCTTGTAGAAAGGGATTAGTCTTCTTTAACACAGGAGCTGGAGTAAAATCAGCTCTTCCACTCCATCTGGGAACCTTCTCACCAGAGACTGTAGCAGCAACTTCCTTGGGAGGATCATCCTTGACCTTTGTTCTCCTCCAATTCACGCACTGGCCTAGATACTTGCCCATACTATCCCACACACCCTGCCACTCATGACTGTCCAGCCACGGGGAAAAACTCTTGGTGGTCCTCCTATATCATCATCTAACCCTAGACCAGATCAAACCCATCCCTGCTTAACTTTCGAGATCAGACGAAATGGGCTGTTCTCAGGGTGGGTTGGCAGTGGGTAAAAAACACACCATTTGTGCAGCAACATGTCGATTCCCAGCACAAGCAGCAGGCAGATCTCCAGGGTATTAAAAGGCCATTCAAAAGCCATCCAAAACCTTCAGAACTCTTAAATGCTGCCATAAATAGTCTGGTGGGGGAGCTGGGGGTGTAAGAGAATGTCTCCTTCATAGGTTGACCACCCAAGGAAGGAAAAAAAGATGTGTAACTGCTAAACAATTCCATTATATACTCCCCGAAGTATAGAGGTGGTGACCACACTGGGAACGCAAGCCAGACCAGTTTCATAATCAATGAGTCTACTGTATTACAAGTCATTACCATGAAGTACAGTTGTCATGGTTTAAGCCTCTAAAACTCACGCAGTCGCTCTCTCACTCACTCCCCACTCTTTCTTCCCCCAGTCCCAGGGGGATGGGCAGGAGAATCAAAAGAATGCAACTCCCACGGGTTGAGATAAGAACAGTTCAGTAACTAAGGTATAACACAAACCACTGCTGCTACCACCAATAATAATGACAAGGCAAATACAAGGAAAGAATACAATTGCTCACCACCAATCCCCAGCTCGAGCAAGCAGTGCACCCCCCACAGTGCACCCCCCCTTTCGGGTCTCTGCCCTCTGTTTTTACATCCTGGACATGACGTGCTGTGGTATGGAATATCTCTTTGGCCAGTTTGGGTCAGGTGTCCTGTCTCTGCTTCCTCCTGGCTTCCCCTCCTCCCTGGCAGAGCATGAGGCTCAGAAAGTCCTTGGTCAGACCAAAACATTCTAAGCAGTAACTGAAAACACTGGTGTTATCAGCGCTGTTCCCAGGCCGAAAGTCAAAAACACAGATCCCTCTGCACGCTCTGGTCATGGTGGTGTCCCCAGCCAGTGTCCTGTGGTTCTGGGATCAGCTGTGCTGCATGGAGCTGTTCTGGGCTCTCCTCAGGGCTCCAGCTGCACCCTGCATCCTTCTGTCCATCCCTCCCTAGCTTCAGAGACAGCGCAGCCCAGAGCTGGGACACAGTACCAAAACACAGGAACACCCTTGCTCCCATCCTGCTCACACCAGGTTTTGCACACCTGAAGGCATGTCTCTAGTACAGGCACTGGGTCCTGCCAGCACTATCCCAGCTCCATTGCATGGTGTGTGGGGTCCCTTTGCTTCCACTACCCAGCACATACAAGGCAACAGCGCCCCAGCCCCATTTTGCAGTGCATGGGGTCTTTCATGTCCTGCTGCACACCCCCAGCAGACCCTCAGCCCCATTTCTTTGTGCATAGGGTGCCCCAGGCTCTATTACTCGGTGCACACTCCCAGCAGCACCCCAGACCCGTTTCTCGGTGCACAGGGCGCCCCCCGACCCCGCTGCATACCCGGAGCAGCACCCCGGCCCCGTTTCTAAGTGCACAAGATGCCACCGAGCCCCATTCCTCGATGCACAGGGCGCCCCAGACTCCGTTTCTCAATGCACAGGGTACCCCAGCGATGCTGCACACACACTCCCACACACCCCAAGAGCACCTCGGCCCCTTTTCTAAGCTCGCAGACTACCCCCAGCATCGCTGCACGGTGCGCACTCAGAACAGCACACCGGACCCCATTTCTCAGTGCACAAGGTCCCCCTGAGCCCGTTTCCCCTCAAGCCAACAACACGATCCCCACGCACACTCCAAGGTGGCTCCTCAAGGACAGGCTGTGGGGGCAGGGCCGCAGCCAATCAGATCGCAAGGAGGCGGCATTCCCCAGCCAATAGCCGCGCCATCACCCGGGCAATCCCCGGTCCCAACCGGTGGCTCTTACAGCCTCCACGGAGAGACACGCTTCCTCCTGGCGAAGGGCCCACAGCGCCCCGGCCTCCCCCCCATTGCTGTCTCACAGCACCGGGCACAGCGGCGGGAAATCCCCTCCACAGACACCACAGGGCAGCTCCAGGGGCTAGGCCACCCTGGCGCGGATGGCGGCGGCGGCGGCGAAACGCGAGGCGACGAGAAGCTGGTGGGTATGTTGCAGGCCCATGGCAGCAAGCGGGCGAACGGACACCTCACACCACGGCCACAGTTCCGCACCCCGCCCCGCGCATGCGACGCCCCGCGACGGGCGGTACCAACACGCGCCCCCTGGTAGACCGGAAGGCTCGCTGAATCCGGGCCATACTGATGTGCATTGGAGTGCATCGGTCTGTATTGGGCTATGCTGGGCTGCACTGGTGTCGTGGTTTAAGCCCCTCACGCTGTTCGTTCACTCACTCCCCCCTCTTTCTTCCCCCAGTCCCGGGGGGATGGGCAGGAGAATCGAAAGAATGCAACTCCCACAGGTTGAGATAAGAACAGTTTAGTAACTAAGGTATAACACAAACCACTACTGCTACCCCCAATAATAATGATGACAAGGGAAATACAAGGAAAGAGAATACAACTGCTCATCACCCGATACCAAGCCCAACCACGCAGCGAACCCCGCAGTGCACCCCCCACCTTCCGGGTCACTGCCCTTCGTTTTTCCATCCTGGGCATGATGTGCTGTGGTATGGAATACCTCTTTGGTCAGTTTGGGTCAGGTGTCCTGTTTCTGCTTCTTCCCTGCTCCCCTCCTCCCTGGCAGAGCATGAGGCTCAGAAAGTCCTTGGTCAGACCAAAACATTACCAAGCAGTAACTGAAAACCCTGGTGTTATCAGCACAGTTCCCAGGCCCGAAATAAAAAACACAGCTCTGCACCAGCTACCAAGAAGGAGAAAAATGACTGCTACTGCTGAACCCATGACTACTGGGCAATATTGGGCTGCACTGGGGTGTACTGGGCTGTACTAGGCTGCCATGGGCTATATTGGGCTGCACTGGGTTGTGTTGGACTGCATTGGACTGCACTGGGCTGGGATATGGAAGTCTGTATTGTACCATACTGGGCTGCACAGCACTGTACTGGGCTGCACTCAAATGTATAGGACTGTACAGTACCAGACAGGGCTATGCAGGTCTATAGAGGGTGTTATTGGGCCACACTGGGCTATACAAGACTGTACTGCACCATACTGGGCTGCACAAGTCTGTACTGAGCCATATGGGGCCATACTGGGCTGTACCAGGCCATATGGGACCACCTAGGGCTATGCAGGACTGTATTGGGCCGTGGTGGGATATATAGGGCTGTACTTGACTGTATAAGTCTGCACTGCACAATACTGGGCTCTACTGACCCAAACTGGGCCATACTGGGCTGTGCTGGGTTATACATGGCCATGTGACAGAATCTAGTAGTCCATTTTAATAGGAAATCCTTTAAACCTGCACTACAGCAGTGTCTGTCCCAGGCTTCAAAGCAATGTGGAAAGATCAATATGTATCATCCAAGCCCAACAGGAGCATTAGCATATCAGTTGTTTAGCAGTGGTGTATCACTGTAGCTGCTTCAAAATTTAAACTAGTACCTCTGCATGACACTACCTCTAGAATGTGCTTATACACATGGCAGAGAGGCTGGGAGCTTTGAGCTGCCTGTAGTGGATGGTACATCTATTTCACCTGATGCACAGCCTTGCCTCTGGCTGTCCCTAATTCACACAGAATTAATTGGATTAGGATTTCTTGCCAATTTCATTAGGCCATCAGGGGAGACAGCAAACAATAAGGAATTCTCTTCAGACACGATGGATATATGAAAATAAGCTGAGAAAGTTGGGGCTCTTCAGCCTGGAGAAGAGAAGGCTGCGTGGAGACCTCATAGCAGCCTTCCAGTATCTGAAGGGGGCCTATAGGGATGCTGGGGAGGGACTCTTCATTAGGGAGCGTAGTGATAGGACAAGGGGTAACGGGTTCAAACTTAAACAAGGGAAGTTTAGATTGGATATGAGGAAGAAATTTTTACTGTAAGGGTGGTGAGGCACTGGAATGGGTTGCCCAAGGAAGTTGTGAATGCTCCATCCCTGGCGGTGTTCAAGGCCAGGTTGGACAGAGCCTTGAGTGGCATGGTTTAGTGGGAGGTGTCCCTGCCCATGGCAGGGGGGTTGGAACTATATGATCTTAAGGTCCTTTCCAACCCTAACTATTCTATGATTCTATGATTCTATATAGGACTGCACTGCACCATACTGGGTTGTACTGGGCTGTACGGGGAGGAGGGGCACAACCCTTGGGGACTTTCCCCCCCATCATCTGGGTGAGGGTCAGGGTGCGGGTCCCACTGCTCCTGTCCCCTTAACCCATGGCCACGGCAGGAGTGGGCTCTGCTCTACCAGTACTTGACTTTATTTGTAAACTCTCTTTGGTCAACCAGAAAAACCTCAAGAAAAGACCAAAGCAACCCCCCAAAATTATATAGATCATGAAACCAACCAGGAGAACAGGGTGAAATTAAGAGTTTACTCCCAAAATTTGGACCCAAGAGCTGCTGGGGAAGTGCTGCAGTGGTGGGTGCTCCTCTGTTGCGCTTGTTTTTTGGGGAGGAAGAGGTGCGTGGGGTGGGATGGTCCTACATGGGAGGCTCACTACAGAGCACAATCTCCAGTTCCTTGTGGTAGAGCTTTCCCTCATCAGAAACAACTCCTGTAGCTGGTGAGCTGCTGGATGCTCATCTCCTGCAAGGAAGTAGGAGAGGGGGAGGTGATGGGAGCTGGGGACTCCATTTCTCCCAGCAGAGCACCCCTATGTTGGGGGCATGCCTCTCTCCATGGTTGGCACCTGGACCAGCATCTTTCCTGGTCCCTGGGGAGCGTGGACACAGCAGGTGGGAGATGCTGCTGTGAGAGGGGAGAATGCATAGGGGGAGGGGGGTCTGGGGGGCACCTGGGCTCTGTCCCCCACTTACTTTCTTATTCTTCTCATACAGGTCTTTCAGAAGTATGTCCAGCTTATTCTCATTGATGAAGCCGCTTCCATCCTGGATAACAAGGGAGAAACATCAGAAGGGAGAAGGACATGACTCTCACCACCCTGGGCATGGGTGCAGGGGGCACCCCCAGACCCCTTACCCAGCACTCACACCCCACATTGGAGCAGGAAATTGACCCAACTAAAACCACATGGGTTTGGGTTGTTTGTTGTTTTTTTTTTCGTTTGGGTTTTTTTTTTTTTTTTTTTTTTTCAAAATTGTATTTGTTTGGGGCAGTTTCCTGGGATCTGTCTCCCTACCTTGTCATAGAAGGTGAAGATGGCATTGAACAACTCCGAGGACAGCTTCATCCCCTGGGAAGCAGCATGGGACACCAAGGTGTGAGGGAGGGGATGAGGTGTGAGCAGGGAACAGGATTTGTTTAATCTTTAATTATTATTACTAGTTTTAGTTTTATTTTGCCTGAAACTTCAGAAGGAAGTTTTCTTGCACAGGCAAAAGTCTGAAAGACAAAAGGGGCAGGACGAGTGGGAAGCAGCAGGGAAAAGACACTTTTTAAACCAAAATGATTCTTGGATATGATGAGGGGAGATGGTTTTAAACTAAAAGAGGGAGATTAAGGCTGGATGTGAGGAAGAAATTTTGTACAGTGAGGGTGGTAAAATACAGGCACAGGTTGACCAGAGAGGTGGTGGCTGCCTCATCCCTGGAGACATTCCAAGCCAGGCTGGATGTGGTTCTGTGCACCTTGATCTAGTTGAAGATGAAGAACTGATGGACAGGGGTAGAGCAGTTGATGTCATCTACTTGGACTTGTGTTGACGCAGAAGTCCCGGACACAGCACACAGACCAATATGATCAGACTGTGCCAAAGTTTATTGCGCAGATAGCTCAGTATATATAGGCACTCTACTTGTCTATCATTAACACACACAAGTCTAATTGGATACATGTATTATTCACACGGCTAAATACCAAATAGGATTCACTCAGTAACAGCTTAATGATTGGTTAACTATGACAGCATATGTTTCAAGGTTACAGTTAACATTCCTTCTCTGCGTATCTCTCTCAGTAGTTTTCCGTGCTAACTTTTCCCAAGGCTTCTGCACGTACATGAACTTTAGCAACCCTCAGGCGAGGCCTCAATGCCTGCGGGTCACTACCTTACAATTGTCAAGCAATTGTCTGGATTGCTCACATGCCCATTCACAGTCAAATAGCTCTCCACAAATCCCTCTTTTTGTTTTTGAGCAATGCAGACCCGATTCACAGCACGAGATAGCATACTGACAATACACTTCCATAAACAACAAAAGATTAAAACAATAATAATCAATACCATTAAAACTGTTAAACCTTGTTTGGTTAGTACTCCTAGCCAACCACCAATACCCCAAACCCTGTAATAATCTTTGAAACCAATCCCAATCCGAGAGCACTTATAACTTTCTATGTATAGATTCAGAATGATCAGAAAGTTTCATACAGCACATTCCTTCAAAATCTTCACATCCGTGACCTTGGGCTAGTAGTAAAAAATCAATTGCTGCTCTATTTTGCAGAGTAGCATGCCTTATACTATCTACATCTAATAAAAGATTACTTAAAGCTTCAGAAGTAGCATTAGTTTGTTTTGCAAGCCAACAACCTAGTCTATTTAAAGTAGTTAGTGTGTGAGCAATCCCGACTGAGGGGTCTATTCCAAAATTCTATGTGATCATTACGAAAACTACTAAAAGCATGTGAACTTTTTTTTACACGATAATTGCTTTTACGTCTGATTTGCAAAATTTGTGATTGATTTGGCATTAATAGGGTCAGTCGTGCTAAACTACATGGTCCTCCTTTTATGTGAGAAGGGATCCCTGGCCAGGCACGATCCCCACAAACCAAAAAGTGACCACTAGGCAAGCTAATAGGTTGGTTAGTAGCTTTAGATATGTTGCTGGAGGTATAATCACACCAAGAGCTATGGTTAGCATACACCGGCAGGGTGGCGTTAACCCACCAAGCTCGTGACTGATTCCTCCCAACATAATTGAAATATAGACAATAGTCCATTTTTACAGACCCTAATAATTCCAATTCTTGTGGTTCCAACGAACTCTTTGGCAGGTAAGTTATCCAGCCATCCCAGGCATCTACCTTTCCCGTGCCTTGTGCAACAGCCTGCTGAGCCGTTGGAACAGGCCAATTATCTATGGGCACAGCCACCAAACAAGTGGTGAATGGATTCTCTGGGGTACAGTTAAAATCCACATGATGATTATCAAAGTGGCTGATCTGACTGGTCCATATGTTCTTTCCATGGCCTCACCCACCGACTCGGGACCCATCGTGGTCCTTCACCTGTCAAAACACAAACATATCCTCTGCCAGTCATTTTTACCTCTACTGGGCCTTTCCATTCTCCTGTTCGCAAATCTTTAAACTGAACTTTTGCTGCCTCAACCTTTTGCACCTTTGATTGTAATGATGTATGATGGATTACAATTGGTGGAGATTCTCGGTTCCCTGTTAAACGCAGATAATTTAATACATACAGAGCTTTTGCAAGACGTTCAAATGGCATCTGTTCTCCCTCTTTTTGTTTTTGCAAAAGCGATTTCAGGGTAGCATGAGCTCGCTCAACAATGGCTTGACCTGTGGGAGAGTGTGGAATACCAGTGACTCTACGGATTCCCCACAGATTACAAAAAATGTGCAAATGAATGTGACACATATGCCGGTGCATTGTCTGTTTTGATTTCTAAAGGAATGCCTAATGCAGCAATAGCAGCATGCATGTGTTTAATAACATGTTTAGCAGACTCACCAGTTTGAGCTGTGGCCCACATAGCATGAGAAAAGGTGTCAATGCTGACATGCACATATTTTAAACGGCCAAACTCAGCAATGTGTGTGACATCCATTTGCCATAGTTGTAAGGCAGCCAATCCTCTAGGATTGACCCCTAAGCCTAGACCAAAACCAATTTTTTGGCAGGAAGCACAAGACTGTACAATGCCTCGAGCGTCAGTAATAGGCAAGTTAAATTGCCGAGCTAACACCCTCGCTGATTGATGGAAAAAATCATGTGAGAGACGTGCCTGTTCAAACAAATTAATCGTATGATTTGTCCATGTTGCAGCAACAAGTTGGTCTGCATTGTTGTTACCGATAGACAGACCATATTGGAACTGATGGCTACAAATGTGTGTGATAAAATACGGTGTTAGCCGCTGGTTTAACAAATGTAGCAACTGCATTAAAAGCATATACAAGGTAGTGTTTTTCACAGTTTTAACCATGGCTCGCTCAAGGCGTTGCACTGTCCCAACAACACAGAGAGAATCTGACACAATGTTTAACGGTGTTTCTGGCCATTGCTGGAAAACCCATAATACTGCTCTTAACTCCAGTGTTTGTAGAGAATCACCAAGATGACCCTGCAAAATATGATGTTTCCACTGGCTGTCTGTGTACCAAGTGGCAGCAGCTCGTTTAGATTTTCGCCCAGCATCAGTAAAAACTGTAAGCCCTTCTACTGGGGTTTCAGACCTGACTGGAATTTCTTCAAAAGTCTGGTCCTGTAAGATAGGTAAAAAATTTGTTGGAGGATAAGCGTTACTAAGTGTGCCTGGATATTCAGCAAGTGCAATTTGGAATGTCTCTGAAGTAGTCAGCAACCAGTTAAGATAATCCTGTACAATTGGAATGTAAATAACATCTGGTTCCCGACCCGCCATATCTATGATTCTTTTTCTGCCTTTTATTATCATGTTGGCAAAGAGTTCAATGCGGGTGCAGATGGTGTTTTTCGGCTGGAAGGATAAAAAGATCCACTCCAGTATTTTAAGGTCGTTATCATTTTGCTGTATAATGAGACCAAGTAACTGTTTTCTTTGAGCTGAGGAATTGACAATTAACAGGCGCAAAGGTAATCCTGTTATTTGTCTTTGCACTGTAGCTGTTAAAATTTTGTCTGTTACCTTTTCTAATGCTAATTTTTGTTCAGGTGTTAACTGTCTGCGGCTATTAGCATTAACAGAGGTGCCTAACAAAGACATTAAAGAGCTAAATCATCATTTGTGATTCCTGCAATTGATCTCACCCATTGTATGTTTCCCACGAGTTTTTGTGCATCAGTAAGAGTGTTAATTTCAGTGTGCAGTTTGATTTTTTGGGGACGTACGGTACTACCCGTAATTGTCCAACCTAAATATTGCCAAGGGCATTGCCGCTGTACTTTTTCTGGGGCTATGCGTAAATTTTTTGATCCCAGAGTGTGTTGCAGCTCCTGCAAAATTTCAGTGACATCAAGTTTTTCTCCTGCTATGAGAATGTCATCCATATAATGGTACACTAAAAGGGATTGATGAGTCTGTCTAAAGGGTTGCAAAGCCCAGGCAACAAAAGTTTGACACAGAGTTGGTGAATTTTTCATACCCTGAGGCAAAACTACCCATTGGTACCGTTTTGCAGGTTCCTGCTTGTTTATGGCTGGCACAGTAAAAGCGAATTTTTCTGCGTCGTCAGGGTGTAATGGTATTGTAAAAAAACAGTCTTTCAAGTCAATAATTAATAAATCCCAATGTTCAGGAAGCATTACAGGAGAGGGTAATCCTGGCTGTAAGGCTCCCATGTCTTGCATTACGGCGTTTACAGCTCGCAAATCATGGAGCAAACGCCATTTTCCTGATTTTTTGGGAACTGTAAAAATAGGAGTATTCCATGGGCTCGTAGATGGTGTTATATGTCCTGCATCCAATTGCTCTTGTACTAAATTCTGTACGATTTGCAGCCGTTCCTGCTTTAGCGGCCATTGGTCCACCCACACAGGAGTGGTGGTGGTCCATGTGAGTTTTAAAATAGGCTGCTCTACCATGGCTGCTGCTAAAAATTTTTAGTTATGAGACGTGCTCCCATTTGTGACAGGACATCTCGACCGATTAGTGCTACTGGTAAGTGCATTACATATGGGCGAGTTGTCACCACGGTGCCATCAGTAAAAGCAAAAGAAACTGGAGTTGAACTGATCATGGTTTGCTGAGTTCCCCCCACCCCGATCACGCTAGTGTGTGCCGGTAATAGTGGCCAATTTGCGGGCCATCTGACAGCCGGGATGATAGTAACATCCGCCCCTGTATCAATTGACATAGAAAGGGTTATTGATTGTCCGTTTTGATGGGTGATAATTATCTTTTCCTCAGGTTTCCCCTTTGCTATGTCGATTGCCAACATAATCTCCGGGGTACCTGTTGATCCAAATCCTCCTTGTCCCCTTTCACGAGTCTGGGCTTTTGGCACACAGGCTTGAAATGGTATTAATTGAGCAATTTTTGACTTTGCCAGTATGGTAAGAGGTGGGGTCAAGGTATATAACATGATTTTTATGACGCCGTGATAGTCCGAATCAATAAGTCCTGGCACCACAAATATACCTTTTCTAGAAACAGATGACCGACCAATAAGCAATGCACTTAATCCATGCCCTAACGGTCCTTTCTGGTCAGAATCAATTACTACGACTTCCGTGGAAGTCAGAGTAATGTCTACTGCTGTTGCCAGGTCCACTCCTGTGCTGCCGACTGTGGCGGCTGCTGCAGTCCAAGCACCCTGCATTTGTGTCGTCGCGCGCGGGTGAATCACGCTCGACAACTTGTTTCCCGAGTTTTTGCACTCATGGGTATTGAAATAACTTCTCTTACAATGTATGCACCATTTCCGTGCCCGTGCAGTAGTTTGTCCGATCAGATTTGGATTAGGTGGACTCTTACAATTCCTTCTAAGATGACCTTGTTTCCCGCAATTAAAGCATTTTCCTACCCTTGGTTTTACAGCAGCTCCCACAGCTGCAGCCATTACAGTAGCTTTTTCTTGTTCGAGCATACGTTCAGCTGCCTCCAACAGATGTGCCGCATTTGACCCTCTTGGCAAATGACTGAGTGCCCTTTTCGTTTTCTCATTAGCATTATCAAATGCAAGCATATCCAAAAACTTAGTTTTCATGATTTCATCTAAATCAGGATGCGCCATTATAGCGATGTGCAAGCGATCAATAAATTTGCTGTACGGCTCTGTAGGTCCCTGCTGCACAGATGTAAATGCAGGCCGAACCTTATCATCAGGTATGCTAAGGAGGGCTTTAAAGGCTAAATCTTGACTCAATTGCAAGACTTCATGGGCAAATCGCGCTTGCAAATCAAGCGTCACAAATGGTCCCACTCCCATTAACATTTGCGCTTGCACCCCGCATAATGGATCCCCCTGTTGTCGCGGTATTGCGGCAGCTCCATCACAAGCAGTTTGCCAGTTTTGATAAAAGTGCAACTGTTGTGATGGAGAAAGTAACATTTGTGCAACCATTCGAGAATCATACGGAGTGAACAAATGAGAAGAAAAAATATGCTGTAACAGCGATTGCGAGTACGGCGACTTCAAGCCATACTGTGAAATGGCACTTTTAACTTCTTTTAAAATTTTCCAATCTAACGCTTCCCACGCGTATCCCCCATTATCAGCTACAACCGGAAAAGCCATAGGCAATAATTGCCCCTCAACCAATGCATCACGAATTACCCCTCTCCACCTCGCAGATGGATTCCCAAGGCCCCCCAGACTGCCCCCCGCCCCAACCCCGATCCCTGCCGAAGGCACTGGCGGCGCAAGGGGAGGGGGGGGGTTAAAACCGGGAAAGTTAGGCGGGCCGTCAGGCGGAGAAGGCGTCGACTTTTCCTGCACTTTGTCCAGCCGCACTTCTAAGGCCTCCAATTTTTCCAACAACTGGTGTAGCTGGACTTCTTTAAGTCCGTTGTCGTGGTCGTCGATCCGCTCGCAACGAGATGGCGGCTCTGATGGTGGTAAAGGTGGAAAAAGTTGCGATGGTCTCACCGGTGACGGATCCCGTGAAGCGGCCACAGAGGCCGTGGATCTCTGCTGCGAAGACTGCAACTCTTTGCTGGTAGATGAAGGTGGCGGCGGCAACGAATCAGCTACTTGTGTAGATGTCTCTGCGCTGGTTTGAGTCGGAGCCGAGTGACCCGATATTCCCCGGTCCCCTGCAGCTGTACGTCTTGGCGTTACAGCGGGTATGAGAGGCCCCGTAAAAAGCATGCTAGTAGCCGATCCCGACTCCCCCGTCGGAGTCAGCGCTGCAAACGCAGACGCCGCAGCTTTTCGCTCTGCTTGCATGTCTTTCAGAGAGTCAACAACCGATCTCCACACAGTGGGGTATTTGCTTGCCTCCTTGGACCCATTACTTATCTCTTCCCACAGCACTGCCCCAATTTTCTCCCAAATTGCAATTTGAAAGGCAGCATCCGCTGAGGGGATCAACTCTTTTCCCTTTGCCCAGTGTAGCAAAGCTCTCAAGGCAGGCTCGTTATAATTCGCTCCTCTCACAGAAAGGATGTGTTGGAGGAGTTTCACCACTGCTGACTCTTCCCTGGTCAGTGTGGACCCCATCTCCTCCCTGGCCGCTCACCTGATCAGGGCAAGATTCCCAAACTTTTTGCGCTAGCGACTTCCGAGTGCTGGGGCAGCACCCGATATCGACCGGCTTCTGCCCCCTCCTTCCTGTCGGTCTCGTCGGTTTTATCCAACGCCGATCTGAGGGTCCCTGTTCGGGCGCCACTTGTTGACGCAGAAGTCCCGGACACAGCACACAGACCAATATGATCAGACTGTGCCAAAGTTTATTGCGCAGATAGCTCAGTATATATAGGCACTCTACTTGTCTATCATTAACACACACAAGTCTAATTGGATACATGTATTGTTCACACGGCTAAATACCAAATAGGATTCACTCAGTAACAGCTTAATGATTGGTTAACTATGACAGCATATGTTTCAAGGTTACAGTTAACATTCCTTCTCTGCGTATCTCTCTCAGTAGTTTTCCGTGCTAACTTTTCCCAAGGCTTCTGCACGTACATGAACTTTAGCAACCCTCAGGCGAGGCCTCAATGCCTGCGGGTCACTACCTCACAATTGTCAAGCAATTGTCTGGATTGCTCACATGCCCATTCACAGTCAAATAGCTCTCCACAGACTTGTGCAAAGCATTCGACACTGTCCCACACAACATCCTTCTCTCTAAGTTGGAGAGACATCAATTTGATAGGTGGACCACTCGGTGGATAAAGAACTGGCTGGGTGGACAGCCGTGCGCAAAGAGTTGAGGTCAATGGCTCAATGTCCATCTGGAGACTAGTAACGAGTGGTGTCCCTCAGGGATCGGTGTTGGGACCGGTCTTGTTCAACATCTTCGTGGGTGACATGGACAGTGGGATTGAGTGTGCCCTCAGCAAGTTTGCCGATGACACCAAGCTGTGTGGTTCGGTTGATACGCTGGAGGGAAGGAATGCCATCCAGAGGGACCTTGACATGCTTGTAAGGTGGGCTGGTGCCAACCTGATGAAGTTTAACCATGACAAGTGCAAGGTCCTACACCTGGGTCAGAGCAATCCCAGGCACAGTTACAGGTTGGGCAGAGAAGAGATTCAGAGAAGCCCTGTGGAGAAGGACTTGAGGGTGTTGGTCGATGAGAAACTGAACATGAGGCGGCAGTGTGCGCTTGCAGCCCAGAAAGCCAACCGTATCCTGGGCTGCATCAAAAGGAGCGTGGCCAGCAGGTCGAGGGAGGTGATCCTGCCCCTCTTCTCTGGTCTCATGAGACCTCACTTGGAGTATTGTGTGCAGTTCTGGTGTCCTCAACATAAAAAGGACATTTAACTGTTGGAACAAGTCCAGAGGAGGGCCACGAGGATGATCGGGGGCTGGAGCACCTCCCGTATGAAGATCGGCTGAGAAAGTTGGGGCTGTTCAGCCTGGAGAAGAGAAGGCTGCGTGGAGACCTCATAGCAGCCTTCCAATACCTGAAGGGGGCCTGTAGGGATGCTGGGGAGGGACTCTTCATTAGGGACTGTAGTGAGAGGACAAGGGGTAACGGGTTCAAACTTAAACAGGGGAAGTTTAGATTGGATATGAGGAAGAAATTCTTTACTTTAATGTTTTGTTCTGATCAAGGACTTTCTGAGTCTCATGCTCTTCCATGGAGGGGCTGGAAGCTGAGAGGAAGGAGAAACAGGACACCTGACCCAAACTGACTAAAGAGGTTATTCCATACCACAGCATGTCATGCCCAGGAGGTAAAAATGGAGGGCAGAGACCCAGAAAGGTGGGGGGTTCACTGCTTGGTTGGACTGGGGAGTGAGCGATTGTATTCTTTTCCCTTGTATTTTCTCTTGTCATTATTATTATTGGGAGGTAGCAGTAGTGATTTGTGTTATACCGTAGTTACTAAACTGTTCTTATCTCAACCTGTGAGAGTTGCATTCTTTTGATTATCCTGCCCATCCCCCTGGGACTGGGGGAAGAAAGAGTGGGGAGTGAGTGAGAGAGCGACTGCATGAGTTATGGAAGCTTAAACCACAACACTCAGAAAACTCCCTCTGGTCCTTTGTAACAATGGAGTCCTATCTGTCCAGGTGAGGACCTGCCCAGGGCATGCTCTGCTCTGGGAGCAAGCACTTGTCCCATGGAGGAAAGGTCCAGGAAACATGCTAGACAAAGGAACAGGTCTCAGGAATTCTTTTTCAGCAAACAACAGAAGTCTATTTTCCAATGTGGTGTCCATCCACATGCCATCCCGTACCCACACCAGTGTGGTTCTGTTCTGTGTTCCCTTTTCTTAGTTGATGATTGACCTGTTGGATGAAGAGGCAGCTTTCTTCTCCACTCACTCACTCCCCCCCTTCTTCCTGCCCCCTGCTCTCGGAGGGATGGGGAGGAGAATGGAAAGAATGCAACTCCCACGGTTTGAGATAAGAACAGTCCAGTAACTAAGGTATAATACAAAACCACTACTGCTGCCACCAATAATAATAATGATAAGGGAAATAACAAGGGGAGAGAATATAAAAATAAGAGGGGAAAGGAAAAAACAACAATAAACATAAGTGATGCCCAATACAATTGCTCACCACCCACTGACCGATACCCAGCCTGACCTGAGCAGCAATCTGGGCCTTCTGGGTAACTCCCCCCAGTTTCTATACTGGGCATGATGTGCTGTGGTATGGAATACCCCTTTGGCTAGTTTGGGTCAGGTTTCTTCTCTCTGGTTCCTCCTGGCTTCCCGAGCCCCTCCTCAGTGGCAGAGCATGAGACTGAAAAGTCCTTGATCAGGATGAGCATTACTTAGCAACAACTAAAAACATTAGTGTGTTATCAGCATTGTTCTCAGGTTAAAGGCAAAAACACAGCACTGCACCAGCTACGACGAAGGAGAAAAATAACTGTTACAGCCGAACCCAGGACAGGCTGCCAAGGGTGAAGTAAGGCTTAGAGCAAGGAAGAACGGGACATACATGTGTCTGCGCATGGGAGTGGGGCAGGCGGACCTTGCTACATGCTGAGATCTCTTGTACAGAGTGGGTCACATCCAGTTTGAGGACTGTCACATCGGGGCACACCATGACCTTCACCATCAGGAACCAGAGCAGGGAGCAGGTGATGCGGTTTGAGTGGCTAGCAGAGCTCCTGTTCCACTTCTCCCCCCAGGTGAGCTGGGACAGCCCTGCCTTTCCTCAGGGTTCCATCCCTGCCCATGGGATCCCAGGAGGTGCCAGGGAGTCTCCATGTGCCGGTGACAGCCCATGTCAGTGCCACATATGAGATGCCATCCCTGGCTTTGCTGGGGCAGAGCCAGAAGACCCATAGTAAAGACTGCGTGTTACAGGATGTGGCATCTTTGGTTTGTACTTTCCTCTATTAAATCTCAGATGCATAGTGAGATGCAGGTTCCTGGCACAGCAGCTCACCACATCAATCCCTTTGCTGTCAGTCAGAATCATAGAATGGTTTGGGTTGGAAAGGGTTTTAAAGGGAAAATCATCTAGTTCCAACCCCCTGCCACAGGCTGGGACACCTTCCATCTGGTTGCTCCAAGCCCCATCCAACCTGGCCTTCAACACTGCCAAGGATGGGGCAGCCATCCTTGGCCACAGCTTCTCTGGCCAACCTGTGCCAGTGCCTCACCACCCTCGTGGTAAAGAATTTCTTCCTTATATCTAACCTAAATCTCCCCTGTTTAAACCCATTGCCCCTTGTCCTATTGTTACAGTCCCTGATGAAGCGTCCCTCTCCAGCATCCTTGTAGGCCCCTTTCAGATTCTGGAAGTCTGCTATGGGGTCTCCACGCAGATTCTCTTCTGCAGTCTTGCCCTTGCCAGTGATTCCAGTTTGGTCTTGGCTCTCTGGTTCTCCCTAGGTAGGACACATCCATGCTGGCTGTGCTAAGGATATCACAGTAACCTTGAAATCGGATGTCACGGACGCCTTCTGGATGCTCCCTGTGAAGTGCAGGGTGGTGAGGATCACCTTTCTAGTGCCACCAAAGCAGGTGACAGACTGGGATGACCACTTGCACACTGTCAAGTGGGTGGATGCCAGGAGGGGCTCTGCAGCCATGCAGCCTCTGAAGAAGGTGAGAAGCACAATAACAAAAGCTACTGAGCTTCTATGAACTGAACTGCTGATGGCAGCAAACCAACACCTCTGCTGGTTCAGCAGCTCCTTCTTCCTCCTGACGCTGAATCCATCCAGCAGTACTTTTAGGGGAGAGGTGGATACACAGTGACCTGATGTGCTTACACAAGATGGGGACCTCCTCTTTTGTCAGGAGACATTGAGCCACATGCAAACTATGGGTCTTTGCCAAAAGCTGAAGTGTCGCAGCTTCTGTTCAATGGGAGATCATGGTTTATGATGATATTACATTTTATGGTGTTAAAATCTCTTCATCTGATTCAGTGGCTCTTCACCAAGGAGTTAAATCCACTGTGCTCTGTCTCTTGGAGTGCAACACCAGGGCTCTTCTGTGCATGCTGGGTAGCCCACCAGCACATTCTGGGTGAGCTCTGCCTACACTGATACCAGAGTTTTGGGTTGTGGTCTCTGTAGCATGTGGGATATCTCATTATGGAGCAGCCCAGGCACTGTAGGGCAGTCATACAGGAGAAGTGTCATCTCCAGAAACTCTTGCTTCTTACCATCATTATTGCCAAACAGCCTTACCTTGGGTGATGGTTCTTCCCTAGTTTCTGAACCATTGTAAGAGCTGTAAACCAAACTTCTTCCCCATCAGAGCATCATCAGAACCTTTTGAGTTAGTTCATTCCCATTCCAAAATGCCCATCCCCAGCCCCCACCACTGTGGCTGTTGCCCCACACATGATATATGGAAAGCACTTTCTCCTAAGACAAGAAGGAAAAGGTGCTTTCTAAGTTTGTTCAGTCTTGGGGTTTTCCATCTACAGAACTCCTGCAGGGGAACAAATTCCTAATTCAGAGGCCTGGTGGGATTTACAGGGGGGCAGGAAAAAGGTCAGACACTACAGGGTTGAAACACAGGGACTGATACCTGGTCATAGTGATTCGGAGAAAACTCCAGGAACAAACTCGCCAACAAAGTTTTCTAGTTGACAAGCAGGTATTCTTTATTGCGGCGCCGGAAGACATGGGGGATAGCTCCACCTAGCGTGTGTCCCCGTACTGCTACACAAGCAGTCCTTATATAGCTACGGAGCACACATACATATTCATGAGGCGATGTATGGATTACATCATTTTCCAGAAAGTTCCCTGCATGCGTACAAAAATGTGGTGGTGGTCTTTGGGAGTCGTTTACTTCTTCCAACAATCTTCATCACTGCTGGCAGCCTTTGAAGCACGCGCAATAGATGCTTATACTACCTTAATCGGTTTGTTAACACCACAGACATAACAATCATCTCATCCTCCTACTTATCAGTTATTTTAACTGCAGCCCATCCTGGGCCCCTGCCATTTCCAGATACTCCTTCTCCTTATGTCCTGTTCTTCTAGCCTGTTTTTCTTACACTCATTTTGTACTAAGGTCATAAAGGCCTAAACTATATCAACTACAACAGCTTATTTTGTACAAGAATTCTCAGTATGTTCTCTGGCTGTACTCTATATTTTTTCTCTGTATATCATGCATCTCAGTAATTTTCCATTACTACTATTACAAAGCCATCAAACTTAACATTACTTAAACTTGATTCTAAAGATTTATATATTTAATTTTGTAATTTTGTACCCCCCCTTTTCTCAAATCCCCCCTTTTTCTGTCCTTTTGCAAATTCTTTTCCAACAATTTTCCAATATTACCAGTACCATCTAAGATCCTTTTGAAATAATTTCCTGTTTCTACTTGATGCTTAATTTCATTCCTTTTCCAATCTTCATAATTTATCATAGATTGTTTACAACACCAGAAGGAACATTGTATCATACCACAAGTAATCAATATTAAAACAATTAACATCAATATTCCTGTAACCAGTTGCCTCAACCAGGAGAGATTAGGTAACCATGAACTTAACTTTTTCCAGATTTCTTCAAACCCCCAGGAGGTATCATCCTTGGCCATTTCATGAAATATTTTAGTTTGTTTCCAAATTTCCTCCAGATCTGTTTCAGTTTTGCCACTTATAGGAACTTTTGACACATATATGAACAACAACTTTCATTTATTATGGAACAAACCCCTCCTTGTGAAGCCAATAACATGTCTAGAGCCATTCAGTTTTGGAATACCACTTTAGATAGGCTAGTTATCTCTTTTTGTTCCACCTGAATTATATCAATGATTTTATTTTCCATTTCCTCTATGGTTGCTGAGATGTTTGCGATTGCCTTCTCTAAATCACTTACTCCCAAAGATGGAATTAGCCCTCTTACAAAACTATGAAATGCGGTGTGTCTTTCAGCAATAGGGTTAAACCCTAGCTTAATCCGCTTAGCAAAACTTCTAATCCAGATCCCAGGTGGATACATATCAATAATAGTGAGATTGAGTATCACAGCACCTAAGGTGCATGCCCCCTTCCAGTTGGAGGGTAAGGTATTATAAGCATTTTCTCCACATAACCAATACCATCCTTTCCCTTTAGGAATAGGCCACCACTGTACTACGATACCATCTATATTAATAGTGTGATTGCAATTTGAATGGTGACCTACATCTATGGCATTTACACAAGTATGACCTTCTACTCTAGTTCCTGGCATAACACATCTTTGTGCACAGGTATAATATTTATTATTTGGATTAGGATTAACTATCCCAAATTTTAACCTTTCCCTCGGATGTAGATTGCTAGTGTTCATCCACAAATTTGTCCATGAGATAGTGCTAGGAATTGGAACTCCAATTAATGGAAGATCCAGATTTTCTCCTGATTTAGGCAACTGTGCACACACACAACAGTCACTACAATTAAAACCTTAGTAACATTCTGCATTAATTCCAGGTATAAGTTTTGGTCCCAAGCTTGTATGCCAGTTATCATATAAATCCAAATTATGACTGACACAATTTCATACGTAAGGGTCCTGAAGGTTCGATCCGCCATGTCTTCTCTGGCTCTGGTGCTTTCTTTATTCTTGAATAATGTATCCAAGCAGGTTGTTCCTTTATCTTCACTGCTGTAAAGGTGGTCAATAACATCTGGTACGGTCCGCTCCACTTCTCCTGTGGAGGATCTCATGAAAAATTCTTAACATAAACCCAGTCTCTGGATCTGAAAGGGTGAATCAGATAATCTAAACCTCTTGCTTTTGTCCCTGCTATTCTCTTATCTCTTCTAATTGTTTTCCCAGACTGATCAGAAACTGTTGGAGATAGCCTTCTCCCACTTTCTGAAGACTTTCTCCTTTAAACTGGGACTAATATGGTCTTCCATACAAAATTTCAAATGGGCTAACCTCTTCTTTCAACCGAGGTTTTGTTCGGAATCTTAATAGAGCCAGTGGTAAGGCTTGGTACCAATATAAATTCGTTTCCTGACATATTTTACTAATCTGTTGTTTGATCAAATGGTTCATCTTTTCTACTTGTGCATTGGGCTGCGGCCTGTATGGAATATGTAATTGCCAATCAATTTCCAATTTTTTGTAACAATTTTGCACTAAAGTGTGAGCCTCGGTCGGAAGAAATTGCTGCTGGTACTCCAAAATGAGATATTATCTTGTTTAATGTTTTAATCACTTGTCTTGCATTATTTATTCTACAAGGAAATGCTTCTGGCCAGCCTGAAAAAGTATCTGTTAACACTAATAAATACTGATAACCGCCTTTTCTCAGTAATTCATAAAAATCTATTTGCCCCTGCTGTCCCGGATAACTTCCTCTCCCAATTGATTTCTATTTTTGGTTTTAGGATTATTCTTAAGACAGAGCTGACATTGTCTTGTCACTAATTGAACTATAGCGTATAGATTTTTTCCTACAATTTGTTTGTTTAAGTAATTATACAAAGAGCTGCTACCCCAATGAGTTTTATTATGTTCCTCCTGAACTAACTTCCAGAGTTGGTTATAAGGGATTACAATTTGCCCATCAGGTATCTGAACCCAACCCTCTTTATTTTCCTGTCCTTTTAGATCTTCAATCAATTTTCTATCCTCTTTTGAATACCTAGGTTTAGATTTTTCAATTGTTAGTTTGCCATCCGGGATTAAGGACATGATTTTAGATTGTTCAGCTGCTCGTTTGGCTTCAAAATCAGACAAATTATTTCCAGTTTCCTGATGAGAGTCACCTTGTGGATGCCCTCTACAATACATAATAGCTACTTCCTCAGGTAGCTGAACATCTTCCAGTAGCTGTAGAATGTCTGTAGCATGTTTAATCTGTTTCCCTTGTGTGTTCTGAAGTCCTCGTTCTTTCCAGATGGCACCATTGGCATGGACCACACCAAATGTGTATTTAGAATCAGTCCAAATATTTATCCTTTGGTCTTTAGCCAATTCCAGGGCTCTTGTTAATGCTATTATTTCTGCCTTTTGGGCGAGGCGTTCTGGGGTAAAGGTTTAGCTTCTATTACCTGTGAAGTGGTGGTAATGGCATATCCTGCCTTTCGTTCACCACTTTTCATGAAGCTACTATCATCAGTAAACCAAGATTCAGCATCTTCCAGAGGTTTTTCTTTCAAGTCTGGTTGGCTTGAATATACAGTCTCTATAGTGGCCAAGCAGTCGTGCGTCAGTGGTTCTGTTGATTGTTCCTGCAAAAAGGATGCTGGATTCACAACATTAGTGATCACAGTTTCTATATCATCCTGTTCCACACGGGCGGCCTGATAGTTTAAAAAACGTGAAGGAAATAACCAGTGGGCTCCTTTCTGTTCCAGGACTGCTGATACAACATGGGACACTAGCACAGTAATCTTTTGTCCCAAAGTAAATTTGTGAGCCTCTTCAATATTCATAATAACTGTGGCCACAGCCCTTAGGCATCCAGGCCATCCTTTGCTCGCTTCATCCAGCTGTTTTGAAAAATACGCCACTGCCCTTCTATAGGGTCCTAATTTCTGAGCAAGGACCCCCAAAGCTATTCCCTGTTTTTCATAGGAATATAGCCAAAAAGGTTTAGTCACATCTGGAAGTCCCAGACCTGGAGCTCTCATTAACTCTAACTAATCTTTAAATTTCTAAAAGCCTCCTCTGCTTAATCAGTCCATTTTAAAGAGAAAGGGTTTCCCTTCAACAGTTCGTATAATGGTCTTATCAGAACACCATAACCATGGATCCAAAGTCTGCACCATCCAGTCATTCCCAGGAATGTCCAGAGCTCCTTGATGGTTGACAGCCATGGAGACTGACAGATGGCTTCTTTTCTAGTAGCTCCAAGTTCTCTCTGTCCTCCTGTTATTTCATATCCTAGGTAGGAAACTCAGGTTTGAATTAGTTGGGCCTTTTGTTTGGATCCCCAATAACCATTCAGTCCCAGAAAATTTAATAATTCCCCCGTCCACTGGACACATTCCTCCTTTGTTTCTGTAGCAATTAATAGGTCATCCACATATTGTTACAGTGTCCCCGTCTGAGTGGGTGGCTTCCATGACTCTAGTTCCCATGCTAACTGATTTCCTAAAATCGTTGGACTGTTTTTAAACCCCTGAGGTAATACCGTCCAAGTTAATTGAGTTTTCCTTCCCATGTTAGGATTTTCCCATTTGAAAGCAAATAAATTCTGGCTTTCTTCGGCCAATGGTAAGCAAATAAAGCATCCTTTAAATCCAGGATGGCAAAACATTTCTGATTTAATTTTAGTTTGGTCAACAAAATATATGGATTAGCTACTACAGGGTGGATGTCCTCTACTATTTTATTTATTGCCCTTAAATCTTGAACTAGCCTATAGCTTTTCCCATCTGCTTTCTTTACTGGTAAAATGGGGGTGTTATATTCCAATTCACACTCCACTAATAAACCATATTTTAGAAATTTGTCAATTATTTCTTTAATTCCCCTTCTATCTTCTATCCTTAAAGGTTACTGTTTTATTTGAACTGGGCATGCCCCCCTTTTTATTTCCGCTTTAACAGGCAAAGCATTTTTCACCTTACCTGGAACTTCAGATGCCCAAACTCCCAGATATACCTGATTAAGGATCTCTTCTATTTCTGGGAGGTCTTTCTGTTCGCTTTTCTGTTGAATTAAAGATAAACTCAAAACTGCAATTAATTGATCATTTTTAACTCTTAATTCCATTTTGCCTTCTTTAAATGTTGCTTCTCGCCCTAATAAAGATTTTAATAAAGAATTTGGCATGCATAAAATTTATTCATTCCTATTTGTTTTCCCAATTTGTACTCTAAGGGTTTCAGAAAAAATGCCTTTTTTTTTTTTTTTCCTTTTTTTTTCTTTTTTTCGGTGGCCAGTAGCTCCCACATCTGTAACAAATTCTTTTCCCTCTGATTCAACACCAAATAAGTTGCTCCTGTATCCACTAAAATTCCACTTTATTTCCTCTATTCCCTAGCTTTAATTTAACTTTATCTGCTAGGGTAGATTTCCCAAGTCTCTCACTGTGTCTGTCTAGTTCCAATTCAGCCACGGGAGTGTATTCATAGTGGTGATGGCTTTGATCAATAGGTAGAAACAGAACCTATAGGAAAAGGGTCACATTTTCATAGAATCATAGAATCATAGAATAGTAAGGGTTGGAAAGGACCTCAAGATCATCGAGTTCCAACCCCCCTGCCATGGGCAGGGACACCTCACACTAAACCATGCCATCCAAGGCTATGTCCAACCCCACCTTGAACGCCGCCAGGGATGAAGCATTCACAACCTCCCTGGGCAACCCATTCCAGGGCCCCACCACCCTCACAGTAAAGAATTTCTTCCTCGGATCCAATCTAAACCTCCCCTGTTTAAGTTTAAACCCATTACCCCTTGTCCTCTCACCACAGTCCCTAATGAAGAGTCCCTCCCCAGCATCCCTATAGGCCCCCTTCAGGTATTGGAAGGCTGCTATGAGGTCTCCACGCAGCCTTCTCTTCTCCAGGCTGAACAGCCCCATTCCAGGGAAATAAATGGGAATGGTCCTTTCTAGCCCCTGTATGTGGCTGAGTTTGAAGACCAAAAGACTCCCTTGCTCAGCCTGGCTTTCTGAGCTCTGCTCAATGATCCTTCTTCTGTTTGAAGGTGATCAAGCCAGATCCTGAACCAGCTCACGCTGTCCTGGAGGAGAGCAGCCGCGAGGTGGAGTTTCACCTCAGTGCTGTCTTTGACTATGCCGAGGTCAAGCTGGATACGGACAGGATTGAGTTCAAGGAAGACCTTGCTCTTCCAGACGAGGATGTGCACATGTGTGCTGGAGGCCAGGCAGGGACCTGCGAGTGGAGCTGCTTTGCCCAGGGCTGTCCCAGCCTCTGCTTCTCCCATATCTCTTCTCATTTCTACCAGGCTCATGGAGGGGGTGCTGCTGCCTGCTGGGTCTGAGCTTTCAAATTCCACATATCCTGGGACCTGCAGATCTGCACATATGGACCTGAGTCCCTTCCTAGGACTTTACATCCAGTCTCACCTGCTGTTCTTCCCTTTAAACAGATCATTTATTATTTGATCATTTCCAGGGCCTGGCTGGGTGCTGGTACCTATATATCTGCACTCAAAGCCAAGCGGGTGGCTACCATCCTGCCAAGGTGTGCCAGGAGAGGTTCAATTTCTGCTGAGAACAACCATGGGTTTGCTCTCCTTGCACATTACTGGCCCTCATCTGCTTGAGGATGAGTTTGCAGTCATAGTAATGTCAAACCGAGGCATAAAGGCCAGAGTAAAACCCTTGGATGAAGTCTCCTGGGCACTCTGTATGCCCTTTCCTCTTTGACTTCCAAACTTTGAAATACTTTGTTTGGGGCAGCCCAGGACATTGATCTGGACATGGCAGAGTTACCTGGGGAAAGAAGATGCTGCTCAGCATAAATAAAGGGGTTCCAGGAGCCCACTGTAGAATGCTACTTTCCTACTCACTTTGTATTTATTGGACATTTTCTTTTTCTTCCCCCTTGCTTTTTAGTTTCCAGCTGTCCAATACAGGGAACGTGGCCCTGGAATACCCCTGGGTGGTGTCTGTGGGGGATGAGAAGGCAGTGAGCTGTGCCAGGGAGCTGTTCTCGCCCAGTCTGGATGGTAAGGAGCTGGCTCTGTGGGGTAGCTGGGCATGTCTGGGGTGTTTCAGTTGGTAGCTGAGGTCTTGGGGAACAAACAGGGCCACTTCCAAGCATGACTTGCTTTTTAATGCCTGTCTGTCATCTGTTTCCATCATCATCTTCCCAGCTGCAGCTGGAGACTTTTTCCTCACTCCCCTCTATGCCTTTCAGAGCCTCCTGTGATTGCTCTGACACTTGTGCTCTGCATGGGAGCTGAGTCCTGGGCAGGACTGGGAAGGGGGACATCAGGGCACCCCTTTGGGAAGTCTCTGAGACTGGAAAAGCTGCTGGTGTAACATGGAATTAGCTAACCTGCAGTGACTGTCTGCGTGTGATCCCCCAGGCCAGGGCAAATGCAAAGTCCCTGTCTCAAGCTGACCCTCCTCACTCAGGCACAGGAGTGTTTGCTGCAGGCACAGCCCCTGCTCCTAGCAGCTCTGTCACTCATGGACCCACAGGAATGTGACCATGAGGGAGCAGGACTTCACACTCTCCTTAAATCTAAGCACCGAGGCTGGCTGGGATGTGAAACAGGACCCAGAAATGCTCACAGATGTTGTAACACAGATATCTCCACTGTTAGATCCTGGGCATAGTTTGGGAATGAATGGTGGCCAGGAACAGTTCTGCAGAAGTTTGCCTCTAGCTCCCCAGTCCTGGAGATGAAGAGAGTTTAACAGCAGGAGTGAAGCTGCTGCCTTTGGTACTGGGCCCATTTAATTTGCTCACATAACCATAGCTTCCTGTCCATCATCTGAGTGTCTTTCCAGAGCCATGTTCAGGGGTGTGCTTTTATTTGAGCAGATCTCTATGTCTCTGTGGGACCTTTTCACTGTGTTTGCTGCCCCCCACCCTTTTCTCCCTCCTGTCCTCGCTGTCTCACCTCTCCCAGGGCTTTCTGGGATTCTGATTTATCAAGCAGTAGCACAGAAGCAAAAAGCAAACTGACCACTGTGCCTGTTCTTCAATGAGAGTCCTCCTGCTGAAAGCACTTGGCCAGAGCTACTCCAAGTGCATCCCAGCTCCCTTGTGTCCACCTGCAGCAGGAGGCAGAGTTGCTGGGAACAAAGGATTTTCTCCTGAGTGATGCCGTGCTATAACATCTTCCTTCCTGCAGGGAATTCCCTCTCCTCCACTTATGGTGCCTCTGTGATGCTCCAGCCCATCTACTCTTGGAGCCAGCTGGGCCAGGTGCTGGAGCACATCTCCTCCTCCCTGATCTTGTCCCTGAACACCAGCAGTGCCACTGTGCTGTTGTGTCGAGCCCTGCAGCAGCACCATCCCTGCTGGCCAGGAGCAGCTCTTCTGCATCAAGTTCTCTCCAGTGCATGTGGGGGACTTTGAGAGCTGCATGTTCTGCAGGTAGGGAACCTCCAGGCACTTTCCAATTCCTGCTGCTGATGTATAGTCATGGGAATATCTCTGGAGTGGGGGGTGCGTGTGGATCTGGGGACAGCCAGCCCCAGAGAGGCAGCAGAAACGACCAATATGCAAGAGCAAAGAAAGATTATCACCTGGCCTTGGTAGAAGCATGTATGGGAACACTGGGCAAAGACATTATATGAAATAGGAAGCTCCTGGAAGGTTACAGAATCTGAAAGAAGAGATCCAGAAAGGCTGCCAAGGGGCCAACCAGTCTCTGGCTACACTTCCTTTATTAGACAAGCATGGCCTCCTTATCTACAGAGAAACCTCTGCACTGCAGCTGGTCTCCAGACACATCACTGGTCCTGTTTGTGCTGTTTCACCTCTGCTGTCTCCATGGCAAGGAGCGTAGTTGTGTTTCATTTGCTGCTCAGTGCTTGCACAGAGAGAGGGTGCAAGACTGCATGCTGCCCAAGGAGACAGGCAAGCGGCTGGAACCATCAGCCTGGCTAATACCAGTCCCTCTCTTCCTAGAATTCCTAACCTGAAGCCAAATCAGAAGGGCCCAGAGGTGGCTATGAAGGGGAGAAGCCTGATGTCAATCTGCCACTTTGAAGTAGAGGACTCTGATTACCTGACTGCCAAAAGGTGCAACTCGGAGATGCTGGGACCAAAGGAGACAACACTTGATCTCAACACCAGTGATTTCACTAAGGGGAAATCCTGCCTGACCAATCTGGTGGCCTTCTATGATGGGGCTACAGAACTGCTGGACAGGGGTAGAGCAGTTGATGTCATCTACCTGGACTTGTGCAAAGCGTTCGACACTGTCCCACACAACATCCTTGTCTCTAAGTTGGAGAGACATCAATTTGATAGGTGGACCACTCAGTGGATAAAGAACTGGCTGGATTTTATAGGTACATTGCAAATAAAAAGACAGGTTAGGGACAACGTGGGTCCTCTCCAGAAGCTATCGGGAGAACTGGCTACCCTGGACTTAGAGAAGGCTGAGGTTCTTAATGACTTATTTGCCTCAGTCTTCACCGGCAAATGCTCTGACCACACCACTCAAGTATTGGAAGGCAGATGCAGGGACAGTGAGAATGAAGACCCTAGGCCCACTGTAGGAGAGGATCTGGTTTGAGACCATCTTAAGAACCTGTATGTACACAAGTCCATGGGACCTGATGAAATCCATCCACGGGTCCCGAAGGAGCTGGCAAATGAAGTTGCTAAGTCACTGTCCATCATACTTGAAAAATCATGGCAGTCAGGTGAAGTTCCCGACGACTGGAAAAAGGGAAATATAACCCCCATTTTTAAGAAGGGGAAAATGGATGAGCCAGGGAATTACAGACCAGTCAGTCTCACCTCTGTGCCTGGCAAAATCTTAAAGCAGATTCTCCTGGAAGGCATGCTAAAGCACATGAAGCACAACAAGGTGCTTGGTGACAGCCAGCATGGCTTCACTAAGGGCAAATCCTGCCTGACCAATTTGGTGGCCTTCTATGATGGGGCTACAGAACTGATGGACAGGGGTAGAGCAGTTGATGTCATCTACCTGGACTTGTGCAAAGCGTTCAACACTGTCCCACACGCCGTCCTTGTCTCTAAGTTGGAGAGACATCAATTTGATAGGTGGACCACTCGGTGGATAAAGAACTGGCTGGATGGCCGCACGCAAAGAGTTGTGGTCAATGGCTCAATGTCCAGCTGGAGACCAGTAACGAGTGGTGTCCTGTTGACGCAGAAGTCCCAGACACAGCACACAGACCAATACGATCAGGCTGTGCCAAAGTTTATTGCGCAGATAGCTCAGTATATGTAGGCATTCTACTTGTCTATCATTAACACACACAAGTCTAATTGGATACATGCATTGTTCACACGACTAAATACACAATAGGATTCGCTCAGACCCTCTGTCCACATGCATAGTGCTCTCCACCTACATTCTACTTGGTGTCCTGCTTAATACATGCTTGGTTAATATCTCTCAGCTAAGTGTTAGTAACAGCTTAATGATTGGTTAACTATTACAGCATATGTTTCAAGGTTACAGTTATCAGTTCCCTCCTGCACATCTCTCTCAGTAGCTTTCCGTGCTAACTTTCTCAAGGCTTCTGCACGTACACGAACTTTAGTAACCCCCAGGCGAGGCCTCAGTGCCTGTGGGTCACTACCTTACAATTGTCAAGCAGTTGTCTGGATTGCTCACATGCCTGTTCCCAGCCAAATAGCTCTCCACAAATCCCTCTTTTTGTTTTTGAGCAATCCAGACCTGATTCACAGCACGAAATAGCATACTGGCAATACGCTTCCACAAACAGCAAAAGATTAAAACAATAGTAATCAATACCATTGAAACTGTTAAACCTTGTTTGATTACTACTCCTAGCCAACTACTAATACCCCAACCCTGTAACAACTTTTGAAACCAATCCCATTCTGAGAGTACTTGTAACTTTTGCACTCGTGAGAACCTAAAGTGTGGTTTTTGTAAGCAAGCAAGATTTACAGTCCAATTCAGCAACCTTCTTATCTTAGCTCCTTCTTATCTTCCAGGCCTGCATTCTTGTTTCATTAACTGTCTGGGAGTTACTTCTTTTCCACGGTCGGCTGCACAGAGGTAACCAGGAGTTACCCCTGCTACATGGCCAGCTGCACCTACTTGCTTTCATTCAGAGCAGGCATATGTCCATTCTCTAACAAGAAATCATCCACATCTCCCCCTTTTCTTTTCTTGAGTAAGCCAAAGCTGGTTTACTGAGTTTTCAATCATACCACGAATACATTGCAAAATACAAGGTACAATCATAACTATGGTCAAGATTATCACTAAAATCATTCCAATACCTTTAATCAGCTGTCAGATGTCACAAATGCTGTACTGTAGAAAGAGAATCAAAACTAGACAAATTTAAAAGTTTTTTGTACAAATTACGTTTGCAAACTGTTTGAAGAAAATCCTTACATTTCCCTCTTTTTTTTTTTTTTGTTTTTGTTTTTATTTTATATATATTACCTGTTTTAGACGACCCTACTTGAGCAGAGGATTTGGACTAGATCGTATCTCCAACATATGCCAACCACAGGCTGCTTGGCCTGCCTTTCTCTCCTGTATAGTTCTCTGATAACAGGGGAGGCCATCCCTCACATCAAGGTCTGGCATGGCATGTGTCCCCACTGCTCAACGCCTGCTGGGTTGCAGCCAGCAGCGGAGCGAAAGGTTCTTCTTGGTGGCAAACACAGAGGCCAACCCAGTCTTGCCCTTGACTGTGATAGGAGGTATTTGGCCAGCCTCAGTTGTGGCATCTTGTTGTCAGTGCAGAGGTTCACCTGCTTCATTCAGTAACAAGTCACTACTATGGCAAAGCGCATACAGATTTACATTAGCAGTATATACACTACAGGGTGCAGCAGCATGTTGAAGATGCTAGTGGCAGCGAGGGACCAGCCAAAGAAAATTTTCCACCAGTGATGTTCTTCCACCCTCTTAATTCGTTCCATTACCTGCTTTATAACACTATCATTGTATTAGAATCTTTCTAGTTTTTGCCTTAGCATTTTCTAGCAGCTGCTGCAAATACGCATACTCTAACATCTGTTTTACAAGTGACAAATCCATACAATACAAGGCGTAGTTTCTTATTAGCAACTGGCTAGTAAGTACAGGTGGTGTTATACACAAAATCACAGCCTCTAAGAAGAGCTACTTTACATGCACATATATTCAAGCTCCTGTAGCTAAGGCATTGGGTTTTTCCGCTCGTCCGTCCAGCTCATGGCAAGGCTTCAGAAACTTTGCAGGCAGCCTCCATGGACCTGTAGGTAGAACACAAATATATCCCTTCCCCCATGTTATCAGCTATTGAGAAGTAAGTCAGGTTAAAGCGTTTCCTTAAAGAGGCATTCTGATGAAACAAGAATGTGAAGCAGCTGCAGAAGCAAACTGCACAGTGTTAACAGTCAAGGAGTTTGCTGTGTCGTTACCCATTTTTTTTTCCTTTTTTTTCCCTTTTTTTTTTCTTTTTTTTTTTTTCTTTTTTTTTTTCTTTTCTGTCCCTGCCACCCTGGTGCTGTTTGGGTGGAGGTTGGTAAAGCTTGGATTCTCCCCTAGGTTACCCTAAACACACTAAGCAGGACTGCTCCGCAGCAGCTACAAAGGCCTGCCTGCCCAGCAGCAGCTACAGCTGCCAGCCGGCTGAGCAGCAGCCATAAATCTCTGCCGGCTGCAGCACCTCTGTATTAACCCTTTCTTGCCCAAAATGTTAATCTGCTACCCGTTAAAAATTTTTACATGAACCCAATAAGAAAAAATACACAGAACACTGTCTGCCCTCAACAGACACACACATACACACACATTCACGGGATCCCACACACTCCACACAATTACAGTATTTGAAACACAAAATGCAGACAATCATTACTCCCACTACATGGTCCCACGTACAAAACGTAGTTGCAATGACCCTGTGAAGACAATCAAGAAACCAGCTCCAAGCAGCATCATGGCAGTGCACGGTGGCAGGCTCAATCTCAGCGGGCGTCCCTGCAGAGGCTCTGCCTCCCTCACATTGCATGAGGCTTGGGCATTTGTACTGACCAAAATGCACATTCATTCCGATGCAGGTGGCCAGCCTACATCGGGAGAAGTGGCCAACAGTATCTATAAAGGTCTGCAAGGGTCGATAGAAACACAGACGTAGTTACATTTGCTAACTTTTAGTACATGAATATCACAGAGAGACTATAAGCACACAATACATCTGCATCCCCCACCCATCTTACTTTTCCCTTTATAACTGCCCATTTATCATGGGGATCTGGGGGATCTAAATCAGGCTTCTTTTCCGGATCAACAGGTCTCGGATCAAAAGGACTATCCAGGTCAGCATCAGAATTATCAGGCATCAGAATCTCTGGAGCAGCAACAGCAGTCTGATGAAAATGCACAGGCTCCTCATTAATGTGTTCTGAAGTTTCAGCATTATCAAGTGTCATTAAAACATTTCCTCCCGTGAGTTTCAGGTGATCTGAGAGTAGGCTTTTTCTCGGGATTAACAGGGTCCGGGGCAAAAGGATCGCCTTCATCCCCGTCCTCAGTCTCCTCAGCCGTAGCAGCGATCGGCAGAGGTTTGGGGTGGTGGTGGTGGGGGGGTGGTTTGGGCTCCACTATCTCATTCTTTGACTTAGCCGTGTCAGAGAGCTGTAAATTTCTAAGTCCGTCATAAAGTGTCTGTACTTTCTCATCTAACAATCCTGTCCATTTGTCCCACCCTTGACGATCTTGAGGATCGGGCTCTGGGGGGAGGGAGGCCAGCGGCGGCGAAAGTGATAAAGGAAGATGCAAATTCGTATCCCCTGGCCCATCCATCAGTTATTTTTTAAAGAGTCAGTAATTAGTCTTCACACAGTGGGGTATTAACTTGCCTCCTTGGATCCCTTACTTACCTCTTCCCACAGCGTTGCCCCTATTTTTTCCCAAGTTGGAATTTGAAAGGCAGCATCCACTGAGGGGATTAAATCCTTTCCCTTTGCCCAATACTGCAAAGCTTTCAAGGCAGGCTCATCATAACTCGCTGCTCTCATAGAGAGAATGTGTTGGAGGAGCTTCACCACTTCTGACTCTTCCTTGGTCAGTGTGGACCCCCTCTCCTCCCCGGCCGCTCACCTGATCAGGGCGAGATTCCCAAAACCTTTTGCGCTAGTGACTTCCGAGTGCCGGGGCAGCACCCGATATCGACCGGCTTCTGCCCCCTCCTTCCTGTCGGTCTCGTTGGTTTTATCCAATGCCGATCTGAGGGTCCCTGTTCGGGCGCCACTTGTTGACACAGAAGTCCCGGACACAGCACACAGACCAATATGATCAGGCTGTGCCAAAGTTTATTGCGCAGATAGCTCAGTATATGTAGGCACTCTACTTGTCTATCATTAACACACACAAGTCTAATTGGATACATGCATTGTTCACGCGACTAAATACAGAATAGGATTCACTCAGACCCCCTGTCCACATGCATAGTGCTCTCCACCTACATTCTACTTGGTGTCCTGCTTAATACATGCTTGGTTAATATCTCTCAGCTAAGTGTTAGTAACAGCTTAATGATTGGTTAACTATTACAGCATATGTTTCAAGGTTACAGTTATCAGTTCCCTCCTGCACATCTCTCTCAGTAGCTTTCCGTGCTAACTTTCTCAAGGCTTCTGCACGTACACAAACTTTAGTAACCCCCAGGCAAGGCCTCAGTGCCTGTGGGTCACTACCTTACAATTGTCAAGCAGTTGTCTGGATTGCTCACATGCCCCGTTCACAGCCAAATAGCTCTCCACAGTGTCCCTCAGGGATCGGTGTTGGGACCGGTCTTGTTCAACATCTTTGTGGGTGACATGGACAGTGGGATTGAGTGCACTCTCAGCAGGTTTGCCGATGACACCAAGCTGTGTGGTTCGGTTGATATGCTGGAGGGAAGGAATGTCATCCAGAGGGACCTTGACATGCTTGTGAGGTGGGCTGATGCCAACCTGATGAAGTTTAACCATGCCAAGTGCAAGGTCCTACACGTGGGTCAGAGCAATCCCAGGCACAGCTACAGGTTGAGCAAAGAAGAGATTCAGAGCAGCCCTGCGGAGAAGGACTTGGGGGTGTTGGTCGATGAGAAAATGAACATGAGGCGGCAGTGTGCGCTTGCAGCCCAGAAAGCCAACCGTATCCTGGGCTGCATCAAAATGAGCGTGACCAGCCGGTCGAGGGAGGTGCTCCTGCCCCTCTACTGTGCTCTTGTGAGACCTCACTTGGAGTATTGTGTGCAGTTCTGGTGTCCTCAACATGAAAAGGACATGGAATTGTTGGAACAAGTGCAGAGGAGGGCCACGAGGATGATCAGGGGACTGGAGCATCTCCCGTATGAAGGTAGGCTGAGAAAGTTGGGGCTGTTCAGCCTGCAGAAGAGAAGGCTGCATGGAAACCTCATAGCAGCCTTCCAATATCTGAAGGGGGCCTATAGGGATGCTGGGGAGGGACTCTTCGTTAGGGACTGTAGTGAGAGGGCAAGGGATAATGGGTTCAAACTTAAACAGGGGAAGTTTAGATTGGATATGGGAAAGAAATTCTTTACTGTGAGGGTGGTGAGGCACTGGAATGGGTTGCCCAAGGAAGCTGTGAATGCTCCATCCCTGGCGGTGTTCAAGGGTGGGTTGGACAGAGCCTTGGGTGACAAGGTTTAGTGTGAGGTGTCGCTGTCCATGCCTGGGGTTTGGAACTGGATGATCTTAAGGTCCTTTCCAACCCAAACCATTCTATGATTCTATAAGCATCCATGGCTAAAGCCCATATGGACTGCTCAGGGCTCCAGCCATGGGTGGTCATCCCCAGAGGCTGTCCCCGCTGCCACCAGCCCTTCTGTGCCATAACACATGTATATTTCTGCTTGCTGTCCTGGGTTCAGCAGTAGCAGTCATTTTTCTCTTTCTTAGTAGCTGGTGCAGTGCTGTGGTTTTGACTTTCAGCCTGGGAACAGCACTGATAACACCGAAGTTTTTAGTTGTTGCTCAGTAATGTTTACTCTGACCAAGGACTTTCTGAGTCTCATGCTCTGACAGGGAGGAGGGGAATCCAGGAGGAAGCAGAGACAGGACACCTGACCCAAACTAGCCAAAGGGGTATTCCATACCACAGCACGTCATGCCCACTATATAAACTGGGGGCAGTTACCCAGAAGGCCAAATGGTCAGGCTGGGTATTGGTTGGCGGTTGGTGAGCGGTTGTATTCTCTTCCCTTGTTATTTCCCTTGTCATTATTATTATTGGTGGTAGCAGTAGTGGTTTGTGTTATACCTTAGTTACTGGACTGTTCTTATTTCAACCCGTGGGAGTTACATTCTTTGATTCTCCTCCCCATCCCTCTGGGAGCAGGGGGAAGAAGAAGGGGGGGAGTGAGCAAGCAGCTGCATGGTTCTGAGTTACTGGCTGGGCTTAAACCATGACACTTGCCCATAAAACCAGGCAGGGAAACTGAGGCACGTGGCTCTGGCTTCCTTTCTGACCAGTCTTGCTGCCTTCCAATGGAATGGGTTAGGACAGCATCCATGTTGGAGGGGTTAAATGTCCCCTGCATGTCCTTTGTCCCCTCTCTCCTGTCCCAGGACCTCTTGGGATCCATCTCACACATTTAGGGAAGGGAAATAGGTCTTCGGGGGTTTTTCATGGGGCACCAGCATCACTAGCATGTGCTAGGCTCAGCTTTTTCAGGACAAGCCCTTGGTGCTGCCTAGGTGCGGGAACATCCTTCCCCTTGCCACCCTTACTCTTCTTCCTCACCACAGGGACAGCACCAAAGTGACCACTGGCTTCTAGTATTGACTACACAGAGTTTCTGCAACACTTTGAGAAGGTCCAAAACAAGCACCTAGAAGCACGACACCAGCAAGCCAGGCAGGCAGAGCAGTTGGACCGGCAGTGGTCTTCTGAGCATCCCCACCACAGCCATGGGTGTGCACAGTGACTAGGGCAGGGACCAGGGGACAGGGATACCAGTTGCCAGCCGCTGGAGGATCTGGTGGGTTTAATGGCAGAGGGAGATGGGTGAGGCTCAGTGCAGGGCTGGTTTTCCTCCCTGTTGTGCATGTGGATGGTGGGGGAAGCCAGACTGTGCCTGTCTTCTCCTGTGGGTGACACGGGGATGGGTTGCAGGAGGAGAGGGCCAGTGGAAAGCATCTTATCTTGTGCAATAGGAGGAAACTCCCCTTTGCTTTGCTAATGCTTTCCCCATGACTGTCAGCTGAGCACCCAGCCTCCTGCCAGGAAGACCGGAGGAGAAGGGAAGACAGGAGCAAACCCTGGCCTCTTGCCTTGGAAAATAAGTACAAGTGGCCACTGGCCACCTCTCACCACCCCAACTTCCACTCTCCTGCTCTGAGGCAGTGCTGGAGGCTGCCAGCATTATCTCACCCCAGAGACTCTCAGTTCTGTGTGTGGCACTTGGTTGCCTCCCTGTATCACGTGCCCCCCCGACCCCTCCAGCTCTTGGCATGGATGACAGCACAGCTTTAACTCCCAGGGGACAGCAGAGACACCACCCCCCCTCATTGCACCCAGCCCTAGACTCCATTCATTGTTCCTACATTAAGCTCCCCATGATCAAATAAGTGAGCAATGCAGAACATCCTGTTCCTGACAGCTGGGTTTCCCATCATGGATCTGCTCCCAAGGGGAGCCAAAAACCCACCAGGAGCAGTGGGTGGTATGGAGCATCTTGCTTGACTCTGCGCCCCAGGCTGGCTCAGCTCTGCCATGCTGGCTTAGCTCTGCCATGCTGGCTTACAGGCAAGCTGGGCTCTTCTGTCTGCTCCCCTTCCCAGCAGAAAAAAAAACACTGCTGAAATTCTTCCAGGCCATAGTCACAAAACCACAGCGTGGTGACAGGCATTTACCCGGCACCAGCACCGCCTTCACCCCATCCCATGGCACCAAGGGACTGGCGCGTGCCAGGATGATGCATTTTTGGGGGTCATCAGTGCATCTCCAGTGCATTTCAGGCCCTCACCTGATCCCAGGGAAAGGGGGGTTGGAGGAATCTATGGTGGTTTTACAGCTCCTGGCCTCTTCACAGCAGAACTGGGCTCTGGCAGTGGGTTGCCCAAACAGCCCTGCACCAGCACTGCTTTGGCTAGGATAAAGACATTCCTGTCATTCCCAGGAAGGGGCTTTCCAAACTTGGTCATGGCGGGTTCATTTTAACAGCCAACTCTTCAGGATGGGTGAGTGGTGTCTTCCCAATCCTGCCAACTCCTCAGGGTGCCATCGGGGGGTCCCTGTGGCCTGTCCCCAACCACTGCCGGGTCACTGCTGGTGTGGGCAGGGCTGCTGCTGGCCCCAGGGCTCTGCCCATCACTCCTGCTGGGCTCACAGATGCTGAGCAGCCTCTTTCCACGCCAAGAGATGGGGTTTATGGGGAGAAATTCCAGCCAGCTGCTGGAGTGCTGAGCCATAATCATTTCCTTGTGGGTGGCTCTTTAGCAGCACTGGCCAGAGCAGCGTGGGGCTGCCAGGGCATCACCAGCAGTGGATTGGGGCTGCTTTTCTAGCCAGAGGGGAAATAGGTGGTTCAGGCTGAGCCCCTTGCCCCAGCTGAGCATGGTTTCACTGTGAGGTGCAGTGAAGTCTGATAGGGCTCAGCCTGACACCCCCAGTCCCAGGAGGCTGAGGATGGGGAAGGGCTCATGTGCTGGCAGGCTGCACATTTCCCATGGCTCTCTGGTAATGGTTTGCCCAAGATGTTTCAGAGGTGGCATATAATCACTCCAGAGGGTGTTCATCTTCATTGTGCCCCAAGCTGTTTGCCAAGAGCACACCTGGGCATACACCTTCCCCTGGTAGAGAAGACCATGGGGGTCAAATAGCCTTTGGCAAGAGCCTGAACAGAGCCCCGAGCACCCCATAGCAGTCCTAATGCTCACCCCAGGCCCAGCATCTCCAAGGGCACCCTGGGGCTCTCCTGCTCCCCACCCAGCACCCCAAGAGCATCCCTTGGGCTGCTCTGCCCTGCGAGCAAAACCCAGTGCTGCCCCCCCTCCCCCCAGCGGGGCTGCACCCCGGGCACAACACCCTCGAGCATCCCTCGGGACTCCCTCCTCTGCATCCCTGGGGCTCCCCCAGGAGCTCCCGGAGTACCCTACTCCCCCGAGCATCCCTCGGGCCTACCCTGATCATCCCTCCCACCTCCTTCCCTGCAGCCTCAGCACCGCCCCGTCCCTCTGGCCCTGCGTAAGGGCAGCACATATACCGCGCAGAGTCCGTCCCGCTCCACCGCCACAGCCGCCGCCGCCCCGGCGCGCCGCTTCTCCGCTCCCGCTCTGCTGCCGCCCGGGGGATGGTCCGGGGGGATGGTGGCCCATTTTAGCCCCGCAGCAGAGGGCGGCGATGCGCCGCGCCCCGCCCGGACCCGCCGCCGTTCCGCTGCCGTCCTGCTGTCGCCCGGGTGCCGCCCTTCCCTCGCCGCCGCTGAGTCTGGACTGCGGCCGCGGCCTCTCCGGCGGCGCCGCCCGCCCCGGCCTGCCGCAGCGCGATGGAGACGGCGGAGGAGGAGTGCAGAGCCTTCGGCGGTCTCTTCCAAGCCATCATCAACGACATGGAGGTACGGATCCCCCCTCCGTCCTCCGTCGCCTCGTTCTGTGACAACGCTCCCCTCGCACCCCCCAACATCCCCCCCCCCGGCTCCGCTCTGCAGCACCTAGCTGGGGGTCGCGGACTAGGGTTGGGTATTGGAGCCCCACAGCAGCACCCACATCGGGTGTCGGGCCTGCTGGAGCCCTATGTCAGCCCCGCACTGGGCACCAGGGCTCCACATTGGGCATCGGAGCCCGTGCTGGGGACCACAGCCCCACATCAGCTTCATATCCATCACCGGGTGTCAGTGCTCTGTGCTGGGAATGACAGCCCCTCATCAACTCTGTATCCATTATTGAGTATCAGAGCCCCACACTGAGTGTCAGGGTCTCATGTTGGGTGTTGAAGCCTGGCACTGGGTGCCAGAGCCCCACATCAGCCCCATATTGAGCATAGGGGCCCTGTATTGGGCATCGGGCCCTATGCTGGACATCACAGCCTCATATCCATCACCGCATACCGCATACCAGAGCCCCATGTTGGTAATCTCAACCCCATATCCATTCCTGGCTATCGGGCCCCTGTGTTGGGTATCAGACCAGGCATTGCTGCCCCATGCTGGGTACTGCTGCCCCACATCAAGCATTGTGTTGTCCTCACTCCCCAGCTTGGATTTCTGCAGGACCTGCTGGGGTTTGCACCAATGGAACAAAAAAGTCCCTGGGCTCCTTAGTCCCATTTCCCAACCCGGGGAGGGGATGTCGCCTCCACCCTTCCTGGGAGCAGGATGGGGCTTTTTTTGTTTGTTTTCATGTCCAAAAAGAAAATAAATAATAAATGTGGGGGGGGGAGGTATTTTTGCTTGGGGGCTGAATGGAGAGGAGGGGACCAGCTGGGTTTCTTCATCTGAGGGGAGGCTGAAATTTCCACTACTGGCCCCAGCATTAGGATATAGCCACAGTCATTTTTCAGGAGGCAAAAGCTTTCTTCCTCCTCCTCCTCTTCCTCTCTTCTTGCCACAGCCCAGTCCAGACAATGCTGTCATTGCCAAAGCAGAGGAGGAGAGAGATGATAAAAACCATAAAAGCCTCCCTGAGAAGATTAACCCCTTCACAGGGTTGCCGTGGCTCTGAGGGGCTGGACTATGGATCAGGGCTGGGAGAAAAGCCCTTGAGGGAGAAAATCCCAGCTCACCCCAGGGTGCTGGTGGGGAAAGGTGCCTGAGTGCTCAGCCCCTCCAAACACCTTCACTCCAGATGAGCCCCACAGCCCGAGGGGAGCAGGGGCAGCCCGTGCCTCAGTTTCCCTATTCCCCTGCTGAAGCTGTGGAGGAGATGAGCCAGCCTGGAGCTGTCACCAGTGCCATGCAGTAACGTGCCCAGCCCCATCGGGACATGGTTGGGTGGTTGTGCCACAAGCCCTTCACTGGCATGCCAGGGGAAACTGAGCTGGATTCATTTCTATGCCATTTATAGGTGGGAAAGATGAAGGAAAAATAGTGAAAAGGAAGAAAAAAACCTGAGGTGCCACCGGCTGAGTGCTGGTGGCACCTAAGGGTGCACAGTCCCTATCTCCCAGCCACGTGGGTGCCCTGGCACAGGCACTGCGGGATGGGGAAGACCCCCCTGTACAAGGAGCTGATGGTATTGAGCAGCAGCAATGTGCCGAGGTCCCATGGCCAGTCCCCCTGTGCTAGACACAGGGGCAAAGGGACCTTATTTTGGTGGCTGGTGGCTTTTTCAGCACTGTCGTGGTTTAAGCTTCTATAAACCCATACAGCCGCTCTCTCACTCACTCCCCACTCTTTCATCCCTCCGCTCCTGGAGGGATGGGAAGGAGAATCGAAAGAATGCAACTCCCACAGGTTGAGATAAGAACAGTTTAGTAACTAAGGTATAACACAAATCACTACTGCTACCACCAATAATAACAATGACAAGAGAAAATACAAGGAAAGAATACAACAGCTCACCATCAATCCCAAACAAGCAGTGCACCCCCCCACCGTGCACCCCCACCACCCTTCCGGGTCTCTGTCCTCCGTTTCTACATCCTGGACATGACGTGCTGTGGTATGGAATAACCTCTTTGGTCAGTTTGGGTCAGGTGTGCTGTCTCTCCTTCCTCCCGGCTTCCCCTCCTCCCTAGCAGAGCATGAAACTCACAAAGTCCTTGGCCAGCCTAAACATCACCAAGCAGTAACTGAAAACACTGGTGTTATCAGTGCTGTTCCCAGGCCCAAAATCAAAAACAGCGCTGCACCAGCTACCAAGAAGGAGAAAAATGACTGCTACTGCTGAACCCATGACAAGCACCCATCGGCCTGCGCTGGGGACGGCTCAGCCAGCAAAGCAGTCCCCAAGCTGGTGGCATCCCCAGGCTGGTGGCAGTCCCTAAGCTGGCTTCACTTCTGTTGTCTCTCTTACAGTGTGCTCAGTGTCCCTGAGTGACCTTGGCATGTCCTTGTTCCCCTTGTCCTTGTCCCCATCCTCCTCCCACTCAGCATCACAGGGTGCTGGGGGCATCACGACCTGTACCCCCATTAGGGGGGACCCTCTGTTCGCCCTGACTGGGGTGACCAGGTGCTTGTGGCCCTGGGATGGTGGCAGTCCCTGGGGACTCACAGATAAGCCAGGGCACTGCCACAAGTGGCACATGAAGTTGTTGACGCAGAAGTCCCGGACACAGCACACACGACCAATATGATCAGGCTGTGCCAAGTTTATTGCGCAGACAGCTCAGTATATATAGGCATTCTACCTGTCTATCATTAACACATGTGGGTGTAAATGTGAAAGATTTCTGAGTTGGACTAGCTCCTGGGAAAGCTTTGAGACAGCTGAGGGATGTTGATGGGAAAGTTTTGGGAGTATTGTGGGCAAGATAAGAAGGAAGAGAGAAGCGAGAAGCAAGCAGCCAATCAAGGCAACCAGTGAGCAAGATATCAACCAATGAAGAAGTGAAGAGACCCACGTGGGTGGTGCTAGTGAACCAATTGTATTAGCCGCTTGTACACGCGGGTACTTCGGAAAGCATATATCAACCCTGGACCATCAGATAATAAACGATTTCGTTTCATGACCAGAAACGGGGTTCATGCTTTACGTCTCCACAAACACACACAACTCTAATTGGATACATGCATTGTTCACGCGACTAAATACACAATAGGATTCGCTCAGACCCTCTGTCCACGCGCATAGTGCTCTCCACCTACATTCTACTTGGTGTTCTGCTTAATATATGATTGGTTAATATCTCTCAGCTAAGTGTTAGTAACAGCTTAATGATTGGTTAACTATTACAGCATATGTTTCAAGGTTGCAGTTATCAGTTCCTCCTGCACATCTCTCTCAGCAGCTTTCCATGTCAACTTCCTCAAGACTTCTGCACGTACACAAACTTTAGTAACCCCCAGGCGAGGCCTCAGTGCCTGTGGGTTACTACCTTACAATTGTCAAGCAATTGTCTGGATTGCTCACATGCCCGTTCCCAGCCAAATAGCTCTCCACATGAAGTGACATCTTCAACCGCCTTCTTCACTGACTTATGAGGAAATTGGGGCTTTCGTGGTCCCCAGAAAACAACGCTGGGCTGGTCCCATGCTCCCCTTGATGCAAACTCTGTCCCCAAGGTGCCACCAAGATGGGCTCATGGGGATGTGTGGTGACCCACATCCTGCAAAGCCAGCTCTGGTGGCCACCCCAGGGGGGTTCGCAGGTCCTCAGCACTGTCATCAGATGGTGGCACTGGGGTGGCACTGGGATGACAGCACCAGGACTGACCTTGCTAGGATGGCAGCACCAGCATGGCCTTGGCAGGATGGTGGCACCAGGACAGGCCTCACTGGGATGGTTTTGCTGGGATGGTGGACTGGGACAAGCCTCACTGGGATGGCATCAGGATGGCCTTCCCAGGATGGTGGCACTGGGGTGGCCTCTCCATATGGTGGCACCGGGATTAGCCTTGCTAGGATAGCACCAGTACTGGCCTTGCTGGGATGGCACTGGAGCTGGCTTTACTGGGATTAGCCTCCCTGGGATGGCACCAGGACTGGCATCTCCAAGACGCTGCTGGGATGGCATTGGGATGGAATCAGGATGGCCTGGCCAGGATGGCACTGGTATGGCCTCACTGGGACAGCACTGGGGTGGTCTCCCCAGCACCTGTGACCTGTCCCTGTCCCCACACAACTGGCCCATTCAGGGGGACCCCAGACCTCCCTTCTTGCCCCATTGGTCCTCATGAGCTCAAGGTGCCAGGGACTGGGGCAACCCACTGTGGGGCTGGAGCCCTCCATGATGGTGGTTGTGGCCATCACTTTGGGGGAGGCCACGGGTGCTGGAGGGCTCTGCTCTGGTGCTGGCCAGGGTCTCAGAGCTTGCCTGTGCACCAGCTCCTGCCCTCCCTTCAAATTTTCAAACCCATAAGCTGCCTTAACCCTTTTGAAGAAGAGATTACCCAAATTCCTGAGGTCTACATGGTCTCCATGATGTGTGGCCAGACTGGAAAGGAAAAAAAACAGGAGGAAGGGGAAAAGGGTTGTGATCAGTCTTTATTAGCCATCAGAGAAGCCACACCTAGCTGGGCACAGCCACCAAGCTGCCCCATCTCTCTGTAATGATGGAGGGGGGGTTTCCCTCCCCAGGGAGGGGGTGCAGGGGGGGTGAGAGGCTCAAGCTTTCACTGTCCCCTTCCCTCCTTGCAGAGCTCCTACCCCATCTGGGAGGACTTCAACTTGAAGGCCACCAAGCTGCACTCCCAGCTCAGGTGAGTGTCTGGGGAGGGACAGGACATGGGGTCCCCCCTCCTCACAGGCACATTCTGGGGTGCCCAGCACCCACTGAGCTCCCCCCTTGCTCTTTCCACTCCAGGACCACGGTGCTGGCTGCAGTTGCCTTCTTGGATGCCTTCCAGAAAGTGGCTGACATGGCCACCAACACCAGAGGTAGGGTCCTTCTGCCATGGGGTAGGTGTCCTCCGTCTTGGCCAGGCAGGGGGATGGGTGAGGAATGTCTCCCATGGGGTGTCCCCTGCCCATGTGGCTTGGGTGGGCTTCAAGCAGCAGCTCCACCATCCATGGAGACATGTCCAACCTGTCCCCACCCTGAGGAGAAGCATCCTCTAGGAAGCAAGGTGGGAAAGATGGTCTGCAGCTGAGGCTGGGGATGCACACCCCTGTGGGTGCTGCTGCTCGGCACCCATGGGTGCTTAGCTGCATCTTCTAGTGGGGCTGGTTTGCTCATGGGGAGATTTGGGGTGGTGCAGCCCCATGCTGTGGTCCCCTGCACCCACCTCTGCCCCCACTGGATGTACCCAGGGCTGAGCCACGCTCCTGGTATCCCTTGTCACCAGGAGTTGCCAGGGGGTCCTGGCTGCTCTAAGGGGCTCTGGAGAAGGGGAATTGGATGGAGGGATGTCATGGGTTCAGCAGCAACAGTCATTTTTTCTCCTTCTTGGTAGCTGGTGCAGCACTGTGTTTTTGATTTTGGGCCTGGGAACAGTGCTGATAACACCAGTGTTTTCAGTTACTGCTTGGTGATGTTTAGGCTGGCCAAGGACTTTGTGAGTCTCATGCTCTGCCAGGGAGGAGGGGAAGCCAGGAGGAAGGAGCGACAGGACACCTGACCCAGACTAACCAAAGAGATTATTCCATACCACAGCATGTCATGTCCAGGATGTAGAACGGAGGGCAGAGACCCGGAAGGGTGGTGGGGGTGCACGGTGGGGGGTGCACTGCTTGCGTGGGCTTGATATTGGATGGTGAGAAATTGTATTCTTTTCCCTTGTATTTTTTCTTGTCATTATTATTACACGCTTGTGAGGTGGGCTGATGCCAACCTAATGAAGTTTAACCATGCTAAATGCAAAGTCCTCCACCTGGGTCGAAGCAATGCCAGGCACAGCTACAGATTGGGCGGGGAGGAGATTCAGAGCAGCCCTGTGGAGAAGGACTTGGGGGTGTGAGTTGATGAAAAAATGAACATGAACCGGCAGTGTGCGCTTGCAGCCCAGAAGGCCAACCATATCCTGGGCTGCATCAAAAGGAGCGTGACCTGCTAGCAGGTCAAGGGAGGTGATCCTGCCCCTCTACTCTGCTCTCGTGAGACCTCACTTGGAGTATTGTGTGCAGTTCTGGTGTCCTCAACATAAAAAGGACATGGAACTGTTAGAACAAGTGCAGAGGAGGGCCACGAGGATGATGAGGGGACTGGAGCACCTCTCGTATGAAGATAGGCTGAGAAAATTGGGGCTGTTCAGCCTGGAGAAGAGAAGGCTGCGTGGAGACCTCATAGCAGCCTTCCAATACCTGAAGGGGGCCTATAGGGATGCTGGGGAGGGACTCTTCATTAGGGACTGTGGTGAGAGGACAAGGGGTAATGGGTTTAAACTTAAACAGGGGAGGTTTAGATTGGATCTGAGGAAGAAATTCTTTACTGTGAGGGTGGTGGGGCCCTGGAATGGGTTGCCCAGGGAGGTTGTGAATGCTTCATCCCTGGTGGTGTTCAAGGTGGGGTTGGACATAGCCTTGGATGGCATGGTTTAGTGGGAGGTGTCCCTGCCCATGGCAGGGGGGTTGGAACTCGATGATCTTGAGGTCCTTTCCAACCCTTACTATTCTATGATTCTATGATTATTGGTGGTAGCAGTAGTGATTTGTGTTATACCTTAGTTACTAAACTGTTCTTATCTCAACCTGTGGGAGTTGCATTCTTTTGATTCTCCTTCCCATCCCTCCAGGAGCGGAGGGAAGGAAGAGACAGTGGGGAGTGAGTGAGAGAGTGGCTGTATGGGTTTATGAAGCTTAAACCACGACAAGGGAGATGCAGGAGCCCACTGCTTCAGGGACAAACCCCAACCCACGGGGGAGGCGATGTGAAGAGCTGAGACTGCAGGTGCCCCCCCCCTGATGCTATGGGGTGAGGGGCTGGACCCCAGGACCCACTCTGGGTACCCACTGGTGATGAGGAGCTGCTTCTCACTGTTTGGCTTCTGCCAAGCAGATGGTCCCTGGCTGGTTTGCAGACTGACGGCATCCAGGCTATCTGGAGCTGTGCAAGGAGGAGGCAACAGCTTGAGCCAGGATCAGCTTTGCCTCCAAACCCACTAGCCTACTGCACCAGGGGGATTAGGGCTCCCCCACCTCCCCTCCAGCCCAGGCACTGACAGCAAGGGGGGGGACACAGTGGGGGATGCTGGGGACAGCATCATGGGGCCACCCTGTAGTGCTGGTGGACAACTACTGGACATCCCTGCTATTTTGGGGAGGGGGGGTGGGAGGCAGAGAATAGACATGGGGAAACTGAGGCAGGGCTGGAGGCCTTCCATGCAATGGTGAGTACATGGGGGAATCAGATTAGGAGCAGCAGGAGCTGAGATAAGAGCATTAAGAGTTGGTTTAGAATACCCTAGCGTGGGAGAAGGCCCTCAGTCTGTGGGCTCCCCCATTCCCAGAGCACCCGGGGGTGCCCAAAACGTAGGGTAGGACATGTCTCTGGAGGCTTTTGGGAGCAGAGAAAGGCAGAATATCACTCCCTAGTTTGCACCCAAGGATTTGGGATTGCTACTTTTCCTGAGATTTGCCAGCAGCACTGACACCATGTGGCCATCCTTAGGCTTCAGAGTTAACAGCGGTTTCACTGAAAAGGGATGCTCCTGCTCTCAGTTGCTGGCAAATATCCCTCCCGGGGAGCCCTGATTCCCTCTTTATCTGCTCCGGATGGTGCCTGAAGGTGAGGGACACAGCTGGGTGCCTGGCACTGAGCTGGGGTCAGAAGCTGGTCCCAGAGCCATTTGCTCCCAACTGGTTTCTCAGTCCATGCCTGGCAGTAGTACCTCACCCCCTCCCTTCCCTGCCCCCCCAATGACAAATTTGAGACAAACCAGGAAAAACCAGGAGCAGTTTTTCATTTCAAAGCCACAGGAAGGGATATTTCATTCTTCATTGGGTGTTGATTTGTTGATTTATTGATTTAGTAGATTTATCGGGGGGAAAAGCAAGCCACCCCCAACCCAAAGCGTCCCCAAAGCCTAGTGTATCCCAGCACTGGTCATCCCCATTGAGAGCGAGCCACCCTGCTCCCACTATACAAACTGGTGTGGGACTGGTGTGGGGGGTCCCCTGCCCCTAATCAGCAGCGTTTCGGTCCCTCCCAGGTGCCACAAGAGACATCGGCTCCGCACTGACCCGCATGTGCACGCAGCACCACAGCATCGAGGCCAAATTCTGGCAGTTCACCAAGTAAGCAGGCCCAGGGCATAGGTGACCCAAGTTGGCTGGGCTCAGCCTTCCCTCAGGACATGCTGGATGTTGTCTGGACCTGGAATGGGGGACATGGTCCCCCCAACCCCTGGCTCCAACATTCTCCCACATTCTCTGCTTCTTTCTTCCTGCTCCAGTGCCCTCATGGAGAGCCTGATAAACCCTTTGCAGGACAGGACTGAGGACTGGAAGAAAACTGCCAACCAGATGGACAAGGACCATGCGAAAGGCACAGATCTGTGCTGGGGGGGGAGCTGTGCTGGTCAGCAGGGGGCTCCCCTCTGACAGCACTCCTGTGCCCCCAGAGTACAAGTGAGCCCGCCACAAGATCAAGAAGAAATCCTCTGACACTCTCAAGCTCCAGAAAAAGGCTCACAAAGGTGATGGGGGGGGTCTCCTGGGGTCGGGGTACCCCCACCAGCCCCTCCTCAGCCCCCCAGTCTGGGGTGGGCATCTCAGATGCAGCACCCTGGCTGCCAGCCAGGGGGTGGGCACTAGGGGGGGTCCCACTGCCCCCCTGCAGAAAGGGGGGTGCTGGCATGGCCCAGGAGAGTGGGGGGGGAGGTGGGGGTCTTTGGCCTCTTATCACGTTTTCTCTGTCTCCTCTCTTCCCTCCCTTCCACATCCTTCCTGTAGAGCTACTTGGTAAGTGAACTACTGCCTCCCCCCCCAGCCCCTTCTCTGCTTCCTCATCTGCTGCCCCTCCCTGGTGTCCTTGGGGCCAGGGCTGGCTCCATCCATTCATCTGTCTGTCTGTCCCTCCATCCGCTAATGCTTTTAGCTTAGCTTGCCCCTCACATCCCAGGGTGATGCCAGCCCCACTGCAGTGGCCCCTCAGCAGGTCTCCTGGTCCCAAGTGCCAGGGAAGGGGATAGAGTGGCAGAGGAGCCTCCATCCAGGGCTGCCATGAGGAGGCACAGAGGGGGACTCGTGGCACCCACTGAGAAGTGAGGATGGAGTGATGTCTCCCAGCTGGAACTGGGGTGGCCTTGGCTTGGCCATGGGACCCTCAGCAGGTTGGGGCGGGTGTCAGGGGAGCCTGGAATCGATGGTACCACATCTCACAGGGAAGGGGGACCTGCAACCCCAGCTGGACAACGCACTGCAGGACATCAATGACATGTACCTGCTGCTGGAGGAGACGGAGAAGCAGGCGGTGCGCAAAGCCCTCATTGAGGAGTGGGGTCGCTTCTGCACTTTCATCACCTTCCTGCAGCCTGTGGTGGTGAGCACAGGGGGACAGGAGGGGCTGGGAGGGGTTGCTGCTGCCCAAAGGGTGCTGATGCTCCCCCTTGTCTGGCCATAGAATGGGGAGCTCACCATGCTGGGAGAGATCACCCACCTGCAGGGCATCATTGAGGACCTGGTGGTGCTCATCATGGAGCCCCACAAGCTTCCCCCTGCCAGCGAGCAGGTCAGTGGGGGGGAGCTGGAGGGGGGGGACAGGAGGGAGAGAGCATCTTTGTGAGGCTTAAATTCTATCCTTCCTGCAGGTGATCAAGGACCTGAAGGGCTCTGACCACAGCTGGTCCTACCTGACCACCCCATCCTCATCCGCCAGCTCCAGCTCCCACAAATCCAGCATGTGCAGGTATGGTGGGGTGTGTTCCATCCCCTTTCATTCACCCCAGGGGGGTAATGATGTTTATGGCCCTTAGGGATGTTCCCCATCCTCTGGGTTTTGGGAGCTGTGAGTTGTGCAGGAGGAAGGTCTGGGGGCAAACATGTCACCTTTGCCAGCCTGTCTCCTGCTATTGGGGGACCCCAGAAGGGAAAAGGACACCCCATGAGGACCCTGTGCCTCAGTTTCCTCAGGTTGGGTGAGGGGCAGTGTGCTGAGTTTGCTGCCTAGGGACCCCGCCACTTCCAAACCTCTGGCTTAAACTCTCTTTTCCTTCCTTTGTGCTCCTCACCAGCATGTCCTTGTCCCCCTGGTGCCCCCCAGCAGCATTAGCAATGTCAAGGGTGGTGTGACATGGCCTGGCAGGGCTCAGACCTGCTGACCCACTTCCACCTATCGCTACTGCAGCCTGGCACAGCCATCTGCTGCCACCACCTGCCTCTCCATCATCTCTTCCCACTACTCTGGCTTCATCTCCCAGGACGCTGCTTACTCCAAACCACCTTCCCCCATGCCCTTGGACATCACCAGCCAGGTACAGGGGAGGTCAGAGCTGCCCACCCCTGTACCTCAGTTTCCCTTTTCTGCTGGGTGCAACACAAGGGGACAGAGTGCAGAGTTGATGGCGCTCCAGATGTGTTTCCAGCTGCATTGTCATCATGGGAGATTAATATTGGGAATATCAGAGATGCCTGCCTTGTTCAGGGATGCAACAGACCACACTGCAGAGAAACCCCATCTGTGACCCACCCCTCCAGGGACGGGGCACAGGTATTCCCCCCATGCCAAAGGAACAGGGTATTTCCCAATCACCCCAGCCCCATAATACCAGTTTGCACCAGTCCTCCACCAGGCAGCATGGATCAAAGCTTCCCATCATCCTGCATCCTCCCCAGTGCCAAGGATGCTCCAGGACCTCACAGCACCCCTTGGAAGCTGCCAATCCCTAGTGCTGGCTATGCAACTAGACTGCCTGGCACTGCCAGCACCGCCTGCCTACGCTAACCTGGCATCTCCAACCTGGCAAGAGCCAAGAGCTCCCGGGGATCCCAAAATGACCACTGGCTCCATGGAGCTTGGCAAGAGCAGGGGAAGGGCTGGAGCTGAGCATCCAAACCCTGCTGCTGGGAAAGATCCTGGTTGCCTTCACACATCTGCTGCTGTGGGGGAGGCGGCCTGGGTTGGGCAGGGAAGCAGTGGGTGCTGCTCTAACCCAGGCCATGGCTCTGGCTGTGCTTCCTAACTACCTCTTCTCCCCCACTCTGGTCCAGAAGTCCTCCAGCTCGGCATCCTCAGAGGCCTCTGAAACCTGCCAATCAGTCAGCGAGTGCAGCTCCCCCACCTTGGTGAGTTCTTGCTCCACCACACCTTGTGGGGTTCAGCCTCCAGATCCCTCCATCCCACTCCAACATGGGGCAGAGCGTCCTGGACAGCACCTGTGGCTGGGGGGACACATTGGTGTGTGCCCCTTCTTGCCCTGCCCTGCTTTCAGCTCCCAGTCCCAGTGTCACCAGCATCACCCTGTGCCTTGCAGGACTGGTCCAAGGCCAGCCCCTACTACCAGCCGTTGGTCCCAACCCTGCAACGGTGCAAGGACCGAGTGGAACATCTACGGGAAGCCGAGACAGGCTCACCCACCAGTGGGTACCCCAGCGTCAGTGGGGAGGAGGCTCCCAGATCCCGGGTGTCTCTGGCTATGATTGCCACCAAGGTACCTGCTCCATTGGAGAGGGAACAGAGATGGTGGGCTTTTGGGGGGCTCATAAGAGTGAAACCAGGATGCCGATGGTGTCCACTTCTCCCCATAGCATGAGGAGGAGCTGTCTCCTGCCACCAGTGACCTGGCCATGATCTTGACACGGGGGCTGAGCCTGGAGCACCAAAAGAGCAGCTGGGACTCGCTGCAGCACTCCAGTGGCTACAGCACGCAGACCACCACCCCATCCTGCTCCAAAGACACCATCCATTCCCAAGGAACCTGGGAAGGGGCACCTGAGGCCAGCCGAAATGGCACTTACAGCGGGGAAGGGTCAGCAGAGGCTTTGGTGGTCCTGGTGTATATCTGCATGCACTGGGTGTCATACCATTGGGCTGTGGTCCCATCACATAGGGGCTTGTGGTTGAAGATTTAATGAGGGGTGTTTAAGCCCAGACGGTAACTCATAAACACACAGCCACTTGATCATGCCTCCCCTTCTTTCCCCCCGCTTCCAGAGGGATGGGGAGGAGAATGGAAAGAATGTAACTCCCACGGGTTGAGATAAGAATAGTTCAGTAACTAAGGTATAACACAGAACAACTACTACCACTGACAATAATAATGGTAAGGAAAATAACAAGGGGAGAGAATGCAACTGTTCACCACGCACCGACCGATACCCAGCCTGACCCAAGCAGCAATCTGGGCCTTCCAGATAACTCCCCCCAGTTTCTATACTGGGCATGACGTGCTGTGATATGGAATACCTCTTTGGCTAGTTTGGGTCAGGTGTCCTGTCTCTGCTTCCTCCTGGCTTCCCATGCCCGTCCTCACTGGCAGAGCACAAGACTCAAAAGTCCTTGATCAGAGTAAGCATTACTTAGCAACAACTAAAAACATCGGGGTTATAAGTGTTGCTCTCAGACTAAAGTCGAAACCACAGAACTGCACCAGCTGCTAAGGAGAAAAATGACTGCTACTGCTGAACCCAGGACAGTATCCACCCCTTATTCCATACCTTTAGCATCATGCTCAGATCCCATATTCTAAAATGTACCATCACTTTTTGTCTTTTATATGCATATACATATACACACTCACACGCACACAAAAAGAGAGATATCATTCCTCAGTCCATGGACCAATCCCTATAAAGTTGTTGAATTCATCTGGTCCATGATGTCAGGCTCCACCTCTTGTAACAGTCTTTCAGAGCAGGAGAGACTGTGTGCAGTGTTGGATTGTTGCCTGTTGACACCGCTGAACTCATCTGCTCACTGCTGAGCTCATCTGGTTTCATCAAAGTTTATTATTTGTTGGGCTGATGATCAGAAGGATGTCAGGGTCTATCGATGGTGACCTGTGGACAGTTCTGCTGTTGCTGGCTTTTCTCATTACTTTATTATCTGCTGATGATCATGAAAGCATCTTCTTTTTCAAAGCCCAGAGTGGTGGAGATATGCATCTAGCTGGTGGGCTATAAAAGTGCTACATAGAAGGCAACAGCATACAATTGAGTGCATTGGCTGTTTTCCCCTAAAATCAAATCCCCTTGAGGTACACACCGGACTTGCCCATCTTCCCGCATTACCCACCAAGTATATCCAGGTCTCTGAGCAAAAGCAATCCCAGGAGTGGGTTTGTCTTTACCTGAAGCAGGAATAACCCAGACTGTCTTCCCCAGCAAAATCTTTATGTGCGCCACAAGAACTTTGTCCCCTTCTACAGTATGTAAAAGTTCTGAGTGGGCTGGGCCAGCCCTGTTGGCAGATCCTCTGGTGTTAACCAAGCAGGTGGCTTTTGGTAAATGTGTATCCCAATGTTTGAAAGTCCCACCACCCACTACTCTCAGTGTAGTTTTTAATAGTCCATTGTACCATTCGATTTTCCCAGAGGCTGGTGCATGGTAGGGGATGTGATATACCCACTCAATGCCATGCTCTTTGGCCCAAGAGTCTATAAGGCTGTTCCCAAAATGAGTCCCATTGTCTGACTCAATTCTCTCTGGGGGGCTGTGTCGCCACAAGATTTGTTTCTCAAGGCTCAAGATACTTTTATGGGCAGTGGCGTGGGGCACAGGGTATGTTTCCAGCCATCCAGTGGTTGCTTCCACCATGATTCTATGATTCTATGGCGCTTGCCTTGGCGGGTTGGTGAGAGTGTGATATAGTCAATCTGCCAGGCCTACCCATATTTGTACTTCAGCCATCGTCCTCCATACCAAAGAGGCTATAACTGCTTGGCTTGCTTAATTGCAGCACGTTTCACAGTTGTGAATAACCTGGGCAATAGTGTCCATTGTTAAGTCCACACCTCAATCACAAGCCCATCTGTATGTTGTATCTCTGCCCTGATGGCCTGAAGTGTCATGGGCCCACTCGTTTAAAAATAATTCACCCTTATGTTGCCAATCTAAGTCCATCTGAGCCACTTCAATTTTAGAAGCTTTATCCACTTGTTGGTTGTTCTGGTGTTCCTCAGTGGCCCGACTCTTGGATACATGAGCATCTACGTGGCATTCCTTCACCACCAGGTTCTGCAACCAGGCAGCGATACCTTGCCACAGTGCAGCAGCCCAGATGGGTTTACCTCTACGCTGCCAATTACTCTGCTTCCATTGCTGCAACCATCCCCACAGGGCATTTGCCACCATCCATGAGTCAGTATAGAGATAAAGTACTGGCCACTTTTCTCGTTCAGCACTGTCCAAGGCCAGCTGGATGGCTTTCACCTCTGCAAACTGACTCGATTCACCCTCTCCTTCAGCACGTTCTTCAACTTACTGTAGGAGACTCCATACAGCTGCCTTCCATCTCCGATGCTTTACCACAGTATGGCAGGATCCATCAGTACACAAGGCATATTGCTTTTCACTTTCTGACAGTTTATTATATGGTGGGGCCTCTTCAGAACGCATCACCTCCTCCTCCTCTGGTGACATTCCAAAATCTTTGCCCTCTGGCCAGTCCATGATGACTTCTAGAATTCCTGGACGACTGGGATTTGCTATTCGAGCTCGTTGTGTAATTAGTAAAGCCCACTTACTCCATGTCACATCGGTTGCATCATGTGTAGAGGAGTCCCTGCCTTTGAACATCCAGCCCAGCACAGGCAATCGGGGTGCCAGGAGGAGCTGTGCTTCAGTGCCAATCACTTCTGAAGCAGCTCAAACCCCTTCATAGGCTGCCAGTATCTCTTTTTCAGTTGGGGTATAGCTGGCCTCAGATCCTCTGTATCTCCTACTCCAAAAGCCCAGGGGTCGACCTTGAGTCTCCCCTGGAGTTTTCTGCCAGAGGCTCCAGGTAGGACCATTCTCCCCGGCTGCGGTGTAAAGCACATTTGTCACATCTTGCCTGGTCTGGATTGGTCCAAGGCATACTGCATGAACTGTCTCTTGTCTAATTTGATCAAAGGCTTCTTGTTACTCATTGCCCCATTTGAAATCATTCTTCTTCTGGGTCATGTGATAGAGAGGGCTTACAATCAGACTGTAATTTGGGATGTGCATTCTCCAGAACTGCACACCATGTAAGAAAGCTTGTGTTTCTTTCTTATTAGTTGGTGGAGACATTGCTGTTATCTTGTTGATCACATCTGTGGGGATCTGGCAATATCCATCTTGCCATTTTATTCCCCAAAATTGAATCTCCTGTGCAGGTCCCTTGACCTTACCCCGTTTTATGGCAAAACCGGCTTTCAGCAGGATTTGGATTATTTTCCTCCCTTTCTCAAGAACTTTTTCCACTTTATCACCCCACACGATAATGTCATCAATGTACTGCAGGTGTTCTGGCCCTTGTCCCCATTCCAGTGCACTCTGGATCAGTCCATGGCAGACAGTAGGGCTGTGTTTCCACCCCATGGGCAGTCAGTTCCAAGCGTACTGGATGCCCCTCCAAGAAAAAGTGAACTGTGGCCTGCACCCTGGTGTCCAATGGATTGAGAAAAATGCATTGGCAATATAGAGTCATAGAATCATAGAAGAGTAAGGGTTGGAAAGGACCTTAAGATCATCTAGTTCCAACCCCACTGCCGTGGGCAGGGACACCTCACACTAAACCATGTCACCCAAGGCTCTGTCCAACCCCCCCCCTCGAACACCGCCAGGGATGGAGCATTCACAACTTCCTTGGGCAACCCATTCCAGTGCCTCACCACCCTTACAGTAAAGAACTTCCTCCTTATATCCAATCTGAACTTCCCCTGTTTAAGTTTGAACCCATCACCCCTTGTCCTCTCACTACAGTCCCTAATGAAGAGTCCCTCCCCAGCATCCCTATAGGCCCCCTTCACATACAGGAAGGCTGCTATGAGGTCTCCATGCAGCCTTCTCTTCTCCAGGCTGAACAGCCCCAACTTTCTCAGCCTGTCTTCATATGGGAGGTGCTCCAGTCCCCTGATCATCCTCGTGGCCCTCCTCTGCACTTGTTCCAACAGTTCCATGTCCTTTTTATGTTGAGGACACCAGAACTGCACACAGTACTCCAAGTGAGGTCTCACGAGAGCAGAGTAGAGGGGCAGGATCACCTCCCTCGACCGGCTGGTCACGCTCATTTTGATGCAGCCCAGGATGCGGTTGGCTTTCTGGGCTGTGAGCACACACTGCCGCCTCATGTTCATTTTCTCATTGACCAACACCCCCAAGTCCTTCTCTGCAGGGGGGCTGCTCTGAATCTCTTCTCTGCCCAACCTGTAGCTGTGCCTGGGATTGCTCCGACCCAGGTGTAGGACCTTGCACTTGTCATAGTTAAACTTCATCAGGTTGGCATCAGCCCACCTCACAAGCATGTCAAGGTACCTCTGGATGGCATTCCTTTCCTCCAGCATATCAACCGAACCGCACAGCTTGGCGTAATCGGCAAACTTGCTGAGGGCTACTAGGAAGGAGAAAAATAACTTACTGCTGAATCCAGGACAGAGGGTAAGGTTCAGTGTATGGCACAAGCTTTGTGCTACACCATAACTACAGTTTCACCTGTTTATTTGGGTATCAGTTTGGTCTTGATGGCTACAGTTGTGCCAGGCAGCGCATTAACAAGTAGCATCACAGCAGGGTGATGGTTCGCAGTGACGTTTGTGTCCGGCAGTTGAGTACAGGTGGAGATGATGGCAGATGGTTGGTGATGGCAGTGGAGGTTGCAGTTGGAAATCAAGTAACCACAGGGATCATGTTGTCATGGTGATGGCTGAGCCAGTTGTGAGCACCTGATGTTTGGCTGTGATCATGATGTGATGGTGGTGGTTGGGATGGTTGTGATGGTGATGGTTAGGTTTGACTACAGCTATGTGGTGGAGATGGTTGAGGCCAGTTGTGATGGTCATGGCTAAATTTGGTTGTGACCATGTTATGATGACAGTGGTGGCAGCTGGTTATGATTGATTGCATTGCGATGGTGACAGTTGGGTTTGGTTGTGATCTCGATGTGGATGGTTGGGTTTGATTGTGGTTGCTCTGTGGTGGTGATGTTTGGATTTTATTGTGGTTGCCTTGTGATGATGATGGCTTGATGGTGAGCATGTTGTGCCAGAAGTGGTTGTGACCAAGTAGTGATTGTGTTGCAGTCATGGCAGTTGAGTTTGGTTGTAGTTGTGTTGAGATGGTGGTGGTTGGGGCTGGCTCTGACTGCATTGTGAAGGTGGTGGTTGGGCTTGGCAGTGCCACCACCTGCCTGGCCACACTGACCACACTGCCCCCTCCCCAGGCTCCAAATGCGACTGCTACTTGGTGAATGGCAACATGTAGTGTGACCCCCAGAGCAACTTCAACAAGTCCTCCACCATCCCTCGTAACAGCAACATCGCCCAGAACTACCGGCGGATGATCCAGACCAAGCGTCCTGCCTCCACTGCTGGGCTGCCCACCGGCACCAACCTCCCAGCTGGCACCACTCCAGGGGTAGCCACCATCTGCCGCACACTCTCCACCAAACCCTCGGTCCACCGTATCCTCTCCAACGCTGGTCCCATCCCCATCTGACCCCCTATTGTCCCTGTGAAGACCCCCATGGTGCCCAACTCCCCCAGCTACTCTGGTCCCACACGGGTGGGCAGTGAAGAGTGTGTCTTCTACACTGACAATGCCTTGCCGAACCCCCTGGATTTTGCCAAAGCTTCGTTCAAGAGGCTGAGCCTTCCCAACACTGCCTGGGGTGGCGGGGCCATGGAGATCTCCGTCTACCCTGGGGCCAGCCAGCACCTCTCTGACAAGGAAGAAGAGGACCAACAGTTGGCCACCAACCGGCACAGCTTGGTGGAAAAGATCAGCGAGCTGGCGGCCAGCACCCATGCTCTAGGTGAAGGCCAGTTCCGCTTCCCTACCACCCTCATGGGATCCAGCCCCAGTGAGGTGACCTCCGCCCCCCCTGCCCCCCAGAAGCCTCCACGGACCCCCTGGCTGAAAACATGCTGGTGGCCATCCAGCATGGGGTCCATCTCCGCAGGACTGTCACCAATGACTGGTCGGCCCCATGGATATCCTGATGATGTACCCACCTCGGCCGATGGACCCCCCCCCGGGCACCCTCTGTGCCTCCCAGGACCCACCACCACCAGCACCTGCTGCCCCTCCTCGCTGCCCCCCACTTCCTGCTCCTCAGTCTCCTCCTTCCCTCCCCTTGGCCCTTTCTTTTCCTAGCATCATTCCTTTGCTTGTTCTCTCAGGCTCTTTTTCAACTCCCTCTCATTTTCTCTTTTCTTTTCTCTTTTCTTTTCTTTTTTCTTTTCTTTTCTTTTCTTTTCTTTTCTTTTCTTTTCTTTTCTTTTCTTTTCTTTTCTTTTCTTTTCTTTTCTTTTCTTTTCTTTTCTTTTCTTTTCTTTTCTTTTTTCTTTTCTTTTCTTTTTTCTTTTCTTTTCTTTTCTTTTTTCTTTTCTTCTCTTTTCTTTTCCTTTCTTTATTTTTTCTCCTTTTCTTTGTCTCTTCTTATTCTTCTCTTACTTTTCTCTTCTTTTCCTCTTCTTTTGCTCTTTTTCTTCTATTCTTTTCCCTTTTTTCTTCTCTTTTCCTCATCTTTCTCCTCTTTCTCCTTTTCTTCTCCTCTTCTTTTATTTTCTTTCCCTCCTCTTTTCCTTCTTTTTCTTCTCTTCTTCCTTCTTTTTTCTCCTCCTGTTTTTCCATTTCCCCCCTTTCCTTTTTCCTCTCTTTCCTTTTTCCCTTTTCCTCCTCTCTTTTCCTCTCCTCTCCCTGTTTTTTCCCCCCTCCCTTCCTGGGCACAGGCAGATGCCCCAGCCCCAGGGCCAGCAGGGCCACAGGAGGAGCAGCACCAGGAGCAGGGGGGGGCTGTCCCTGTCCCCCCAGCTACCTGCTGGAGCCAGTACTGCTCAGCCCCATATTTGGGGGGAAGAAGCAACAGGGAGGGGGCTGAGGAGAGGCACGTGTGAAAGGGCAGGGGACGGGCAAGGGACAGGCACTACAGCCCCCTCCAATTTGAGGGGATATCGGAACACAGCTGAGGCTGCCAAACCTTCTCATTCCCCCCCCAGGGATCACTGGGGACTCTCCCCAGCCTCCCAAACCCCCTCCCCCTCCCTCAGCACCCACAGACCCTGTGCAAGGTCCTGCTGGGGGAACTCTGGGGGACAGGAGGATTCACCCAGACCCCCTCAAAGCGAAGCAGCTGGAGGAAAGCACAACCCCCCGGCCCTGCTGTACATAGCCCCCGATGCCCTGCATCGCAGTCCTCCTTTCCCTCCCTTAGGAATATTGATTTTGTTTCCCTCCCACACCTCCCTTCTCCTGCCCAGAACTGTTTGAGTTTGGGGGATGGGGGGTGTCTCTTATTTTGTACAGAAAACAAAAATTCTTTGGAAAAGAAAAAAGAACCAACCTGTCTTTCGACCGAAGTAACTCTTCTGGTGCTGTTATTAACTTGGTCCTTTTTTTTTTAAAAAAAATTTATCTCCTCTCCATGTTCCTGCCTTTGTTGCCACTTCCCCCCTCCCCATCCCTCTGCCAGGTTTCTTTCTCTTTCTTTCATTCCCTCTTTTCTTTTAGTTGTTGTTTTTTGGGTTTTTTTTTTTTTGGTGGTAATTCCCCTCTTTCCCACCCCCTTTCCCCCCTGATTTCCATAGTCACTGCTACAAGTAATGTATGCACTGTGAAGATTCCAGTATTAATAAAAGTTGTACTGTAATAATAGCCTTGTCTGCAGTCCTGTAGTACCCTGGAGTCACTCCAGTAATAGGAGATGGGGAAGAAGATCCTATCACCCCTTTTGGTGCTTGGTTGGGGGGAGAAAATTGGGGCTGTTCAGCCTGCAGAAGAGAAGGCTGCGTGGAGACCTCATAGCAGCCTTCCAATACCTGAAGGGGGCCTATAGGGATGCTGGGGAGGGACTCTTCATTAGGGACTGTGGTGAGAGGACAAGGGGTAATGGGTTTAAACTTAAACAGGGGAGGTTTAGATTGGATCTGAGGAAGAAATTCTTTACTGTGAGGGTGGTGGGGCCCTGGAATGGGTTGCCCAGGGAAGTTGTGAATGCTTCATCCCTGGCGGCGTTCAAGGTGGGGTTGGACATAGCCTTGGATGGCATGGTTTAGTGTGAGGTGTCCCTGCCCATGGCAGGGGGGTTGGAACTCGATGATCTTGAGGTCCTTTCCAACCCTTACTATTCCATGATTCTATGATTCTATGAAGTGGGTACTTTCGGGGTGTGGTGGGGTAAGACATGCCCATGGTCAGCCTGGAGAAAACCTGTGTGGAGACCTCATAGCAGCCTTCCAGTATCTGAAGGGGCCTACAAGGATGCTGGAGAGGGACCCTTCATCAGGGACTCTAGCGATAGGACAAGGGGTAATGGGTTCAAACTGAAACAGAGGAAGTTCAGGTTAGATCTAAGGAAGAAGTTCTTTATATTGAGAGTGGTGAGGCACTGGAACAGGTTGCCCAGGGAAGTTGTGAATGCTCCATCCATGGCAGTGTTCAAGGCCAGATTGGATGGGGTTTGGAGCAACCTGGTCTAGTAGAAGGTGTCCTTGCCCATGGCAGAGGGTTGGAACTGGATGATCTTAAGGTCCTTTACAACCCAAACCATTGTAAGATTCTATGATTCTATGATGGGTGACCCCCTGAGGATGCAGAAGAGCATCACCCTGCCCCATCCCCTCCAGGAGAGGGGGTGCAGGTGGTATTCCACCACCACCTCCACCCATCCCGGCAGCACCTGCATTGCCACCTCCCAAATTATGGAGGTCTGTTGCCAAACCTTTCCTGTGCAGCACAACCGGCTGCAGCGAGCAGAGGGGATGGAGGAGCTTGGTGTGGGCAGCGCCCTGTTCACCCGCTGCAACAGGGTCCTGGGGCTGCTGAAGGGCTTATTGGAGCAGAGCAGAACCCCTCAGCACCTCTTTGCCACTTGCCTGGACCCCCAGGGGAAGGTAGGGTGGGTGCTGGGTGAAGGGAAAAGGGGGGGGCAGCTCCAGAATGGGCTGGGAAACACAGCACCTGGGGGTGACACCATCCCCACCAGGCTTTGGGGGGCTGAGCATCAGCATCCTGCACTGTGACTAGCATGGAAAAATATATATGTTTATTTAATTGGTTTTCTCCTCTTGGCATAGAAGGGGTGGGGGGTGCTGGGGTCTGGGGGGTGCCTGCAGCCCATCCATGCCAGGGACATTACTGACAGGGTCCTCTGAAGCTGCTGGGCTCAGCTGGGTGCAGAGAAGCAGCGACTCACCCCATATCTCTCCCACCGGGGCTTGTCAGAACCTGTAGCCATGTCACACAGGGCCACCTGGTTTCCACTCCAGCACAGCATGGGGCCATCCTCCTGGTGAGCCCCCCCACCTGACCCCTCCACTCCTTTCTCCATGTAGAAGACATTGCATCCGCTCATGCTGCAGTGCCCACAGCCTCATCTGCACGCTCTCATAGACCTGTAAGCATAAGCAGCCTGCAGCCAGAAATACACCAGTTAAGGGCTCTAATAGCTGATTAAGGTAATTAATGAAGCTGGAAAGGGGGAGGCAGATAGCTGGCCCTCAGCCCCTCCAGAACACTGCCTGCACTGTGCTGCCAAGCACAACAAACAAATCCAGATATTTGCTTGCAGGGAAGTGGCCAGGGCTGATGGAGGCAGCTTGGCAAGCGGTGGCTCTAGAGGTCCCTGTGTTGGAGGAATATCTCCCCTGCAAAGCCAAGGAGGGGACTGACACCCCAAAAGAGGAGGCAGTGGAGGCAGCTGGGGTTGTTCTCTGCTGGTCCTTTATTTTGGTTGAGGTTGGAGGATCCTGGAACCTGGCTGGAAGCTGAGATGCAATACTAGAGAATTAACTGCTATTTAATGAAAGCTGAGGAAAAAATACAAACCAAGAGGAATGGGGCGATGTCCAAGCCCCTCCAGCCTGCACCCATGCAGAAGGTTCCTGGCATTTCAGATGGGGTCAACCCCATGGCTGTGCATAGTCCCATGGTCCTGGAAGGGGTGGCATTTTCCTCTTCCTTGGGACCCCCCTAAGGCTCTGCTGGGGGGGCAGAGCAGAGGCAACATCCCACGCTCCAGGGCAAGGAGAAGGCATCAAGCAAGGGGTCTTTGCAATGTTAGGTGGACTCCCACCAACCTGGGCAGAAGGGACAGGCATTACAAGGTGGGACAGGACCTCAAAACATGCCACTCTCCATTCCCCAAGGTCTGTGTCATCCCCCCCCAGTCCCCACTCACAGGGTGCCCTGTAAAGCATCCGCATGACCTTGAGGCAGTTGTCCAGCAGTGCCTTAGGGTGTACTGCCTTCCTCCGGCTCTCCATGCCTGCACTGTGGATCAGCTTCACCAAGTCAGCCACCACCACCTCCACATCCGTCTGCAGGGACAGGTCATTGGAATGTCACCATGGTCCCCACCCAGGGACACCGGGCTGCAAAAGCTGCAGCTGTTGCATTGGTCAGGAATCAAACCCAGGCCTCTCACGTGGCAGGCAAGACTTCTACCACTGAATCACCAATGCCAAATGTGGAACAACCCACACACCTGACCCATGGCCCCCACAAACCCAGCAGCAGTGGTTGCAGTAAGGATAGGCACTGCTGGCTGGTACACCCCCCTCCATAGAGAGAGGACCCCAACAGACAGCTCAGATGCTGCCAGGGCTCCATCCACAGGACCACCTCTTCCTGCTGCCTCACACCGCCTCCAGCAAGGAGAGGTTGTCAGTAGCCTTCAGAGTTAACAGCAGAATGAGAAAATCTTGGAGGGGCTGCAGAACCTGTGCCATGGCACAGGACAACTCAGATACACTTCAGGTTCACCCTGCAGACCCAGCTGTGACAGGCCGCCACCACCCAGCAGCCAAAGGCAACTGCCTCTGGGATGTGGCAGTGCCTCCCAACCCCAAGCAGCCCAATCGTCCTGGGCCACAGCCCTTCAGGGCCACCAAGCCAGGGCCCATCACTGCCCTGAGCCAGGGGGTCCAACTGCCACCATCCCAGGGCCCCTCACTGCCACCAAGCCCTGGGCATCTCCCTGCCACAGGAGTCAAAAAGATCCCTGTCAGCACCGTGCACCCACACCAGAGCACCTGGACAGTGCCAGGGTAGTGGTGACCCTGGGTGCCAAACATGCCCCATGGAAAACCCCTGGACACCCCAGCAGGCTGCAAAAGCTACAGCTGTTGCATTGTCCAGGAATCAAATCCAGGTCTCCTGTGTGGCAGGCAAGAATTCTGCCACTGAACCACCAATGCCAGATGTTGGGCATCCCTGGGCACTGCCCCATGGCCCTGCATCCCAGGTGCCAACCTCTGCCCCCAGCAGCCCATCCATGCCAGCTCTCCAACAAGACCCTCATGCAGGGAGGGGGTGTTCACACCCGGGGGTGCATGTCCCCACAGCACATGTTGTGTGTGCATGTACCCCACAGCTGTGCCCATGTACCATGCATGCCTGTGTGCACAGGCACCAGGTATACCCAGCACCCCACAAGGGGTGTGCAAGGCCACATGTGAGTGTGTGGATAGAGTTGGGGTGCTGGGGGGGCCCAGGGTCTCCCTACCTGCAAGTACTTGCTGTACTCCTTGCCCAGGGCATCAAAGAGCTGGCAGAGCTCCTGTGCGTACTTCCAGGATGGGTGCTTCTCCGGCAGCACCTCATGGATCCTCAGAACGGCCTGGGAGCTGACATGGAGCCAGAGGTACTGCAGTGCCATCTCTGACACTGTCCTGTTGCGCTGGGGGCAAGAGGGTGGCCCAAGTGAACCCCTGTGGGCTGCTGGAGTGTCCCCATCATGGGGCCATCCCCTGCCACTGTCTTACCAGGCGGGTGATGTTGGAGGGCCTCAGCACCTCCTTGTACTGGACCTGGACTGTGTAGCCAATGGGGAAATAGTGTTTCTGGAAAGGTGGAGAAGAGCTCAGGGGCTGGCAGCAGGGTGACGGGGATATCCCTGCCAGCCCTAGCGTGACACCAGGGAACGAGTGCAAAAGCCCTTTGATATGATCAACCCTGGAGATGCACCAGCAGAAGCAGCTTGGCACCATTGGCACATGTTCCTGGTAGAAAAGCTACCCCCAGCACCCAGTCACTGCAGCAGTGGGTGCTGCCTCCCATGACTCCCTCAACCCTGGAGAAAACCGGGGCTCTGCAATGCCATGTGTCCCTTCCACCCCCCACCCCCACCAAAATTGGAGGTTACCATGTACTGCAGGCGCATCTCATACTGCAGCTTGTGCTGGAGCAGGTGGGCGAGCTCGCATTCACCCAGTGCAGTGGTCTCCACTACCAGCACAGCCAGGACCCCTGGGGCAGCCAAAAGCAAGGGGTGTCAGACCCTCACCCTGGGGACACCCTCTGTGGTGACCCTTGAGGCCACCCCTTATCCCTGTCCCCAAGCTGTACTCACACAGGACAGCCACGTAGCCCTGTTGCATGTTGACAGTGGCCATTGGCAGAGCCCTGGGCTGCGCCTACATGGCCGGGGCTCACAGGGAGCCTCCTGGGTAGCACTGTGCGTGGAGGGGGGACGAGGGACGGGCACAGGCACCGGGCACTGGGCTGCTCTCCGGTAGCCCCGGGCGGTTGTCCCCAGCCATGGATGAGGGGTTAGTTCCCTTTCCTGGCCGTCCTCGATGGTTTCTCCTCTCTGGCTGTCTGCGGGGAGGCAGCAGGTCCCGAGGCCATCGCAGGGTGCCGGCAGGGATGCGCTCGGGGGGGGGGGGGGGGGGGGGGCTGTGTGCAGGACAGAGGGGATCTGGGGGAAGAGAGCCCCGGCTGCAGCCCCAGGGAGGGCACCGGCTCCGGTGGCCGTGGAGCCCTGGGTGCCTGTGTCCCACCACCCGAGGCAGGGCTGTCCCCGGTGCCATCCCCGGGGACACACACACACAGAGCCCAGCCCCATTATGCCAGCAATGAGTTCGTCCAGCCTCAGCAGGAGCTCAGCTAGGGAGCGCTGGGGGACAAGGCTGGCTAAGTGGCCACCCCGCGCTGTGTCCCCACACTGTCACCCCACAGAATGTCCTGCGTCCTCCGCAGCGCGGCCCCACGCGGCAGGGGGGCGTTGTGTCCCCAAGCAACGTGACCCGCACAGGAGGGCCCCTCCCGCGCCCCCACCCCGCGTCCCCGGGCAGGGGAGTCCCCGCACAGCCACCTGACGCGGCGCGGGGGACACCGGGCGTGGGACGCGTCTCCCCGCGGGCGGTGGCAGCAGGGCTGCGCCTGCGCTTCCCGGGAGGTGGGCGGGGGGCGGTGGCGCCGGGAGCGGGAGGGGCGGCTGCCGGGGGCCGGTGGGCAGGGATCGAGCGACCGCCCCGCCCCGGGACTCGTACGGCACGGCCCGGCCGCAGGGGGTGGCCGGGGTGTGCGGCCAGACCGGGTGGGTGCCCACGGGGGGCTCGGACGAGCCTCCTGAGCCCCTCCCATATCCTTGGGGTGCTTGGCTAACCCACCCGGGTGTCCCCAGGGTGCTCAGACAACCCTCTTGGGTCCCTCCCTGCTCTTTGGGGTGCTTGGCTGTCCTGCTGGATGCCCCTGGAGTGCTCAGCTAACCCTCCTGGGTGTCCCCAGGGTGCTTGGCTCACACTGTTGGGGGCCCCTGGGGTGCTTGGCTAACAACCCTGCATGCCCCCCCTGCTCCTCCTGATGACTGTCACTCCAGCCCACAAGAGCCCCGTGGAAGAGGGCGCTCAGGGCTGACAGGCATCCAGGGGGTCGAGGAAGATAAATCAGTTATCAAAGAGCAGGTCAGCACTCCCAGGGAAACCGTGGGAAGGAATGCACTTCTGCAAGGAGAGCCTGCTGGGATTCCCCTGGCGCCAAGTCAGGGCCACCACAGCCACACTTCTGCCAAGCATCCCCCAGGCCCTCCCAGCTCCACACTGGGGGCAAGATGCTCAGCTCCAGCAGGGAAGAAGCTGGTCCAGCTCCTTGGTGTCTGCAGGGATTTTGTCCACATCTGCTGCAAGCAATAGAGCAAGCCATTTAATAGCATTCCATGCCCACGTAGTCATCAGCTTGGCAGCCAGGATGGATTGACGAAGAGAAGGGAGTGCTCAGAGCTGCATAGCATGCTGCTGGAAGTGGCTTTCCCTCCTTGGCTGTGCAGGGCTGGAAGTCACAGTGGGTGTGAGCCCAGGGAAAACAGCCCCTGGCACATGGCTCCAGGAGCTTCACTCCACCTTGTCACCCAGCACCCTGTGGCTGCAGGGGCCCAGGGATGGAAGAGAGCCCTTGGCTGGGAGAAGCCCCCCGCTCCCCAGGGAGGCTGGTGGGACTTGAGCTTGGAGCCTCCCACACAAAGGGGGCTGGGGGCTGCCCCTTGCTCCAGAGGCAGGTTATTTACTTACACAGGCCCAGCCAAGGAAGCAAACCAGTTTGGGAACACCCCAAGCCCCCTCCCCCCCCCCCCCCAGTGTGATTTCACCTTTAGGACTACTGACATGGTGACAGCCAAGTTTTGCCAGAGCATCCTCTGATCCAGAGCAGGTGTCACACCGGGGGGGGGGGAAGGGGATGGGGAATGTGGGGAGCACAGGGTGGGTACCCCATGTGTATGATGAGCCAGAGGCTGGACTCCCACTAAGTTCAGCTCAGGTGTTTACAGCTCCCTGATGCAGGTATTCCCGTAACATACAGGAAGGGAAAGGAGCACAAAGCCCTTTACCCTGGGCAGAGGCTGGGTACCACAGTGCAACCAAAGGGCAAAGCCCTGCGTGAAGCCCCTGCCAACACAGGCCTGTAGCAAAAACCCAAAGCAGGAGAGGGGAGAGGAGGGTGCAAAGAACAGGGCAGAAGGGTGTGAGTTTGCCCTCACCCTGCACAGTACATGCACCAGAGAAACACAGATGCTGTTCAATGCGAGTGCAGCACTGGGCCAGGGGCTGCCAGCTGTTCCGAGTGGGGAGGAGGCCAGGGTTCCTTCATTGGATGCCACACATCAAGGGAGGGCTCCCAGCTCCCCAGAGACAGGCCCACTGGGACCCACACGGTCCCAGTAAGCCAAGGACCAAAGCCCAGACTGAGGACAAAACTGAGAGGCACCTGCTGTGTGGTTGGCAAGCCTTTGCAGCCAGCTAGTGCATGGCAGGAAGATACACCTTCCCCTGCCATCATGGCAGCCAGGTGCTCCTCCCAGAGCCACAGCCCTGCCCTGGAAGGGCTGGAGAAACAGTAGTGGGAGGAAAGACCTTTCCCTCCCACCCTTTCTCCACATACCCCACTTTGTGCATGTCCAGGCATAAAGTGGTGCTGGATAGCAGCATAGAATCATAGAATCATAGAATAGTAAGGGTTGGAAAGGACCTCAAGATCATCGAGTTCCAACCCCCCCACCATGGGCAGGGACACCTCCCACTAAACCATGCCATCCAAGGCTATGTCCAACCCCACCTTGAACACCACCAGGGATGAAGCATTCACAACCTCCCTGGGCAACCCATTCCAGGGCCTCACCACCCTCACAGTAAAGAATTTCTTCCTCAGATCCAATCTAAACCTCCCCTGTTTAAGTTTAAACCCATTACCCCTTGTCCTCTCACCACAGTCCCTAATGAAGAGTCCCTCCCCAGCATCCCTATAGGCCCCCTTCAGGTATTGGAAGGCTGCTATGAGGTCTCCACGCAGCCTTCTCTTCTCCAGGCTGAACAGCCCCAATTTTCTCAGCCTATCTTCATACGAGAGGTGCTCCAGTCCCCTCATCATCCTCGTGGCCCTCCTCTGCACTTGTTCTAACAGTTCCATGTCCTTTTTATGTTGAGGACACCAGAACTGCACGCAATACTCCAAGTGAGGTCTCACGAGAGCAGAGTAAAGGGGCAGGAGCACCTCCCTCGACCTGCTGGTCACGCTCCTTTTGATGCAGCCCAGGATACAGTTGGCCTTCTGGGCTGCAAGTGCACACTGCCGGCTCATGTTCATTTTTTCATCAACCCACACCCCCAAGTCCTTCTCTGCAGGGCTGCTCTCAATCTCCTCCCCGCCCAATCTGTAGCTGTGCCTGGCATTGCTCCGACCCAGGTGGAGGACTTTGCATTTAGCATGGTTAAACTGGCTGCAGGACATGCTGTTGGGCTCGGGACCAGCTCCAGGCAGAGCAGGCAGGGAAGGGGAGCAGGGCTCATGGTCTGACACCTGCAGGACTGCAGCACAGCTCCAGCATGCAGGCAGGGCGCAGGGCACGGATGTTTCTGTACTCCTGCACCCCTCCTGCTGCCACCAGGTCAGGATAGCTGCTGCAAAGGAGAGAAGAACCCCAGGGTCAGGCTTGTTAAAAAATAGGCTTTTATTCTTCATGTGCTGCTCTCAGTCACAGCTTGGAGACACTGCTCTTGCCAAAGTTATTATGAAACAAATTAAGTCCCAGACTCAGGCCTCACTCTTTCCCACCCCCAAGAGTCAACATTGTACAAAACTCTATTTACAGAGAACACAGTCAGAAATGGCAAGTCCAAAAAAACCCTCTCACAATTCAGAAGAGAATGTTCAAGACAAGTATGACAGCTACACCCTCCACACAGCCAAGCTTCCCACCAGCTACTCCCAGGGCTAGTGGAAGAAGAGACTTTCTCACCACTGACTATTGAATAGAGCCTGGCAATCCTGAGTCATGCCACAGCTCTTTCCTTTACCAAAACGCTGGGAAATTGCAAAACCCACTCGATCCTACAAAGGCTCAACTGGATCTGCCCTACAGGGCTTTCTGTGAGGCCAGCACAAGATACCCTCGGGCTTCCCAATCCTAAAGGGAAGCCAAGGAAATGAGGGTGAGGGGTCACCACACCCTTCCTTGGGCACTTCCCAAGAGGGAATCTCTGGTCAAAACCAGGATGTTGGGAGCCTTCACAGAAATGGCAGGATGTGGTGGGAGTCCTAATATGTGATACTGTATTTCCTGGAGTCACATTACTTTGAAACATAAACCAAGAGGAGCAAACCAGTATTTAAAAAGGGAAGCAAAGCACACATTCCTCTTCCCAGCAGTGCTTGGAAGAACGTCCACAGGAGCCTGAGGAGATGCTCTGCTCCTGTCGGTGGCTGCTCAGAAAGCGTAGCGTGTGCGGATGTCTTCCAGTTTCTTGGACACCTCAGGTGGGGTCCGGTCCAACTCTTCTGCCACATTCTTCTGTTTGTTCAGCTCCATGGAGTTGAACTGCTCACACAGGTCCCCATCAATCACATTCTGGAGGGGCAAAGAGGTGAGCATTGAATCCACACCACACAGAAGCACTGAACCCTGACTAAGTAGGAAAAAATGGCAACAATTTGTTCCCAGGAGCTTCTTAATCCTGTCCTGGAAACAAGACCATGCTCGGTGACCTCATCTGCTGAATAGCAGCAGTTAGCAACAAATTAATTACTGGCCAGCTTGATTAACGAAGGAGAAACCCCAAAAGCCTAGGTGCAGATGAAGAATCACACAAGGGAAGGGAAGATGGATCCAACTCGGGTCCAAGCGCTGTGCTGGGAATGCTGGGGAGGCTGTAAAAGATGACTGCAAGGCAGCTGTAGCCAGATGTGAGACATCTTTGAGACTGGCCATGCTGCAAATCAGCCCTGAGATCATCAAGAACAAGAACACCCTCTGCATTTGCACAGCTTTCTGACTGCTACTACGGATAATACCCTGGTAGTAGTCACCACACAGATACTCTGGTCCAGTACTCTGGACCGTTCTGCTCACAGCATTTAGTAGTTGATAGCTTCAAACACAGCTCCTCAAAAGCAGAAATAAACAGGAACAGCTGTTTCTTATGGGATTTCCCTTTTCAAATGGTGGTGGAAAAATACATCCCTGAGGCAGCACCCAGTTTGATGTGGCAGGCAAACAGCTACTCAGTGCTGTTTCTCCTGATGAAGAAAGGAGATGCTATGCCAAGTAAAGAAGCACAACAGCAGCACCTCTGGGCTTGGGTCTCGAGACCAACCCTCAGAAGGCTCATTACAAGGGTTAAGAAACCAAAACAGATATGGTATTAAGAGCTAACTACTGTCCCCAGAGTGCTGTTCAGGAGCTAGGTTCAGTTCCTACACAAACTACGGCTTACACTGCTCCGGTCTTCCCTGCTGAACAGCAACCCTGACTTGCTTCTGTCAGGCCTCAAAGCTGTTCCATGTCCCAAAGCAAGCCTCTGCACCCCCATGACCAGTTGATTCTAAATACTTGGACTGACCTTCACTGGGAAGTAGTAGGAGCGGAAACTGAGGTGGTCTCGCCCACAAAGAGGAGGGTGCTCAGACCTTAAGTGCATTTCCACGTGCTGGAAGAAGTCGTGATCCTGGGGAGATGAAGAATCGGTAAGAGAACAGTTTGTTACACATCAATGCCACCAGCAAGGCAAGACAACACCCACCAGGGCTGGAACACTGGCATGACCAGGTTCTGCTAGAGTGGCCCTGCACACATCAGCCAGAGTCAAGGTCACCCCTCAACAGTTCCACCCTGGGAGCACCTACAGCAGAGCCAGGCAGCCAACTGTGCCACCTTGGCTAGAATCAGCCTCCCAGGAATTGGAGCATACAGCAACTGTACAGCACAGAGGTGCAGCTTTAAGAGTGAATGTCTTGGCATCCACTGCTTCAGAAGGCCACAGCAAAGAGAGAGGAGAAAACCACCCTCAGTACTTGAAGCATCAGTGCCTCATCACTACAGTGTACAAGCTACACAAAGCATGCCAAAGGATTCCTCCTCACAGACACTAAATCACCCAAGAGCCCCTCTGCAGCACAAAGCAGATTTACAACAGCAGAACAACAAGAACAGCTCTCAACTCTTCATAGAGCTAAGAAGCTCCTCCTCTTCCCCTTCACATCAAAGCCTGTCCCACAGCCACAGGCTCTCCTGCAGCCCAGGTTTTCACACACTGCAGCCCCCTGGAGTTACCCTCAAGGGATGCAGCACATTAATATACTGGCTGGAGGTGAGTGCACAGAGAAGCAGCGAGTCTGCAGTATGACGATGGGGCTTGCTTACTTCGTGGGAAGTAAAAGGGACCAAGATTCCTATCCCTCCAGACAGGGTGGTATACACCAGCGATTCAGAGCCTCCTGGGATCAGCGTGGTCTTCTGTAAGGAAAGCACTGTCTCTCCCACATGGTAATTCATAATCACTTCAGCCTAAAAGTCAACCGCAGAAACATGTTTTTTCTTTAGCTTATATAAAAGCATCAAAAGGCTTGAGAGTGGAAAGCAGAATAAATTTGGCCACATGCTAGTTCTGAAATGCCTTTCTAAAGAGGAGCTGCCTTCCACTTGTGACCAGATGGCAAAATTTAGCATGCTGCTGAACTATACACCCTCTTGAGCTGGACAAACAGATGCAAGTAAAAAGGGAAAGCAGGAGAAGAAAACAAGTGTGCTGCTTCAATCAAACATCACCAAACAGCCAGCACCTGTGCCTTCAGAAACTGAATTTGGCTCCCAGTGACAGTGAAAACCCATCACCTGCAGCACAGTAGATATAGTGGCAGTTCTGCTCCTGCACATCTCTTGAACACTGCAGAGAACTTCACAGAAAAGCAGCACATTCTTTTCCCATAACTGCATGCTTCCCATGATGCATTACCTTCTGTGATGCTCCATTAAGAAGCCCCCTGTCCCAGAGAGCTTTGTTGCCTGTGGGATCCTCATCTACCTCATCATTGGTGTTGGGAGGCAATCTCACCTGCATTGAATGAGAAAGAGTCAACAAGCTGCAGAGAAGCAGCACATTATCTCTGGAGAATCCCTGTGGTCCTTGAAAGGCTGTTATGGTGGACTCTCCAAGAATCACCTCACACTTATGACAACCATGTTGTCAAGATCAATGGTCTATCACTCAAAAACATGGGCAGGGCCTCATGACCAACCTCTGCCTGGCCCAGCACTTGTGGATCACCCTGGGAGCTATGGTCAAAATGGCCTGAGGGTGGTTCCCACTAAGGCAACAGTTTGATGGATGTATGGCAGGAAAACCAAAGAGGATTGATTTGTGTGAGTCAGCTAAATACCACGGGCGCAGTGTCTGACACTTGCTGAACTCTGCACTCCAAAGCACCTAAGTACACTTCAGAAAGAGACCAACGCTCTGTCAGAAAGACCATCTATTCTTTCCTCCTCCCCTGCTGAAATCCAGCCAAGTGAGGCAGTGTCAGCACTGACAAAGGCAGCTTTCAAGAGGAAGTGACAGAGAAAGCTAAATGCCAGCAATGAGGTTTAACCAGGGAAAGTAAGAGTGACAGCCCTGACCCAAGTTCTCATGTGCCCTTTCAGTCACAAGATTAATTTCAAGGCTTATTTCACAACAAGTTTTGGGACAATTCCAGTACACAATGCTTCCAAACATGTTTTTTGACCTGCTGATGCTTTAACTTGTTTGCTTTCTCACAAACTGATAAACTGCAGCCGTCCGCTATGACGATGGCTACTTGCCCTGTAAAAACAAGTGACTGGTACAGGGTGTTGTCTGCAGCAATGCACAGATCCTCATTCTTTTAGGACAAATCATGGGTATTTTAAGGAAAAATACATCTTGTCCAAGAAGCCCTGACTTCTCCAAGGCACACTCACCACACAGATGTTGCCAAACTTGTCTGCTCCAGCCACAGTGTCATAATCCAGGAGAGTGGCTGTAGTGACCCACCGGGGATAAGTGTCATCAGCAAAGATGATGAGCTGGTTCTCATTCCTTTTGTAGCGCACCCAGATGAAACTCTCCTGAACATCTGAAACAATCACTCTGTGCCCAATGGTCTGTATCCCACAGATGTAGTTGGCAATGTGCTTTTGAGAGAGAAAAGACAAAACCCGAGTGCTTCAAAACAGGGAAGTGTAACCCATTAATTCTACCCTATGCCAACTGAAACACTATTTCCCCCTGGGAGCTATGGGTCACTCTCCATTTCCCATCATTTCCTCCAAAACTACCTCTTATTTCTGGTATACTACAACCCTGAGGTAAATACACTGTCAATACAGGGCCTTGCAACCCAACCACACACCACTCTCAGCATGCTGAATATGAGTAGCATCCAGAGAACAAGCACTGCTAGTGAGCCTGTGAACTGAAATGCCAGGGCCAGTCCTTCAAGCAGGCATTGCTTCAGTGTCCTCTCACCCAAAACCACCCAACACACACACAAAAATACTTTTCCCCACAAGTTCCCAGTCTGCCTGTGAGCTTGCTGGAGTTCCTTTATGCAATAATAAGCTACTGGCAGAGGTTCTGCAGCTTGCAGGAGAGAGGGGAGAGCAGGCATTAACAGTTAGCCATGCTCTGCAGTTTCTTTCCCTAAAGTATCAGAAATGTTCAGCAAGGACCATCTACTTCAAGGACAAAATCCCCTTTTCAAGATTCTGAGGATCTGAACAAGTGCTCATATGTACCTTCCAACTTCTGTCCCCAGCCTACTGACCAACTAACTTAAGGATTTCCAGCAGTTGTCATTTTGTATGTGGACAAGACTTCTTGCATTTGCAGCAGTTGGCCAAAGGTATGGTCTGTACAAGGCTTCCTGCACGTGGCCATTAACAGCCTACATTGAGCTGCTACAAGAAGGAACCTGCAACACAACTGTGTGAACAGCAACAAGAAAGCAATATGTACTCAGGGTGCAGAAGGGCAGCACAACAGCCCAGCCAAGCCAGAGCTGCCAACACTGCTCCGGACGCATGCATCCAGTGCACATCACAAGGTGCACATGCAGCTCTGAGACTCACAGACACACCTGGGCTGGAGTAGCAGCTAACTCCCTGTTTTGCTCCTGCTGCAAAGCATCACTCACTCCAATTTAACAAGAACAAAAGCCAGTACCTTATTCTCACACTTGCGAAGCAGTTTCTTCTTGCCCAGGTCATATACACGCAAGAGCTTTCCAACTCCAATTAAGACTCTGCCTTGGAATGGAGCAATGGCTGCAGGAATATCCTCCACAGAGGTCTAGAGAGGGAAAAGGAAGACTATGAGATCCTCATTAACAGAATGAACCTTACACCAAGCTTCAGAATGGATTCAGGTAATGGTTCAGTTGAAGCTCACTGGCCTATGCCAAGGCTTTTAATGTAAAAGGTTAATCACAATCTTTTTCTACAGGAGCAGCAAAAGGCTTTTTGGGAGCAGCACATACCACACGTGGTGCTAGCAGAGCTCTGTACACACTGCTGGTAGTGTACCCTCACTGAAGCGACAGACCCCATAAGTAAGAACCCCATGCTGGGCAGGCAGCAAAAGAAGACAACGATCTTGTTGCTTCAGTTCTTAAGTTTTGTTTTATACCCAACAGAAGGACTTTATATTTTGCCTAAATCCATCCAGATTGTCTGTTTCTAAAACAAAGGCATAAATTTAATTCAGCCATCTGCCACAGCAGCTCCAAAGCTGCCACTGAAGAAAGTGTTAAATCTGAACTACAGTGTGCCCACAAACAACCCCAGTAACTAAAAAATCATCCACCACTGATCAATCCAAAAGGATCAGCCAGAGCAGAGAATGGGAACATGTAGAGAGTTTCCGGTTACAGCACTCCTAGCTTGGTTGCACTGGCTAAGAGAAGTTATTTCATAACATCATGTGGCATGCATGCAGCAAGCTCATTGCCCTGGACTTCAAAAGAGCAGATTTTGGCCTCTTCAGGAACATTCTTAGTAAGGTTCCATGGGATAAAGCCCTAGAGAGCAGGGGGGCCCAAGATTGCTGGTTGATATTCAAGGATCACCTGCTCCAAGCTCAGGAGCTATCAGGAGAACTGGCTACCCTGGATCTGGAGAAGGCTGAGGTTCTCAATGACTTCTTTCCCTCAGTCTTCACCGGCAAATGCTCTGACCACACCACCCAAGTCTTGGAAGGCAGACGCAGGGACAGTGAGAATGAAGACCTTGGGCCCACTGTAGAAGAGGATCTGGTTTGAGACCATCTTAAGAACCTGAACGTACACAAGTCCATGGGACCTGATGAAATTCATCCATGAGTCCTGAAGGAGCTGGCGAATGAAGTTGCTAAGCCACTGTCCATCATATTTGAAAAATCATGGCAGTCAGGTGAAATTCCTGACAACTGGAAAAAGGGAAATATAACCTCCATTTTCAAGAAGGGGAAAATGGATGACCCAGGGAATTACAGACCAGTCAGTCTCACCTCTGTGCCTGGCAAAATCTTGGAGCAGATTCTCCTGGAAGGCATGCTAAGGCACATGAAAACCAACAAGGTGCTTGGTGACAGCCAGCATGGCTTCACTAAGGGGAAATCCTGCCTGACCAATTTGGTGACCTTCTATGATGGGGCTATGGAACTGATGGGCGGGGTAAGAGCAGTTGATGTCATCTACCTGGACTTGTGCAAAGCATTTGACACTGTCCCACATGACATCCTTGACTCTAAACTGGAGAGACATAAATTTAACGTATGGACCACTTTGTGGATAAAGAACTGGCTGGATGGCTGCACAAAGAGAGTTGTGGTCAACAGCTCAATGTCCAGCTGGAGGCCGGTAATGAGTGGTGTCCCTCAGGGATCATTCTTGTTCAACATCTTTGTCAGCAACATGGACAGTGGGATTGAGTGCGCCCTCACCAAGTTTGACGACGACACCAAGGTGTGTGGTGCAGCTGATACACTGGAGGGTAGGAATGCCATCCAGAGGGACCTTGACATGCTTGAGAGATGGCCAATGCCAACCTCGCGAAGTTCAACAATGTGATGTGCACGGTCCTGCACCTGGGTCGAAGCAATCCCAGGCACAGCTACAGGTTGGGAGGAGAAGAGATTCAGAGCAGCCCTGAGGAGAAGGACTTGGGGGTGCTGGTTGATGGGAAACTGAACATGAGCCGGCTTCAGTGTGTGCTCCAGCCCAGAAACCACCCATATCCTGGGCTGCATCAAAAGGAGCGTGACCAGCCAGGAGGTGACCCTGCCCCTCTACTCTGCTCTCGTGAGATCCCACTCAGAGTACTGTGTGCAGTTCTGGTGTCCTCAACATAAGAAGGACATGGAGCTGTTGAAGCAAGTCTAGAGAACTCAAATCTCAGCCATGCTGGAAGCACGTGGGAAGGAGAACAGCAATTGGTTTGAACAGAGTTCTGCTGAAACACTCCCTCAAGCCCCAGAGACCTGTCAAGCAAACTGGTCACGAGGCAACTAATCATTTCTATGCTCGAACAAAAGTGCATCAGAGGAAACATGACAGCTTACACCAGCTTCCTTCATGTGACCAGCCAAGGACCGAGAGCCTTAGCACCAGGGCCCCAGTGACCCAAGTATGAATTTGCATTGTAAACAAGTACTCAGAGCAGCTCCCTGAGCTCATATTCCAAAAAGTAAACAGCATGGTGTCCCTTCCCCGCCCTAACAGGGGCATGAAAAAATACAGCTCCTTTCCCATTTACCCAATGAGATGGATAAGACTGAGACTCTCAGGAGACCTGTGTTCAACCCTCAGCCCTGCAATAGCTGTCCCAAATGATTTTGTAGGAGGCAGCTTATATTTTCTCCAAGGCTGCTTCCAGTGTGTACCATCATCATGACAATCTTGCCCAGGATTGAGTACTGCACTATTACTGTAGCATTCAGGGTGAGGTAACAGCTATTCCAGCACCCTGCCTGTGAATGACCCAGTTATCCCTCTCACCTTGTGCAGAAATTCCAGCTTCTCACCACTATTCACCAGCTTGTACGTGTAGACAAATCCCCCAGCAACTGAGCGTGGGTTCAGGATCAGGTCCTTAGCGACTCCCACCAGCACGTACCACTCATCACCAGTATTGGAGAACCGGCATACAGCCACACTGGGGATGACAGGACATGTCAGGATATGAGTATGATCATGACAAACTAACACTACACACATAGACTAGATTACCCTGACAGCAGGACTTGCACCTAGCCAGGCAGAGATCTGGGAGCCCAACCTTCCAACACTGACATCTCATTTTCAGAGGTAATTTTCCCCCCCTAGAGAAATGTTTACTGCACATTCTTCCACACTCCCCATATAAAAAGATGTGGTCCAGCTGTCAAATATACTCATATGCTTTCACAGGCTGGACACTGCCTAGCAATGTGCAAAGCTCCATTAGAAGCCATTTTTCAAAAGCTGTCCCAATTTGGACATGTACATAAAACTTTCCTCATCTTCCAGTGTTATTTCCTGCCCAGTGCCTAGCTCAGTCAGGTTGGGAATCCTGGACAGAACAGGGCAGAGTCAGCCTTTTGGACTAGTGTGACCTAGCTCCACTTCACCTGCTGAGGCATTTGCTATTCTTTGTGGTTATTATGTTGGCTTTCCCCTCCAGTCCCTCTAACACTTCCTTTCCATTTAATCTATCCTCAGTTTATCTGGATGAGAAGGGAAAGTGAGAGATTGTATCACATTCTCTTGTTCCCAGCTCTCTTATCTGTCATATACATCCCCCATGGTGTTCTTTAAGCGCTGGGGTCCAGCAAACCCATCTGGAGCACCAGCTCCTGCTGTCACATGCAGAAAGATCAGGGTGGGAAGGAAAGGCAAGACAAAAGCTTTAAGCATATGTCAATCACTTCTGGGATTCAAGCCAGTCTCCTGATAACATGCTGCATCTGGATTTCAACTTGGTAACAGCTAAGTAAAAGAAGGAAAAAAAAAACCACAGAAGACTCATCACAAGCAAATTCTTGGTGCACGTGGCAATGCTTCTTACCTGAAGGCAGCTTCATTCTGCTCTAGCTGGACCAGATCTAATGTATTTCCCTGGATAGGGTTCATGACCCTGATAACAGAGGCCCACTGTCCATTCCCTGCCTTAGGAGCACCAAAGATGGACTCAGGAAGATTCTCATTCAGAAAGGCTGCAGCCATCTCAGCAGCCAACTCCCTCTCATCTTCACCAGCAGCTTCCACCATTTCCTAAGGCACATTAAGGAACAGGAGAAAAAGAACAGCTCAGTAGATTTCCTTACCAGACATGCTGATGCTCTGTGAAAAATACAGCCTCCCTGTTTCCCCTAAGCCCAGGTATTCCAGGGCAAGGTACTGCTTGTGAGGACAAAAACCACCAAATCTCAAAGTTTCCACCCACCCTGAGCTTATTCTCAAGGGAGCCCCTGCAGCTCAGAGCACAGCCATGTCGGCTCTGCCCTGCCCAAGGGGCAGTTGTCTGGGGAGCTATTTCTTTAATTCAGCAACTGGAAACAACATTGAGAAGAAAATAACCCACTAAAATCCAAACATCCTCAGTCACAGAAAACCCAGAGAATGTGCTACACAAGCGTGATTGTCCTCCAATATGCGGTTCTTAAAGCCTGCCATAACATGCAAAGAAAGGAGCACTAGGAAGTAGTGTATTCTGCCAAAATGGATGTTTTGAGGCAGATCTTCACTCCCTTCAGCCCCTGCATTCACACAGGGCACAAGAACTTGCCGGCAACAGCAGCTGGGAACTGGCAAGCAGGCAGGATTTCCAGTTGCAGAAGTTCCTTCCAGGGAACAAAAGTGTATACCTGTCCCTAACCCAAATTACCTCAGCCATTTGCTGCTTCCTCTGTGCCTTGGTGGCCTCAGTGTAAGCGTTGTGGTCCGTCTCAATAATGATCACGTTGTTGCTCTCTGGGTGAATGACAAATTTTCGGGGTGTGTACTGCAGTGGGAAGGCAACCTGGTTGAAGACTGCCCCCAGCTTCTCCAGTGCCAAAATCCTGGGGGAGAAAGATGTGACATGTGTTGAATAAGGTCCAAAAGCAGCTGTCCAACACAGCAAAACTCGAGTTGAGCTTTACATCTGTGAAACTGGCTAGTGCTGGAGACAAGCAGCACCTTTCTCAGGCCACAGAGCAACTAGCAAACAGCTCCAAGAGTGCAGAGCAGAACTAGCATCCTAAACAGGAGACAATGCTGTGGAACAGGAGTGCTCTGCAACACAAGGTTGACTTGAGGGCTTCTCTGTCCCAGGGTGCATCCTGAGTGGTGCTGAAGCAAGTCTATCCCAAGAGGAACAAAGAGCACATGGAAGAAGGGAAGTGTACATTTGGAGAAACATCATCTGAATCTAAATGTGACACAGATTTGGACACGTAATCAAATGCTCCTCAGGGGCACTTCAATTAAAACAGTATGAGAAACGCATTGCCAACTTTCTTCCTGTGACTTGCCAGCTGAAATGCCAGTTATTCTGTCATTTGGTGACTAAAACCCACAAGTCTCTCCAAAAAGAATGACTCCTTTAAAAGCAATGAATGTTGTAATATTTCAGTGAGGACAGATATGAAAAAAGTGCCTGTTCAAGTGCATACGACAGAGCTCCTGAATTTGTGGTCCATTATTTTCATTTATGATTTTAGCATCTAAGCTGAATTTTTTAAAAAAGGCAACAAATACACCCCTGTCATGCCTCCGATTTCTTAAATCACGTGGCTTGTTTTCTGCAAAGCAGCCAATTCAGATCACAAGCCACAAGATCCTAATACACAACAGGTTCACAGTTATCAAAAGCTTCCCTCTAAGGATCAGAGAATTTAAGGATAACCTGAATTTCAGTTGTTATTTAAAAAAGCTGGGAAATACAAGTCAGAGAAGCACAACCTATTTTTTTCTGATAGCATAACTACCCTTGTATTCTATTTGTTTTCCAAAATCCAGAGTGTTTCCATCAAATCATTATCCATAATCAAATAACCTCAAAAAGACCTTAATTCTTAAGTCACTTTACCTCTTTCCTTTTGAATATCTAGTGAGAATTCACCACCCCTCTGCCTGCCTTGCATCCCAGCCTGGAAGTAAGCATGTTAGTTAGAAGACATTCTTTACTGTGAGGGTGGTGAGGCACTGGAATGGGTTGCCCAGGGAAGTTGTGAATGCTCCATCCCTGGTGGTGTTCAAGGCCAGGTTAGACAGAGCCTTGGGTGACATGGTTTAGTGGGAGGTGTCCCTGCCCATGGCAGGGGGGTTGGAACTAGATGATCTTAAGGTCCTTTCCAACCCTACCTATGCTATGATTCTATGTTCCCCCATCAGTTCTTACCTCAGTGTGTTTGTGGAGATGGCTACAATGCCCTCTGGGCACTGCTCAGAAGCAAAACCAGATGCAAACTCCAGTGTCTCATAAGACAGTGGAGTCAGGTGGAAGCGTGACTGATAGGAATAACTGAGCCAGGATCGGCTTGACATGGCCAGCACCTGGGGAAGACAGACAACAAATTTATTAGGTCTGGGGATGGAAACAAGCTCACTCTTTGCAATACGAAGGGATGTACAGTGCCAGACTCTTACCCACTAGAACACCTGAGTTCTTGGGGGTGGACTCCATTCAGCTAAGAGCACACCCTCTCTTATGCTCTCTTGTGCAGAATCTTGCACAAGATTCTGCTTGCTTTCAAGAAACAGTTTTATCTAGAAATTACGTATGGCATGAAGAGGAACTTTAAAGCACTATTAAGACAACAAATACTCAAACTGAGGTACAATAAAAACTGTTATCTGTAAAAAGCCAAGATAACGAATACTTTCATAGCTTTTTTTTTTTAACAGCCTGTTCTAATGGGAACAAGTCTTTTATAATAAATATTTACTATTTTGTCACCATCCAAACGCTATAGCACTCAAGTGGAATTTACTTAAAATCATCAGTAGCCTATCTTCAATCAAGTTAATGGAAGCAAAGGAAGCAGATGGATTCTAAACTCTTCAGCTTTATACATTTAGTTAACTCAATTTTAGTGCAACCTTACTTTCTGCCTGGGCAACAGCAGCTGGAATTACACTCACAGGCTACCCCACACCTATCACTGACTGGCCATGAACAGTTTATTTTTTCTCCCCATACTGTGAGACAAGGAACCAAGACTGGACTCAAAGCAGAAAAGCGCTCAGCTATTCCATACTCATCCTCTGCTAGAGCTGCAAAGCACCTCACCCCCAAGGTACACCTGGCAGAAGCAAGTTGAAGAGATTCACCCAGTGTACCATAACACTGAAGCGGAGCTTGGATTCCCTGATCCAGCCCCCTGCACTAACCAGCAGTATTTCTCAATTCTGAAGGTATCATCCTGATCTGAGTCAAACAGGGGGTAGCTGATCTCCCCAGTGCCATATCACAAGGGCTGGAAATGGCACTTCTGATGAAACACTTTCTTCCCTCTATGCCAAAGCCTGCAAATGTTTTCCCTGAACCATGTGCGGCAGCTGTCCAGCCAGGGGCTGAGCCATTCTCAACATGCACAGGAAACAACCACTGCTGCATTAAGCAGTCAAGGGGAAGGTTTCTGCAAGGGGCTCTTTCTGCCCCTGTGCACTAAGGCAGGCAAGGTGAGGTTTTTCAGTGTCTCTAAGCCCAAGAATCTGCTCAGAGCTTTCCAGACATGCTGCAAACACAACCTATGGGTCAGATGAGTCCTAGTTCAAAGAACACAGGGCAGCACTACACATTACTTCCTAAGCAGTAAGGGGAATACCAACATGAACAAGGCTGATTGTGAATGAGCAAGCTTCGAGCCAGGCAGCTCCATAATGAAGTCATTCTACTTCCCACCCTTACACAGAGGGTCCTTGCAGCACAGCAGGACACTTCCCCACTGCCCTGGGTTCAGCTGTAACAGTTATTTTTCTCCTTTTCCTTTTTACCCACCCTGCCCACCAATAAAGAAAAACAGGATGCTACATCTGAGGACTGGATCTGTACCCCTCTGAGCTCGCCTCACTTACCGCCTCTTGGCCTTGCATTCGGACCCTGAAGAGTTTCACAGGCCGGGAGCCAAGATATCTGGTCCTGGTATCGGAAAGATCACCAGTAACAGGATCCAGGACAGTTCGCAGCAGCACACCATTCTTGACATTAGCAAACCAAAAAGTTGGATCAAGATTACAGACAAGAAGGAACAGCCATTATTCAAAACAGAGAGGCAATTTCTGAAGAATTGGGTGCTTACTCCTAGCTTCTGGTACAACTCTCTTCTACAACCATGCTGTATACAAATTGGCTTTTAATATGAAAAAGCATAGCTCCTGCACACTCCCACAGGGCCAAAAGGAATTACTTGTAACACACACACCCCCCAAACAGGAAAAAGCCAAAAAACAGACCACAGACCAAGAAGTTTAGTACATCCCATAAGCCATAAAAACCTGAGGGCTAATTCCAGATCCAAATCCCTGTTGGTACAAATGCGTTTACCCAAAGCCTCATGCTACTTAAACAGAGCTTGCATTCTGACATCAAGCTTGAGGCATGTGAAAGAACCTAGACTACTCTGACTGTTTTTACCACACGTTGAACTGTCACAACAACATTTTTGGTCAAAGATCACATAGTCAGTACTGGATGCAACAAAAAGCTGTGTAACAGCAGAGTTACTAGAGCAGAGCCTGTGGTTATAGGCAGTTACTTCTTTGATACTTTGCCCTACAGGCAGTTTCTAAAGAACTGCCCAACATTTCACCCAGAAATATTTTTTTAGAATATGACCTCTTTCTGGAAGGGGAAAAGCACAATTTGTCCTATGTGACATTTGGGATAATAAGCTGTCTTTTGACTAGTCTTAAGTTTAGTAATGTGTCCTGGGTTCAGCTGTAACAGTTATTTTTCTCCTTTTTAGTAGCTGGTGCAGTGCTGTGTTTTGGCTTTAGTCTGAGAACAATGCTGATAACACACCGATGGTTTAGTTGCTGCTAAGTAATGTTTACTCCGATCAAGGACTTTTTAGTCTCATGCTCTGCCAGTGAGGAGGGGCACAAGAAGCTGGGAGGAAGCAGTGACAGGACACCAGACCCAAACTAGCCAAAGGTGTATTCCATACCACAGCACATCATGCCCAGTATAGAAACTGGGGGGAGTCACACAGAAAGCCCAGAACGCTGCTCAGGTCGGGCTGGGTAATAGTTTTGTATTATATTTTAGTTATTGGACTGTTCTTATCTCAACCCGTGGGAGTTACATTCTTTCAAATCTCCTCTGTATGTTGGGGGGGGGGGAAGGAAGAGGGGGAGTGAGCGAGCTGCTGCGTGGTGCTGCATTACCGGCTGGGCCTAAATCATGACAGTATGAATGGGGAAACTTGCACCTCTACTCACACAGTGAATTCCCCAGTCTCAGTTGTTAAGCCTGTTGTAACAAAGAGGGAAGAGCCAGGCTCTGTGTTGTGCTGCATGATGACAAGGCTACTTTCACAATCCATCTTTCAAGCAAAAGCTCACCAAGACACGCCTGTCAAAACCAGGCAGGTGCCTCTCACCTGCAGTCCAATGTTCAGGTACAGAAAGCCAATGGATCCCCTCTCCCCCAGCTCATCCTGCTTCTCCGTGCCACCCATCTCTACGATGCACAGTGACTCAGGCTGTGCAGGGAGGGCCTGCATACTCAGCGGCTGTAAGCAATCCTGTAGGAGATGGAAAAGAGGTGATACAGCAGTCAGCAAGGCTTGGCATGGCAAGAGGGGATTCAAGCTCCATCTAAGAAACTTCAAGATGCCCTTTTAAATCTCCAAAAAGAAGTATTCAGCACAGAAAAAAAGGAAAAAGTCCAAACAGACACTGGCTCTGTGGATTTTGGCAAGCAAGAGTGGTAGCAGCCCTGGGGTTTGGAGAAGATAAACTAGATCCCTTCCACTGTTCTAGCAGTTTGCAGCTGTTTAGCATGGGGAGACCTAAGCAAAGCTTATATTACTTCAGCCATCCTCTGAACACTCGCTCCTCTGGTACAGGTAGAGGTGATTTGATGCTGACCCTGATTGCAGAATGAGTCTGCTTTAGTACAGGTATAAACAGTGAGATAAGGAAAACAAACAAAAAATCTCAAACACACAAAACCAAAACCTGAACCAAAACAATGAATAAAATGCTTTAATTTCTCATCAGATGAGCCTCCAGGCATGGGTAAGGCTAGATAAAACAAGGGAATTGTTACAGGTTAGGATGAGAAGCCATGCTTCCTCCCACAAAAAAGCCACATAAGCTATTCATTCCTGGTCATCCACCTGAATATGGAGAGACAGCTCAGATGGATGCAGCCCACCTCTGGAATACCCCTTCTCAACATTTCAAGCCAATGGACATCATATTTGAAAAATCATGGCAGTCAGGTGAAGTTCCCGATGACTGGAAAAAGGGAAATATAACCCCCATTTTTAAGAAGGGGAAAATGGATGACCCAGGGAATTACAGACCAGTCAGTCTCACCTCTGTGCCTGGCAAAATCTTGGAGCGGATTATCCTGGAAGGCATGCTAAGGCACATGAAAACCAACAAGGTGCTTGGTGACAGCCAGCATGGCTTCACTAAGGGGAAATCCTGCCTGACCAATCTGGTGACCATCTATGAAGGGGCTACGGAACTGATGGACAGGGGCAGAGCAGTTGATGTCATCTACCTGGACTTGTGTAAAGCCTTTGACACTGTCTCACATGACATCCTTCTCTCTAAGTTGGAGAGACATCAATTTGATAGGTGGACCACTCGGTGGATAAAGAACTGGCTGGATGGCTGCACGCAAAGAGTAGTGCTCAGTGGCTCAGTGTCCAGCTGGAGACCAGTAACGAGTGGTGTCCCCCAGGGATCGGTGTTGGGACCGGTCTTGTTCAACATCTTTGTTGGTGACATGGACAGTGGGATTGAGTGCGCCCTCAGCAAGTTTGCCGATGACACCAAGCTGTGTGGTTCGGTTGATACATTGGAGGGAAGGAATGCCATCCAGAGGGACCTAGACACGCTTGTGAGGTGGGCTGATGCCAACCTGATGAAGTTCAACCATGCTAAATGCAAAGTCCTCCACCTGGGTCGGAGCAATGCCAGGCACAGCTACAGGTTGGGCGGGGAGGAGATTCAGAGCAGCCCTGCAGAGAAGGACTTGGGGGTGTTGGTCGATGAGAAAATGAACATGAGCCGGCAGTGTGCGCTTGCAGCCCAGAAGGCCAACCGTATTCTGGGCTGCATCAAAAGGAGTGTGACCAGCAGGTCGAGGGAGGTGATCCTGCCCCTCTACTCTGCTCTCGTGAGACCTCACTTGGAGTATTGTGTGCAGTTCTGGTGTCCTCAACATAAAAAGGACATGGAACTGTTAGAACAAGTGCAGAGGAGGGCCACGAAAATGATCAGGGGACTGGAGCACCTCTCGTATGAAGATAGGCTGAGAAAATTGGGGCTGTTCAGCCTGCAGAAGAGAAGGCTGCGTGGAGACCTCATAGCAGCCTTCCAATACCTGAAGGGGGCCTATAGGGATGCTGGGGAGGGACTCTTCCTTAGGGACTGTGGTGAGAGGACAAGGGGTAATGGGTTTAAACTTAAACAGGGGAGGTTTAGATTGGATCTGAGGAAGAAATTCTTTACTGTGAGGGTGGTGGGGCCCTGGAATGGGTTGCCCAGGGAAGTTGTGAATGCTTCATGCCTGGCGGCGTTCAAGGTGGGGTTGGACATAGCCTTGGATGGCATGGTTTAGTGGGAGGTGTCCCTGCCCATGGCGGGGGGGTTGGAACTCGATGATCTTGAGGTCCTTTCCAGCCCTTACTATTCTGTGATTCTGTGATTCTGTGTGACAAGGCAGCAACAGCACAGCTACTCACCAAAGGGTCAAGGGAAATAATTCTGACGGTGTTGTCCACCAGCCCAACAGCAAGGAACCGGGAGCGCTGCTCCCCAGGAGGAACATTGGCCAGGCTCATACAAACGACGTCAGCTGACATCTCCTTTCTCTCTGTGTACTCATTCAGCTGTCCTGACTGAAAAAGAAAAACGCAAAAGAGACTTATTGACTACCCAATGGGGCAAACCAGCACCAAAATGTCTCTCCACACCTTCTCCCCCTGCTTTAAGACAGTGCTTCAGATTTTCTGTATTTTTTAAAAAACATTTATTTACAGCTTTATTTCAGCTACAGTTGGAAGAACCAGAATAGCAATAGCATAAGTACACAATTTCCAGCCTCAGTAATGAACTTCAGAGACTTTAATCATCTCAGACAGATACAGTCCAGCTCTGCAAGGCTTTTATCTACCCATTCAAGAAGGATGCTTCACTACAGAATCCCTGTCTGCAGGTCCGATCAAGGATCAGTCTCTGGCATGTCCTGTACTCCACCTTGCTCTTCCAAAGTCATTCACCACATTAATACACATACTGGGTCCATCTCGAAGTAAACCAGTTCTCCTCCAGTCAGTGCTATCACAACTTGTCTCTGGTTCACAGCACATTTTAGAATGGCTTTCTTCCCTGGTGTCTTCCATTCATTTACTCTCTTATCTGCTCGGATGTGCCGGATCCCATCTGGATAAACCTGAAAGAAAAAATAAGGTCACAGCAATTCTGTATTTATCACCCTTCACAAATCCCATCTCACTGGTGGTTCTGACACAGAAAAGCCAAAGGTAAACACTGCTCCTGGCAGTGGTGATCTACTAGCTATGCAACAGGCTGAACTAGCACAAAGCCACTTGCCAGCTGGAAGCATTGCATCTTTGAGCTACAGCAAGGAACTACTGGGCACACAACAAAGAAGATTAGGACCATCTTCATCTGGTCCAGTTTCACTTAGCAGGATGTAAAAAGGGAAAGGAAACAAATCAAGTGCCATTCTTTGCCAATCCACACCTTTAGATATGATATATGTTGCACTACTGTAGAAGCCACAGTCATGCAGCAAGCAGAGTGGCAGACATAAGCAGACACATCAGAAGCAGCTTTCCATTACCTGTACCAAGGCATCATCACCAAGAAGAGAGCAGGACAAGGTGGGTGTAGTACCCAGGAATCCTGAGTCAGTCACTTCTTCTACAGTCTCTCCAATAGACAGCACCAGTGTGGCATTTACAAAGGACACAATGATATAGGCATCAAATTCATCTGATCAAGGGAGACAGGGAAAAAAGGGTGCTGATTAAATAAATGCAAAGCTTCCCAACAAAATTAGCAGCCTGACAAATGTCCAGCAGTTACTCAGAATTCCTGTGATAATTACTTCTGCTGGCAGTATTGTGCAAGTTCATTCTAGGACACACTGTCTGAAAGCCAGCCACTGCTAGACTCCAAACAATGCAAGACTGAACCAGGGATCAAATGATGATCCAGATACAGAGTCAATTCACCATACTCTGGATTCTGGCAAGCAAGACTCCAGCCTACTTTTTTCAAAGACAGAACAAGGTCTAGAAGCCTTTAAGACATTCACCCCACCTCACACCAGGAGCTGAATCCAGATTTAACACACAAAGTAAAATGAAATACCCCAATAATGTGAACACATGGAACTCATCTGCAGAAACCACACCATGGATGCTGCAAACAGGAGGTTACAGGACTTCATATCTATCCAGCATCCACATAATAAAAGGCTGCAGAGAATGAGTCAGGTGCAGTGCAGCAGAGGAGCTCAGGCTTAGCCTGCTCTACCCTCATCCAGAAGCTCAGCTGGCTTACATTCATCACACAACCACCCATAGTCTCCTGGGATGAGAAACAATTATGTTTTTAAGATAGAGCAGACACTGACCTTTACTTCTACTGGAACGAGTGACAGTATTGCAACTACTATCTCCAGTACTGGCTTCTCCTAAGAGGCACAGCTTGAGAGAGTCCAGTAGCTTGCATGTGGAAGAGCTATGCTAATTAAAATAGTTGTAAGAGCTTATTTGGAAATAGGGAAACTTTGTGGGAAACAAGGGTAGTAGGACTGGGTAAAGGGAATGCCCTGGTTTACTGCTGTCCATTTTGATTCTGCAGAAGGTGACAGGCATTAAAGAAGGGTAGAGGAGAGTCATTAAAACAGAATAACAAAAGCAACAGAAACAACAAGTCTGTTGGGAAATGGAGGATTGCCTCAGATAAGCAACTCCACTTCTGCTGCTGTTGTCATGCAAGTGCTATTTCTTAAAAAGAAAAAAATCCCCATTTTAACCCAACTCAACCCAAAGCTCAGACTTATGCACCACAGACAATTAGCAGAGGTGAGGGTATAAGAGAGCTGTCATAGTTTTTGCTCTTGAGCCCAGTTTCTCCATAATTTGTAAATGTAGGAGATGTGGAGAAAGGCTAATGACTCTCTAAGTAGAGAAAGAAAATAGAAAACTCTCACTAGGTTTAATACAGGATGCCAGCAAACACCATACACTAGCTTAAAGAAGCAGAACTGGGTCAACTGAAATGCTCCAGGAACTGATCCTTTTCTTATCAACCCTATTTAGAGGGAAGCACTGCCAAACCTGCTATGTCACGAACAGGAAGACCTTACATACAGCTAAAAATATGCAAGTGAAAAAAACCCACAAAACCCCACATCATTCTTCTCTCAAGCATCTGGTATACAGACCACAGCTCTGATCAAACTGAAGTGCTTTGTACCATTAAAGCAACTCTAATAGCAGTCTGTGGTATAAACCTCCAGCTCCTGAAGCCCACAAACAGGAGCAGGTCCCACTTGTGGAAATGACAACACAAGAACTGAAGCTGCAAATAGAAACCAGTCAGTAACTACTTAAACAGCTTAACAGGAGAATTTCTCTAACATTAACAGCCAATGTCAAGAGATGCCATTGGCAAGAGACATGCAAGACATGTACTGTTACACACTAGTTATTTTCTATGCTAAATAGCAGCTGCTCCTACAAACATGCATGTTTTTTTCAACACCAGAAGTCTACATGAATTCCTCAATTGCTTTAAACAAATGTTCTAGCAGTTCACAGGCTAAGCATTTAATTAAAAAATGTCCTGTAGACAGGATGTTCTACAAATTCCATTTCAAAGACCATGGCTGCTTTCCAAACTTCTTGAGCTGCTGCCTTTCCCCTGGGGGCTGTCATTCTCATGATAAACCACCACGCCCCAGCTGGAGGCTTAACCATGTGATTTGGAGCAGGACAAAGAACTCCTATTTGAAAGCAAAACAGATTCCCTTAGTCTTACTCTAAATAAAACCTCATTCCTACCTCTTGATACTTTTTACAGTTATATCAGAGCATGCCTTTAAGTCTGTGTCAATAACAGTAGCAAGTGTATTTTTGCTTCAAGTCCAGTAGTGTTGCTTAATGTCTCTTGGCTGGAGCTTTTGAAATAAAGGATTTGATTTACCAGAATTAAGTCAGTAAATAAGACTCATTCATCTAGATTCAAACAATGCAATTTTGGTTTAGAAAACATAGCAGCCTACTTGAGATTAGGACTAAATCCCTGCAGCACACTGAAAAGTATTCTCAGTTAGAAAAAGATCTATAGATTTTAATATGAAAAGATAGCTACTTAGCTCTGCACAATCCCAAGCATAACAACAGGCTCCCCAGAGCTCTGAACAGATAGATATTATTTTGTATGCAGACACAAGACTTCAGAGATGCTTATTACTGTTCTAATTGCTCCAGTAAGGTCCTTTCAGCAAGTAACAGAAACATTTTAATGACTCTGGAAAGCCACAGCTGGACGCATTTTCCTATGCATTCATTTCAAGTTTTCTGCAGTTTCATGCACACGTCACGACCACTTACAAAAATATCACATTTCAGTCCACCAACTCTACTGTACTCTTTTTGTTAATTGTCATGGATTTAGGTTGAATTAGTCCATGAGAATTCCATTCTTATATACCAGCCCATGCCCGATACAGTTTTTTCATGCACTGCAGCATCTGAATTTGAACCGATACAAATGCAGACACCGTTAGCTCAGATTTCTTCAGAGAACAAACAGATGAGCAGTGACAAACTTCAGGATTATACTCACTTAAAAGATACTGATGGGATGACAGCACTTTCCTGGGCTTCAGTTGACTACTGCATGGAGACTCTGCAGCTGGGAGTCACTGAACATTGGTTTTAGAATCATAGAATAGTTAGGGTTGGAAAGGACCTTAAGATCATCTAGTTCCAACCCCACTGCCATGGGCAGGGACACCTCCCACTAAACCATGTCACCCAAGGCTCTGTCCAACCCACCCTTGAACACCACCAGGGATGGAGCATTAACAACTTCCATGGGCAATCCATTCCAGTGCCTCACCACCCTCACAGTAAAGAACTTCCTCCTTATACCCAATCTAAACTTCCCCTGTTTAAGTTTGAACCCATTATCCCTTGTCCTATCACTACGGTCCTTAATGAAGAGTCCCTCCCCAGCATCCCTATAGGCCCCCTTCAGATATTGGAAGGCTGCTATGAAGTCTCCACGCAGCCTTCTCTTCTCCAGGATGAACAGGCCCAACTTTCTCAGCCTATCTTCATACGGGGGGTGCTCCGGTCCCCCTGATCATCCTCGTGGCCCTCCTCTGCACTTGTTCCAACAGTTCCATGTCCTTTTCATGTTGAGGACACCAGAACTGCACACAATACTCCAAGTGAGGTCTCACGAGAGCAGAGTAGAGGGGAAGGATCACTTCCCTTGACCTGCTGGTCACACTCCTTTTGATGCAGCCCAGGATACTGTTGGCTTTCTGGGCTGCAAGCGCACACTGCCGGCTCATGTCCATTTTCTCATCAACCAACACCTCCAAGTCCTTCTCTGCAGGGAGGCTGCTCTGAATCTCTTTTCTGCCCAACCTGTAGCTGTGCCTGGCATTGCTCCAACCCAGGTGTAGGACCTAGCACTTGGCATGGTTAAACTTCATCAGGTTGGCATCGGCCCACCTCACAAGCATGTCAAGGTCCCTCTGGATGGCATTCCTTCCCGCCAGCATATCAACTGAAACACATAGCTTGGTGTCATCGGCAAACTTGCTGAGGGCGCACTCAATCCCACTGTCCATGTTGCTGACAAAGATGTTGAACAAGACCGGTCCCAACACCGATCCCTGAGGGACACCACTCGTTACTGGTCTCCAGCTGGACATTGAGGCATTGACCACAACTCTTCGCGTGCGGCCATCCAGCCAAGTGGTCCATACATTAAATTTATGTCTCTCCAGTTTAGAGTCAAGGATGTCGTGTGGGACGGTGTCAAATGCTTTGCACAAGTCCAGGTAGATGACATCAACTGCTCTACCCCTGTCCAGCAGTTCCATAGCCCCATCATAGAAGGCCACCAGATTGGTCAGGCAGGATTTGCCCTTAGTGAAGCCATGCTGGCTGTCACCAAGCACCTTGTTGGTTTTCATGTGCCTTAGCATGCCTTCCAGGAGAATCTGCTCCAAGATTTTGCCAGGCACAGAGGTGAGGCTGACTGGTCTGTAGTTCCCTGGGTTATCCATTTTCCCCTTCTTGAAAATGGGGGTTATATTTCCCTTTTTCCAGTCATCGGGAACTTCACCTGACTGCCATGATTTTTCAAATATGATGGACAGTGGCTTAGCAACTTCACTTGCCAGCTCCTTCAGGACTCATGGATGAATTTCATCAGGTCCCATGGACTTGTGCACATTCAGGTTCTTAAGATGGTCTCAAACTAGATCCTCTCCTACAGTGGGCCTAGTGTCTTCATTCTCACAGTTCCTGTGTCTGCCTTCCACGACTTGGGTGGTGTGGTCAGAGAATTTGCCAGTGAAGACTGAGGGAAAGAAGTCATTAAGAACCTCAGTCTTCTCCAAATCCAGGGTAGCCAGTTCTCCTGATTGCTTCTGGAGATGGTCCATGTTTTCCCTAGTCTTTTATTTGCAATGTAACTATAGAATCCCTTCCTGTTATCTTTCACATCCCTAGCCAAGTTTAATTCTAACTGGACCTTAGCTTTCCTGACCTGGTCCCTATCTTCCCAGACAATGTCCCTGTATTCTTCCCAGGCCTCCTGTCCTTGCTTCCACCTTTTATAAGCCTCTTTTTTCCTTTGAAGTTTCCTTAGCGAAGTTTTCAGGCAAGAGCGCCAGGTAGGGAACGCAGGTGCAAGGTGAGACCTGATCACCTATCTCCACAGCAAAGCACCCAGCCATCTAGCTTCCCAGACCTCGATATTCAACTGCCAAGAAGGTTTGATCCAAAACCCATCTGCTTCTGTCTGATGGGCAGATATATCCCATAACCACAGGGCATTCCCATGCCAGAAATAGCTATAAGGTGCTTCAAGCATATGTGATCATTTTCTCTTGGAGGTCTGTACAAAGCAGCTGGGAGCCAAAAAAAGAAAAAAAAGGCTTGGTATTCGTAGTGTCTATCACCACGTACCAGCCAAGGTTAGTATTTGCTTTGAAGGCTGCAAACCTGTACATATCTTACAGAGGCCTTGCAGCAGACACTGTGGCAGCAAGGCAGAGTCAGGCAACCTGGCACTGCAAACTGAACAGTCAAAAACCAGCACCCAGGCAGCTTCAAGATTAGGTACAACGCTTGAAAAGGTTCTACAAGCTTTCCGATTAAAACCCAGTCAAATCATTCCTGAATTCAAAGAGACGCAACTTGGCAATCAGTTTCATGTAACTTTAAAATGTATTCAAAAAGTAGCATGGTTCATAACAGCCACAGCTTCCAGCCTTCTGAAATCATGAAGATCTTCTCCATGCTGCAGCCTGGAGAATTTGCAAGGAGGAAAAAAGACAGTGAGACTGGTCTGTTTCATGTAGGTTAACAATGGTCCTCCATCTCCTGAAAAGTCAAAATCATCCTCTGGAACCTCAAGAGGAAACCTCAAGGGGTTTTCAAACTGCAAAGTGATGTCAGAAGCTTCCATCTCTCAGAGGAAGCAAATGTTACCAACTCCTTCTCTAGAAAGCAGGAGCAACGGTTTGTCTCTAACAAACTGGAATGACCCTTTTAAGAAAAGCACATTATTTTTAACATGAACTGCGGAAATACTTTCCCTCTAACCCTTTTATTTCTGCAGAACATGAAGGAACTTTGTGCTCAAAGTTCCTTCCATGCTGCTTAGGCAGTGCATGAGTCTCAGAATCCTAGAACGGTTTGGACTGGAAGGGACCTGAAAGCTCATCCAGTTTCAACCCCCTGCCATGGGCAGGGACACCTTCCACTAGACCAGGTTGCTCCAAGCCCTGTCCAACCTGGCCTTGAACACTGCCAGGGATGGGGCAGCTACAGCTTCTCTGGGCAACCTGTGCCAGGGCCTTGCCACCCTCACGGGGAACAATTTCTTCCTAAGATCTCATCTCAATCTCCCCTCCGTCAAGTTAAAGCCATTCCCCTTGTCCTGTCCCTACAGGCCCTTGTCAAAAGCCCCTCTCCAGCTTTCTTGCAGTCCCTTTAGGCACTGGAAGCTGCTCTAAGGTCTCTCTGGGGCCTTCTCTTCTCCAGGCTGAACAAGCCCAGCTCTCTCAGTCTGTCCCCATAGGAGAGGTGCTCCGACTCTCAGCGCATCTTTGTATCCCTCCTCTGGACTTGCTCAAGCAGCTCCATATGAGCACAGGAAATTATGGCAAGGTAAATCCCACAGCAATGTTTGAAATTCCCACAGGGCTTGATTCAGTTACTGGCTTCCCTGGAAGACACACTACTCTGCGATTGCTTAAAAACAAGATACCATGTCGCCACAGCAGGCTACTGTCTCCACTGCAACAACCTGGCATTTCTCTACCCAGTGCATAAACAGCAAATCTTTGTGAGATTTATACAAAGCACTGTCCAGAAAATAATCACCGAGACTGTCAGCACCCAGAATAGACTTGTTTCAGAGGTTTTATGTGTTTCTGAGGAACTCTGTTCTCACCCTCACGAAAAAGGCAGGACAAGCGATTGTATTTCCTCTTGTACTTTAGTAAGGCAAACCCATTATTTCAGATCAGGAAAAAAAAAAACAAAAAAACAACAAAAAAAAACAACCAACCAAACCCGTAATCCAGTATATTCTGCCAATTTCAAATCTTGACTTTCCGGGAATCAGCAGCATTCTATACACTGCTGTGCTTTTGAATAAGGAGCATGTCCTAGTCCAAATAAACTGTTTTCTTTGCAGATATGCATACAGGGAAGTAATAAAATACAAACACTGTTGCTGACTTATCTTCTTTGTTCCGTAATTTGTATCCCACTCTCACAAAGAGCTGATTACTGTAGTTGTCAACACACACATAATAGAGAGCATGCTCCAATAAAACACATAATCATTGCCTGCTGATGTCAGAGCAAAAACTTAGGGGAAGTGGGAAAGGATGAGGAGGTCAGCAGCTTCAGGCTGCAAATGTACAGCTGACACAGCAGATTGGGTGACAGATGCAGCTGCAGGCAGGTGCTGCTTTGCCAGAGGGAAGCATGACAATTCTAGGGGACCAGAGGGTGGTTTCTAAGTACAAAGAGGTGGCTGCTGATTCAAAGCCCAACTTCTGGGGATGGCACACAACCACCATGCAGTACCTTTCCTATCTCCTTGGTCAGAAAAACAACAAAACACACACACAAAAAAAAATTATCACCTCCTTGTGCTTTAGGAAAATACTGCATACCTTCAATATGTCTCCTCACGGTCCACACAGCATTGGGGTTACCAGGCAGCTCGGAGACAGCCATTTCGGATACCTAAGAGTAAACAGGAAGAAGGTTCTTTAGCAAACAAACGTTTAGACTTAACTACAGTAAGTCACCAAACCACCAGCAGCTTTTAAGCTTTCCCACAACATGGTAGGAAAGCTAATAATTCCTAATTCTGATGCTCTCTCCCCATGCCAGATGTGCTACTGGGTAGAATACATTCAGCATTGCTACAGCAACATCAAAGCTTTAAAACAAGGTCACTCACCCCCAGCAAAGAGAGCACCAGCAGCTGGCAGAGACACCAGAATGTTCTGACTCAATACATTCAAGTATTAGAAGAGAAAAAAAGCAGATGGTTGGAGTCAACTGAACAAGCCTCTTGAGACTTTAAGAGTAAACAGTGCAACCTTTCTACTTCCAAGAAGCAAGTATAGATAAAGTTGCTCTCCAAACGATGGCAAAAGAATAATTTCTTCATTTCAGCACCCTTATTTCAAGGACTTTCTTAATGTCCTTGCCTCTCAAGCCATTCCCCTGAAGTACTGAAGTCTTACCTCAAGTCCATGTCTTAGAACTCTCAGAGATGATCGGGGCCCCCGACCACAAGCCACATACAACTGTGGTGTGTCTTCATTGGCCAAATCTGCTATCTGTGCAGAGAAACAGTGTCAAACAATAACCGCAGGAAGAGAGACTTAAACTACATATGCCACACTATTGCTTTAAGAATGTTTTTTTCAAACACTGAAAACAGCGAAGATGCCACAGAGTGTATCATCTGCTGCCATGAAATAACGTCAAGTTTTAACCAAACTCCCTGCTGTACTGAGTTCAGCTGTAAGAGTTATTTTTCTCCTTCTTAGTAGCTGGCGCACTGCTGTTTTTAACATTAGTCAGAGAGCGTGCGAGGTGGGCTGATGCCAACCTGATGAAGCTTAACCATGACAAGTGCAAGGTCCTACACCTGGGTCGGAGCAATCCCAGGCACAGCTACAGGTTGGGCAGGGAAGAGATTCAGAGCAGCCCCCATGCGGAGAAGGACTTGGGGGTGTTGGTCAATGAGAAAATAAAAATGAGCCGGCAGTGTGCGCTTGCAGCCCAGAAGGCCAACCGTATTCTGGGCTGCATCAAAAGGAGTGTGACCAGCAGGTCAAGGTAGGTGATCCTGCCCCTCTGCTCTCATGACAACTAACTTGGAGTATTGTGTGCAGTTCTGGTGTCCTCAACATGAAAAGGACATGGAACTGTTGGAACAAGTGCAGAGGAGGGCCACGAGGATGATCAGGGGACTGGAGCACCTCCCGTATGAAGACAGGCTGAGAAAGTTGGGGCTGTTCAGCCTGGAGAAGAGAAGGCTGCGTGGAAACCTCATAGCAGCCTTCCAGTATCTGAAGGGGGCCTATAGGGATGCTGGGGGGGGGAATCTTCGTTAGGGACTGTAGTGAGAGGACAAGGGATAATGGGTTCAAACTTAAACAGGGAAAGTTTAGATTGGATATGAGAAAGAAATTCTTTACTGTGAGGGTGGCGAGGCCCTGGAATGGGTTGCCCAGGGAAGTTGTGAATGCTCCATCGCTGGCGGCGTTCAAGGGTGGGTTGGACAGAGCCTTGGGTGACATGGTTTAGTGTGAGGTGTCACAGCCCATGGCAGAGGGGTTGGAACTAGATGATCTTAAGGTCCTTTCCAACCCTAACTATTCTATGATTCTATAACAGTGCTCATAACACACTGACGGTTTTTAGTTGTTGCTAAGTAAGGCTTACTCCAATCAAGGACTTTCTGAGTCTCATGCTCTGCCAGAGAAGAAGGGCACAAGAAACTGGGAGAAAGGAGAGATAGGACACCTGACCCAGACTAGGCAAAGGGGTATTCCATACCACAGCACGTCATGCCCAGTATAGAAACTGGGGGGAGTTACCCAGAAGGCCAAATGGCTGCTCAGGTCGGGCTGGGTATCGGTCGGCAGGTGGTGTGCAGTTGTATTCTCTTCCCTTTTTATTTCCCTTATCATTATTATTATTGGTGGTAGCAGTAGAAGTTTTGTATTATACCTTAGTTACTGGAGTGTTCTTAAGTCAACCTGTGTGATGTGCATTCATTTGATTCTCCTCCCCATCCCTCTGGGAGCACGGGGAAGAAAGAGGGGAGCGAGTGAGCGAGCGGCTGCGTGGTTCTGAGTTACCATCTGGGCTTAAACCACAACAGCAATTTGTGGCACCCAATATGGGGCACAAAGAGTTGAGATAACAAAGCATGACAGATCTTACCAGTGTGTCTAATCGTATTTGTGATGAGCATTCATTGTTTCAGATTAACAGTCACTCCTCACAATGCTGAGGAGACTGAGGACGGGGATGAAGGCGATCCTTTTGCCCCAGACCCTGTTAATTCCGAAAAGAAGCCTACTCTCAGATCACCTGAAACTCACGGGAGGAAATGTTTTAATTGCACTTGATAATGCTGAAACTCCAGAACACATTAATGAGGAGCCTGTGCATGTTCATCAGACTGTTGTTGCTGCTCCTGAAGTTCTGACTCCTGATAATTCTGATGCTGACCTGGATAGTCCTTTTGACCCAAGACCTGTTGATCCGGAAAAGAAGCCTGATTTAGATGCCCCAGATCCTCATGATAAATGGGCAGCTATAAAGGGAAAAGTAAGATGGGTGGGGGATGCAGATGTATTGTGTGCTTATACTTTCTCTGCGATATTCATGTACTAAAAGTTAGCAAATATAAGTATGTCCATTTTTCTATCGACCCTTGCAGACCTGTATTGATACTGCTGGCCACTTCTCCCGATGTAGGCTGGCCACCTGTGTCGGAATCAGTGTGCATTCTGGTCAGTATAAAAGCCCAAGCCTCATGTGATGTGAGGGAGGCAGAGCCTCTACGGGGTTGCCCGCTGAAATTGAGCCTGCCACCTTGCACTGCGATGATGCTGCTCGGAGCTGGTTTCTTGATTGTCTACACAGGGTCGTTGAATTACGTTTTGTATGTGGGACCATGTAGTGGGAGTAATGATTGTCTGCATTTTGTATTTCAAATATTGTAATTGTGTGGAGTGTGCTTGTGGGATCCCATGAATGTGTGTGTATGTGTGTGTCTGTTGAGGGCAGTGTTCTGTGTATTTTTTGTTATTGGGTTCATGCAAAAGTTTTTAATGGGTAGCAATTAACATTTTGGGCAAGAAAGGGTTAATACAAAAGTGCTGCTGCCGGCAGGGATTTATTGCTGCTGCTCAGCCGGCTGGCAGCTGTAGTTGCTGCTGGGCAGGCAGGCGTTTGTAGCTGCTGCCGAGCTGTCCTGCTTAGTGTGTTTAAGGTAACCTAGGGGAGAATCCAAGATTTCAAACACAAACTGCTAACAGAAAACACAAGAGGAGAAGCGCACTCCCAAGCTTTACCAACCTCCACGCAAACAACACCAGGGTGGCAGAGACAGAAATAAAAAAAAAAGAAAAAAAAAAAAAATGAGTAATGACACCGCAAACTCCTTGACTGTTAACACAGTTCAGTTTGCCTCTGCACCTGCTTCATATTCTTTTTTCATCAGAATGCCTTTGCTTTAAGGAATCATTTTAACCTGACTTACTTCTCAATAGCTGATAACATGGGGGAAGGGATATATTTGTGTCCTACCTACATGTCCATGGAGGCTGCCTGCGAAGTTTCTCAAGCCTTGCCCTGAGCTGGACAAACAAGTGGGAAAACCCAATGCCTTAGCTACAGGAGCTTGAATATATGGGCATGTAAAGTAGATCCTCTTAGAGGCTGTGATTTTGTGTATAAAACCACCTGTACTTACTAGCCAGTTGCTAATAAGAAACTACACCTTGTATTGTAAGGATTTGTCACTTGTAAAACAGATGTTAGAGTATGCAAATTTGCAGCAGCTGCTAGAAAATGCTAAGGCAAAAAGCTAGAAAGATTCCAATACAATGATAGCATTATAAAGCAGACAATGGAACAAATTAAGAGGGTGAGGGAACATCACTGGTGGAAAATTTTCTTTGGCTGGTCCCTCGCTGCCACTAGCATCTTCAACATGCTGCTGCACCCTGTAGTGTACATACTGCTAATGTAAATCTGTATGCGCTTTGCCACAGTAGTGACTTGTTACTGGATGAAGCAGGTGAACCCCTACACTGACAACAAGGTGCCACAACTGAGGCTGGCCAAATACCTCCTATCACAGTCAAGGGCAAGACTGGGTTGGCCTCTGTGTTTGCCACCAAGAAGAACTTTTAGCTCCGCTGCTGGCTGCAACCCAGCAGGCATTGAGTGGTGGGGACACATGCCATGCCAGACCTTGATGTGAGGGATGGCCTCTCCTGTTATCAGACAACTATACAGGAGAGAAAGGCAGGCCAAGCAGCCTGTGGTTGGCATATGTTGGAGATACGATCTAGTCCAAATCCCCTGCTCAACTAGGGTCGTCTAAAGCAGGTATTATATATTAAAAAAAAAAAAAAACAAACAAAAAAAAAACCCACAAAAAAAACACAAAAAAACCCCAAAAAACAACAAAAAAAAACACCAAGGGAAATGTAAGGATCTTCTTCAAACAGTTTGCAAAGCGCAATTTGTACAAAAAACTTTTAAATTTGTCTAGTTTTGATTCTCTTTCTACAATACAGCATTTGTGATATCTGACAGATGATTCCTTGCCCAAACCACCAGTTCTATATAAAGACCTACTTGATAACGAGTTTAAAGGACCAGAGCCGTTGCTGACATGGGGTCGAGGATACGGCTGTGTGCAGCTAGCGACAGGCCCATACCGGCTGCAACGAAATGTATAAAGCCCCAGAACTCAACAACATAAAGAAATGACAATGACAGAAATCTTTGTAATATCTGTTCTATTATGTGTGACGTGACTTCAAATCAGACTAATCTTACTGAAATAGTGCTGCCTGGTGTAGTGGGCTGTTTTGTAAATTACACAGGTCAAGCAGTGGTAGAGCAGACACAGAAAATAGTAAAAAAACATGCTAGTAAAACAAAAAGAGGGAATGATAGGGGAGATCCCAAATGCACAAATCAACAAAGTATTGTTTGTCTTAAATGCTTTAACATTATCCAGTTCTGATTTATACATGGGTATAAATGTCCCCCCAATGATTAGTCATTTTTCTGCACTAACCCATGTAGGCCCAGATACGATAAACGAGTTTGGAAACGTTCAGTTTTTTGTCAATCATATTGTGAGTCGTTATAGAAAGGCTTTTTGGAACGTTGGTGCACTTGCTTGTATTTTCATAATTACAGATCACGAATATTTGGGAATGCAAAGATATTATGCAGCTGAGGAAGATTTGTATAATCAAGTTATAGACTGTAACAAAGGATGTAATGTGATTGCATATGAATGCTCCTCACTGTTATTAGTGCCATATATATGGGAAGTTCTCCCTGAACAGTGGGAAAAGACAAAAGCAAAGTGTGCAAAATGATTCCAGTGGAAGTTTGTTATGCTGTTTTTAATGGTAATACGTATGTGACTATGTTAACTCAAGTAGAAGTAGATTCTTTAAAAAGGATAGTTTTGCAGAATTGTAAGGCTTTAGATATATTAACAGCTCCAGTAGATGGAGTATGTACTTTAATTAATGAATCTTGTTGTAGTTATCTTGATCAGTCTGGAAAGATCTTGAAGAGATGTTAAAGAAATTTGGAAGCATGCGAAAGTACTCCATGATGTCTATTAGAACGATAAAATTTCTTGGTTAGATGCCCTTCTTATATCTTGGGACTTTAATGGTTGGCTCACATCTCTGATTAAAGGTATTGGAATGATTTTAGTGATAATCTTGACCATAGTTATGATTGTACCTCGTATTTTGCAATGTATTCGGGGTATGATTGAAAACCCAGTAAAACAGCTTTGGCTTATTCAAGAAAAGAAAAGGGGGAGATGTGGATGATTTCTTGTTAGAGAATGGACATATGCCTGCTCTGAATGAAAGCCAAGCATGTGCAGCTGGCCATGTAGCAGGGGTAACTCCTGGTTACCTCTGTGCAGCTGACCGTGGAAAAGAAGTAACTCCCAGACAGTTAATGAAACAAGAATGCAGGCCTGGAAGATAAGAAGGAGCTAAGATAAGAAGGTTGCTAAATTGGACTGTAAATCTTGCTTGCTTACAAAAACCACACTTTAGGTTCTCACAAGTGCAAAAGTCACAAGTACTCTCAGAATGGGACTGGTTTCAAAAGTTGTTACAGGGTTGGGGTATCAGTGGGTGGCTAGGAGTACTAATCAAACAAGGCTTAACAGTTTTAATGGTATTGATTATTATTGTTTTAATCTTTTGTTGTTTGTGGAAGTGTATTATCGGTATGCTATCTCGTGCTGTGAATCAGGTCTGGATTGCTCAAAAACAAAAAGAGGGATTTGTGGAGAGCTATTTGGCTGGGAACAGGCATGTGAGCAATCCAGACAACTGCTTGACAATTTTAAGGTAGTAACCCACAGTCATTGAGGCCTCACCTGGGGGTTACTGAAGTTCGTGTACGTGCAGAAGTCTTGAGGAAGTTGGCATGGAAAGCTGCTGAGAGAGATGTGCAAGAGGAACTGATAACTGTAACCTTGAAACATATGCTGTAATAGTTAACCAATCGTTAAGCTGTTACTAACACTTAGATGAGAGATATTAACCAATCATATATTAAGCAGAACACCAAGTAGAATGTAGGTGGAGAGCACTATGCGCGTGGACAGAGGGTCTGAGTGAATCCTATTCTGTATTTAGTCGCGTGAACAATGCATGTATCCAATGAGAGTTGTGTGTGTTAATGACAGACAAGTAGAATGCCTACATATACTGAGCTATCTGCGCAATAAACTTGGCACAGCCTGATCATATTGGTCTGTGTGCTGTGTCCGAGACTTCTGCGTCAACAGTATCTTACTTACAGCCACTATTTGCTGTTTTACTGTTTATTGGCTGGGGGGCCTGGGCTAAGGTTCTTGATTCGCTGTACTTTATGGTAATGACTTGTAATACAAGAGAATCTTTGCTTATGAATCTGGTCTGTCATGCATTCCTAGCATGGCCATCACCTCTACACTTTGGGAGGCATGTAACAGGAATTCTTAACAATTGCACATCTTTCTATTTCCTTCCCTTGGGGGGGTCAACCTATGGAAGAGACCCTCTGCTCCCCCACCAGGCTATTTACAGTAGGAATAGATTCTGGAAAAGTTAAAGATCCTGAATATCCTTTCAATGCCCTTGAAAGCAACCTGCTCCTTTTGCTGGGAACCAGCTTGTTGCTGCATATGCTCTCTCTGTTTTGCCTACGGCGTGACCACCCTGAGAACTCCTGATCTTGTCCAATCTCGGAAGCTAAGAAGGGTCAGCCTTAGGTCTTGTCTAAGGTTAAATGACTATTTAAGAATACTACCAAGAGATCTTTCCCAAGGCTGGACAGTCATGAGTGGCAGGGTGTGTGGGATAGTATGGGCAAGCACTTAAGCCAGTTGGCCCGTCCAGTGCTTTGGAATTTCACTCCTGAAAAAATGCGGAATGCAGAAAAATTAGCAGAAAACTTAGACGAGGTGTGCATTCATCCTGGCAATACCAGAAAGGGACAAATCATGGCAATGTGCTGGGGCTTGACTTACACCTATAGGACCCTGTTCTGTAAGGAGCAGGAAAAAGATGTCCCTGGATCTGCTGGCAAAGAAACAGACAACAGAGCTATTCAAACCGCAAACACAGCAGCTTCACCAACTCCAGCGACAAGCACAGCAGCTACTCAAACCCCGACCACAAAAGACAACGCAGCTACTCAACCCCCAAGCACAGCAGCTACACCAACCCTGACAACAGACAGAGCTGACACTCCAACCTGGGTGACAGATACTGCAGCCACTCCAATGCTGGTGACAGGCACTGCAGCTAAAACAAAGGACTAATCCGTGCCAATATCAGCTGCCCCTGTAAGCAAAGGGAAAAAAACAAACAACAGCCACAAAGAACAACTCATGGAGTGAACAAAGATGAAGACACAATGTGTGTACTAGAGGGGGTGACACTTGAACAAGCGTTTTTACTACATGAATCACAGAAGAAAAACTAGAGGTAACTTCTCAATCCTCGACATCAACTGAGCTGCAGAATATGCAAAAAGATTTCATCAGTCTTCCAGAGGAGCACATCATGACCTGGTTGCTCCAATGCTGGGACAGTGGGGCCGACAGTCACAAACCAGAAGGTAGGGAAGCCAAGCAGCTGGGATCACTTGCTAGGGAAGGGAGAACTGACGAAGTGATTGAGAGACAAAGGAGCCCTCAGGATTTGGAGAAGGCTCTTGGCAGCTGTGAAGGAAAGGTTTCCCTACGAGGTGTTGCGTCAAAGGGGGAAAAATAAACCCTTTGCTTTATTATTAGAGGGGCCAGGAACGGCTCTAATATGTAACTACCAGTCTGGCCGCGTCTGGTCCAGATTCACTGATTGTGCACTATCAGCTGCAACTATCAGTCCGGCCACGTACTGATCTGGATTCCCTGATAATACACCACACTGCCAGTTCAATTGTGCTCATGAACCCTCACGGCCACACTGAGAAATGGGGTCGCGTTCAGTGAGAAAATTACGATTGGCTACCAAAACAGTGCAGTTTATTGATGCAACAGGTACAGGTTCTTATGGATTGCTGGTGATAAATACTGTCTGCAAAGCACGTGCGAATAACAGTTGCATGAATACAAGCACTCGATAAAGTAAACACAGCCTGGCTCTAAAGTATAAAGGTAACAGTGAAAGTAACTCTATAGAGATTCTAAGTTTTCCCGGGGAAGCACTGGATACAGCGCAAGTCTTATCCACAGGCGTCCCTATGGGGGGGGAAGAGAGGTCCAGCCCGTCGATAGGTCCCAGGAGTCTGTTGATGTTATCTTCTTTGACTCGTCCACGATGGTATCTTCCCCAATATCCCCCTCTCCCTTGGGTCATTTTATATTATTTTCACCTTCAAGGTGGAGCTTGAGTGACTATAGTCAGGGGGTGGATTATGTGGAATAATTAGGAAATGAGGAATTAAACTTATATTTGAAATGCAGCATTGTCCACACATAAGGGAAAAATGGACTTTCAGGGCCTCTCAGAGTGAGATGCAGCCACACCTGATATGCCAGGAATGTGCACTCCACAGCAGTTCCTGTGGCAACACGGATGGAGGATGGAGCAGGGTGGAGATCTTGCGGCTACTCTCTGTCCTAAAGATGGGAACTAGGTGGTGCAAGAAACCGATAAGCTGAATACTTGCTACCCTGAGCCAGCAGCCTGTCATCTTTTGACAGAATGCTGTCCTCAGTGTGAACTTTGCTTCATTATAATGTCATTACAATGCATTTACATGCTAAAATACACACCCATCTCCAATGCGACCCCCTCCAAAAGGGGACCACCCCCTCTGAGCATGCGCTCTGAATTTTTGGAGTCATATACCTTTAAAATGAAGCGAGAGAGATTTGCACCAATAATAATAAAGGTATGTATGACTAGAGTCACTCAAGCTCCACCTTGAAGGTGAAAAATAGTATAAAATGGCCCAAGAGAGAGGGGGATATTGGGGAAGATACCATCGTGGACGAGTCAAAGAAGATAACATCAACAGACTCCTGGGACCTATCGACGGGCTGGACCTCTCTTCCCCCCCCATAGGGACGCCTGTGGATAAGACTTGCGCTGTATCCAGTGCTTCCCCGGGAAAACTTAGAATCTCTATAGAGTTACTTTCACTGTTACCTTTATACTTTAGAGCCAGGCTGTGTTTACTTTATCGAGTGCTTGTATTCATGCAACTGTTATTCGCACGTGCTTTGCAGACAGTATTTATCACCAGCAATCCATAAGAACCTGTACCTGTTGCATCAATAAACTGCACTGTTTTGGTAGCCAATCGTAATTTTCTCACTGAACGCGACCCCATTTCTCAGTGTGGCCGTGAGGGTTCATGAGCACAATTGAACTGGCAGTGTGGTGTATTATCGGGGAATCCAGATCAGTACGTGGCCGGACTGATAGTTGCGGCTGATAGTGCACAATCAGTGAATCTGGACCAGACGCGGCCAGACTGGTAGTTACATATTAGAGCCGTTCCTGGCCCCTCTAATAATAAAGCAAAGGGTTTATTTTTCCCCCCTTTAATGCAACACAAGGACAATGTTATGTGCCACTTTGGCAAGTGAACCACGATAGAGGTATCCAGTCCCTGAGGGAATCAGCCATTCTAGAGATGGTCTGTTAGAGGCCAGATACCAGGAATGCAACCGAAGATCCAGATGAAGTCGAATGTACATGACCCATGTGGCAGAAACTTACACAGAGTACACCATCATCACATGCCAACTCAGTGGCATCAATGACCTGGAAAGAGGCAGCACCACCAACAGCGGATGAAGTGACTCATCAATTCCAAGAGTTCGAAGAAAATGTCACCCCGCCATTTCAGCTGAGGAAAAAATGTTCCAGGAGTTCAAACAATTGAGAGACGAACCAATCTATTCAGCTCCCCACATGTACGGACCCATGTCTCAGCTATGAAAAGAAGGTGCTCTACTGCTTGAGAGAGAAGATATGGGAGGTTGTCATGGTTTAAGCCCAGATGGTAACTCAGAAACACGCAGCCGCTCGCTCACTCACTCCCCCCCCACATTTCTTCCTGCCCCTGCTCCCGGAGGGATGGGGAGGAGAATTGAAAGAATGTAACTCCCATGTGTTGAGATAAGAACAGTCCAATAACTAAGGTGTAATACAAAACCACGACTGCTACCACCAATAATAATAATGATAAGGGAAATAACAAGGGAAGAGAATACAACTGCACACCATCTGCCGACCGATACCCAGCCTGACCTGAGCAGCCATTTGGCCTTCTGGGTAACTGCCCCCAGTTTATATAGTGGGCATGACGTGCCATGGTATGGAATACCTCTTTGGCTACTTTGGGTCAGGTGTCCTGCCTCTGCTTCCTCCCGGCTTCCCCTCCTCCCTGGCAGAGCATGAGGCTCAGAAAGTCCTTGGTCAGAGTAAACATTACTTAGCAACAACTAAAAACATCGGTGTTATCAGCACTGTTCCCAGGCTGAAAGTCAAAAACAAAGCACTGCACCAGCTACTAAGAAAGAGAAAAATGACTGCTACTGCTGAACCCAGTACAGAGGTACACACCACAGTCCACCCTATGGTTTTACCTGCAGGATCATGGAGAATATGTGAGAAAAATAGGATGGAAAACCTGCCTCAGTTCTGGAGGAACAGGTGCATGAATTGAAGAGCAGAACACTGGTCAAGTATGATCGATCCAAGTAAGCAGCTGCTCCAGTTTCTGTTAACACATTTCCCAGATGGAGTGGAAGAGCTGATTTTACTCCAACTCCTGCGATAAGGAACTTTAAACCTTTTCTACAAGACTTAAGTGGAGAATCTTATGATCACTATTAGAGGGGCCTTGCCTCCAGCCAGGTGGAGGAGAGGAACAGTCGGGCTTACAGGACTGTGAGGATCAGACGGCCTGGCACATCAGTCCCACAGAAGTATAACGCTCTAGTAGATACCAGTGCACAGTGTACCCTGATGCAGTCAAACTATCAAGGGGTGGAACCAATTTGTATTTCTGGAGTGACAGGAGGATCCCAAGAGTTGACTGCACTGGAGGCTAAAATCAGCCTGACCGGGAAGAAGTGGCAAAAGCACCCTATTGAGACGAGCCCAGAGGCTCCACGCATCTTTGGCATAGTCTACCTCAGGAAAGGGTACTTCAAAGACCCAAAAGGGTACCAATGGGCTTTTGGTATTGCTGCTTTGGGGACAGAGGAAATTGAGCATCTGTCCACCTTGCCTGGTCTCTCAGAGGATCCTTCTCTTGTGGGGTTGCTGAAGGTTCGAAGAACAACAAATGCCAATTGTGATCACAACAGTGCACCAGCAGCAATATCGCACCAATCGAGACTCCCTGATTCCCATCCATAAGCTGATCCGTAGACTGGAGAGTCAAGGAGTGATCACTAGGACCTGCTCATCCTTTAATAACCCCATGTGGCCAGTGTGAAAGTCTAACAGAGAGAGGAGACTAATAGTAGACTATAGTGGCCTGAATGAAGTCACAACACCATTGAGTGCTGCCACATCGGACATGCTAGAACTTCAATATGAACTGAAGCCAAGTGGGATGCCACACTTGATATTGCCAATGCATTTTCCTCAATTCCTCTGGCAGCAGCGTGCAGGCCACAGTTTGCTTTTACTTGTAGGGGCATCCAGTACACTTGGAACTGATTGCCCATGGGGTGGAAACACAGCCCTACCATCTGCCATGGACTGATCCAGACTGCACTGGAACAGGGGCAAGCTCCAGAACACATGCAATACATTGATGACATTATGTTGTAGGGTTGTACAGTGGAAGAAGTTTTTGAGAAAGGGAGGAAAATAATCCAAATCCTGCTGAAAGCCGGTTTTGCCATAAAATGGAGTAAGGTCAAGGGACCTGCACAGGAGATTCAGTTTTTGGGAATAAAATGGCAAGATGGACATTGCCAGATCCCCACAGATGTGATCAACAAGATAACAGCAATGTCTCCACCAACTAACAAGAAAGAAACACAAGCTTTCTTGGGTGTTGTGGGGTTCTGGAGAATGCACATCCCAAATTACAGTCTGATTGTAAGCCCTCTCTGTCACATGACCCTGAAGAAGAATGACTTCAACTGGGGCCCTGAGCAACAAGAAACCTTTCAGCAAATTAAATGAGAGATAGTTCATACAGTAGCCCTTGGACCAGTCTGGACTGGGCCATATGACAAATGTGCTTTACACCGCAGCCGGGGAGAATGGTTCTACCTGGAGCCTCTGGCAGAAAACTCCAGGGGAAACTCGAGTGTGACCCCTCAACTTCTGGAGTCAGGGATACAGAGGATCCAAGGCCGGCTATACTCCCACTGTAAAAGAGATACTGGCAGCCTATGAAGGGGTTTGAGCAGCTTCAGAAATAATTGGCACTGAAGCACAGCTCCTCCTGGCACCCCAGTTGCCCGTGCTGGGCTGGATGTTCAAAGGCAGTGTCTCCTCTACACATCATGTAACCTATGGAGGATAATGGCTGAAATACAAATATGTGGAGGCCTGGCAGACTGACTATATCACACTCCCACCAACCCACCAAGGCAAGCGCCATGTGCTTACCATGGTGGAAGCAACCACCAGATGGCTGGAAACATACCCTGTGCCCCACACCACTGCCAAGAAGACTATCCTGGGCCTTGAGAAACAAATCTTGCGGCGACACGGCACCCCAGAGAGAACTGAGTCAGACAATGGGACTCATTTCCAGAACAACCTTATAGACACTTGGGTCAAAGAACATAGCAATGATTGGGTATATCACATCCCCTACCATGCACCAGCCTCTAGGAAAATGGAACGGTACAATGGACTGTTAAAAACTACACTGAGAGCAATGGGTGGTGGGACTTTCAAACATTGGGATACACATTTACCAAAAGCCACCTGGTTGGTCAACACCAGGGGATCTGCCAACAGGGCTGGCCCAGCTCAATCAGGACTTTTATGTACTGTAGAGGGGGTAAAGTTCCTGTGGTGCTGGGGAAGACAGTCTGGGTTATTCCTGCTTCAGGTAAAGGCAAACCCACTCCTGGGATTGCTTTTGCTTGGGGACCCGGATATACTTGTTGGGTGCTGCAGGAAGAGGGGAAGTCGGGCTTGTTCCTCAGTGGGATTTAATTTTGGGGAAAAACAGCCAATAACCTCACTTATATGCTGTTGCCTGCTAACACTTCTATAGTCCATCAGCTACGTGCTCATCTCCACTCTGGGCTTTGAAAAGAAGCTATGTGCTGTCATGATCATCAGCAGAGAAGTAATGGGAAAAGCCAGCAGCAGTAGAACTGTCCTCAAATCACCATCAGCTGACCCTGACTTTCCTCCACTCATCACCCCAACAAAGAATGAATTTTGATGAAACCAGACAAGCTCAGCAGTCACCAGACGAGTTCATCAGTGTCATCAGCAGGCAACAATCCAACACTACACACCATCTCTCCTTCTCCATGTCCTGGGTTCAGCAGTAGCAGTCATTTTTTTTCTCCTTCTTAGTAGCTGGTGCAGTGCTGTGGTTTTGTCTTTCAAGCCTGGGAACAATGCTGATAACACCGACGTTTTTAGTTGTTGCTCAGTAACGTTTACTCTGATCAAGGACTCTCTCAGTCTCATGCTCTGCCAGGGAGGAGGGGAAGCCGGAAGGAAACAGAGGCAGGACACCTGACCCCAACTAGCCAAAGGGGCATTCCATACCACTACACATCATGCCCAGTATAGAAACTGGGAGCAGGTACCTGGAAGGCTCAGATCGCAGCTCAAGTTGGGCTTGGTATCGGTCAGCGGATGGTGAGCAATTGTATTCTTTCCCCTTGTTAATCCTGTTATCGTTATTATTGGTGGTAGCAGTAGTGGTTTTGTGTTATACCTTAATTATTGGACTGTTCTTATCTCAACCCATGGGAGTTACAGTCTTTCGATTCTTCTCCCCATCCCTCTGGGAGCAGGGGGAAGAAGAAGTGGTGAGTGAGCGAATGGCTGTGTGGCTCTGAGTTACTGGCTGGGCTTAAACCACAACACCAGTCAAGCAGAGAACTGGTCTGGTGGTTAGCTGAGAGGCAGCACAGGACTGCTGCTGATACCCTGTGTCCAGATATATACTCATCATCTCAGGAATCAAAAGCCTGCCAGGCCAGGTACCGATCTTAGGCAGGTGCCTAAGGATTTAGCAGGCTTGCTTTTCTACCACCATTTACTATAGGGCAGCATTTCTGGAAACCTAGGATCATGTAGCTTTGGTGACTCTGCTTACACACAAATACTCTGAAGAAAAAAATTCATACATCTATGATCAACTCTGTAGATGAGAAAGACTTAAGTGGTGAATGAGAGCTTGCAGATGGCAACGTACCTGACAACACAGAATAGGAGACAAACTGTCCAACTCATCCACCAGCACCAGATTCTTGAGAAGTCGTGGCTGAAAAAAGAATGTATCTCCTTCCTCAAGAGGCATGGCAGAAGAAAACTCTGGCTCCTCATCATCGTCACCCAGATGAGCTATCTGGTACAAGTAACTTGAGACAGAGAGCAAGAGCAACAACATATTCAATGTTCAGTGTAGCCTTCTCCAAGTATGGTATAGACAGATATTCAAGCAGCAGAGAGAAATTCTTCCTGATATTATACAGCTATTGAAATTTAGTCTTAAGGATTGTCTTGGTGACAAAATATCTAAAGGGAATCAGAGGCTTGCAAAAATTCTTACATTAGAGCCAAAGCAGCAACCAACAGCTGATGCCAAAAGCAAGGCCAATGGCTAAGACTGCAACTCTACAATTATCTTTTTTACTGAAATATTCTCACTGTTTTAAACTGCATTCCCTATTCCATTTTATGAACTTAAGTATCACAATAATCAAGTTAAATTTCATGGGGAACGGGGGGGGACAGGGGGACAGACATGACAAAACAAAAAACAACCCAAGATATAGACTGGTTTACTTCCTGGTTTTAATAAAGCTCAAATGACTATGGCTTCAAGAGCTTGGTTTATACAACCCAGTTGTCACTCCAGTAAACTGGCTGGAGCTCCCTCGGGTGGCTGACTGCAGATAAAAAAAAAACCAAGTACAGATCTCCATTCCTGTGAATCCCCCACTCAGACACTGTTAAACCATCTTCAAAGGTGTGCAAAATCTTTGAGCCTTTAGCACACCCTAGAACACCAAACTGAGAATTGAGAAAGCCCTCAAGTACACATCTGGTAAGGAAAGGACCACAGTTACTGAAAACAAACCCTATCTACTTCTGAGTGGGCCACAACACACAAAAGTTCAATGAAAACTATCAAACTAAAATATAATTCATCTGGATATACAGTGGACCCCACATGAACTGCAAGTACCCAATTCTTCCAAAACCTACTGCAACAGAATGTAATCTTTTGTTCTCTGCACTGCAATATCTAATTTGGGTTCAAACAAGAAAATCCCCCTGGTCATAGTCTAAACCAACTGCTCTGCTCAAGCCATGTGAACAGAGCCCATTAAAACAGAGGTGGCATCTTTCTACGTTCAGTAAATTCAAGGGCCAGTTTGCAGCCCTGAACAGAAACAGTCTGTTTCAGGGGAAAAATGCTGACATCAAATTATTTACTCACTGGTTTCCAAATTCAGATGCCACAAACAGAAATCCCGTTTTCAGCACACACATGGCAGCAGCAACGGGAACAGTGTCAAAGTACTTCAGCCGAATCTCTGTTACCTGAAAGCAGAGGAAGATGTGACTGTACTAGCAAAGGGCTAGAGTTGTACATGTGTGATTTAATTAAAAAAGCTGCTCTGCAAAGGAAGCAGGAGAGTGGGCCAGGTTTAACCACATCAGTAGTTTGGGGCAGAAAGTTATGAATCACAAAATCCAGCAGCTAATTTTGAACACAGAAGTCAGGTTGCCTGTTTTATTCAAAGACTTTCAGCTTTGGTAACACTGAGTCAGTTTGGAGGAAAAAAAAAAAAAAAAAAAAAAAAAAACACAAACACAACACCCCCCCCACCCCCCCCCAAAAAACAAAACAAACAAAAACCACAACCTCAAACACAAACAAAACCAAACAAAACATACCAGCTGCAAAATAGCAAGTTGTCTAATAGAAAGAAGAAATTTGCTTCACTGAACACGAGCCATTCCCCAACAGGTAAAGAAATAACTGTCTTGAACAAATTTCTACATTTCATATGGTTGCAACAGCCCTTGGTGAAACTTCCAAGAATGATCTTAAGACACCTAAAGATGGTACACAATCATCCCTTGTACCAAACTGACATGTTTAGATGAAGGAAGAACTAACATTCAACATTTACTCAAAACCCTCAAGTGATTCACTGCAGCAGAGATCTTTCCATTGCAAAATACTAGGACAAGCAGCAGCAAGCCACTGCAAGCTTGTGATTTCAACTCACAGACCAGTTCTACCTCTATTTGCAAAAAAGATCAATTTTAGCATGTAAATATTCAATTAAGAGATGAAATAGAGAGCATCTACTATGATCAAGAGAAACTAAGTCCCCAAGAACTAGTTTCTGAAATCCCCCCCAGCAGGTTCATGAACAACACTTTCGATCTTTTGAAGAGAGGACTACCTGCAGAACATCTAAAATATGCCCAAGTGACTCTGCAGCATAATTCTCACAGGATTTTGCAAACCTTGTGCTGTGTCTCTATATGAGTGAACACCAGTTACAACTGCAGGTGTAACTATTACAAATCACATAAACATGCCATTACACAGATAAACCCATAAAACTAAATATTTATCACTTCAGAGAATCAAAATAATTGACTAAGGACTCTTCTCCATAAATGCTTTTGTTGCTCTTCATACAATGCTTACCATGTCTTCATCAGTCTCCAGAGTAATTTTGAAGATATCTCCCTGCTCTGTCTGGGCCAGGAAGAAGAACATGGACTTAGTCTTATGTGTAGCAGAGCAAGCAAAAATCATACCCCTCTCTGGATCATCCAAGTCATTCTGTCAAGAAAGAAAGCAGAGGTCATTGGTGGAAGTACCTGGCAAGTGCAGATGCGATTTCACCAACTGAAGTATTTCCATTCCACAGGTGCCTTAAGTGCTGACAGCATGCGAGGAGGCTTTAAACACAAAGCAGATCTCCTCCATTGCACCCATAATTACCCTCGGTACACGTCTGCCTCAGAAGGAAGCACATTTCTAAGACACTGTGCCAAAACATCACCCCTCCTATCCTATTTGCCCTTCCCAGACAATTACCATGTATCAAAGCCAAACACAGAGGAAAGGGCTACAATCCACATACAGCCCTTTGCGAGCACCTGAACCTTGGCAGGTGTTCAAAGCACACAACAATTTGCAACACCAAAGGTGGAGAAAGCAGTCTTAGATGCAACAGAGCAGCTGTCAAATTCACCTGTGCACACACAGGAACCATGACTCACCATCTCAATCCCATTGTACACTGACAGTGCTGCCTGATCAGAGTCTTTGGAGTAACTCCAACATAAATATCAGAGACAAGACATGAACCAAGCTCATCACTTCAGGCTATGCCCACCTCCATCTTCCCTCCTGGGTAACATTCAGCCAGTAAGGTAGGTGAGAGGCTGACACACTTAACTTCTTTTTTCTACTTTAAAGCCCCCCTGACACCTTTTAATCTCAAAAGGCAAATACCAAGCATTCACAGAGCACTGATAAAGTTAACCTTAAAAAAAAAAAAAAAAAAAAAAAAAAGGGTAGGAATCCCAAAATTCTCACCCGTCTCCTGGGAATCGGGCATCTGATATCAGGCTGGTCACCAAAGTTTTTGTAAGTAATATAGTTTTCAGAACAGATCAGCACCCCGCTAGGTCCATCAGAACCACCAGGAACTGAAACACACAGAAGAAATATTACAAGAACAGCCTTTACCACAGATCTGAGTTGTTGCCTGCAGAATACTTTCGGGTTTCTTTAAAGCAACATAGCTTCCAGTGCTCCCCAACCCCCTACATAACAAATCTGCTCTTACTGAAGGGGAAGACAAAAGACCAAGTACAGCTGCCTGTGTTGGCATGACAAGAGAGCAGATGGAACTAGGGGACCAAGAAGGAGAAAAATGATGCAGCTTCGGACAAGTGGCTTATCCTTCCTGGCTTATTCTTGTCTAGAAAGCCACACCATGCCCAAAATACCACTGTCATGGCTTAAGCCTCTATAATTCACGCAGTCGCTCTCTCACTCACTCCCCACTCTTTCTTCCTCCAGTCCCAGGGGGATGGGGAGGAGAATCAAAAGAATGCAACTCCCATAGGTTGAGATAAGAACAGTTTAGTAACTAAGGTATAACACAAACCACTACTGCTACCACCAATAATAAAAATGACAAGGCAAATACAAGGAAAGAATACAATTGCTCACCACCAATCCCCAGCCCGAGCAAGCAGTGCACCCCCCACAGTGCACCCCCCCTTCCGGGTCTCTGCCCTTCGTTTTTATATCCTGGACATGACATGCTGTGGTATGGAATAACCTCTTTGGTCAGTTTGGGTCAGGCGTCCTGTTTCTGCTTCCTCCCGGCTTCCCCTCCTCCCTGGCAGAGCATGGGGCTCAGAAAGTCCTTGGTCAGACCAAAACATTCTAAGCAGTAACTGAAAACACTGGTGTTATCAGCACAGTTCCCAGGCCCAAAATCAAAAACACACCACTGCACGAGCTACCAAGAAGGAGAAAAAAATTACTGCTACTGCTGAACCCATGACAACCACATTATCAACTTGTCAGTTAAATACAACCCTGGGGTTACTGGCATGCTTGCTTGCTGTCAAAGAAAAATCCACCAGATTGTTTCCTGACATATCTTTCATTATTAAGAGTACTTTTTTAAAATGCTTCTATTGAGATGCCAGCATAACAAGATATCCTCAAAATAATCGTAGTGGTCAGATCCAGTCCAGTATTGGATGTCCAACAACTGCCTACAGAAGATGCAACAACAGGGCAAGCACACAAGAATGCTCAAATAGCTTAGCTTCCTTCATGCTTGCTTAGCTTCCCTTGTGCTTGGAGAGGAACCTGTAGTGGTTCAGTGGTTTCCCAGGCTGAAGGCATTAGGCTGGCTTTGTACCCAATCCTTGTAAGCAGGCTTTTAAGTCCATGGATTTATCTACTGCCTTTCAAATACCTATTAACTGATGGAATCCTGTGTGAGAGTACAAGAGCACCCACATATTAACTAAAAATACATGCTTTTTCATCTGCTCCCAGCGACATGCAATCCAGTTAATATCTCTTAGCTTCAGAATCCAAAGAATATCCAGAATACATCTCAATGAAGAGATGGGGAACACTTTCACACCACAGCTGTATGTAGGAATTCCTGCACATTTCCATGTATGAATCATCACTCATTACCTGACTCCAAGGTCAATTAATTTATACCAATGGTTCAGACTACCATTGACAAAACTCCCAAGATGTAGAATACTGATTCTGTTTCCCTGGAGAATGAGAACCAAGTAGATCCATGGGAAAATAATTCTGTGGAGAAGTTGGCAGTACCTGTTATGAGGAAGTTACCATGCTCTTCCAAGGGCTCACTGTATTTCCTAACAACATGGTTCAAACCCAAGTCCAGTTCATAAAACGTCAGTGTCTGTTGTGTGTTGGCTGCTGCTTCTCCTGTTGGATCATTGTCTGCTTCCTAAAAACAGAACACAGGAAAGTGTCTTTCAAGAAAGGTACTAAAGGAGGAACAAAGCTGACACATGGGGAAAGTTTTAGAAGGAAACCAAAAAGGATGGTGAGTCACTGGCACAGGTTGCCCAAAGAAGTGTTAATGCTCTGTCCCTGTGTCGTGGTTTAAGCCATAACTCACACAGTTTGCTCACTCACTCCCCCCTCTTTCTTCCCCCCCACTCCGGGGGGGGGGGGAATGGGGAGAAGAATCAAAAGAATGTAACTCCCACAAATTGAGATAAGAACAGTCCCATAACTAAAGTATAACACAAATCACTACTGCTACCACCAATAATAATAATGACCAGGGAAATACAAGGGAAGAGAATACAACTGCTCACCACCCAACGACCGAGCCGTGAACTAACTCTTCCAGGTTCCTGCCCCCAGTTTTTCCATCCTGGGCATGACGTGCTGTGGCATGGAATACCTCTTCGGTCAGTTTGGGTCAGGTATCCTGTTTCTGCTTCCTCCCGGCTTCCCCCCCTCCTCCCTGGCAGAGCATGAGACTCAGAAAGTCCTTGGTCAGAGTAAACATTCTAAGCAGTAACTGAAAACACTGGTGTTATCAGCGCTGTTCCCAGGCCGAAAGTCAAAAACACAGCACTACACCAGCTACCAAGAAGGAGAAAAATGACTGCTACTGCTGAACCCATGACACCCTGGATGTGTTCAAGGCCAGGCTGGACAGAGCCTTGGGTGACATGGTCTAGTGGAAGGTGTCCCTGCCCATGGGATGGAAGTTGGAATTTGATGATCTTAAGGTCCTTTCCACTCTAAACCATTTTGTGATTATATATGAAAAGACGACTTGTTGGAAGATGCACCATAAAAGGTACAGAGGAAAACATGCACATGTGCAGTTGAACAGCAAGAATTTAAGAAGAGTCACGAAGAGAGAAGAGACTTGCCCATTCTCATTGAAGGCAAGACAAAAAGCAAGCTCGCAACTGTCGGGGGTTCAGCAGTAACAGTCATTTTTCTCCTTCTTAGTAGCTGGTGCAGTGCTGTGGTTTTGACTTTAGTCTGAGAACAGCACTGATAACACCGATGTTTTTAGTTGTTGCTCAGTAATGTTTACTCTGACCAAGAACTTTCTGAGCCTCATGCTCTGCCAGGGAGGAGGGGAAGCCAGGAGGAAGCAGAGGCAGGACACCTGACCCAAAGTAGCCAAAGAGGCATTTCGGACCACAGCACGTCATGCCCACTATATAAACTTGGGGGAGTTACCCGGAAGGGCTAGATCACTGCTCAGGTCGGGCTGGGTACCAGTCAGTGGGTGGTGAGCGGTTGTATTCTCTTCCCTTGTTATTTCCCTTATCATTATTATTATTGGTGGCAGCAGTAGTGGTTTGTGTTATACCTTAGTTACTGGACTGCTCTTATCTCAGCCCATGGGAGTTACATTCTTTCGATTCTCCTCCCCGTCCCTCTGGGAGTGGGGGGAGGAAGGGGGGGAGTGAGCAAGTTGCTGCATGGTTCTGGGTTGCTGGCTGGGCTTAAACCACAACAGTAACAAATGAAAATTGTCTCAGACAGCAAAAGCAGCTAACATTCCCTGCCTCCACTGACAGATTAAGAACAGAAGAGGAATGACAAAGCTCAAAATACAGCATAGGGAGATCAAGTTCTTCTCACCTCATAATCCATTTCCAGACAAGCAAACATTGGGTTTTCAAATCCCACGTCGACTCCCACCACGTGGTAGACCAAGGTATTTGCCTTGTGGGCTTCCAGCGGGGAGGAAATGGTGAGACGAGCAGCAGCATCTCTGTTCAAGATATACACCAGCTTCTGCTTTTCAATAGCACCTGCAAGGCAAGGACAACAGTACCTGAAGCACAGCACCTGCTGATCAAATCTGACCATACCTGCAGTCCAGTATCAATACACAATCTTGCATGAGAATATCAGCATTACTTCTGCTGAAGCTCACCATCGGTATTTATCTCTGTGTCCCAATTAACTTTGAATGTCTCATTTTAAATGTTTTGGGCTGCAAGCACAAATGCCAACTCCAGCTCTTTAAAGGCAAAACCTGACCCTTTGAGCTACATACATCTAGCCTAACAGTCTATCTACAATGGCTACAGACAGGTCTACTCACTCATTTTACCACACAAGAGATGACAGACTGCAGGGAAGGAAAACCCAATTGAAAACAGCCAGATGTTTCACTATTCTTGCCGCTTGGCAAGAAGACCTCTCCTCAGAAATATTTTAACTAAGAAAATCCACTCCTGCATGATGCATAGTATCCACAACATAACCACTCAACTATCAACATGAATGGCCCAACTGTGACTGTGCTACCTCCTCACCCATGAAAACAAGACTTGTTAGAAAGAAAACATCTGTTGATATTCCCAACATAAAAAGGCATTATTTAAGTACCTATCACTACAAGATTTCAGCATGTAGGAAAGCAGCATTGCACAAAGCTGGCTTCAGCAACTGAGAAAGTTCATGTACCAAGTCACTAAGACACCTTGTGGCAAGTCTTATAAATACACACACACCATCACCCACCCCTCCCCCCCCCCCAAAAAAAAAAAAAAAACACACAAAAAAAAAAACCACAAAAAAACAAAAACAACACTCAGAAAAGAGACAGGAACTCATAACAGCATTTCAAGCTACAGGAACTGACTGACTACACAGTAGCACTGATGCATGCAACCCCAACTTCTCTCCCAGACATGGCACTCTGGGGCTCTGTGCACTGCTAAGCAAGATGGCCTCTTTCCAGCATTAGAATTCATTTGTGCAATTCCAGCAGCATCAAGGAACTATTCTGAATGCCTGCATTCTCTCTGACATGTCTCTTAGCTTAACAAACTGCTTGAGAAACACTTCCAACTGCACCTGGCAGAAACTCTCTCCAAAGTAAGTATCCACAAGACAGGAGGAAAAAAAGGTGAAACCAAGCTGACAGACTGACTTACTGATCATGACTGCACGGCCCTTTGGGTCTACAGCCAAGTATTGGCCTGGAACGATTCTGCGACATCCACTCTTGCCAAAGGTTTCCTGATGAATCTTCTCAAACATGTTCTTTGAGGGCTGGTACTCCAGAATAACAATGCGCCCCGAATCGCTGCCTACCACGATATAGTCTTTGGTGCCACCTGTCAGCCTGAAGGCCATGAGGGAGCAAATGACTCCAAACACTTCCACAGTCAGCAGGGTGTGAACCTTCCCTGTGTTAGGATCAGGTCGCAATAACTCCAGGATCTTGCCCCGGGAAACAACAATTTCTTGTTGTTTGGTTCCTAAAGAACCCAAAACATGGCAAAGAGTTAGCAACAATGCAGCAGAATGTAGAATTTTAAGAAGCACTATAAGAAAAATGATACAACTTCATGACTACTAGATGCCAACAAGTTTTACAATTCCTATGGAGGAATTCAAAGCAACTTAACTACATTCAGTGCCACTATTGTTTGAACATCTTTTAACAGACCAGGAAAGCAGACAAAATACTAAATTAAATCTATAGATAATTGAGCCAAACTTCTCTTGATCCTTCCACAAGTTACAACAGCTCAAGACCAAATGACAATATACCAGTAAAAAATAAAAAATCTATGCTGAAACAGACTAGCTTCAGCAACCAAACCAAATAAAACACAAACACCTTTTTTTTCCACTACAACCCAAAACCACTCAAGCCTAGATATGTGAAGGGAGGAGAAATTTACCTGAGAAACTGCCATGGATAGCATAGCTAATGCCAGTAGCACGCTGCAATGTCAGGTTGTAGAGAAACATGCTGGCAACGGGTTTGTGCCACCTTATCGTAGCGCCACAGAGTCTGTAACAGTAACAAGTAGACCAAAAATATATACTTTGCAAAACCAAAGGCTTCCATAAGGCACAGAAAACCACTGCTCCCCTGCTTGTCTATCACCTCGCACTGGAAGACTACCTGCCATCCAGCTGAAGTTACGTGGCATTTACTATGAAACAAAAAGCTCTCCCAAAGAGGACCAGGCTGCTGAGCTCCTTAGTGCAGCGTGCCTGCACAGGACGCCCAGCTAATGACTTCTTTTGCGGTTTTAGTTGTTCAGAAACCAAACAAAACATGGGAATAATCCCTCTAGAAGTGCTCTACGCCGTTACACATCACACATGTCACCATTTCATTTAACACGAGCCAAACCTACCCACGACGGCTTAGGGTGAATGCCCGAGTCGATTCCTTGCTCCGAAGATAACACAGGAGAGAACGGCGGCTCCACACTGACGGCAGGCCAGGGAAACCGGCCCTCAACGCCCCAAGCCTCACCGAGGCCCTGGCCGGGCTCGCAGATCAGCAGCGCCCTGCATACCGAGCGGTCTCCGGGAAACGACCACAGATCCACCCCCGTAAGCCAAGCCCCAAGGGGCCCACGGCACTCGGACCCGCAGCCACTAACTACCCCCAGGCAAAATAGGCGCGGCGGGACCGTCCTTACCGCACAGATGGAGGCAGATGGCAGCGGATGCTAGTCCTACCTAAACAACCACACCAACAAACCACTCCAACATGAAACCCGGAAGACGCTGCCCTCCCGAGCCGCTTCGACGGGGCCTTCCGCCAGGCCCAGCGTGCGCGCGACGCGTAGCTGCCAGAAGCGGCGCCTGAATGATCGCGGGCGATGGTAGCCGCTACCTGTACCAAAAGCCTCAAAAGAAAAAAATACCCTCAGCCGCCTTCTTCTGTAGAGCAACGGGGCACCGTGATCCTCCCGCGCTTCCAGGCGGACTCGAGCGGCGGCAAATGTTCAGGCACCGACATGGGCAGCCCCAGCTGGGCCCCACGATAACAGCGGCTATGGCATCGGGCCTGAGGGGAGAGGAAGGTGGCGCGGCCGCTTCCATCTTTCTCCATTGAAGAATGGGGCTGACTGAAGAATAGGGTGGATTGAGGAATAGGGTTGTAAATAAGTAACTTCAAGGACGTTAGGCTTTGTTAGCATCTATAGAAAAAAGGAAATTACTAAAATAAGCTTTCCTAGAACCACCTGGTGGTTACTGATATGACAACGATCCTAAAACGAAGTGATGAAGAAATAACCACCAGGGTTCCCGAAGCCCACTACCACATTTCAGTGTGCATACAGGAGGGATTCTCTAAAAGTATGATGTAATGTATGTAATATAATGAATATGTATGTTTAAGGACAATATAATCACAGCCTGGTTGACGCTTGGAGGAGCGATCCCCCGTGTCTCCCGGCGCTGCAATAAAGAATACCTGCTTGTCAACTTAAAACTTTGTTGGCGAGTTCCTGGAGTTTTCTCCGAATTGAAGCACGGAATCAGACTACAACTCAAGGAGAGTTATAAAGCAGGTATGTTTGTTACAGTGCAAGGGGGATCATTCCTCCTAACTTGCACACCAAGGGGTTAAGCAAGCAGATATTTATTACACACAAACATGCATATTCATCAGGTTCCTGAGAGTGCCCGGGGATATTACAATTAGTTTAGGTACTCATTATCATAAGTCTCCTCCCTTTTGGCGCTTGCGCACTGCCCTCCGATGGTCGTGGGCAGGGGTCTTCAAGATGAAGTAAGTAGTCTTCCTCATGTGGGTAGGGGTCTTCAAGATGAAGTAAGCAGTCTTCCTCAGGGTGCACTTTTCACCTTTGGCACAGTTGGGTGCCCCAGTAATCACAATTAGCTGAAACCAGCCATATCTGCAAGTTTCTGATAGCTGGCAAAGATTTAGAGCAGTGTGACCTTCATACAAAATTTATTGCAAGCAGGACAGGATGGGCAGATAAGGAGTATCCTAAGCTAACAGATGTCTGGGAGTCACTGTCTCCAAACTAACTGATAATTAGAAGGATGGTAAGAAAGAAGTCACTCATTAGAAGGATGGAAAGAAATAATTCACTCTTGTTAGTAAGACTACAAAATTCTGTTATCACACCACAGACTTACAACACAAACATTGTTCTCTATCTTAGACCTAAGTTAAGTTAAAAGTAATTTAACCCTATGTTTTCCAGGCACTTTCTTTCCTTACATCAGAATCACCATAGAGCAGATTCAGTTTCTCACCGACCTGGCGCAGCTGGAGGTTGCCTATAGCTGACTGGGGGGGGGGGGAGGCGGGAGGCCGCAAGACCCCTAGTGGCGATCAGTTGGGGCTATTGTGGTGATATATCTTCTGATACTCACCTCTCTTCCTTCATAAGTAGCAATCTCCTTTTGGGTTGTCATAAAAGGTAATCCGAACATCATTTCATAAGGAGATATCCCTAAATCCGATCTGGGTTGCATTTGAACCCGTAACAATGCTAAAGGCAAACACTTTACCCAGGACATTTGGGTCTCAATCATTAGTTTAGTTAATGTTTGTTTCAAGGTTCGATTCATTCTTTCCACTCTTCCTAAGCTTTGAGGATGCCATGAGATGTGCAATTCCCATTTTATCCCCAAGGCTTGGGTTACTTGTTGTATAATTTTTTATGTAAAATGTGTTCCCCTATCTGAGTCAATTCTGCTAACCATCCCATATCTAGGGATAATTAGTAACAAAAGAGTTTTTGATACTGTATTTGCTCTAGCCCTGACAGCCAGAACTGCTTCTACCCAATGAGTTAAGTGATCTACTATTACTAATAGGAACTTCCACCTCTGCACAGGAGGGAGTTCAGTGAAATCCGTTTGGATGCTTTGAAAGGGCCGCATTGCCAATTTACGTTCCCTGGAGGTAGTTTTTCTCATAACCTTTTTATTCACTCTTTGGCAAGTCATGCATTTGTCAGTTATTTGTTTTGCTAACCCCAAAATTCCAATACATCCATACACCCTTAAAAAGTGGTCACATAGGGCTTGTGTGCCCCAATGAGTCTTTTGATGCATGTTTTCTAATAGCTGTCTGGTCAGTAGTTTATTAAGGAGTTGCCTCCATTCAGGGAGTTTCCATTTCCCATGTCGATCTTGTTTTCCTCCTATTTTACTCAACTCTCTCTCTTCTGACTCACTGAATTTTGGAATCTCCAATTCCTCTTCCTCAGGTAACAGAACCAACATGACTCTCTCAATTCCGTTTTCAGCTGCATCTCTAGCTTCTTGGTCTGCTAGATTATTTCCCCTTATTTCGGGTGTCATTCCTCTCTGATGTCCCCTAACATGCACTACAGCTATTTCTTCAGGTAATTTTAATGCTTCCAAGACTTCCAAGATAAGCCCTTCATGAATCAACCCCTTCCCTTTTGAATTTAAAAGTCCCCGTTCTTCCCAAATTTTCCCAAAGGTGTGCACTACATCAAATGCGTATTTTGAGTCAGTATAAATAGTGCCCTTCCTATGTGCTAGGTATTCTAAGGTTCTTTTTAGAGCATATAGCTCACACATTTGAGCAGACCAATCTGAGGGTAGTTTCCCTTTTTCAATGGTTTGCATCTTTTCTCCGTTAACTAGCGCATACCCTGACATCCTTTTTCCCCGTAGACATCTAGAAGATCCGTCCACATTTATTCTTTCACCTTCTGGGAGGGCCTGTTCCATTAAATCCTCCTGAATCTTGGTCTGGTATTGTATAACTTCTAACCAGTTATGGGTTAAACCTTCTTTTGGCTCCCCATATAAGAACTGAGCAGGGTTTAGGCTTTTGTCCACCATTAATGTTAAATCATCGTTATTAATTAATATCGCTTCATACAAATAAAAGGGTTTGTCCAGTGAGGGTAAACTCAAAACAGGTATTGTGGTCAGTTTAACTTTTAGTTCCTCTAATTTCCCTATCTTTAGTTTAACCAGTGGATCTGCTAGGGTAGATTCCCCAGGTCCCCATCAGAATAGTTCCAATTCAGTCACCGGAGCCACCCCATGGCACTCTCCCCAGGGCAGCCTCACTTCCAACGTCCAAACTCCCCACAGCACGCACATCAGTCCGGTCCCACAGGAGAAGAACCCACTCCCCCACCTCCACCTGACATCCCTCTTCCACCTCTGCCTGACATTCCTCCTCCACCAGTTTCAAAGCAACAACCATAGCTGTGGCTATAGCATGACTCAGCTTTTTCTTCTCTACCTATTCCCGATTCCTATACACTCTCCATGTTTCCTCCTTCACTCCCATCCGCATTTATTCAACAAACCCTCAGTCCTGTCTGTCAACATGTCTGTTCCCACTTGCCTGCCTGCCCCAGCACTCATCCCACGCTCAAACACAGGAGCTGCACAAGCTCCCCTCCTTTCCCCCTTGGTTTTCCCTTTTTTCTTTTTTTTTTTTTTCTCACAGTTGCTCACCCTGCTCTGCAGGGGCTGCAGATGCCTCTGCAACAGCACTTCTGTTTTAACCCTTTCTTAACTCTGAATGTGAATCTGCTGCTTGTTGCCAGTGACAGCAATCTCTTCCTCCTTATCAATATCAGATAGGACAAATGCAGAGGGTGCTTCTCTCAGAGATACCTGTGATACATAATTTTCCAACCTATCTTCCTGATTACTCTGGGTTTTTGTTTTTTTTTGTTTTTTTTTAACTTTAAACATCTTTCCCCAATACCACAGGCTGAACAACATCTTTCCAGCTTAGCTTTCTGTTTTTCCCTGTCTTTTCCCAAAGCCAAAATTAAAGGATCTGGCGGAGATATATTAATTTTGTATTCCATCTGTCATGCCGGGTGGTTTCTTAAAGTGAAAAACATATCTGCATACATCACTTCATCCCATTTTCCTTGTCGCTTTAAGAACAACATCAATTGTAACAATGTAATTTCCATTGAAGGGCTACTTTTCTCCATCTTCCAATTTATATAAAGGCCACCATTAATTACAATATCTGATCAGGGTTTTCTTATTCACACTTCCTCCCAGTGGCACCCCTATATCTTTCCAATGAGCTAAAATGCAACAGGCTCTTTCTGAGAATTCCCCCACTCTGTTGTCCTTCCATTGTAATCCTTTAAAGATATATGATACGGTTAGCCCTACAACAATATCTTACCCAGAGTAAAAGGTATAACGGAGTGCTGCACCCACAACGGATGCACCTAAATTCCAAACAGTTCTGTAAATAAACCTCTTGTCTCCCAACAAAAGACATAATATATTTCAAACAAGCAGGACATTAGGCTTGGATATACAAACTACAGTGATGACAGATAGGGCAAGGGCTAGTTCAAGCCCTGCCTCCCGGAGCTTGAACGCTACTTTGACAATTAACCCCTATATTGCTCTACTGGTTCTTTAGTTCTCCCAAATTTCCACAAATTACTCCTACTAATTTGCTCGACCGTTCAATCTGGTCCCAATCGGACCAATTTCCCGGGCAATTAACACACCAAAAATCCCAACCAAATTCCCCCCACATTTTATCCTCACAAACAAAACATTCAAAGACAAAAATTGGTTTACACATAACACTACGGTGGATAGGACACCAAAACTCAACAATAGGTTCAATTTCAAAGGACATATACACTTCATCCGTCTCCGGCTGCTCTCCTCGCAGAGAACACGGAACCGCGGATCAGGACTCCACACTCCCTTAGTAGCTATGCCACATCTCACACAAAACACTCATTCATACAAGGGCCCGTCTCTCAATCACCCACTTCATACAGAATGTCATCTAAGCCAATAATTGGTAACACATAAATCTTAAGCCAGGGTTTACCCGCCAAAGGTTCGTAAAGCCGTTAGTACAATTACCCTTGTATCGATACCCTACCAAATCACCCCTTCTTTACCTTGCATAGGATGTCTCCTTACAACTTATAGGTATCCCCTTTACCTGATACATACCTGATGATTTACTAGTGATGGTCCTTGTCTGCCCCTGTATCGACTAAAAACTCCAATGTCTCCCCCTGGGGTCCTACTTTTAAATTTATCAAGGGCTCTAGATGGTATTTATTCCCCAGGAGGTAGAGCCCCTGACACCCCTAGTCTTGTATCTCCTCATGTTGAATTTCTTTATCTTGTCCTTTCCTTTTGTATATGAACCATATTCCCTGTTAGCTAACATAAGCCCTTGTGGATTATCTGGGGATATTTCGGCTAGTAGTTCCTTGCTCACTTTCTTTCCGGGACTCGGCTTACCTGCCCCTTGTCCCATACTTATACCCCGGGGGGTCTTTCAGTCTTTCTTCAGTTACTCGTTCACTTCGCCTCTTCACTGGCCAATTCCCTCGCGGGAGATTGGAACCACGGTTAGAAAGACTCCGCACTCGCTTCACAGATCCAGGCTACCCGGTCCGTGTCTCATTCACACACCGATCACCCCCGTATTCCCGCCTAAGCAAACAATACTTACAGTCTGTTTTCTTGTCTGGGTCTTCGTGCACATGAATTACAGGTGACCGCAGTTTCCCTGGGAGCCCCTTCCCCGGTCTTGCTTTATGAGTCCCCTTCTTTGCCCAGGATATAACCTGCAATCGCCGATGAGACCAGAAGAAACCGAGCAAACTGCCAAAATCGGCAGGGTGCACCTTTATCTCAAATTCCCCTAGGCCCACAGAAGAGAGGCAGGTTATCCCAGACGAGCCCCCATTTCTGAAATACGAACTCACTCCACTAATCGAGATAACAGGGTTTTATTGAGGGACAAAGTCAATAAAGCAAAAGCAACGGTGCTGGGTGCGTGACCGTAGTCAGAGGTGTTATAAACGACCAAAGTCAAATTATAGTAGCAAGAGTAATTTATTGCCAAAAATAATGAGAGATAGTAAGCAAAGCAGCGCTGGGTGAGCAGGGAGTCTCCGCTCCACCAACACGCACACCTCAGGCACGTACCAATCGTTCTTTTAAACAATCAAGGTATACATATTCATTGTGGTTTCACAATATGTAAATTGTCTCCCGTCTCTCATGTTAATTAGTTTTGCAATATTGTCCCGCATGCGCACTGCCTCCTGGTGGTCTCGGGCAGGGGTCTCCTGATGAAGTAAGTCGTCTTCCTCAGTCACCTTTGTACAGACTTCTGACTATGTACTTTCCACCTCGCTGACTTGGCGCATGCTCATTCTCTTTCTTCTTGTTGTTCATCTCTTCTTGACTGGTTCTTACCAGTCCTCCCGGATGTCTTCTATTCTTTAACAATGTGGAGCATATTGTGATTTGACATTTACAAACTACTACTTGTTTCAGGATTGATCAAGCATCTATGTGGTTTGACATTTACAAACAATCACTTGCTTTAGGATTGTTCAAGCATTGCATTTCAGCGTTATTCAATCAGTAAGCATAGACAATCATCTTTATCAGCAAATTGATAGTTATATTTATTACAGAGGCGCACTGTTTAGCGTTTGTTACAGGTTTATATACTTTCACTATTGCATTAGCCATATACATATTCATAATCCCTGCATATAGGCAGGGAATATTATAACTAGCTCCAGGAATTTATTATCATAAGTCTCCTCCTCTTGGCGTCTGCGCACTGCTCTCTGGTAATTGTGGGCCGGGGTCTTGAGGATGAAGTAAGCAGTCTTCCTCATGCGGGCAGGGGTCTTCAAGATGAAGTAAGCAGTCTTCCTCACGGTGTACTTTTCAGCTTAGGTACAGTTGGATGCCCCGGTAATCACAAAACTAGCTGAAACCAGCCATATCTGTAATTTTTCTGATAGCTGGCAAAGTTCTAGAACAGCGTGACCTTCGTACAAAATTTACTGCAAGCAAAACAGGAGGGACAGACAAGGAGTATCGGAAGCTAGCAGATATTTGGGAGGCACTGTCTCTAAACTAACTGATAAGGATGGTGTGAAATAACTCATTCATGTTTAGTGGGGCCACTAAATCATAGAATCATAGAACAGTTAGGGTTAGAAAGGACCTTAAGATCATCTAGTTCCAACCCCCCTGCCATGGGCAGGGACACCTCCCACTAAACCATGCCATCCAAGGCTATGTCCAACCCCACCTTGAACACCGCCAGCGATGAAGCATTCACAACTTCCCTGGGCAACCCATTCCAGGGCCTCACCACCCTTACAGTAAAGAATTTCTTTCTCATATCCAGTCTAAACTTCCCCAGTTTAAGTTTGAACCCATTACCCCTTGTCCTCTCACTACACTCCCTAATTAAGAGTCCCTCCCCAGTATCCCTATAACCCCCTTCAGATATTGGAAGGCTGCTATGAAGTCTCCACACAGCCTTCTCTTCTACAGGCTGAACAGCCCCAATTTTCTCAGCCTATCTTCATACGGGAGGTGCTCCAGTCCCCTGATCATCCTTGTGGCCCTCCTCTGGACTTGTTCTAACAGTTCCATGTCCTTTTTATGTTGAGGACACCAGAACTGCACACAATACTCCAAGTGAGGTCTCACGAGAGCAGAGTAGAGGGGCAGGATCACCTCCCTCGACCTGCTAGTCACGCTCCTTTTGATGCAGCCCAGGATATGGTTAGCTTTCTGGGCTGCAAGCGCACACTGCCGGCTCATGTTAATTTTCTCATTGACCAACACCCCCAAGTCCTTCTCCGCATGGGGGCTGCTCTGAATCTCTTCCCTGCCCAACCTGTAGCTGCGCCTGGGATTGCTCCGACCCAGGTGTAGGACCTTGCACTTGTCATAGTTAAGCTTCATCAGGTTGGCATCAGCGCACCTCACAAGCGTGTCTAGGTCCCTCTGGATGGCATTCCTTCCCTCCAGCATATCAACAGAACCACACAGCTTGGTGTCATCGGCAAACTTGCTGAGGGCGCACTCAATCCCACTGTCCATGTCATCCACAAAGATGTTGAACAAGATCGGTCCCAACACCGATCCCTGAGGGACACCACTCATTACTGGTCTCCAGCTGGACATTGAGCCACTGAGCACTACTCTTTGTGTGAGGCCATCCAGCCAGCTCTTTATCCACCGAGTGGTCCACCTATCAAATTGATGTCTCTCCAACTTAGAGAGAAGGATGTCATGTGAGACAGTGTCAAAGGCTTTACACAAGTCCAGGTAGATGACATCAACTGCTCTACCCCTGTCCAGCAGTTCCTTAGCCCCTTCATGGAAGGCCACCAGATTGGTCAGGCAGGATTTCCCCTTAGTGAAGCCATGCTGGCTGTCACCAACCACCTTGTTGGTTTTCATGTGCCTCAGCATGCCTTCCAGGAGAATCCGCTCCAAGATTTTGCCAGGCACAGAGGTGAGACTGACTGGTCTGTAGTTCCCCGGCTCATCCATTTTCCCCTTCTTAAAAATGGGGGTTATATTTCCCTTTTTCCAGTCATTGGGAACTTCTCCTGACTGCCATGATTTTTCAAATATGATGGACAGTGGCTTAGCAATTTCATTTGCCAGCTCCTTCAGGACCCGCGGATGGATTTTTTCAGGTCCCATGTACTTGCGCAGATTCAGGTTCCTAAGATGGTCTCGAACCAGATCCTCTCCTACAGTGGGCCCAGGGTCTTCATTCTCACTGTCCCTGCGTCTGCCTTCCAGTACTTGAGTGGTGTGGTCAGAGCATTTGCCGGTGAAGACTGAGGCAAAGAAGTAATTAAGAACCTCAGCCTTCTCTAAATCCGGGGTAGCCAGTTCTCCCGATAACTTCTGGAGAGGACCCACGTTGTCCAAAACCTGTCTTTTATTTGCAATGTACCTATAAAATCCCTTCCTGTTATCCTTAACATCCCTAGCCAAGTTTAATTCTAAGTGGGCCTTAGCTTTCCTAACCTGGTCCCTAGCTTCCCAGACAACATCCCTGTATTCTTCCCAGGCCTCCTGTCCTTGCTTCCACCTTTTATAAGCCTCTTGTTTCCTTTGAATTTTGCTCAGCAGGTCCCTATCCATCCAAGGAGGTCTCCTGGCCCTCCTGCTAAACTTCCTTCTAGTTGGGATGCATCACTCCTGAGCCTGCAGCAGGTGATCCTTGAATATCAACCAACAGTCTTGGGCCCCCCTGCCCTCTAGGGCTGTATCCCATGGAACCTTACTGAGCAGGTTCCTGATGAGGCCAAAGTCTGCTCTCTTGACGTCCAGGGCATTGAGCTTGCTGCACGCTCTTCTCACTGTCCTGAGGATCTCGAACTCAACCATCTCATGATCGCTGCAATCAAGGCTGCCCTGGAGCATCACATTTCCGACCAGCCCTTCCCTGTTGGTGAGGACGAGGTCAAGCATGGCACCTCTCCTTGTTGGCTCCTCTATTACTTGCAGAAGGAAGTTGTCTTCCACACAATCGAGGAACCTTCTGGATTGCTTGTGCCGGGCCGTACCATCCCTCCAACAGATATCAGGGTGGTTGAAGTCTCCCATGAGAACAAGGGTTTGCGAGCGTGAGGCTGCTCCTATCTGCCTATGGAGCGCTTCGTCCAGCAAGTCCCATTGGTCAGGCGGTCTGTAACAGATCCCCACAATAATGTCCCCATAGCTGTTCTCCCTTTAACCCTGACCCACAAACTTTCTGTCGACTTCTCACCTGTCCTCAGACAGAGTTCCATACTCTCCAGCCTATCCCTAACATAAATAGCAACACCCCCTCACCGCTTACTGGGCCTGTCTTTCCTAAAGAGCCGTTAACCTTCCATTCCAACACTCCAGTCATGGGAGCCATCCCACCATGTTTCTGTGATGCCTATGATATCATACCCCCGTATACGTGCGCACATCTCTAGTTCCTCTTGTTTGTTCCCCAGGCTATGGGCATTTGTGTAGAGGCATTTGAGCCGAGCTCCAATTGAAGCCGATTCATTGGCTGGAGCAGCTGGAATATCTCTACATTGCTCCGAACATTTACTGTAGGTGCTGCCAACCGACTGGGTGTGTTGGGATGGAATGATGCCCCCCTCCCCCAACACATCTAGTTTAAAGCATCCTTGACCAGCCTGGCAAGCCTCCTACCAAATCCACTCTTCCCCTTCTTTGTCAGACCAGCTCCACCAGCCCCCAGTAGACCTGGCCTACTAAATTGAGTCCCATGTTCAAGGTACCCAAACCCCTGACTATAGCACCACCCTTCTAACCATTTATTAACCTGCCCAATCCTCCTAGCCTTTTTGAGGTCCTGCCCTGTATCCTGGAGAATTGACGAAAAGACTCTCTGAGCTCCAGAGCCCCTAACCACCTCTCCCAGAGCTCTGTAGTCCTTCTTTATGGTCTCCGGGCTACTGCTATCTATATCAGTTGCACCCACATGTATTACCAGGAGTGGGTAATAGTCAGTGGGACCGACTAGAGCAGACAGCTTCTCAGCCACATCCCTGATCCGAGCCCCTGGTAGGCAACACACCTCCCTTGAGCCTGGGTCAGGCCAGCAGATGGGTGCCTCTGTTCCTTTCAGATTAGAGTCCCCTACTACTATGGCCCGCTGCTTTTTCCTGGCAGCACCAGTAGTGATTTTCTTTACCAGTGCATCAGGTGGTCGCACCTGGTGGGAGTGCTGTTGCTCATCATCCCCCTGCAGGACAGCAAAGCGGTTCTGGGTGGGGACAACAGATTTTGGAGGAAGCCCCTTGCTTTTAATTGTCCTCTTCCTCCTTTTTTTGTTGTTTTTTTTTGTCTGTTACTTTTTCCCAGCTTCCTGGGTTAGCAGCCTCCTTTCCTGCACGAGCAACAGCAGACGCTCGAGGCCCTGGAACAGTCTGGTCCCGGAGCAAGCAGTGCTGTTTCCCCTCAGCTTCCCTGACACCTTTCAGCCTGGTAACAGCTTCCTGCAGCTCAGCCACCTGCTGCAGGAGGACCTCCACCAGGGAGCGCAGAGTGCAGCCCTGCCCGTTGTGTTCCCTTCCCTCAGGACAGCAGTGCAGGCGCTCTCTACACCCCGACCTCTGCACTGCAGCCTCCCTTCCCATCAGCTCTGTCTGGGTGCCTACACTGGCCACCGCCGGGGCAGCCAGAGCAGAGCTCCCAGTCCGGACCCTGGTCATACGGTGAGTGTTCACCATCCCGCTCCCCACCCCACTCGCCTGCCCGTGCAAACTGCCTCGAGCCCGCCCTGTTGGCCTCCACTGAGCTGCAGGCTCCTGGGCAGGCCTTGTTGAGGACTTGAGGCTCCCTCGGTGCAAGTTGCTGCTCCGAGGTGAAGCTCGTAGACGCCGAGCCTCCCCCGGATCAGGCGCTGCAGGTGTCCCCTCTCGAGACAGTCACCTCAGCAATCCTGTTATCTCACCACAGACTTACAACACAAACACTGTTCTTTATCTTCAACCTAAGTTAAGCTAAAAGTACTGTAACCCTATGTTGGAACTAGATGATCTTAAGGTCCTTTCCAACCCTAACTATTCTATGATTCTATGTTTTCCAGGCACTAGCTTTCCTCATATCAAGCCCCCCCCCCCCCTTTTCTTTTATCTTTACAAGTTCTTTTGCTATGTGACTCCATTTTGCTCAAGAGTTCTGGCCATTTTTGACTTGTTGTCTAATCTTGTGTCCTTAGTGAGCTTTGTTTTTGTTATTGTGAACTCATACAGTTATATCCACATAGCAACACCTATGATTTGCGAAAGCCAATAAATTTATGTGTTTATCACAATTCTCAGAAAATGTCAGACTTTAAACCAGTTTGTAGTAAGGAATAGTAGCTGGATCCTTATCCCTGGGCACTTGGTTCTTCTAAGCAGCATTAACAGAGGTATCTGCTGCACCCTCACACAGACTGACCCATTTTGGCATAGACTGAAGGTCTCACCCCGGTGATTGTCAGATTTCAACATTGATGCTTGGATCAGATGTTTCGTGTCAGGCTGTTTACAGTGAAGAATGGGGTTGATTGAAGAATAGGGTTGATTGAAGAATGGGTTGTAAATAAGTAACTTCAAGGACCTTAGGCTTTGTTAGCAACTATAGAGATAAGGAAATGGCTAAGGTAAGCATTGCACAAGAACTGGCCAGAACCCACCTGGTGGTTACTGACATGACAACCATCCTAAAACAAAGTGATGAAGAGGAAGATGATGAAGAAATAACCACCAGGGGTCCCAAAGCCCACTACCACATTTTAGTGGGCATGCGGGAGGAATTCTCTAGAAGTATGATGTAATGTATAAGTAAATCAATTAATATGTATGTAATCTAATGAATATGTATGTTTAAGGCCAATATTATCACAGCCTGGTTGATGCTCGGACAAGACACACTAGGAGGAGCTATCCCCCGTGTCTCCTGGCTTCGCAATAAAGAATACCTGCTTGTCAACTTAAACTTTGTTGGCGAGTTCCTGGATATTTCTCCAAATCAACAAGTATGGAAAAATTTTACTGCCTCTTCGTGATGAGCTTGTGCACGCAGTCTGGAAAGTCATCTCAAGTGGCCTTATGTCCAATAGAAGCTTGGAGCACAAGTTTACGGATTTCATCTTCCCCTTCAGAAGCAGAGAATATCATAAAGCCTCAGTGGCTTGTTCATGCCCTGTCTGGTATCAAGGCAGTCTGATTTTGATGCTTTGCTTCTGGAGGAGGGGTATGAATTCAGAGATACTGTTGCTGACACGAGCAATTGGGTTTGGAGGAAGAACCATCCTGCTGTTGTAGACCATTGGACTATTTAATATTTGCATCTCATGTTTGCTTGTGTTCCAGCCCTAATTTGCAGCTCATTGAGGGAAATGCCCAGCAGTTGGAGGGGATGATCACTTTCACCTGTAACCTGGCTGAGAACATCAGCAGTAAATTCTGCTGTCTCAACCTTGCCAAGGTAACTTGACTGAGGAGGTATCTGGGACTTGTCACCTCCAAGCCATAATCTGTCTGCTCATGTGCTCACAGCACAATAGAGAAATGTGCTCTCTTCTTTGGCGTGCGGGTGGACTGGAAATAGCTTTGTTCTTTATTTTAACCATATCTAGTGTTGCTAGGTAACGGTACCTTGCTGGGCTCCTGGATATTGCAGGGTACAAGAGTAAATAACGTATACGCTATTCCATAGAGCAGCTGGTTCTCCAGCATCCCCTTCTGTCCATGCAGCTCCTGGTAGAATATGGTGAATAAGCTGAGGTTAGTCTTCATTATAACTCTTTTATCAGTTACTGCGGTGCTGAAGACAGTGGAGTTGGTCATTGTCATCCAAGACTGGTCAGAAATCCGGGCTGTTATATTCTTTGTACAGATATAGGCTAAGAGGTGTCAAATCCCAGTGCTCAGCACAACTGCTCAAATCAAAACAGATTAAGTGTGGTTTTATCTCTGGTCTCTGCCTGTGGAGTATGGCCTCTGAGTTCAGTCTGAGTTTTGATAAGTGCTGTTCCTCTCTTGGAGCCGTTGGTTTTATGACTTTTTAAGTAGTGTGAGGTTTCTGCTTTTGTAGTTGTTTATTGTGCAGAGAAGCATTGCTTCACTCTGTTTCTTTCCCCCCACACACTGTCTTCTCATAATTCTCTTTCCCTGCTCCAGCCTGCAGCAGGAAGCCTTACGCATTGCCTTTCTTGCAGAATCAACTCTATCAGGCCATTCAGAGAGCTGACGACATCCTTGACCTGAAGTTCTGTGTTGATGGAGTTCAAACAGACCTGCAAAATTAAGATTATGAACATCAGCAGCTCATATCCATCGTTATCTGTCTCTGGACTGATTCAGAGAAAACTCCAGGAACGAACTCGCCATCGAAGTTTTCAAGTTGACAAGCAGGTATTCTTTATTGCAGCGCCGGGAGACACGGGGGATAGCTCCTCCTAACGTGCATCACTGTATTGCTGCACAGGCCATCCTTATATAGTCACTGGGCATACATACATATTCATGAGGCTATACATGAATTACATCATTTTCCAGAAAGTTTCCCACATGCATACGAAAATGTGGTGGTGGTCTTTGAGAGTCGTTTACTTCTCCCAGCAATCTTCATAACTTCTGTCAGTCCTTGAAGCACCAGCTTAATTAACATTACAGACATAGCAATAATCCTGTCCTCCCAGTTAGTTTAACTACTCCCATCCTGGACATCTGCTAGTCCTGGATATTCCTCAGTAGATGTTTACACCTGCTTAATGGGTTCATTAACACCACAAACATAGCAATCATCATGTCCTTCTACCTATCAGTTAGTTTAACTGCACCCATCCTGGACATCTGCTAGTCCCAGATACTGATTCGGAGAAAACTCCAGGAACAAACTGAAAGGAGGAGGCATAAAAGCACAAAATGTAATCAGTTCTAAGTAAGGTTAAGTCTGATGGCTTTGTAATGGGGGTGCTTGAAGGTAGTTTTAGGTCCATAGGACCTTAGTACAAAAAGTGTAAGAAAAATAAAATAGAAAAACAGGACCTGGGGATGGGTACAGTTAGCTGGTTGATGGGTGGAGGGACAGGATGATTGCTATGTTAATGACCCCATTAAATTGGAATAAACATCTACTGGGGAGTATCTAGACTAGCAAATGTCCAGAATGGGAGCAGTTAAGTTACCTGATAAGTAGAGGGACAGGATGATTGCTATGTTTGTTATGTTAATTAAGCTGGTGCTTCAAAGACTGCCAGGGGTGATGAAGATTGTTGGAAGAAGTAAATGGCTCTCAAAGACCACCATCACATTTTGTATGTACTTTCTGGAAAATGATGTAATTCATGTGTAGCCTCAGAACATGTATGTATGCCCAAGTGACTATATAAGTGTCATAAATAATCCGAGCCCAAGCTCTCTATGTTTGAGCAGCTTGAATTTATTGAGCGAATAAAGGTAAGCAAACAGCGCTGGGTAAGCGGGGAGTCTGCGCTCCGCCAACACGCACGCTTATAAGCGGCAGCATATAGCATTTATAGTCTATACTCTTACATATTCAACAAGGGTGATGCAATATACAAACTGTCCTCCGCTTTGTATTATAATGAGTTTTGGAAGTCCCTTCCACATGCGCACTGCCTCCTGGTGGTCTCGGGCGAGGGTCTCGGGATGAAGTAAGAGTCTTCCTCAGTGACCTTTATACAGACTTTTAAGGTTGAACTCTTCACCTTCTTATCTCGCGCGTGTCTTCTGTCGTTCCTTTTCATAATCAACCATCCCCAAACGGTTTACACCCGTAAGGCTTGCATTCTGGGAAGCTTGTGATTGCATTAGTTCCCATGTCTAAGTCTATATCTACAGCTAACACAATTCTCTATTTAACTAAGTTAAGTCTGTATCTACAGCTAACACAATTCTCTCTTTAACTAAGTTAAGTCTATATCTACAGCTAACACAACAATTCTCTATTTTTAGCTAAGTCTATATCTACAACCAACACAGCAATTCTCTATTTAACTACGTTTATATTGACCCAAATCAGTTTTTACGTCTCACAGTATTTCATCCTGTTCAATATCGTCTTTACTTACACGGATCACGTTTATATTTCTCACAATCCCCCATCTTTTTCTTTATAGCATTGATTTGTGTTTTAGTTTCCAATCGAGTCAGTACTTGTTTTATTGGAATCAATTCTGGATCCTCTTTTGTTTTTATAATCATTAGGGAATGTATCTTTTCTTTCCCTTCTTCAGGATCAATGGGCACAGCCGATATTTGCATTCCTTGTATAACTGAATGTATTAATCTAATAAAACAAGGTATTAAACACAGGATAATTAATAACCCTGTGAATATCCCCAATACAATTACTCCTATCCTAGTAAACCAGTCATTATTGAAGAAATTATCCCATATCCTTCCCAAGTTCATCCTATTCCAAGTTTGAACTGGGACGTGTGATTTTTTTCATTTCTCTTACAAGTTCATTTACAGCTTTTCCTCCATCATCAATTTCTAAGCAGCAATTACTAAGGTTAAATTTTCCACACACACCTCCTTCCTGTGCTAACAAATAATCTAGAGCTACGCGATTTTGATATAAAGCCGTCCTCATTTTTGTATTTTGTTTTGCAACCAGTCCTAATGCATCTCCAGTTTTGTTCACTACTATCTCTACTACAGCTTGCAGTCTAATAATTCTATTAAGCATATATATTGGAGTTCTATAACCCCAGGACCCGTCTTCTGCCCACGTAGCAGGATCATATTAGGCGATTATCCTCTCAGGTGGCCATTCATTGTCTTTCCACTGTCCTATTTGTAGACCCCTTTTATATCGTCTTTGTCTCAATTCATCAGCTTCAGTATACACTGGGACTCCTAATCGTTCTCCCCGATTTATGGGTAACAGGAAAAAACTGGGTCTTATAGTTCCCAACACACGGGATCCTGTCCAATTTCCAAATTGATCAGCCATTTCCAGCGGTTTTCCCCATTTATCCCATTTGTTCCTAGTTTTATTCCATAGGTAACCTCCTTCATATTCTAGGTTACCTACCGGTCTTCTGTTTCCCAGATTTTGCCAGCAACTTTTCCCAATTATATTTGTTTGAAGTACCCATTGTTGTTTCCTGTTACCTTTTTTCGTTCTGTTTCAAACTGCAGGATCTGTTATATTGCTTACCATGGCTTCCCATGGCCGTCGTTCTCCCTGATTAGTTCCTCCACAAATATAACAGTTAGTTACATTTAATGATTAAGCAATATTTTCAGCCAAGTTTATAAATAGGTTTTTGGCAACTGTTGGAATTTCATATTTTACTCCCGTCTCGATTTCATGATAAAATGAGTTGAATAACAGTCGATGCTGGATTGATTCTTTTGTTTTCTCTATTATTTCTATATTAAGTATTGCCCCTGGGTCCTCTCCTGCCCCATATATTTTAAGTCCCAATTAGATCTTTTGTTTTTTCTTCCATTCAGCAGGATTTAAAATAGTTATATTAACAGGATTACAAGTAGGGGCCTCACAGGGTGAGGATGTGTGGCCCTTTTCAATTTTTGCTTTTATGTTAGATCCCGTACAATGGTCAGGCCATTTCCAGGAAGGAGCTGTACTCCAACATGCACATCCCCATCCGCTACCCATACAATAATGATAACTTTTTACAACAGATGGATGAGGTTGATAGCAATTACTAGGCATAGGTGATCCTAGACATAGATATTTTTCACGTTCCCTATAATATGTTCTCCAACTCATATCTCCACAGTTTGAATACCAATCATCATCGATTGCATCACATGCATCAAAGATTATAGACATGGGCTTATCCAAATTAGCCGTTATCTGACTTTTTCCAAGTAATCTGCCTTGGTCTGAGTTTGTCTTTATTTCTATCCAGTATTTGTAAGGAAGTTCCTTCGGATCATAGCATACAACTGTGTCGTTTTCCTTGCATAAAGCATACTGGGTTTGGTTAAAAATGCAGCTTTCCAACCTTCAACCTTTACAGTCACAGATGGTGTGATAGACCAGAGTCTGGGAACTGACCTTTCCTTTCCTGGTAGTTACCACACACTGACTGCAGTTATGTGCCATTATCAAAGTCAGGAGATTCCCCCCAAGTATAATCAAAAGAGGTCCGGACAGGGCCATAGTATTCGGCAGTCACAGCCCAAAGGGGTTGCAGCCCTTGGCAGACTTCTATAGCCGCAATACCGGTTCCCACTCTGGTCTTGCCCTCTTCCCTTTAAGTATTGAGTGACTCCTTAGATCAATTTGGGTCCAAGGTTGGGGCTCCTCAAACCTTTTAGATGCTTATCCTATTTATACGCTATGTTCCGAGGTTCAGTTCAATTTTTGATTAGCAATTTAGAAATTTTAACTCTCCTTTTATTCTGTTATTTGATATTTTTGCTGGGCCTTTTTCCATGCAAACTCTTTAGTGCATTTGGCCAAGACTCGATACCAATCGTTCTCAAATATTTCCCACGTTTCAGGTAAAAGCAATTCCCAACTGCAAAACAGTTTAAGAATTTTAACCTGTCTTATTTGTTCCCTTGTAGGGAGTGAATTAGGGTTTCTGCACTTTTTGCAGCATGGTTGTTTGTTAAATGACACACAAGACCATTTTTGGTTACAATTCCAGCATCTACAGACTATCCAAAATAGATGACCCGAATCAGGGTGTTTAATGCATGGGATTTCAGGTGGGATTATTGATCTAGGAAATTCCGGTATTTCTTTTTCTAAATCGCAGGCCAAGGGAAAAATCCTGGGGACTCCCGTGATCTTATAACAGCCTGCTCCCCCTGTTAGTTGAGGTATCCTTTCTTCCCTCCAAGGAATAAAGTATACCTGTCTCACTTTACATTCCCGTGGTATTTGGAACCATGCATAAAGACTTTCTTTAACTTCAATTGACATAAATTTATTCAGACAGAATTTGCCTGCCTTAAAAGGAAACTGTCCGTGGGTCCAGTCTTCTTTTCGCTGTTTGGATTTTCAAGTTCTTCTTATGATTAGCTTAGTCTCTCCTGGTTCTGACATTACCTTCCACTCCTTTATTGGACCCTTGACTCGCGATATGTAGGTCCACCCTTTTTCTGCAGTTCGGACAGCGGTGTCTGTGGTTAACAAAACAAGAAAAGGTCCCTCCCAAAGAGGGGATAAAGTTTCTTCTTTCCACGTTTTTATCAACACCCTGTCCCCAGGCTTCAACTGATGGATTGCAAATCCCAGGGGTGGTGTTTGAGCTAACATTCCTATTTCCCTTAATTCTCTCAACCTTTTTCCCAAAATAATTATATATTTTTGAATATCAAGATCTTCTACTATATTATTTCCAAGTGGCATCCCCTGAGAGTAGGGCATGCCATATAGCATTTCTTAGGGCAATAATCCAGTCTCACTATGGGTTTTTTTTCTTATATTTAGAAGTGCCAATGATAGACATTTTGTCCAAGGCATCTGTGTTTCAATCATTAATTTGGCCAGTTGTTGCTTTATTGTTTGATTCATTCTTTCTACTTTTCCCGAGCTTTGTGGATGCCATGGAGTGTGGTATTCCCACCTGATACCTAAAGATTGACATAGCAGCTTTATTATTTTGGAAGTAAAATGTGTGCCTTGGTCAGAATCAATGTACTGGATTATCCCATATCTAGGTATTAAGTGTTGCAATAAAATTTTTACTACCATTTGTGCCGTGGCTCGTGCCACAGGGTAGGCTTCTACCCATTGTGTTAAATGATCTACTATTACCAATAGATATTTCAACCTTCCGACTTTAGGGAGTTCAGTAAAATCCACTTGTATTCTCTCAAAAGGTCTATAAGCTGTTTTTCTCCCTCCTGTTGCCACTTGTCGGAACACTTTCTTGTTTACCTTCTGACAAGTCAAGCAGCCTTGTGTAATCTGTTTAGCTATCTCAAAGATTCCAATACAGCCAAATTGTTTAAGAAAATGATCACTTAATGCTCTTGTACCCCAATGTGTTTGTACATGTAAACGTTCCAAAATTTGTCTATTATAAGCCTTTGGCAACATTTCTCTGCCATCGGGCAGTGTCCATTTTCCTTGTTCGAATTTTGCCCCTATTTTCTCAAGTTTTATTTCCTCGGCGGTATACTTCTTCTCCCTTTCCCGTTTCTCCTCACTTGTATCCCCCTTTGTTTGTATTACATTAACCCGAACGACCTGAGCCCTCAAAGCTGCCTCCTGGGCTTCTTTATCTGCTAGATTGTTTCCCCTAGTCTGATAATCTAACCCCTTTTGATGTCCTCTAACATGTACTACCGCTATCTCTTTTGGCTCTCTTAACACTCTTAAAATTTTTATTATTAATTCTTGATGTATTAGATTCTTCCCCTGGGTATTAATTAGGCCTCTTTCTTCCCATATTTTTCCAAAAGTGTGGGCCACTCCAAATGCATACTTAGAACCTGTAAATATTGTTCCGCTTTTTCCCTTTAATAATTCTAAAGCTCTATATAGAGCATATAACTCACAAGCTTGGGCTGACCATACTGGACTCAAAGGTCCTGATTCCACAATCTTTAAGTCCTTATTTATTATTGCATACCCTGATTTTCTTCTTCCTTCTATTATTCGGGAGGATCCATCAACAAACAGTTTTTCTCCTTTTTCTAATTCAGTGTCCCTTAAATCCGGCCTCACCTTAGTTTGGACTTTGATTACTTCTGAGCAATCGTGTTGTAACCTTTCTGACGGTTCTCCAAACAAAAATTGTGCTGGGCTTTGAGCAGAGGTAATTTTTAGCTCTAAATTAGGAGAGTCAATCAATATGATTTCATACTTCAAAATTCTGCTCTCCGTTAACCATTTTTCAGCTTTTTGTTGGAGAACGCCTCTAACACTGTGTGGGGTATATACCTTCAAAGGAGCACTAAAGGTAATTTTTCTGGCTTCTTCTATTAATAGTGCAGTAGCAACCAAGGCTTGGAGACAGGCAGGACATCCTCTACTCACTGGATCAAGTAATTTAGACAAATATCCTATGTTTTTTTTATCCCTGCCCAATCTTGAGTGAGGACTCCATATGCTGTTTGACTAGATGTATTTACAAACAGATAAAAAGGGTTTTTCCGAATCTGGAAGACTTAACACAGGCGCTTCCACAAGTGTTCTCTTAATTTTTTCAAACTTCATGTCATCTTCCACATGCCACTTAAACTGGTTATTAGTCAATTTTTCATATAGAAATTTTACCTTTTCACTATAGCCTTCAAGCCATGGTCTGCAATATCCTAATAATCCCAATACTTGCCTAATTTCCTTTTTAGTTTTTGGGGGTCTCAGAGCTAGAATCCCAGACACCCTGTCAGGATCCAACTTCTTCCTTCCTTTACTCAACCAATGTCCTAAATATTTTACTTCTTGTTCTGTAAACTGCAATTTCGACCTGGACACCTTTAATCCCTTTTCTCCTAAAAAGTTTAGTAATTTAATAGTGGCCTTTCGGGTCTCCCCTTCAGTTTCTCCTGCTATTAGTAGGTCATCTACATATTATAATAATTTTACTTCCCTGGGTAAGGTGAAATCATAGAATCATAGAATAGTTAGGGCTGGAAAGGACCTCAAGATCATCGAGTTCCAACCCCCCTGCCATGGGCAGGGACACCTCCCACTAAACCATGCCATCCAAGGCTATGTCCAATCCAGCCTTGAACGCCGCCAGGGATGAAGCATTCACAACTTCCTTGGGCAACCCATTCCAGTGCCTCACCACCCTCACAGTAAAGAATTTCTTCCTCATATCCAATCTAAACTTCCCCTGTTTAAGTTTAAACCCATTACCTCTTGTCCTCTCACCACAGTCCCTAATGAAGAGTCCCTCCCCAGCATCCCTATAGGCCCCCTTCAGGTATTGGAAGGCTGCTATGAGGTCTCCACACAGCCTTCTCTTCTGCAGGCTGAACAGCCCCAATTTTCTCAGCCTATCTTCATACGAGAGGTGCTCCAGTCCCCTGATCATCCTCGTGGCCCTCCTCTGCACTTGTTCTAACAGTTCCATGTCCTTTTTATGTTGAGGACACTTTTTCCAATGTTTGTCCAAACAAATTAGGTGACTCTGTATACCCCTGTGGTAGCACAGTCCATCTCAATTGTTGTTTTCGCCCTGTCTCAGGGTCCTCCCATTCAAAGGCAAAATAACCTCTAGATCCTTCATCTAGGGGGCAGGCCCAAAAGGCATCTTTCAAATCTATTACACTATACCAAATGTGCTTGGGAGATAAATGACTCAATAAAGTATAAGGATTAGCTACCACAGGGAATTTGGTGATTGTTCGCTGATTTACAGCTCTTAAATCTTGTACCATCCTATATGACCCATCTGGTTTCTTTACAGGCAAGATGGGTGTGTTATGAGGTGACATACACGGTTCTGAAGTCTCTTTTTCCAAAAGTCTATCTACTATAGATTTCAATCCCCTTTGACCCTCCATCAGTATGGGGTATTGTTTGATTCTAATTGGGCGATGGGGGTCTATTATTTGAACAACTATAGGATCCATGTCTATTTTCCCAGTTTCCCCCTCCTGATACCATACTGAGGGGTTAATAATTTCTTCATCTGTTTGTGTTAAAGTACATAATTTAATCTGTAGTTTGTCCCCTTGACTCTGAATGCTTAAGTTTAACTTCAGAATCAAGTCCCTTCCCAACAAATTATATTCTGCTTCGGGGAGCAAAAGTAAATAATTCAAACAGATTTTCTTTTTTGATTCTATTTCTACATCTTCTAAGATGGGCACTTTAAAAAGCTCCCCCTTTGCACCAATTACTGACATATAATTTTTCCCTTTTTCTACTCCTTTAGGGAGTTATTGAATCGTTGATTTTTCAGCCCCAGTATCTACTAAAAATAAAAATTCTTCTTTGTGGGGACCTATTGACAATTTTATCAAGGGCTCTGTTGATGTTGTAGTCCCCAAGAGATATAGCCCCTGACACCCCTATTCTTCTTTAAGCATTCTCTCATCCTGTTCTCGCTTGCGGCAGTTTTTCTGAATATGTCCCTTCTTATTACAGTAGTAACAGACGGGAATGGCGGGTCTTTCCCGACAGTGTAGTTCTCAGGGTATCCTTTCCATCTTTCTTTCCTTCTTTTCTCCAGGTAGAATCTCATCCTTCTCACTCTCTCTGACTGCCGCTACAAAAATTTTTGCTTTTTCTCTGTGCCTTTCTTCATGCCGCCTGACAGAGACTTTTTGTGCTTCTCTGAATAACTCTTCTAGTCCCCTCTCTTGCCAGTCTTCCAACTTCTCTAGTTTCCTTCTTATATCTCCCCAGGATTTTGCCACAAATTGGGTTTTAAGGAGGCCAGTTCCCGCTACTGTATTTGGGTCAATTCCAGAATACAGTTGCAGACTTTGTCTTAGTCTCTCCAGCCATTCTGTTGGAGATTCATCCTTTCCCTGATGTTCACTGAATGCCTTATTAATATTCTCCCCTCAAGGAACCGCTTCTCTTATTCCCCATATTATTGTACTTAGATCCCTCATGTTTTGTCTTCCTTGTAATTGTTGATGATCCCAATGGGGATCCACATTTTGCCATTTCTGATCTCCCGGGGGTCCTGCCTGGTTCTGTCTTTTCCAAATCCTCATTCCAGCTTGTCGAATCATACCCTTTTCCTCAGTGGTAAACAGAATTCCTAAGAAAGATTGCATTTCTTCCCAGGTATAAGTATTAGGACCTAGGAATTGATCTAGCTTTTCAGCTACTCCTAGGGGATCGTCTAATAGAGTCCCCATTTCTTTTTAAAATTTCTTACATCTGTGGTGTTAAGTGGTACTGCCACAAAACCAATGCCTCCCTGACTGCCTCCGAGAGGAACTTCTCGTAATGGATATAGAGAGGCTTCTTCCTGTATCCTAGTTTTGTTCCTAGTACAGGCCGCTGGGGTTTGATCTAATTCTGGTGCTGTAGGTAGCAGGGGCAGAGGCAATAATGGTGCCGGGAAAGGGGACAAACCACTGGTGGAGACGCCAGAAGTGGATTATTAAGATAGGGATGTGGTAAGTTATCCAACGGCTCCCATTCATCATCCTTTTCTTTTTCTTTCTCTTTTTCCTCTTCCTCCTTGGACTTCTCATCCACCTTTAGTGCAAATATTGAGGCTGGAAAAGGACATTAAGTCCTGATCCATAATCCTGCATAATCACTTTCTTCTTGACTAAAAGGTTCCTTAGAATTAACATAAAGATTCAGGGCTTGACAAACCCAGTCCTCAAAGGATCCAAAACCAGGCCAAAATATATGTGGCCTTAATGGTTCCTTTGGCCATTCTACCATACAATATTGGACTAACTTTAGTTTCCTTTTTCCTTTTCTGGGGCCCCTATTATCCCAATTTTTAATCATTAACCCTAATGGACTTTCTGGTGGTATGTCCGGTAACTTGCTCCCTTTCTTTGAGTCCTGAACTTTGGACTTCTCCTGACCCATTTAGGAATTTTACAGTGGCAATTCCTACAGCCCTTGGTTGCCAATAAGAGTGTCTTGCAGGAGGGGTTCTAAGATCTACGATCTGTTTCCCACCCACGAATCCTTATTAAAATCACTTCGGTCCTTCACCAGCCAAGTCCCTTGTGGGATATTGGAACTGCGGTTAGAAGACCTCCACAGTCGCTTTGGAACTATGTTCCATCTCAGACATACTCTTACACACACAGGCAACCGTATCCCACCCAACCGAACGGCACACCCTTCTAAATACTTACAACTCCATCGTCTTCGTTCGGATCTTCGCGTGCAGAATTATGGGCAAAAATGCTATTACGGCCGAGTAGGGAGCTTCAAATATTTAATATTTAGTTCTTTGCTTACCTTAATTCAGGTTCAGGATGGTGTCAGTCCGGACCCGACCCGAACAGGGGCCACTAAAACGGTGGGGCACCTTCCGTGGTTCGAGTCAGAAGTCAGGAACTAAGACCATCCCGGACAAGCCCCCAATTGAGATAAATGATCCGAGACCAAGCTCTCTATGTTTGAGCAGCTTGAATTTATTGAGCGAATAAAGGTAAGCAAACAGTGCTGGGTGCATGGGGAGTCTGCGCTCCGCCAACACGCACACCTACAAACAGCAGCATATAGCGTTTATAGTGTATACTCTTACATATTCAACAAGGGTGATGCAATATGCAAACTGTCCTCCGCTTCGTATTAAAATGAGTTTCGCAAGTCCCTTCCACATGCGCACTGCCTCCTGGTGGTCTTGGGCGAGGGTCTCGGGATGAAGTAAGAGTCTTCCTCAGTGACCTTTATACAGACTTTTAAGGTTGAACTCTTCACCTTCTTATCTCGCGCATGTCTTCTGTCATTCCTTCCCGTAATCAACCGTCCCCAACCGGTTTACACCTGTAAGGCTTGCATTCGGGAAGCTTGTGATTGCATAAGTTCCCTTGTCTAAGTCTATATCTACAGCTAACACAGCAATTCTCTATTTAACTAAGTTAAGTCTATATCTACAGCAATTCTCTATTTAACTAAGTTTATATTGACATGAATCAGTTTTTACTTCTTACAATATTTCATCCTGTTCAATATTGTCTTTACTTACACGAATCACATTTATATTTCTCACATCTGGAAGAACCAGCCCCATCTGTCTTGGTCACTCCTTCCTTATCTTCAAAGGCTACCCTTGTTTTATACATACCCCAAGGCCCCATTAGCTGATCTTGCTCTCAACAGAAGGGCCTGAATTTATAGCTCAGCATTTTTGCTTACAGCAGAACAATGGCACACAAGGCAAAGCCCTGCAGGTCTGGTGAGGAGCCTACAGCAGTGCCTGAGAGCAGGCAGCTGGGACCAATCTCCAGGGGACCCTGTGAAGAGGCAGCAGGGCCCTGATTCCCCAAACCAGAGCCAGATCCCAACCTCAGAAAGGGAAAACCACGCTGGGAGACAAGCTGGGGCCAGCAGGAGCCTGGTGCCAGAGGGACACACTTTGCTTTGTGTCAAGGTCCAACTGGATAAAACCCACTGTCGGAAATATTTTGTTCATGATCCCCAGAGTGAAATTAAGATGCAAGCGAGGTCAAGTACCACAATCGGGTTTTTTTATTATTATAAAAAGAGTATTATTATAAAAAGATAGTAGTTCAGTAGTGATAGGACAGATTGCAAAAGAGGATAGAAATTAAGCAAGCATTTGGAACAGACAGTGCAGAGAGACAGTCACCACCATGGTCAGTAGTCTTTGTTGGTGGGTGGCCACACCGGTGATTACCTTTGTCCCCTTTTATTAGGTGTTAGGGGGAAGTACCTCTGTCCTTATTGTCAGTTTCCATAGCAATGTCAAGTACTGTACATTCCTGGTTGATTACACACATACAGTTTCCCTGATCTTGGAGACAGCTCTTCAACTGCCAGTGTCTGTAGTCAGGCTATTTCTGCCTGAACATAATGACTGCGGTTTCCCATCACCAGCAATCCTTGAGACAATGGACAGCAATCTTTGAGAGAGTGGATCTCAGTTACTCACACCAATCCTTGAGACAACTGTGGAATCTTATCCCATTTCCTCACACAGCCATCTTTGAGACAGTGGAATGTGATCTCAGTTCAGTCTCACACTTTGTCATGGGGCTGCAAGGATATGAACTGTAGAAACTCAGGCCAGGGCTCGCAACCATGTCAGAGCCCCCAAGGAGAGGGTCTGCCCTGGTCCCTAGGGAGGGATAGGCCAGCAGTGACAGCCTCCTCCACATGCCTGGGGAAGGTGACAGCCACCAGGTTGCCCAGGACCACCCAAAAGACAGCCCTGCAGAGGAAGGGCACCCCAAATCTCACAGCCATGGGTCCCCCATCCCAGCCTGGGCTACCTTACGCTGCTGCCCATTCAGTGCCCTGAGAAATCATGGTCACCCCCACCCCAGCCATGTACCTGGAGGTGACAGTGCTGGATAACATTGCTGGCCACCAGCTACATGGCTCCTTCCAGCAAGCAGTCGGTGACCGAAGAGCCATCCTCCAGGAGACAGGGCTGCTGCCGAGGGCACAAAGGCACATGGGACTGGGGTCTGGCCATGTAGCTCAGAGCATCCCCCAAAAAATGTGTGTGAGCAAGGGTAGGGATGAAAAGATGTACATCCATGTGGGAATGGGCTGTTTTGCAGAAGCAGAGATGGCTGGCAGAGCTGGGCAGGAGTGTCAGGCTGTGGATGTGGTCACTCACAGAGGTGGTCATGTAGTCGTAGGACGCATTGGGGATGCAGGAAAACTGTCAGCACGCTGACCGCAAATGTGGCTGTGCCCAACATCCATGGGAGCCATGACAGCCAGGCTGAATATACCCCCAATCAAAGGGGAACAGAGAAGACCTGGGGACCTGCAGCTGTGGGGAGAAACAGCCAATGGGTAGGCCCTGACCACCCCATTTCTCCCCACAGAGAGGAAGAGGACTCAGGGATGGGTCATGTCAGTGCACCACCAGCAAGGCGTTGAGGAACCCCGCCGCTACCCAGGTGTCCTCCACGGCCAGGAGGAGCAGGATGGGCCGCGGACCCAGGCTGCCCCTCAGCCGGCTGGCCTCCAGCTCTGCCAACCGAGAGACGATCAGCACTGAAAGTTGGCACCTCCTGCGCCACTCGGCCCGGAGGGAGAGGACAAGCACCAGCCCCACCGCCTACCTCACTGAAAGGCAGACACACAAACACTGCGCTAACCGGTGAAAACGAAACCACTCCACGACCATCATATGCACCGGCGACGCCCCTCTCTCCCCCGACCCTGCGTGAGGCCGCGGTGCACCCTGGGAGATGTAGTCAAGGTCCTCCAGCACGCCCTGCAGGAGGCCGGTATCGGAGGACTACATCTCCCAGTGTACACTGCGCGCCCGGGCAGGCCCGGGCTGCTTAAAGGTACAGTTTCTGCCCCCAAATTGGCTTCCTCTGGCGGCGGCGCGCATCCATAAATGCCCTGGGTCATCCGTGTCACAAGCCCGCCCGGACTCAGCCCGGCCCCTCTGCGGCGGGGTTGGGGGTACCCGGGTACCGGCGGTGGGTGCTGTTGCCGGTGCCGGTGTCCGGGGGGTGTTGGGGTGGGTGGTAGGGTGGGTAATGGGGAGGGCCGATGTGTCGGGATGGGTACCAGGGAGGGGTACAGGGGTGCCCATGGACGCCAATGTGCCAGGTGGGTACCGGGATGGGTAGAATAGATAGGGTTGGAAAGGACCTTAAGATCATCTAGTTCCACCCCCCCTGCCATGGGCAGAGACACCTCACACTAAACCATGTCACCCAAGGCTCTGTCCAACCCACCCTTGAACACTGCCAGGGATGGAGCATTCACAACTTCCTTGGGCAACCCATTCCAGTGCCTCACCACCTTCACAGTAAAGAACTTCCTCCTTATATCCAATCTAAACTTCCCCTGTTTAAGTTTGAACCCGTTACCCCTTGTCCTATTGAAGCACGGAATCAGACTCTGCAACTCAAAGACAGTTATAAAGCAGGTATGTTTATTACGGTGCCAGGTGCAAGGGGGATCATTCCTCCTAACTTGCACACTGAGGGGTTAAGCAAACAGATATTTATTACACACAAACATGCATATTCATTAGGTTCCCGAGAGAGTGCAGCGGGGATATTACAATTAGTTTAGGTACTCATTATCATAAGTCTCCTCCCTTTTGGCACTTGCGCACTGCCCTCCCATGGTCATGGGCAGGGATCTTCAAGATGAAGTAAGTAGTCTTCCTCAGGGTGCACTTTTCACCTTTGGCACAGTTGGATGCCCCAGTAATCACAATTAGCTGAAACCAGCAGCATCTGCAAGTTTCTGATAGTTGGCAAAGATTTAGAGCAGTGTGACCTTGGTCAGGACAGGATGGGGAGACAAGGAGTATCCCAAGCTAGCAGATGTTTGGGAGTCGCTGTCTCCAAATTAACTGATAAATTAGAAGGATGGTAAGAAAGAATTCACTCTTGTTAGTAAGACTGCTAAATTCTGTTATCACACCACAGACTTACTACGCAAACCTTATTCTCTTAGACCTAAGTTAAATTTAAAGTGTTTTAACCTTATGTTTTCCTGGCACTTGTTTTCCTTATATCAAGTCCCCCCTTTTCTTTTACCTTTGCAAATTCTTTTGCTATATAACTCAATTTTACTCAGGAGTTCTGGCAAAATATTTACCACTTTCAACTTGTTGTCTGACTTTACATCTTTTCCAGTCCTCATAATCAATGACAGGCCTTTTACAACACCAAAAAGAACATTGTATCATGCCACAAGTAATTAGAGTTAAAACAATTAGGATTAAGATTCCTGCAGCCAGCTGCCTCAACCAGGAGAGATTCGGTAACCATGAGGTTAGTTTTTTCCATTTCAGATTTCTTTTAAATCAGTTTCTATCCTGCCACTTTGATCTATATGAGAAAACTCCGAATCCAGGTTCCAGAGGGATGGATGTCGATCCTTTCCTTTGGGAACATTCCAATCGTTAGTCATAGGTTTCCGGAGGTGAAGGTGCATTGTCCATCTACAGTATGGATAATTCCCTACTGACATATTACCCTGATTACCAGTTTTGTTAGTGGTTATACCTGTTATATTCGAGGCTCGAATCCTCAAAACCTGTAAATTTGTGTGGTTCTTGTCGGTATAGACTGGGTATTTCCATAATTCATTCCAATTGGTTTTAAAGGGGATAGGCAGGCCAATTAACAGCATGCCTGGCTTCTCTCCTGATCTAGGCAGCTGAGTACAGATCCAGCAACCACTCTTATTCAGAACTCTGGTCACATTTTGTATCAGTCTCAAATATAGATTTTGATTCCACGGCTGTATTTCCACTATGCAAAATCCTGTTAGTAAGTACACCACTAACAGTCGTTTCATTGAATTCGAAGCTGCAGAGGTCCAGTAGGCGTTGCTTTCCATCGTGGCGTGGGGGCTTTCTTTATTCTGGTGTGGTGTATCCACGATGCTTGTTCCTTTATCTTGATAGCTGTATGAGAAGTCAGCAACACCTGAAATGGACCTTCCCACTTCGGTTCCAAAGGTAAATCTGCAACAGACCTGACGTACACATAATCTCCAGGGTTAATATTATGCACAGGCCCGTCAAGACCTCGAGCCCTAGTCCCCAGGACTAGTCTTTCTATTTTTCTTAGTTGTTTCTGCATACTCATTACATACTTGTAGAGGATCTCTTCCCCTACTTGTGCTGAAGTTCCAACCTGAACAATATATGGTCTTCCATATAATATTTCAAAAGGACTCAGGCCAGTTTTCACTTTAGGTCTGGTCCGAATTCTCAATAAAGCCAGAGGTAGAGATTGGGGCCAGGGCAAATTATCCTCTTGTCCCAGTTTTACAATTTGCAACTTAATTAGATGGTTCATCTTTTCCACTTGGCCACTTGCTTGCGGATTATATGGGGTATGTAACTGCCAATCTATTCCTAACAGTTTACTAACTTGCTTAACAACTGTTGCAACAAAATGTGGTCCTCCATCTGAAGAGATCACTGCTGGAACCCCAAACCTCAGTATAATTTCTTGTAATATTACTTTGGTTACTTCTCTGGCTTTACTGGTTCGGCAAGGGAATGCTTCTGGCCACCCTGAAAAGGTATCTGTCATGACCAACAGGTATCAAAATCCCCTTCTTGGGAGTTCTGAGAAATCAATTTGCCACTGTTGTCCTGGATAATTTCCTTTCCTTATTTGACCGAACTGAACCTTAGGACTGGTCTTGGGATTATTCCGTAAACAAATCTTGCACTGCTTCATTACTTGCTTGATGGTGGTATATAAATTTCAGGCTATCATAAGTTTGTTCAAGTATTTGCATAGGGCCTCTACCCCCCAGTGGGATTTCCTATGTTCTGCCATGACTACTGCCCACAGAAGTGCAGATGGTATTATCATCTTACCTTGTGGAGTCTTTGCCCACCCACTTTCTTCTATTTTTCCTTCTAAATCATCAATTAGCTTCCGATCCTCCTTGGAGTGTTTAGGCTCACAATCAATTTGTATTTTACCATCTGGGACCAAAGATTGCACTTCTAAATTGCCTTCCTCAGCCACTCTTTTAGCCTCGCAGTCTGCCATAGCGTTGCCCAATTCCTGGGCATAATTCCTTTTGATGGGATTTACAATGCATGATTGCCACCTTTTCAGGTAATTGTACTGCCTGTAAGGGCTTGAGTATCTCTTCAGCATGTTTGATGTATTTTCCTTGGGTGGATAAAAGTCCTCTTTCTTTCCATACAGCCCCATGAGCGTGAACTACTCCAAAGGCATATTTGGGATCTGTCCAAATATTAATATTTTTTTTTTTTGCCAATTCTAGTGCTCAAGTTAGAGCTATTATTTCTGCTTTTTGTGCAGAGGTGTTTAGGGTAAGGGCTTTTGATTGTATTACCTGGTCAGTAGTGGTCACCACGTATCCTGCCTTACAGATGCCTTGTCGGACAAAGCTGCTTCCGTCAGTGTATCAGGAACCTTCAGCATAGAATCATAGAATAGAATCATAGAATAGTAAGGGTTGGAAAGGACCTGAAGATCATCGAGTTCCAACCCCCCCGCCATGGGCAGGGACACCTCCCACTAAACCATGCCATCCAAGGCTATGTCCAACCCCACCTTGAACGCCGCCAGGGATGAAGCATCTTCCAGTAATTCCTCCTTTAGGTCTGGTTGGCTGGAATAGACTGCTTCAATCATTTCCAAGCAATCATGTGATACAGAATCCCCTGTATTTCCGGTGAGGAAAGATGCTGGATTGATAATGTTAGTGACCACTATTTTCACGTCATCCTGTTCTACCGGGACAGTTTGATGTTTAAAGAATCTTTGTGGTGAAAGCCAATGTCCTCCTTTTAGTGCTGCTGACACAGTGTGAGATACCAACACTGTTATCTTTTGCTCCAGCGTAAACTTATGGGCTTCCTGGATGTTCAACACAACTGCTGCTACTGCTTTCAGGCAAAGTGGTTTTACCATTAGTCTGTAGTTGTCTATCCACAGGCGACACCATCCAGTCATCCCTAGGAACGTACGGAGCTCTTTGACAGTCTGTGGCTGCGGAGTCTGACAGATAGCTTCCTTTCTTGCTGTCCCAAGGGTTTGCTGGCCCACAGTGATTTCATATCCAAGGTACGTGACTTGCTGTTGGGCCACTTGAGCTTTCTGCAGAGAGACTCTATACCCATTAAGTCCGAGAAAATTTAACAGGCTGATTGTCCATTCCATACGCCCTCCCTGTGTTTCAGTGGCTATCAAGAGATCATCTACATACTGTAATATTACTCTGATTCCTTGCGGCCGCTCACATTGTTCAAAATCCTTGGCTAATTGGTTCCCAAAAAGAGTGGGGCTATTTTTAAACCCCTGTGGTAGCACAGTCCAGGTTAATTGTGTCTTTCTTCCAGAGTCTGGGTTTTCCCATGCAAATGCAAACAACAACTGGCTTTCTGGGCTCAAGGACATGCAAAAGAAAGCATCTTTTAGGTCCAACAGGGTAAACCAAGCCAATTCAGGTACTAATTTAGTTAATAATGTATATGGGTTGGCAATGACTCGGTATAGATCTTCCACAATCTTATTAATAGCCCTGAGATCCAGCACTATTCGATAATTTCCATCTGACTTTTTGACCGGTAAAATAGGGGTGTTATATTCTGATTCACATTCCTTTAGTAACCCATATTTGATGAACTGGTCAATAATTGGTCAGATTCCATCCCTGTCTTCCAGTCTGAGGGGGTATTGTTTTAATTCTCACAGGCCATGCTCCTGGTCAGAGTTTGATCATTATTGGGGGGCATTCTTTGCCTTTCCTGGTATTTCCAGAAGCCCATACTCCCAGATACACTTGGCTTTGGATTTCTTCAGGTATTCCTGAATCAACTGGAGTATTTGTATGCCCAATTGTTTTCCCAATTTAAATTTGAGAGGTTTCAAAAAAAATAAAAATATGCCTTTTCGCTCTGGCCAGTAGCTCCCTTTACCATTACAAAATCATCATCTATAGGTGTTAAGGCTTGATTTAAAACTGAAAAAGTTGCTCCCATATCAGCTAAAAATTCCACACCCTGTTGTTGTTTCCCTAGCTTTATTATAACCAGTGGATCCGCTAGGGTGAACTCCCCATCAGTCTAGTTCCAATTCAGTCACCAGAGTCATCCCATGGCACTCCCTCCGGGGCAGCCTCACTTCCAATGTCCAAACTCCTCACAGCACGCACACTGATCTGATCCCACAGGAAAGGAATCCACTCTCTCTCCTCCGCCTGACATCCCTCCTCCTCTGCCTGACATCCCTCCTCCACCAGTTTCAAAGCAACCACGGTAGCCGTGGCCGTAGCACAACTCAACTCCTTCTTCTCTACCGGCTCCCGATTCTTATACGCTCTCCATGCTTCCTCCTTCACTCCTGTATCCAACAAGCCCTCAGTCCCATCTGTCCACATGTCTGTTCCCACTTGTCTGCCTGCCCCAGCACTCATCCCATACTCAAACACAGGAGCCGCATGAGCTCCCCTCCTTTCTCCCTTGGTTTTGCTTCTTTTTTTTTTTTTTCCCTCACAGTTGCTCACCCTGCCCTGCAGCAGCTGCAGATGCCTCTGCTACAGCACTTCTGTTTTAACCCTTTCTTAACTCTGAATGTGAATCTGCTGCTTGTTGCCAGTGACAGTGACATCTTCCTCCTTATCAACATCAGATAGGACAGAGGCAGAGGTGCTCCTCTCGGAGGTAACTGAGATACAAAATTTTCCAACCTATCTTCCCGATTACTGACTGTTAACTTTAAGTATCTTTCTCCGATATCACAAGCTGAACAACTTCTCTCCATCTTAACTTTCAGTTTTTCCCTGTCCTTTTCCAAAGCAAAAATTAAAGGATCTGGCAGAGCTATATTAATTTCGCATTCTGTCTACCACTCCAGGTGGATTCTTAAAGTGAAAAACATATCTGCATACATCACTTCGTCCCATTTTCCTTGTCGCCTTAAGAAAAACATTAATTGTAACAATGTATTATAGTTCAGAGTTCCATTTTTAGACCATTTTTCCTGATCTTCCAAAGCATACAAAGGCCACCACTGGTTACAGTATTTTATCAACATTTTCTTATTTACTGAGCCCCCAGGAAACCTCCCAGTGCTTTCCAATGTGCCAAAATGTACCCTAGAGGACTCTTTCAAGATATCTCCACTCTGATGATTTTCTGTTATCAATCTCAAGTTCACACACACACACACACACGGGATCCCATAGACACACTCCACACAGTTACAAGACATACCTGAGACAGAGACAGAGACTAGAATTCAAACAAACAAGAATTAATAACACAGTTCTTTAAATAAACTGCTTGTCTCCCACCACAAGAGCAGAGTAAAAGGTATAACGGAGTGCTGCACCCACAACGGATACACCTAAATTCCAAACAGTTCTGTAAGTAAACCGCTTGTCTCTTACCAGAAGAGACAATATATTTTGAACAAGCAGGACACTTAGCTAGGATATGCAAGCAACAGTGATGACAGATAGGGCAAAGGCCAGTTTGAGCCCCGCACCAGGGAGCTTGAACGCTACTTTGACAATTAACCCCTAAATTGCTTTACTGGTTCTTTAACTCTCCCAGATTTCCACAAACTACTCGTACTAATTCACCCGAATATTCAATCTGGTCCCAATCAGACCAATTTCCCGGGCAATTAAAACACCAAAGATCCTGACCAAATTTCACCGGCACTTTATCCTTACAGAAAAAAACATTCAAAGATGAAAACTGGTTCACACACAACACTATGGTGGATAGGACAGCAAAATGCGACAATGGGTTAAATTTCATAAGACATATACGCTTCATCCGTCTCCGGCTGCTCTCCTTGCAGAGAACACAGAACCGCGGATCAGGACTCCGCACTCGCTTCTTAGCTATGCCACGTCTCACTCACACAAAACACTCATTCACACAAGGGCCCCTCTTTCAATCACCCACTTCACACAGAATATCGTCTAAGCCAAGAGTTGGTAACACATAAATCTCAAGCCAGGGTTTACCCACCAAAGGTTCGTAAAGCCATTAGTACAGTTACTCCTGTATTGATACCCTTGTATCAGTACACCAGACTGTTAGTAAACCAAACCAACAGTTACCCTTACCAGACTGTTAGCAAACCAAACCAACAGTTACCCTTACCAGACTGTTAGCAAACCAAACCAACAGTTACCCTTACCAGACTGTTAACAAACCAAACTAACAGTTACCCTTACCAGACTGTTAGCAAACCAAACCAACAGTTACCCTTACCAGACTGTTAGCAAACCAAACCAACAGTTACCACCAACAGACTGTTAACAGTTACCTTGGGGCGAGCACCCACGCTCTTTACCTCGCGTAGGACGTCTCCTCATGATTTACAGGTATCCCCTTCCCTTACACCAGACTGTTAGTTAACCAAACTAACAGTTACAACAGAAACATACCTGAGGATTCAGTAGTGATGGTCCTTGTCTGCCCCTGCGGTGATCTGAGTGAGTGGGGGAGTCCTCCTGAGAAATCTCAGGGGCGCCCAGAGGAGTCCCGTCCTCAACAGGTCCCGCAGCCGGACAGAGATTGTCCCATCTGGGGTGCCAAATTGAAGCACGGAATCAGACTCTGCAACTCAAGAAGAGTTATAAAGCAGGTATATTTATTACGGTGCCAGGTGCAAGGGGGATCATTCCTCCTAACTTGCACACTGAGGGGTTAAGCAAACAGATATTTATTACACACAAACATGCATATTCATCAGGTTCCCGAGAGAGTGCAGCGGGGATATTACAATTAGTTTAGGTACTCATTATCATAAGTCTCCTCCCTTTTGGCACTTGCGCACTGCCCTCCCATGGTCATGGGCAGGGATCTTCAAGATGAAGTAAGTAGTCTTCCTCAGGGTGCACTTTTCACCTTTGGCACAGTTGGATGCCCCAGTAATCACAATTAGCTGAAACCAGCAGCATCTGCAAGTTTCTGATAGCTGGCAAAGATTTAGAGCAGTGTGACCTTGGTCAGGACAGGATGGGGAGACAAGGAGTATCCCAAGCTAGCAGATGTTTGGGAGTCGCTGTCTCCAAACTAACTGATAAATTAGAAGGATGGTAAGAAAGAATTCACTCATTAGAAGGATGAAAAGAAATAATTCACTCTTGTTAGTAAGACTGCTAAATTCTGTTATCACACCACAGACTTACAACACAAACCTTATTCTCTTAGACCTAAGTTAAATTAAAAGTGTTTTAACCTTATGTTTTCCTGGCACTTGTTTTCCTTATATCACTATCACTACAGTTGCTAATGAAGAGTCCTTCCCCAGCATCCCTATAGGCCCCCTTCAGATATTGGAAGGCTGCTGTGCAGTCTCCACGCAGCCTTCTTTTCTCCAGGCTGAACAGCCCCAACTTTCTCAGCCTGTCTTCATATGGGAGGTGCTCCAGCTCCCTGATTGTCCTCGCGGACCTCCTCTGGACTTGTTCCAACAATTCCATATCCTTTTCATGTTGATGTGAGAAGTAATAAACGGTTAATGAAATTTTGCTTTCTCTAAGCATATGTGGCTTGCGCAAGATAAACCCTTATCAAGCATGAACATCATGTAATGTAATGCCAGTAGGAGGAACTGAAAGAACTAACAACCACAGAACTGCTTAAGAACTTACTTGACACCCAGGGTGAAAAGTTCACCTTAGAGGAAGACGTCTTACTTCATCCCCAAAGATCCTCGAGACAGAGCGCATGCGTCGAAAGGAGGAGACCAGGAATAGTTCCTCCCTGTTTTTGAAATAATTATGAAATATGTATTAAGCTGATGCAATAGAGAATGGATAAAAAGCTAGTGTACGGGTGTAACGGTGCGCCTCTGGCTACGGTCATGCGCCCAGTACTGTTTTCTGTGCTCCACTGACTTTGTCCCTAATAAAATTTTACAAATTTTTTAAAGAAGTGAGCTCGTTTCTCACATAGAGGGCACCAGAACTGTACAAAATACTCCAAGTGAGGTCTCACGAGAACAGAGTAGAGGGGCAGGATCACCTTCTTCGACATTCTGGTCACGCTCCTTTTGATGCAGCCCAGGATACGGTTGGCTTTCTGGGCTGCTAGCGCACACTGCCGCCTCATGTTTAGTTTCTCATCAACCAACACCCCCAAGTCCTTCTCTGCAGGGGGGATGCCGGGGGGAGTTGCGATGCACCGGGCTGTACACCGGGACAGACACCTGAGATGCCTGTGGGCCGGGTGGGCTCTCCTCCTACAAGTCCCACAAGCCCCGCCGGGCGGCCGGGAACTACATCTCCTAGGCTTTCCGGGCCCTGCCCCCCGCACGACGCGGCGCGGCACAGCCCGGGCCTGGTCGGCACCGCACGACGCGGAGGGTGCGGCGCGGCACGGGCGGGCGGCAGCAGCAGCAGCAGCGGAGGGGGCCGGGTACGCCCGGCAGCTGGGCCGTGCGGGAGCCGAACCAGGTACCGCAGCGGAAAGCGGGCCTGGGGCAAGGGGATTGCGGGGTACTCCTCGGGAAGGGTGGCCGGGAGCTGCCCCAGTACTCGGGGAGCACGCACCCGGGGTGCACTGGGATCAGGCCCGGGGAGGATGCGCTGACCCCGGATGCTGGCACTGCCGTGCTGGCCCCGGGGAGGATGCGCTGTCCACAGCCCGCGGTTGCTGCCCCTGGAGGATGCTCGGCCCTGGAAGAGGGTTTCGGGACTGGGAGTGCTCCCCGGGGAGCTTCTCTCTCCAGCCGGGGTCCTGCGAGGGCCCCGGACGCCCGGGGGAGGGGTGCCGGGGGCAGAGCTAGGGTGTCCACAGAGGGGACCGGAGGGGTAGGAGAGAGTTGGCTGGGGCTGCCCCAGTCCCCAGCAGTGCCAATGTGCATGTGAGGTCCCTCAGCAGCAGTGACACATGGCTGCGTGACACACCTCGCCTGGGTAGTGGCAGCCAGGATTTCACAAACACAGCACGAGGGGCTCTGGGGACAGGCTAGGAAACTCATCGAGCAGGGACAAGTCCCCTGCCTGCCTCTGTGTGTGCAGGGTGCCGGTGCCAGTGTGGGATCCGATCAGCCTTCAACCTGCCGGGGTTATGGGGTGTCTTCCTGGCCAAGGCATGGCTGTCAGGGTGCTGGAGCCCAGCTTTCAGGGCCTGGCAATGCAAGGGATCCCCACGTACACTGGGGACTATGGTGCTGCTGAGGTGAGGTTCTGCTAGGGCTCCAGTTGTAAAGCTTATTGCAAAGCTCACAAATATTTCCCCAGAGTGAGGGTTCCCCATCCCAGCAGGAGGATTTTGGGATCTGAGGATGGTGCTTGGGCGGTGGGGAAGCTTGGAAGGGATAAAGGGTCAGTCATGTCCCCTCCTGCAAACAAGGAAAAAACATAGCTGGGTGAAACCAAATAACCCTAGACCCCTAAAACTTGCTGAGCTTCCCTCTGGGAAGACACATAGGTTCCATGCTTGATGGCAGAGGCAGTTTTGCCCCCTGTTATCTGGGGATCTCCTGTTTCCAGTACAGTAGCACTAGCCACATCTCAGCCATCCTGGGGTGGTGAGCTCCGATGGAAAGTTGCTCAGCACTTTGGGCTTGGTTTGCCTTTTGCTTCCCCTTTTGTTAGAGCCAGATGTTGCGTCCACAGCAGTGATGCTTGGGGTGAGAAGAGGAAGCTGCCACCCCCTGCAACCCGCCATGTACGTGCCTGTCCATCTGTCTGCTTGTCCCCATTTGGCAGCAAGCGAGAGGAGGAGAGGAAGAGAGAGAGGAGAGCCCCAGCAGCCACACACTGGGGGAACTGACTTGGGCTTGAATTTTCATGGCCAAATAACTCCAAACTGATGCTTTTTTTGAGAAAGGTTCCAAGGGTGAAATGGTTTTCCCACCAGCTCTTGGCACTCCAAGATGCTGCCCCAGCTTGGCCCATGCTGAGGTCCCAGCAGCTTAATGGCTCTCATCTCCTCCCACTGCATTTAATTCTAGCAAGAGTGCAAACTGCTAATTGTTCTCCAGTGGCTTGGCTGGCTTTGGTGCTTCCCAATGAGCTGTGATTTATCGGAGCCTGCCAGTCCCTGGGGGCTTGGGATGTGGTAGGAGAGGCTGGGAACCTCCGTGTCAGGCTCTGGGGAATTTCTCAGCTCCACGTTGCTCTTTGCTGTTGGCATCTCCTGAAAGCTTTTTTGAAGACTGCAAGAAATGTGGGCCTCAGCTCTGTGGCAAAGTTTCCAAAGATGTTCACAAAATCACACATGGATGAATGGTGAATATATAAAACCAATTTTTATATATATATGTATATATATGTGCATGTGTGATATATGGATCTGTATTTTTTCCTTACAGTGATGGGGCTATGAAATAACCCCCACAACAATCACTCTTGGGAAACCAGAGCAAGGTGCAGTCACTTTGCCTTGGATGCCACCATGTCCCCAGCAAGGGACCTTTGTTCTGCAGCTATAACTGGTCTAATTAGGAGCATGCAAATGCTCCCTCTTCTAAGTGTCTGAGCAGAGTCCTGGCTAGCAGAAAGGAGAAGTTGGGTTTCCTCACTGGGCGCTGTTCTAATTTTACATCTGATGAGAGTCCCCCACAGTTGCTGTGCTGTGCTGGGATCAGTGGTGGAGCTTTTCCTAACATCCTTGAGATTAAATCTCCTAGGTACAATTTTCCTAACAAGTTCAAGGCCCTCTCAGTGCCACTCACAAGCAAAGTAGTTTTCAGTTCTCTGCTCAGAGAGGGGAGCTTTGGGTCACAGCACCCATCAACCAGTCCTCAAAGCCTTTAGGTTTCCACCACATCCTATCCTTGGAGCAGCTGAGCCCCAGGGAGAGGGATGGGGGGGGGGGCCTGCATCACTGCTTGCCTGCCCTGGGCAAAAGGCTATGGTTGGAGTCAGCCCCCCAGCCTGGCATTGGCCCATCCTGCACTCTTGCACATATTTTCCTGGTGAGGTATGGATCATGAACATAATGGCTGGGAAAATGAGCTGTGGCGGAGGGGAAGCAGTTCCCTCCCTGCTGGATGCTGGAGAGGAGCAGGAGCCCTGCCCTTGCTGGGGACCATGCCTGCCTGCAGTGTGGCCACATCCTTGCATGTGGCTGAGGATGGGGACACCAGTTTTGTGGTGTTCATGGGGTGCAGCCCTGTTGTGGCAGTCAGGAAGGGGGGCATGGACCAGGCAGGCCCTGCTGACCCCAGCCTGTGGCCATGGGAGGAGGAGATGGAAATGCGAGCTTCCTGCAGGGCGCTTTCCTGCAGGGCCTGGTGGCTTTGCGTGAGGAGCTGGAGGGAGGACAGGGGAGAACAGGCAGCAGGTGGTGGTGAGCCCTGGGCTCTGCCTCCTCTGCTCTGCCAGGGCTGGCTGGCAACCCTATCTGCTAGCCAGCCCTGAGCCCAGCTGATCAGTGGTGTTCAGACCAGTGGTATCTGATGTGGTACATGACCTGGTGACTTGGTGGTATTTAATCTGGTGGCACGTGTCCCAGTGGCTTGGTGGTACCTAACCTGATGGCTCAGTGGTACCCAACCCAAGTGGTACCTGAGTGGTACATGACCTGGTGGCACCCAATCTGATGGCACCCAACCTGGTGGCACCCAACCTGGTGGTACCCAATCTGGTGGCATGATGGTACCCAGCTCAGTGGTACCCAGAAATGAGGCAGTTGGTGCAAACTGGGGGCTCTAGGGTGGGTGCCTGGGGGTGCAGGGCTGGGTCTGCCCCTTGGCTCTGGCCAGCTCTGCAGGCATTCAGGGCCAGGGGGCAGAGTTTCTCCACTGCACCAGACTGAGCAGCAAGCTCCTCTCCTCTCCCTGCCTGTCCTACCTCAGAGAGAAGGCTGCTGCTCCCAGTGCAGGGACCTGGGTGTAATGAGGCCACACAGTGACTGTGGCCTTGGGCTTATCAACCCCCCTGGAGTGCAGGGGCTTGGGATGTTGCTGGACTGGTCCCTGCGATCCCCATCCAACCACAAGGGTGGAAGCATCCCTTTCTGAGCTTACCCATTTGCTGGCACCTCCCCTGTGCCCCCAAATCTCACAGGAAATGGCCTCGGTGGTGATTAGCTCCATCCCAGCTCCATGATGGGGATTTGGCCTCCCATGCTCTTTCCTGACCCCATCCCAGTGCTGAGGGATGAGCCTGAAATAACCCCTCCAGATGCTGGGCATGAGGAAACCCTGGAATTGCTGCTGTGGCCAGCAACCAATTAACTGGGCTCCATTAGCTGATTGACCTGGCTGATAAGAGTATGATTAATTAAAAGTATGAAGAATAAGTTACTGGATCCTTGCTGCTGTCAGGTGGTGGTGATGGCTTAACCCATGAAATTGGCTTCTCCTGTTAATCCCTGGTGCTGTCAGTCTTCATAGCATCACTTAACAGCTGAGAGAAACATCCTTCCACCAACTAGTTTACTCCCTCTCCCATACACCTTCCAGAGAGGAAAAAAAGATAAAGGGGAAAAATATGATCCCTCTGGATGGACAATGCAGAAAAGGACCTTTTTAATTGACCATGCTTTTCTTGCTGGGTCTCAGTTTGACTTTGGAAGCCAAGTGATGCAGAAGGATGGGAGCATCGCCCCTTACTATGCTGCCCCTGGCAGATTCCCACTTGCCATTCCAAGCTGATGCAAGCTGACAGCCCTGGCTAAAGCAGCGCCTGGGGGGGTGTGGGGTGTGTGTGTTGTGACCTCTGGCAACCACTTGGGCCATGGAAAAAAGCAAATTTGAGGGGTTTTATGAGTTTTTGTGGTAATTCCGCTCTCTGAAGCCAGGCCTGAAACAAGAACAGATCACCCCTTGGTGTTTCTTTCTGCCTGGGGCTGAAGGAGTGGGAGAAGACTCAACTCCCTTCCCTGTTAAAGAAAAAAAACCCTAAATCTCATTTTTCCCACCCATGATAGCAAGAGAGATGCGGGTCCAGGATGGAGCCATCCTTGCATGCTGTCCCCTCTTCCACCTACAGAAGCCAGGCACAGCTCCTGCATCTGGTCACTGGTTTGGTGGTGGCAGAGATAACATCCCTGCACAGGGGCCATGGGATAGATGGCACCTGGACACCCAGGAGTGCATTTCCTGATGACTCCTGGGGGAATTCCCAGCCCCAGCATTCCTGTGAGGAGCAGCAGCTGGTGTGGGCAGCACTGCTTCTGCTCCTCTGTGCCCCTTCTCTCCTGGCTCCAAGCAGGGTGACCCCCATCTCCTGGTGACAGCTTTTTCCTATGCCCACCCTGTCATTTACCAGCAAGGAAATTAGTGCCAACAACCTCAGGATATCTTAGAAATGATCAAACAAAGCTGAAAAGACCTAAAAAAAAAAAAAAAAGCCATGTTGGGGATGGGCTTGATGGTGTTAGAGCCGATGGGGAAGTGGAAGATATCCTCCAGGCCACAGGGCTGTTGGTCACATCACTCCAGCATTCATCCTGAAATTAAACATTATACATCCCAAAAGGAAAGATGATATGATTGGAAGAAATCATCCAAATGTAAAAGCAGTGAAGGGATTTGCCAGGCCCTTTTAATAGCCTTGCTTCATTATCTCTTGCAATCAAAGAGAAACTTGTGTTTGATGAGCCCATGGTCTTCAGGAGGCAATTAAGGAGACCCGGGGATGAATTTGGAAGTGGGAGGACATTTAGTGGTATTGCTGAGTTGCTGGACTCACTCACGATGGAAGAAATCCCCAAATCCCCTGTTATTTTAAGAAGGAAACATCAAATCCTGGTGCAAAGAGCCTCTGCAATGCCCCTTTCTGGCAGGGTTTAATTTGGCGGTGGCAGGTTGGATTGGACTTTGTGAGCTGGCAGGGAGGGTAGGGTTAATCCTGGGGTGTGAATGGATGTGTAGGTGCCGTGTCCCTGCTGGGGTCTATAAGGACCAGTGCAGATGGCAACAGCTGCCATCCTCTGTTAGGAAAGGGATGACTCAAGCCACTGGGATTTAAGGATGCTGGGCTGGAGGATGGTTTTCCATCCGGGGCAGCTCTGGGAGGTCCCAAACAAAATGTGCTCCAGATGCCGGGATGCGGCAGGCAGGACGTGGCTGGGCTGGGGAGCTGGAAAGGGATTTTTCCCCCCTTTCACCAGGAACAAAAGTACCACAAGCACATTGTAACTGATTTCCTTTAGTCTTTAAAAAGCCCTGTGGGATGGAGAGTGGCAGGAGCAGGGGAAGGGGGATCAGCCCATCCTGCTTGGGGTCCCCACCATGGCGCATCTAAAAAGAGCCCAAAATTGCCTTTTACCTCTGAAACCTTCCAGCATGGTGCATCCTGTGGGGATATAGAGCTTTTTACTGGGTTTGTCCCAAACTCCCCTTGATGCAACCCCTCTGTTAACAACCACCTCTGCGTTTTCCGCTGGCAGCAACCCAAAAACTCATTGCAGTTACTCACTGGCAGTGTGTGCACCATGGAGGCATATTAAACCCCCCTGGAGACAGGGAATAGACTTGGATAACAATCATGCCAAGGATGTGCACCCATTTTCTGGCTCTTTAAAGACTATCACCCCTTGGACAAACACTTGACGGTGGGTTAATAATGATTTGGGCAGGAGCTCTGTGCGATGGGCTGTGGGGGGAAATATTTTAGGCCATGCTTAGGTCTCCCTCATCCCAGCAAAGAGCTTTTTCTGGGGGAGGGACTCAGCAGCCTCCATCCCCAGGAAGAAAGATGTCATCTTCATCCTCAGGTCAGTGAGAAGAGCATGCAGCAAGCTCACTGCCCTGGGCTTCAAGAGAGCAAACTTCGGCCTCTTCAGGAACATGCTCAGTAAGGTTCCATGGGATATAGCCCTAGAGGGCAGGGGGGCCTAAGACTGTAGGTTGATATTCAAGGGTCACGTGCTACAGGCTCAGGCGTGTTGCATCCCGACAAGAAGGAGGTGCAGCAGGAGGGCCAGGAGACCTCCTTGGATGGATAAGGAGCTGCTGAGGAAAATTAGAGGGAAAAAAAGGCTTATAAAAGGTGGAAGCAAGGACAGGCGGTCTGAGAAGAACGCAGGGATGTTGTTTGGGAAGCTAGGGACCAGGTCAGGAAAGCTAAGCTCCAGTTAGAATTGAGTCTAGCAAGGGATGTGAAAGATAACAGGAAGGGATTCTACAGGTACATTGCAAATAAAAGACAGACTAGGGACAAGGTGGGTCCCCTCCAGAAGCTATCAGGAGAACTGGCTACCCTGGATTTGGAGAAGGCTGAGGTTCTTAATGACTTCTTTGCCTCAGACTTCACTGGCAAATGCTCTGACCACACCACCCAAATCTTGGAAGGCAGCTGCAGGGACTGTGAGAATGAAGACCTTAGGCCCACTGTAGAAGAGGATCAGGTTCGAGACCATCTTAAGAACCTGAACGTGCACAAGTGGGATCTGCTGAAATCCATCCGCGGGTCCTGAAGGAGCTGGCAAATGAAGTTGCTAAGCCACTGTCCATCATATTTGAAAAATCATGGCAGTCAGGTGAAGTTCCCAATGACTGGAAAAAGGGAACTATAACCCCCATTTTTAAGAAGGGGAAAATGGATGAGCCGGGGAACTACAGACCAGTCAGTCTCACCTCTGTGCCTGGCAAAATCTTGGAGCGGATTCTCCTGGAAGGCATGCTAAGGCACATGAAACACAACAAGGTGGTTGGTGACAGCCAGCATGGCTTCACTAAGGGGAAATCCTGCCAGACCAATCTGGTGGCCTTCTATGACGGGGCTACAGAACTGCTGGACAGGGGTAGAGCAGTTGATGTCATCTACCTGGACTTGTGCAAAGCATTCGACACTGTCTCACATGACATCCTTCTCTCTAAGTTGGAGAGACATCAATTTGATAGGTGGACCACTTTGTGGATAAAGAACTGGCTGGATGGCCATGCACAAAGAATTGTGGTCAACGGCTCAATGTCCAGCTGGAGACCAGTAATGAGTGGTGTCCCTCAGGGATCGGTGTTGGGACCCGTCTTGTTCAACATCTTTGTGGGTGACATGGACAGTGGGATTGAATACGCCCTCAGCAAGTTTGCTGATTACACCAAGCTGTGTGGTTCTGTTGATATTCTGGAGGGAAGGAATGCCATCCAGAGGGACCTTGACATGCTTGTGTGGTGGGCTGATGCCGACCTTATGAAGTTTAACCAAGCCAAGTGCTAGGTCTTACACCTGGGTCAGAGCAATCCCAGGCACATCTACAGGTTGGGCAGAGAAGAGACTCAGAGCAGCCCCCCTGCAGAGAAGGACTTGGAGGTGTTGGTCGATGAGAAACTTAACATGAGGTGGCAGTGTGCGCTTGCAGCCCAGAAACCACCCATATCCTGGGCTGCATCAAAAGGAGCGTGACCAGCAGGTCGAAGGAGGTTATCCTGCCCCTCTACTCTGCTCTCGTGTGACCTCACTTGGAGTACTGTGTGCAGTTCTGGTGTCCTCAACATAAAAAGGTCATGGAACTGTTGGAACAAGCCCAGAGGAGGGCCACAAGGATGATCAGGGGACTGGAGTGCCTCCTGTATGAAGACAGGCTGAGAAAGTTGGGGCTGTTGAGCCTGGAGAAGAGAAGGCTGCATGGAGACCTCATAGCAGCCTTCCAGTATCTGAAGGGGGCCTATAAGGATGCTGGGGAGGGACTCTTCATTAGGGACTGTGGTGAGAGGACAAGGGGTAATGGGTTCAAACTTAAACAGGGGAAGTTTAGAATAGATATAAGGAGGAAGTTCTTTACTGTGAGGGTGGTGAGGCACTGGAATGGGTTGCCCAGGGAAGCGAATGCTCCATCCCTGGCAGTGTTCAAGGGTGGGTTGGACAGAGCCTTGGGTGACATGGTTTAGCGTGAGGTGTCCCTGCCCATGGCAGGGGGGTTGGAACTTGATGATCTTAAGGTCCTTTCCAACCGTAACTATTCTATGATTCTATGATCTTCCATAGGATAGTTTTTTAATAGGAAAGACGCATCCTGATGCCCGATAAGTCCTAATTAGTGCTGCTGGCTTTTGCACAGGCTTAACTGGGGCCAGAGCTGAGCTATGGAGATGATGCTGCCATGAGAGGATCCTGCCCTGGAATCTTCCTCCCCTTTTTGGGGTGATGGACCCTACCCCATCTCAGCAGCTGTGTTATAAGGGGATTTTCAGCTACTTGTGAGGTTTTTTTGGCTGAGGAGGAGGGTTTGGCTTTCCCCCCCCACCCCAGCTCCTCCCATCCCTCCCCAGGCGCAGATGTCAGCACCTCTACCCCAGCTATTTTTACCCATTGGGCTCACGAGCCTTCAACAGTGACCTTCCCCGAGTGATTCTGCCACATGGAGGGGGAACAACAGCCACCAGTGTTGGTACCCAGTGGGGCACCCGTGGGGCTGTGACATGGCTGTTTCCTGTTGGTGGCAGCAGCCAGTGAAGAGGGTTTTGGAGGGGCTGCTTTTGGCTTGGTAGAGAAGGAGGATTGAGCCTGAGAAAGGAGCAGCTTGTTTAGCTCCAGAGGGAAGTTCATGGCTCAGCCTTTATCTGTCAGAGAGGGCACAGCCTGGGAGCTCCCCCAGTGCTGCCAGTGTGGAGCATCTCGGCTTGCTTTGCACCAGCTTGTCCCCTGTGGGGATGGGTTGGGTGGCATTTTGCAAAGCTCAGCAGGGAATTAACAAACTCCTCAGCCCCTCAGCACCCTCCTGCTTGGTGCACCCCCCTCAGCTCTGCCATGTGCATCACCATCCCTTCCTTCCCACTCCAGGCCGGTCTTGCAGTGGCCATGTTCCCGAGCCAGTGGTGGAGGGCAGCATGCCAGCAGATCAGCTAAACCCTGGGGACAATGAGCGCTGTCACAGCTGAAAGCCAGCCAGGACCAGGACCTGGAGTCACCGCCAAGGCATGATGCCACATCTGAGGCTGGTGTGCCAAGTGTACCAGACTCCGTGCCCAGCAGCACATGCTCTCACTGCGGCCAGACCACATGGATGGAAAGCTGCAGCCTGACAAGTAGGAGCCCAGCATGGTGGCTGTTAGGGGGTCCACATCTCCCCCCCATGCCACCACCACAGTGAGCTGAAGCTCTGTGTCCCACAGGGAGCCTCACTGGCCAGCTGACGCCATCCTGCATTCTATGCCCCAGTCCTATGCCAGAGTGGGTGCCCTCCCTGGCTCAGCCGTCTGCCAACCATGAAGTACTCATTGCGCTTCTGCTTCCTCTCGATCGCCATCCTGCTCATCTTCATCATGTCCCTCCTTTTCACCTACTCCCACCACAGCACTGCCTACCTGGACCCTGGAGGGCTGGGTGGCATCCGCCAGGTGAAGCTGGTGCCTGGCTACACTGGCATGCAGCGGCTCAGCAAGGGGAGCCCATATCCCTGGGGCTGCACCTGCCACCGCTGCCCAGCCAACAAGGCTGAGGCTGCTGACTGGTTTGATGGGCGCTATGATGGCACCGTGTCCCCAGTGTGGACCAAGGACAACATGGACCTGCCACCCGACGTCCAGAGGTGGTGGATGGTGAGCAAGGGGATGGGCCCCCTCATGGGTCTTCCACACCTCTGGCACAGGGGGCACAGCTTTGTCCTCCACTGGCTGATGACACCCCACCCTCCTTCTCCACCCCTTGCAGATGCTGCAGCCCCAGTTCAAGTCCCACAACACACACAAGGTCCTGAGCAAGCTCTTCCAGATTGTGCCGGGCGAGGATCCCTACCGCTCCCGTGACCCACGCCGCTGCCGCCGCTGCGCCGTAGTTGGCAACTCGGGCAACCTGCGAGGCTCTGGTTATGGGCCGGAGATTGACAGGCACGACTTCATCATGCGGTGAGGACAGGGGACCTACTCAGCCCCACAGCCAGCACAGAGGCACAGGGTGATGCTGGCAGCACCGGTGGGTGTTGAGCTCCCATTGGTCACTTCAGAAGCATCTCCAAGTCTGGAGGTTCCAGGAGGTTGTCCCTGCTCCGGCTGCTCAGTCAAGAAGCCCATCATGGGTTCTGCTGGGTGCTGGAATGGGTCCAGCCCTGCCACATCCCCTGGGCTGAATGGGGGGACCACCAGCTCATCCCAGCACCCTGAGCATCAGCAGGCTGGGAAACTGCCCCTTGGCAGCATTTAGCAGGTCACAGGGAACACCTGTGTCATCTGCAAGGGACAGGGTGGCTGGGGAGGGGGGTGTCACCTTCCCTGCTCTCTCCCCAGGATGAACCAGGCCCCCACAGTGGGTTTTGAGGGTGATGTGGGTGGTCGGACCACGCACCACTTCATGTACCCTGAGAGTGCCAAGAACCTGCCTGCCAATGTCAGCTTTGTGCTGGTGCCCTTCAAAACCCTGGACCTACTCTGGATTGCCAGTGCCCTCTCCACTGGCCAGATCAGGTTGTAAGTACCCAGCTGGCACCAGCAGCACTGGACTGGTCACTCACCTACCACAGGGGCATATCCCCTGGGTTACTCCCTCAGTTCCTTCCTCCCAGAGCATCCCAACGGCTGGCAGCTGAGCCTGGGATTGGACGACATGGGACCCCCAGTTGCTCACCTGCCTCTCCACTTTCTTCCCAGCACGTATGCACCTGTGAAGCCTTTTCTGGGGGTGGACAAAGAAAAGGTAAGGAAGGCTCACCCCTACTGCTGCGATGAGCACCTGTTTGGCCATGGCCCCTGTCACTCCATTGCCTCTTGGAGTCTTGGTGCTCCTTCCCGGGGTGCTGATGCTGAAGGGAGTGTGGACAGCTCTAGCACTAACCCCAGTGTGTTCTCCCAGGTGCAGATCTACAACCCTGCCTTCTTCAAGTACATCCACGACCGCTGGACAGAACACCATGGGCGCTACCCCTCTACCGGCATGCTGGTGCTCTTCTTTGCCCTCCACGTCTGTGACGAGGTGAGTGATGGCTCCTTGGGGTCCTCCTCTGGGCTGCTGGGTCCTGGTTGGCACAGGCTGTGGTTGCTGGGACCCTGAACCTTGCGGGGTTAAGGAGGATGGTGGCTTCTTTGGGACAAACCACAGCAGTTTCACTTGCTCCAGTTGCCTGACAACTGGATGGGCAACCTGCCTGACAATGGTGATGAGCACCCTTGTGCTGATGGGCACCCTTGAGCAGTGCAAAGGCTAGAGGAATGTAGCATCAGTGCGGCAGATGCTCAACCAAGGGGGGTCCCCAGCCCGTTGTGGGGGTCAGGGCTGGCTTACCCCCCTCCTCACTGCTGCAGGTGAATGTCTTCGGGTTTGGTGCTGACAGCCAGGGCAACTGGCACCACTACTGGGAAAACAACCGCTACGCCGGAGAGTTCAGGAAGACGGGAGTGCATGACGCCGACTTCGAGGCGCACATCATCAACATGCTGGCCAAAACCAGCAAGATCGAGGTGTACCGGGGGAACTGAGCCTGCCCCAGCTCTTGGCTCTCCCCAGGGCATCGGCTGGGCAGCACAGCCCCATGCCACCAACGGAGCCAGCCCAGCCATGCTTGGTGCCTCCAGCAGCCAGTCAGGTTCAGAGCTAAAGGAGACTTTTTGGTTTTTTTTTTTAATTATTATTATTAAGAAACCTGGATAAAAAAGGATTTGTAAACACAATCAGTGACTGACAGCAGTGGCGGCCACCTCGCATCTCTTTACAGTCAAACCAAATGCTGCTCTTTTTAAAACAAGAACCCCCTACCCCAACCACCAAAGCCCGGTGACTTTAGGGAACACTCGATCATCACATCTGGGCAGAGGGAGACCTGGTGGCTGAGCAGCTTTGCCAGTGGAACCAGCTGCTTCTTTCTTCCTTTATTTTGATATGGGATTTTTTTACCCACCTGGGGCAGCTGCTGCCATCGCTTCCCTGGGGAAGGCTCCCTCCCAACACACACAAGTACATCCTGATGTAGCTGCATCACATAGACCCATCATGGGGAGCTGGTGGCCGTGGGAAGCTGACCATCACTGATGCTCTGCTGGGGGCTGGTGGCTGCTGGCATGGCCAGGCTGACAGATGGAGAGGAATCCCGGCTTTGGGGCTGGGCATCTCTATTCCTCTACCCAGGGAAATGGAGAAGGGAAGTGCCTCCCCAGAAATGGAATCAAAACCACTTTATTTGGGTCAAACAGGCAGATGGGCTGTTTTTTTGTTGTTTTTTATTAGGAGATGCTGGAAAACTCAAGAAAAAGGCAACCATGGAAAAAGTCCCCCAGAGAGGGACCCTCTGCCTACATGGTCGGTGACAATGCTGGGTGCTTCAGCATGGTGGTGGCACAAGCACCAAGGTGCCAGGACTGGGGCAGAGGATGCAGGACCAGAGCCCTAGTTGAAATAGTTTGAGGAACAATCACCATGGGTTTTTTTTGGGCTTGGAGATATTTTTTTACCCTTTTGTATCAGGCTTTCCTGAAGCAGCCTCTTACCTGTTTCTTTGCTTTGGTTTGGTCATTTTTCAGGGTTTTCTTTTTTTTCTGAGGTTTCTTTCTGCAGTCGTGAAACACAAGGGTTTGGGTCACCTGGAGCAGGCACTGAGCATCCCCTGGGCTGGGGAAATTCATCTTTTCTGTGCACAGGGCTTTAAACCCCTGAGTTTCATGGTGGGTTTTGGTGGAAGCAGTGCTGCCCCAGCATGAGCAGCCCATCCATGACTTGCAACTGCTGCGGCCAGCCCCAAACCCCACTCTGAACCCTGGGACACAGAGGCAGATTGCAGAGAGCCCAGGTCTCCACCTTCCTGGATTGGTTTCCCCCTTTTTTTCCGCGGAGGAAAACTAAACCCCACAAAACCACAAGCAATGAGTGCCTTGACCATCTCCTGTTGGCTGCACCAGGCTGTGCCCACTCCTGTACCAGCAGCGGGGACTTGGCTGATTTATCTAGCAGTCAGACCCACTTCCCTCCTCGTGCAGGGCTGACTCTCGGCTGGGAAGTGCTGCAGGGGGACACAGACACATACAGGTCACTATTTGGCTGGAGAGGCCAAATCCAGCTTGATGAGTCTGACCATGCCCAGGGCCAGGCAGGACAATCACAGGGTGAGCAGAGGCGCTGGGTACCAAACCCACTGGCAGCACAGTGCTGGTGTCTGGCGTGCTTGTGGCTCCTTGCTACTCTGACAGTATTTTTGAGGGCTGATTTCCTTCCCCTTCCCCCTTTTTAAACAGTTATTGTTATTTAAGCTGTCCCACTAGGACTTGAGTCTTCTGTTTTTCTGGCAGAGCAACCACCAGCCAGGTGCAGGAAGAGGATGCTGCACAGCCAGCGGGGAGCTGTTGTGATGAACACCACTGTACTGTACATAGAAGAGATGTCAGGCAGAGGCTACAGGCAGGGAAGAAGGGCCAAGGCTTTGTCTTCATCACATGGTGCCTGATGGAGCACCCATCACCTCCCACCCTACCGGGAGTGTGAGAGACACCAGTGTTCTGAGATAGGGCTGGGAGCAGGTAGTTGCCTTTGCCTGTAGCCTCTGTGTACATGGAGATTTCTGCACACAACTGTCTTAAAACAACTTTAAAAAAAAAAAAAACAAACAATAAAAAAACATGCATCAGAACTGCTCTGTGTTTTCCTTCTAGTAGCCCTGCCTGCTAACATAGAATCATAGAATCAACCAGGTTGGAAAAGACCTTTAAGATCTGTGAGTCCTCCAATTCTGAAACACTGAAGTGGGTTTTCTTCCCTCTGTTGCTTTCCTTTCCAGACATTCCATCTTCTAAAGGCAAGAAGACAGAACAGCTTTGTGAGGACTGTCACATTTACAGAGCACCCTGTGCTCTCTCCAGGCCACCACACTGCTTTGTCTGTACCAGGGTAATGGGCTTGGGGTGGAGGACAGTGGGACTGAGGATGCACCAGCCCACAAACACCAACCAGAGCAGCAAGAAGCAATTCCTGCAACGACACCTCCAACAGATCCCTCGAGAGGAGGCAAGACACCGATTTAGAAATGTGTTTTAGCTCAAGACACACTATATTTCAATCATAGAATGGTTTGGGTTGGAAGGGACCTTAAAGCTCATCCAGTTCCAACCCCCTGCCACGAGCAGGGACACCTTCCACTTCAGGAGGGGAGGGAAAGGGAGCAGGAGGGTCGGTGGGGCGGGGAGGATGTCCTGCTCTCCTCTCTTCTCTCTGCTAGGGCTGCTGCTGGGCTGGACATCAGCCACCAGTTGTGATGTGCACCCATGCAGTGGAGCAGGAGCTGGCCTGGGTGCCCAGCAGCAGAGCCCTGACACCATTGCTCTGGCCAGAGCCCACCATTAGGTGATGCCACGGCTCACCTAGACCCTGCATCTGTGTCCGATACAGCTCTTCTGACCCTCTCTGGACCCTAAAAAAGAGGCTCCAACTCCCAGCTCCCACTACCAAAGGCTGGACCCTGCGACAGGCCCAGTGTCCCGGCAGGATACCATCCAGATGACCAGGGGATTGGAGCCTGAAGGACACATGAAGCTCCTGTGCAACAAATCACCCACTTCAGGGGTAGTTAAAATGCCTTTTTAATAACATACAAACCCAGCAACATTTAGGCCAACCAAAACATGAAATGAAATAAAGCATGAAGTAAATGCAGTCTATATAACAACATGGTCTCAGTGGAGAGCAGTAAACTCACTCTGACTTGTGTGGTTGGAAACAACTGTTCACGTCCTCCACCATGGGGTTTAGCCATCAGAACAGCTTTGTCTCTCCCAAACCCCTTTGAATCCAAAACTGGCAGAGGTGAAACCACGGCTCCTCTCAAATGCAACCACCTGGCGCAAGGTTTCTACAACCCCAGATCTCAAAGGAATAAAAAAGCATCACCAAGCTGCTAGAGATGATCCGTGGGTGCTTGCCTGCCACGATACTGCAAAGGGAGAGGGAAATGGCTGAAGTGGACAGGGAACCACACTACTGAAGTTGTTCCTTGCTCTTTCCCACCTCAACTACATCCATTGCACAACATTCACAAGCATAAGGCACTAGGAAAATGTTTTCACAGGTTCAAACTTCAGTTCTTAAAATTTCAGCAGCAGCACACTTCAGAAGTCCTCCAAGCCCTTTAAAATCTCTGGAGATTTATAAAAGCATGAAGGGGCTTTGGACACGTATTGGCGCACGCTGATAACCAGAAGCAGTGGTGGAGAAGGGAGGTACTGGTGCAGATGGCAGTCTCCTCTCAGGAGACCTGCCCTAGGTGCCTGTCCAAGAACAGGGAGCCCTTCTCCCACAGAGTTCAGGGCTCCTGCAACACAGCTGTGTATGCAAGAGCCATCACACATACACAGCTAGGACAGAGCAGAAAGGGACAGAAAGGACTTTGCCTCAGGAGCAGCAGCAAGGAGTTGATGAGGACCAAAAAGGGGTTTCCCCAACCCCTGCTGAAGATGCTGGAAGTGTCACCATCATTCAGCTGCCTGCCACTGGTCTGGAACCAGCTGCAGTCACAGCACATGTGTGCTCCTTCCCCCAAATGTGACTCAGGTCGCTTCTCTGGCAGTGTAGCGTGTCATACCTGCAAAGCAGTGCTTTGTTTTGTGTGGTAGTTTGGAACCAGGCTGACATCAGGAACCTAACAGAGCTTTGAGACAAATGGGAGATGGGAAGTCTCAGAGTCATCTTGACAAAGGATACAGGCAGCAGAAGATCCCTCTGCTCCCACTTCTCCTGCAAATGTCAGCTGGTACAGCAGGGAAACATTCAAGCAGAGGATTCTGCTCCCTTTAATGCAATGGGACACTCACAGAATACTCTACACCAGCCCAGGAAGAAGAAAACCCATGAGAGCCAGAGCGATACAGTGAATAAATTCATTTGGGGGGGAGCTCCCAGCACTTTTAGTTGAGTTCAGTAGGAATTCCAGGCTCATGCTAGCAGCACACTGCAGCTTCCACCAACACTCAGAAATACCTTCTCAGAAATACCTGCCAAGGTTTGGGTCTGCTTTGCATGCTCAGCACACAGCTTTTCAGGAGGAATAAAAATCAAACAACAGGCACAACCAGGGCCCAAACACCTCATCTCAACCTTTAAGGCATCTACAAATATTTAAAGTTGGTTTTCCTCTCTCAAATACAAACTCCTCTTACTGAGAGGTATAAGCATGCTACAGTCATGATACTTAAAGGAAGTTTAAAGTGCAAAGAAAATTTATGAATGCTTTTTAGAGACAGCTTGAAGTCATCTGCTGACACCAACCCTCTCCTTCCCAAAGCCCTGTTCCCTGACCAAATGCTTTTTAAAGATAAAAATCCAATCAATCCATTAAGGAAAAAGTAGTTTAAAACAGAAAAGCATCCTGAAATGGGCAGAAATTAACCTGACCAAGCATTGGAATAAAATCACTTGGGAAGACAAATCTGAAGGTTGTGAATGTTTTACTGGCACAGGTTGCCCAGAGAAGCTGTGGCTGCCCCATCCCTGGCAGTGTTCAAGGCCAGGTTGGACGGGGCTTGGAGCAACCTGGTCTAGTGAAAGGTGTCCTTGCCCGTAGCAGGGGGTTGGAACTGGGTGAGCTTTAAGGTCCCTTCCAACCCAAGCCAGTCTGGGATTCTATGATTCTCAGCAGCCAAGCTTTCTGTCTGAAATAAAAACGACTTCTGCCCTTGCAAGCAACCTCCCTCCCCCCAAACATAGAAACTTCTACATTGTTTTCATATATTTCTTCCCAAAATGTGACCATTTGGTTAGAGTGTGCTGGAAGGACAAGGGCAGCGATGGCAGTGCTGTGCTCTCCCAGTTACTTGGCAGTCCTGGGGTAATGGTTGGACTTGATCTTAAAGGTCTTTTCCAACCTGATTGATTCTATGATTCTATGAATGTGCCAGAAACACAAGCATCATGAGCAGTCAAGGGAGCAGACTCCCCGCCTCCCCATGCAGCACCATTCCTTTCATTGCTACGAGAAATGAGAGAGGGAAACGTGCTGGAAAATGAGCGGCACCACTGCTCTCAATTCCTCATATTGCTGTTCCCACTCTGCCCAGAGCCATCACTGCCCCTCAGCACTTGCCCAGCACTAAGGCTGTAGAGGAAGATGCTCCCTGAGCTGAGAATCAGGACTGATCCTCTCTCCAACGCTGGGCTTAAGTGGTTGAATAACAGGCAAAGGATCAAGCAGCACTCACGCCTCTCCTTCCACCTCAGCTCAGCCACTCTGCCATCCATCCCCTTGCCTGTTTTTATTTTGCAGTGTCTTGTGCTCTGATGGGCAAAAGGAACTAATGTGCTCAGCTGCCTGAGGAAGGAGATTAGAGAAGTGTTAAGGGGAGTGGGAAAACTCTGACACAGGGAGCAGGCATGTTAAATGGTGGAATACAGAGCAGCCACAAACTCACCTGGGAGTTTGGATGTTGGTATCCACACCATCTGAAAGCTGAAGAGCTTAAATCAATACAGAGAGACAGAGCTAGAGCCAACTTGGCTCAGATGATGAAGCATCAGGTAGAACAAAGAGAAGAGAGGTCCTACAGCAGCACAGGCTGAGTTTGGAGGTGCTGCAGGAACAGCAACATGATCGATGGCAGCTTGAATGCAACAGTGGAAAGAAGGAATCCAAGCTTACGCCAAGACTTGGAGATGCAGTGGAAGCTTCACGTGGCCTCCCCTCCTTGCCACAAAATAATGAGAAGAAACCATCCAGCAAGGCACATCAAATCTGGACACTAGAGTCAGCACAGAGAAAACAAGAAGAAACTAATTCTGGCAAAGACGGATGTGAAAATCCCTGTGACACACCCTTCTGAAACAGAAAACATAATTCCTAAGTAGACTGCTTTAATTTTATCCTCAGATCATTAAATATGAAAAAGAAACTCCCTCTTCTCTAACACCACTTTTACTCAAGCCTCTCAGTACTCACTCAAGGACTAACAAAACATGAGATCTTAGGAAAGGACATGACAAGTGTAAGACAACATAACCTCTGGAAAAAGTAATTTAATGGAAGAGGCTCCTATCTCTTACACAGTTTCCCACTACAGATGACACTGGGACAAGCAAGCCCTTCCCAGTGTATAGGAATGCCGTAGATTTAGATGGATTCACCACCACCACACCAGCAAACCCACATAGATGTTGACTTCTGGGGTAAGAAAAAACAAGCCTACACATGTCAAGTGCATGTCACCCCCAGTGGCCTATCTCCCCACGGGAGATACTGGATTGTTCTTATCTCAACCCGTGGGATTTACATTCTTTCGATTCTCCTCCCCATCCCTCCGGGAGCAGGAAGGAAGAAGTGCGGGGGAGTGAGGAAGCGGCTGCATGGTTCTGAGTTACCAGCTGGGCTTAAACCATGAGAAACAGTCCAATAACTAAGGTACAATACAATACTACTACTACCACCAATAATAATAATGATAAGGGAAATAACAAGGGGAGAGAATATAAAACCAAAAGAGGAAAAGGAAAAGAAAACAATAAACACAAGTCTGGGTCTCTGCTTCTTCCCGGCTTCTTGTGCTCCTCCTCACTGGCAGAGCATGAGAGATGGAAAAGTCCTTGATTGAGGTAAGCATTACTTGGCAACAACTAAACCACTAGTGTGTTATCAGCACTGTTCTCAGACTAAAGCTGAAACACAGCACTGCACCAGCTACTGAGAAGGAGAAAAATAACCTTTACAGCTGAACCCAGGACGACTGGTTTGCAAAAACCACAGCTAATGCCTCTGGTTCAGTGACATCACATCTGTCACGACAAGAAACCACATCCTCCAAGCATTAACAGGAGCCTGGTGACAAAAAGTGACTAGAAGTGGAAGAGATGCAGTTCTACAGAAAGTTCACAGGGTATCTCAAAAATCACAACCTTTTTGCAGAAGGTATTCGCAGCTCTTCACGCCGGGTGATTCTGTCTGCTCTGACAGTCAGAAGAGCGCAGGGTCCATGCAGCAACTTCTTGTTTCTGCCCAAGCCTTGTCACACACGATGGTGGTTATTATTAACAGTTTCCAAACACATAACTCCTCTTGATATGTGAAAATGAGCTACTTGTTGTCTCAGTCTCTTTCATACAAACTGCAAGTACATTATTGACAGAGATAATATATGCATAGAAGACTAGGCAAGGAGGAAAGTTACTGGTTTCACACAGAGCTTTGCTCTTTACTTTGAAGCAATGCATGAATGCAGACAGAAGAGGAAGAAAGCTGTTTCTAATTGAAAGAGCAGCAAAGAAGAATGCTTTCACACCAACACAATGAAAGCACGCACAGAAAACGTTCCAGAGAAATAAAAACAACACTCAGCTGGGACATGCCCATGAAGAAAATTTTTCTATTAAATGCCAAAGAGAACCCAAACTGTTGAGTCTAAGGATGAGATCCTGTGATCGTGTCAGTATGAGAGACTGAACTGAAAACAGACTCTACCATCCATTGTCTCAAAGATTGATATGAGAAGCTGAGATGGGATTCCACAGACCATTGTCTGAGAGATGGGTGGGAGGAGTTAAGACCCCAATGTCCTTTGCCTGAGAGAAGGGTGTGAGGAGCTGAAATGGGACTCCACTGTCCATTGCCTGAGAGATGGGTGGGAAGAGCTAAGACTCTTCCATCCATTATCTCAAGGATTGGTGTGAGGAATTGCTGCCAGTTATCTCAAGAATTGCTACAGATATGCAGTTGAAGAGCTGGCTGCAAGGCCAGCGAAACTGTTCCACCAGGAACATACAGTATGTAACATTAAGAACAGAGGCACCTCCCCAGCACATAATAAAAGGGGAAAAAGGGATTGCTGGTGTGGACACCCACTTCTGACTACTACTGAGGACCCCTGGGGACACTCTCCTCTGATGCTGACTATGGACCCTGGAGTACTCCCACCAGCAAGGACAACTACTATGGACCCCCAGGACACCGCTGGATCCACAATGGTGACTATCTCTCTGCACCCCGAATTCTTGCTTCATTTCTATCTTTTTTCCGATCTGTCCTATGGCTATCCCCTTTTTTATAATAATTTCCTTTTTTATAATAAGACAAGGGGGACACAGAATCACAAAATGAAATATATGCACCTTTAGAATCAGTTTTAAGTAATGTTAAGTTTGATGGCTTTGTAACAGTAGCAATGCAAAATTACTGAGGTGCATAATTCACAGAGAAAAAAAAATAGAGTACAGCTAGAGAACATACTGAGAATTCTTGTATAAGATAAACCGTTGTAGTTGACGCAGTTTTAGGCCCTTATGACCTTAGTACAAAATGAGTGTAAGAAAAACAGGCTAGAAGAACAGGACGTAAGGATAAGGAGTATCTGGAATGGCAGGGGTCCAGGATGGGCTACAGTTAAACTAACTGATAAGAAAGACAGGATGATTGTTATGTCTATGGTGAAGGGGGCCTATAGGGATGCTGGGGAGGGACTCTTCATTAGGGACTGTGGTGAGAGGACAAGGGGTAATGGGTTTAAACTTAAACAGGGGAGGTTTAGATTGGATCTGAGGAAGAAATTCTTTACTGTGAGGGTGGTGGGGCCCTGGAATGGGTTGCCCAGGGAGGTTGTGGATGCTTCATCCCTGGCGGCGTTCAAGGTGGGGTTGGACATAGCCTTGGATGGCCTGGTTTAGTGGGAGGTGTCCCTGCCCATGGCAGGGGGATTGGAACTCGATGATCTTGAGGTCCTTTCCAACCCTTACTATTCTATGATTCTATGAAGCTGATATAAGCACCTACTGGGTACTTCAAAGGCTGCCAGCAGTGATGAAGATTGTTGGAAGAAGTAAACGACCCTCAGAGACCACCACCACATTTTTGTACACATGCGGGGAACTTTCTGGAAAATGATGTAATCCATATGTAGTCTCATGAATAAGTACGTATGCTCCGTAGCTATATAAGGACGGCTTGTGTAGCAACACGGTGACACACGCTAGATGGAGCTATCCCCCATATCTTCTGGTGCCGCAATAAAGAATACCTGCTTGTCAACTTAAAACTTTGTTGGCGAGCTTGTTCCTGGAGTTTTCTCCGAATCAATAATAATTGTCTTTTTGTAATAAACCAACTGATCAATTATGGTACGTGACCTCGTTTGCCTCTTAATTTCACTCTGTGGATCACAAATGAAATAGGTCTGACACTGGGTTTTTCTCTAGTCGGACCTTGACAGTCAGTTTGCACCAGAGAGCACAAGAAAATAGTGACAAGAGACAGCAGAGCTGAGTATTAAGAGCACCTGTACTGCAATGCAAGTTGAAATAATCAAGTAGTAGTATTGTCAGCATGCAGTTGCTGATGAATGAGGAGATTGGCCAGGAGTCCATGAAAAAACACATAGCTTGCACTTTAAATGATTACCTAAGTTAATAAACTCTAATGACTGCTGAAAACAAGTGGTATTTCAATTGAGAAATTAACCATCTGAAGGCTTAGTGATGATGTCCATCTGTAGTCCCAGAAAAAGGCATATTTTCCACAATATTTGTAAATTCAGGAGCTCCCTTTCACTGTGGTTACTGAATTAGGAATGTAAGTGGAGAACTGCAACTTTTCTTTTTAATTTACAGCAGTGAAAAAAGTTTATGATCTTCATTAAGAGGTTCTCAAAGGCTCGAAGACCTGAAGGGTGATGAATAAAGACACTGTCCATATACCCACCTGCATTTGCTCAACTGTGCTATGCTGCAGTCATTCTCATAACCGTCTTTCTCATTAAGCATGCCTGTATGCACAACATGCCCAACTGGCACATCTAGGTCATTGGAAAAGAGATACTGCAGACTCTCCAGGGCCTGGTCTCCTGTGGACTACAGGAATTGAATGGGAGAGTGTCGTGGTTTAAGCTTCTATAAACCCATACAGTCGCTCTCTCACTCACTCCCCACTCTTTCTTCCCTCCGCTCCTGGAGGGATGGGAAGGAGAATCGAAAGAATGCAACTCCCACAGGTTGAGATAAGAACAGTTTAGTAACTAAGGTATAACACAAACCACTACTGCTACCACCAATAATAATAATGACAAGAGAAAATACAAGGGAAAAGAATACAATTTCTCACCATCCAATATCAAGCCCGAGCAAGCAGTGCACCCCCCACCATGCACCCCCACCACCCTTCCGGGTCTCTGTTCTCCGTTTCTACATCCTGGACATGACGTGCTGTGGTATGGAATAACCTCTTTGGTCAGTCTGGGTCAGGTGCCCTGTCTCTCCTTCCTCCCGGCTTCCCCTCCTCCCTAGCAGAGCATGAGACTCACAAAGTCCTTGGCCAGCCTAAACATCACCAAGCAGTAACTGAAAACACTGGTGTTATCAGCGCTGTTCCCAGGCCCAAAATCAAAAACACAGTGCTGCACCATCTACCAAGAAGGAGAAAAATGACTGCTGCTGCTGAACCCAGGACAGAGAGCAAGTCAGATGAGCTGTCTGAGCAGGACATATCCACTGGGGCACTTTAAGATGGCATCAATGTCCTGGCCCCAATTTTTTCAATTTGTAATGATAGTGACAGTGATATCTCAAGTGTAACAGGGTACAATGCTGCCATAGTGCTGGAGGTCAAGTTGTATTCACAGACTAAGCTGGTATTTCTATAAACTGGGCCTTCAACAGACAAAAAGCAATCAATGCTAAATGTGGTAAAGCCTGAATTTGGTCATGCAGCTTGGTTTCCTCTAACTAACCACAATACGACACACAGAATTCTGCAAAAGCAGTCAATAATAAACTAAATGCGGATGTGGAGCTGCTGGAGTGAGTCCAGAGGAGGCCGTGAGGATGCTCCAAGGTCTGGTGCACTTCTGCTAAGGAGACAGGCTGAGAGAACTGGGCTTGTTCAGCCTGGAGAAAAGAAGGTTCTAGGGGAGACTTCGGAGCAGCTTCCAGTGCCTAAAGGGGCTGACAAGAAATCTAGATAGGAGCTTTTTACAAGGACATGTAATGACAGAACAAGGGGGAATGGCTTTAAACTGACAGAGGGGAAATTCAGATTAGATATCGAGAGTGGTGAGACACTAGCAAAGGTTGCCCAGAGAAGCTGTGGCTGCCACACCCCTGGCAGCATTCAAGGCCAGGTTGGACAGGGCTTGGAGCAACTGGTCTAGTGAAAGGTGTCCTTGCCTGTGAGCAGGGGATTGGAACTGGATGCGCGTTAAGGTCCCTTCCAACCCAAACCAGTCTGGAAATCTATGACTAAAGGCCACCTTTACCAGGCCGATACGCTATCACTTCCTAGGTACTTCCACTTATTTCAAACTTGGTAAAAGATGACATGCTGATGACACACACCGCTTCTTTACAGCACTTACTTAACTTTGGAACCGATTCGGAGAAAACTCCAAGAACTCGCCACCAAAGTTTAAGTTGACAAGCAGGTATTCCTTATTGCATCACCGGGAGACACAGGGGATAGCTTCACCTAGCGTGTGTCCTCGTATTGCTACATAAGCCTTCCTTATATAATCACTTGGCATACATATTCATTACGTACAAACATGCATATTCATGAGGCCGCGTATGAATTACATAATGTTCCAGAAAGTTTCCCCGCATGCATACAAAAATGTGGTGGTGGTCTCTGAGGGTCGTTTACTTCTTCCAACAATCTTCATCACTGCAGGCATCCTTTGAAGCACACGCAGTAGATAATGTTTCTACCATCTTAATTGGTTCGGTAACAACGCAGACATAGCAATCATCCTGTCCTACTTATCAGTTAGTTTAGCTGCAGCCCATCCTGGACGCCTGCTATTCTCAGATACTCCCCATCCCCACGTCCTGTTTTTCTATCCTGTTTTTCTTACACTTATTTTTGTACTAAGGTCATAAGGACCTAAAACTGCGCCAAGTACAATGGTTTATCTTATACAAGAATTCTCAGTATGTTCTCTAGCTGCACTCTACTATTTTTTTCTGTGAAACATGCACCTCAGTAATTTTCCGTTGCTACTGCTACAAAGCCATCAAACTTAACGCTACTTAAAATCGATTCTACTTATTTACAAAGGTTTATATTTCATTTTGTGATTTTGTGCCTCCTTGTCTCAGAACCCACAGTATCAAAACAGTCTAGTTTGTAAAAGGTCTTGCTCTGACCGAAATCCAGCAGATCTAATATAAAGAACAATCAAAGGAACAATTCATCAACTGGATGAACTAAGATCTTACACAGACCAACAAGGATACATGAAGCAGGGGAAAATGCAGTCTCACCTTTCCCAGGTGGCACAAAATATATGACTCTCTCAAATCCATGCTTCTCCACCCACCTCTCTCCCTGAGCATCCAGACGGTCGTACAACGGTGAGGTATGCAGCTGGCTGCCAGTCTTGAAGTCCCAAAGGGGAACTTTCAGATCACATGAGGGCTGCAGTGGTCATGAAGATTCAGAATTAGGCAAAGTGATTATCTTTATCCAAACTTTTCTTCCAGATTATCAATACTTACTAATATCTGAACCTTTAATAAAATTCCCTCAAAACAGTTCTGAACTTTCTTTTCTGTTTTGAAAATCAGAAAATAAAAAAAATCAACAAATCAAAGTTGTTAAAACTGCTGCAAGATTCTCTGGGTGGTAGCAACCACACACTCATGATTGCCTGTGTAAGCCCAGCAGATTCCAGTCTAGAAGAAACTAAGTACTCTGTGTTATGCTGACAGAGGGAAAAAAAAAAAAGAGAGAAAAAAAAAAAAGAAATTGGGAAGAGTGGCTGGAAAGCTGTTTGGCAGAAAGGACCTTTGGATGATGATTGACAGAGCTGAACATGAGCCAGCTTGTGCCCAGGCAGCCAAGAAGGACAATGGCATCCTGGCCTGTATCAGCAATAGTGTGGCCAGCAGGGCCAGGGCAGCGATCATCTCCCTGTACACAGCACTGGTGAGGCCGAACCTTGAATCCTGTGTTCAGTTCTGGGCCCCTCACTACAAGAGAGACATTGAGGTGCTGGAGCAGGGCCAGAGAAGGGCAATGGAGCTGGTGAATGGTCTGGATAATAAGTCTGATGAGGAACACCTGAGGGAACTGGTGGGCTTTAGTCTGGAAAGGAGAAGGTTCAGAGGGGACCTTGTTGCTCTCTACAACTACCTGAAAGGAGGTTGTAGTGAGGTGGGGGTCAGTCTCTTCTCCCAAGTAACAAGTGATAGGACAAGAGGTAACAGCCTCAAGCTGCACCAGGGGAGGTTTAGATTGGATATTAGGAACAATTTCTTCACCGAGAGGGTGATCAGATATTGGAACAGGCTGGCCAGAGCAGTGGTGGAATCACCACCCCTGGAAGTGTTAAAAAAACACATAGATGAGGCCCTCAGTGATATGGTTTAGCGGTGACCTTGGCAGTCCTGGGGTAATGGTTGGACTCAATGATCTTAAAGGTCTGTCTTTTCCAACCCAGTTGATTCTATGATTCTAAATCTGGTTTGATCCATTTATACCTATTCAAAATTAGAGTAGCAGTATTTGCACAGAATACTTATATTTATAGATACTTATGGTCTCATGACAATACTATCAAGATAACAAAACCTTTCTTTTTCATGAAACCATATCAACTAGTATTAATTATGCATGATTTTTCCCTGTCAGCACACTATATTGGACACTTATGCTGGGGTAGTGTCCTGGGTTCAGCTGTAACAGTTATTTTTCTCTTTCTTAGTAGGTGGTGCAGTGCTGTGTTTTTGACTTTAGTCTGAGAACAGTACTGATAACACACCCATGTTTGTGGTTGTTACTAAGTAATGCTTACTCCAATCAAGGACTTTTCAGTCTCATGCTCTGCCAGTGAGGAGGGGCACAAGAAGCCAGGAGGAAGCAGAGGCAGGACACCTGACCCAAACTAGCCAAAGGGGTATTCCATACCACAGCAGGTCATGCCCAGTATATGAACTGGGGGGAGTTACCTGGAAGGCCCAGATCGCTGCTTGGGTCAGGCTGGGTATCAGTTGGCAGGTGGTGAACAATTGTATTGTGTATCACTTGGGTTTATTGGGTTGGGTTTTTTTCCCTTTCTCCTTTTAGTTTTATATTCTCTCTCCTTGTTATTTCCCTTATCATTATTACTGGTGGTAGCAGTAGTAGTTTTGTATTATACCTTAGTTACTGGACTGTTCTTATCTCAACCCATGGGTGTTACATTCTTTTGATTCTCCTCCCAATCCTTCCAGGAGTGAGGGGGGGGTTAAAGAAAGAAGTGGGTGGAGTGAGCAAGCGGCTGCATGGTTCTGAGTTACCGACTGGGCTTATACCACGACAGGTAGGCAGCCCACAGCTACAGGGATCATCTAATTCACCTTAAATATTGGCAGTTCAGCCTTTTCTTATTATTTAAGCTCTTCAAAATAGCTCCTCTACCTTTTCAGCCAATATAGAATATTCTTATTTAGAAAGCAAGTTACTCTAATAAATGCTTAGCAACCTCCCTTGTTACCAGTGGGGAGGAATAACTCAAGGATGCTTGAATACTTCTTTATAAATGTTAAGCTTCTAGGCAGGTCATAAACTGCTTAAAATTGAAAATAAGGCAAATATTTCTTACTGAATACTTCTATTGGTTTTGCCTCATGGCCAATGATTTAATTATTTTATTGACATTATGTGCTATTGGTACTCCTGAAAGAGTGGGAAGTATAGATTAGAATGGGAATGTAACACTGCAGAAATTGAACAGGTTAGTTCTCTTGTAACAACTAGAGTGATTTTGTAGCTATCAGAACTGAGAATTGTATTGGAAAGCAACTGCAGAGTAACACCCAGAGTATAAAGTGATTTTTCTGGGAGGAAGGTCAAAGCATAAGGTTTTTATTTCCTACATATAGCAGGGCTAAGAGTTTACCCAACTTCTCTGCTTTCACCTGAACACATTTTGAGTTTAGAATTGGTATTCAAATAATTGCTCCTGTTTTGCTGCTTGTGGAACACTTAATTTAAACCTTGATAAGAAGCTGCCTGTGGAGAGCTATTTGGCTGAGAACGGTCTTGTGAGCAATCCAGACAACTACTTGAAAATTGTGGGGCAGTGAACCAAAGGCTTTGAGGCCTTGCCTGAAGGTTACTAGAGTTCGCGTACCTGCAGAAGTTTGAGAAAATTGGCACGGAGGGTTGCTGAGTGAGATGTGCAGGAGGGAACTGATAACTGCAACCTTGAAACATATGCTGTAATAACCAATCATTAAGCTGTTACTAACACGTAGCTGAGAGATATTAACCAATTAGATATTAAGCAGGATACCAAGTAGAATGTAGGTGGAGAGCACTATGCACGTGGACAGAGGGTCTGAACGAATCCTATTGTACACTGAGTCGCATGAACAATACATGTATCCAATTAGAGTTGTGTATGTTAATGATAGACTAGTAGAATGTCTATATAAACTGAGCTATCTGCGCAATAAAATTGGCACAGCTTGATCATATTGGTCGTTTATGCTGTGTCCGGGACTTCTGCGTCAACAAGTGGCGCCCGAACAGGGACCCTCAGATCGGCATTGGAGAAAACGACGAGACCGACGGGAAAGAGGGGGCAGAAGCCGGCTGAAATCGAGTGCTGCCCCGGCACTCGTGAGTCGCTAGCGCGAAACATTTTGGGAATCTCGCCCTGATCAGGTGAGTGGGCAGGGAAGAGATGGAGTCCACACTGACCAAAGAAGAGTCAGCAGTGGTTAAGCTCCTCCAACATATTCTCTCTATGAGAGCAGCGAGTTATGATGAGCCTGCCTTGAAAGCTTTGCAGTATTGGGCAAAGGGAAAGGATTTAATCCCCTCAGTGGATGCTGCCTTTCAAATCCAAACTTGGGAGAAAATAGGGGCAACGCTGTGGGAAGAGTTAAGTAAAGGATCCAAGGAGGCAAGTAAATACCCCACTGTGTGAAGACTAATTACTGACTCTTTAAAAAATATGCAAGCAGGAGAGCTTTTTCCACCCCCATGGAACAACAAATGGGAAAAAACAGAACCGAGGGACGGGCCAGGGGATACGAATTTGTATCTGCCTTTACCACCTTCGCTGCCCCTGGCCTCCCTCCCCCCAGAGCCCAATCCTCTATGTCATCAAGGGTGGGACAAATGGACAAGATTGTTAGATGAGAAAGTACAGACACTTCATGACGGACTTAGAAATTTACAGCTCTCCGACACGGCTAAGTCAAAGAATGAGATAGTGGAGCCCAAACCCCCCCCCCCCACACGCCCCCCCCCCCCCCGAACCTCCACCAGTTGCTGCTGCGGCTGCGAAGCCTGAGGACGGGGATGAAGGCGATCCTTTTGCCCCGGACCCTGTTAATCCCGAGAAAAAGCCTACTCTCAGATCACCTGAAACCTGCGAGAGAAAATGTTTTAATTGCACTCGATAATGCTGAAACTCCAGAACACATTAATGAGGAGCCTGTGCATTTTCATCAGACTGTTGTTGCTGCTCCTGAAGTTCTGATGCCTGATAATTCTGATGCTGACCTGGATAGTCCTTTTGACCCGAGACCTGTTGATCCAGAAAACAAGCCTGATTTAGATCCCCCAGATCCTCATGATAGATGGCCAGCTATAAAGGGAAAAGTAAGATGGGTGGGGGATGCAGATGTATTGTGTGCTTATAGTCTCTGTGATATTCATGTACTAAAAGTTAGCAAATGTAAGTATGTCCGTGTTTCTATCGACCCTTGCAGACCTGTAGAGATACTGTTGGCCAATTCTCCCGATGTAGGCTGGCCACCTGCATTGGAATGAGTGTGCATTTTGGTCAGTATAAAAGCCCAAGCCTCATGCGATGTGAGGGAGGCAGAGTCTCTGCGGGGACGCCTGCTGAGATTGAGCCTGCCACCTTGCACTGCGATGATGCTTCTCGGAGCTGGTTTCCTGATTGTGTTCACAGGGTCATTGAACTACGTTTTGTCCGTTGGACCATGTAGTGGGAGTAATGATTGTCTGCCTTTTGTGTTTCACATATTGTAATTGCGTGGAGTGTGTTTGTGGGATCCCATGAATGTGTGTGTATGTGTGTGTCTGTTGAGGGCAGACAGTGTTCTGTGTATTTTTTCTTATAGGGTTAATGTAAAAGTTTTTAACGGGTAGCAGATTAGCATTTTGGGTAAGAAAGGGTTAATACAGAGGTGCTGCTGCCGGCAGGAATTTATGGCTGCTGCTCAGCAGGCTGGCAGCTGTAGCTGCTGCTGGGCAGGCAGGCGTTTGTAGCTGCTGCCGAGCAGTCCTGCTTAGTGTGTTTAAGGTAACCTAAGGGAGAATCCAAGCTTTACCAACCTCCACCCAAACAGCACCAGGGTGGCAGAGACTGAAAAGAAAAAAAAAAAAGAAAAAAAAAAGAAAAGAAAAAAAAGAAGAAGAAAAAAAAATGGGTAATGATGCAGCAAACTCCTTGACTGTTAACACTGTGCAGTTTGCTTCTGCACCTGCTTCACATTCCTGTTTCATCAGAATGCCTTTGCTTTAAGGAATCATTTTTAACCTGACTTACTTCTCAATAACTGATAACATGGGGGAAGGGATATATTTGTGTTCTACCTACAGGTCCATGGAGGCTGCCTGCATAGTTTCTCAAGCCTTGCCATGACATGGACAGATGAGCGGAAAAACCCAATGCCTTAGCTACAGGAGCTTGAATATATGTGCATGTAAAGTAGCTCTTATTAGAGGCTGTGATTTTGTGTATAAGGCCACCTGTACTTACTAGCCAGTTGTTAATCATAGAATCATAGAATAGTTAGGGTTGGAAAGGACCTCAAGATCATCGAGTTCTAACCCCCCTGCCATGGGCAGGGACACCTCCCACTAAACCATGCCATCCAAGGCTATGTCCAACCCCACCTTGAACACCACCAGGGATGAAGCATTCACAACTTCCCTGGGCAACCCATTCCAGGGCCTCACCACCCTTACAGTAAAGAATTTCTTCCTCATATCCAATCTAAACTTCCCCTGTTTAAGTTTAAACCCATTACCCCTTGTCCTCTCACCACAGTCCCTAATGAAGAGTCCCTCCCCAGCATCCCTATAGGCCCCCTTCAGGTATTGGAAGGCTGCTATGAGGTCTCCACGCAGCCTTCTCTTCTCCAGGCTCAACAGCCCCAATTTTCTCAGCCTATCTTCATACGGGAGGTGCTCCAGTCCTTTTGATCCAGGATACACCTTATATTGTATGTATTCGTCACTTGTAAAACAGATGTTAGAGTATGCATATTTGCAGCACTGCTAGAAAATGCTAAGGCAAAAGCTAGAAAGATTCTGATACAATGATAATGTTATAAAGCATGTAATGGAACGAATTAAGAGGGTGGGAGAACATCACTGGTGGAAAATTTTCTTTGGCTGGTCCCTCACTGCCACTAGCATCTTCAACATGCTGCTGCACCCTGTAGTGTATATACTGCTAATGTGGGTCTGTATGTGCTTTGCCATAGTAGTGACTTGTTAGTGGATGAAGCAGGTGAACCTCTGCACTGACAACAAGGTGCCAGTATTGAGGTTGGCCAAATGCCTCCTACCAGAGTCAAGGGCAAGACTGGGTTGGCCTCTGTGTTTGCCACCAAGAAGAACCTTTAGCTCTGCTGCTGGCTGCAACCCAGCAGGTGTTGAGTGGTGGGGACACATGCCATGCCAGACCTTGATGTGAGGGATGGCCTCCCCTGTTATCAGAGAACTATACAGGAGAGAAAGGCAGGCCAAGCAGCCTGTGGTTGGCGTATGTTGGAGATACAATCTAGTCCAAATCCCCTGCTCAAGTAGGGTCGTCTAAAGCAGGTGTTATATATAAAAAACACCCAAGGGAAATGTAAGGATTTTCTTCAAACAGTTTGCAAAGCATAATTTGTACAAAAACTTTTAAATTTGTCTAGTTTTGTTTCTCTTCTTACAATATAGCATTTGTGATATCTGACAGCTGATTAAAGGTATTGGAATGATTTTAGTGATAATCTTGACCATAGTTATGATTGTACCTTGTATTTTGTAATGTATTCTTGGTATGATTGAAAACCCAGTAAAACAGCTTTGGCTTACTCAAGAAAAGAAAAGGGGGAGATGTGGATGATTTCTTGTTAGAGAATGGACATATGCCTGCTCTGAATGAAAGCAAGTATGTGCAGCTGGCCATGTAGCAGGGGTAACTCCTGGTTACCTCTGTGCAGCCGACCGTGGAAAGGAAGTAACTCCCAGACAGTTAATGAAACAAGAATGCAGGCCTGGAAGATAAGAAGGAGCTAAGATAAGGAGGTTGCTAAATTGGACTGTAAATCTTGCTTGCTTACAAAAACCACACTTTAAGTTCTCACGAGTGCAAAAGTTACAAGTACTCTCAGAATGGGACTGGTTTCAAAAGTTGTTACAGGGTTGGGGTATTAGTGGTTGGCTAGGAGTACTAATCAAACAAGGTTTAACAGTTTTAATGGTATTGATTATTACTGTTTTAATCTTTTGCTGTTTGTGGAAGTGTATTATCGGTATGCTATCTCATGCTATGAATCAGGTCTGGATTGCTCAAAAACAAAAAGAGGGATTTGTGGAGAGCTATTTGGCTGGGAACAGGCATGTGAGCAATCCAGACAACTGCTTGACAATTGTAAGGTACTGACCCGCAGGCATTGAGGCCTTGCCTGAGGGTTACTGAAGTTCGTGTACGTGCAGAAGCCTTGAGGAAGTTGGCACGGAAAGCTACTGAGAGAGATGTGCAGGAGGAACTGATAACTGTAACCTTGAAACATATGCTGTAATAGTTAACCAATCATTAAGCTGTTACTAACGCTTAGATGAGAGATATTAACCAATTGTATATTAAGCAGGACACCAAGTAGAATATAGGTGGAGAGCACTATGCGCGTGGACAGGGGGTCTGAGCGAATCCTATTCTGTATTTAGTCGCGTGAACGATGCATGTATCCAATTGGAGTTGTGTGTGTTAATGACAGACAAGTAGAATGCCTATATATACTGAACTATCTGCGCAATAAACTTGGCACAGCCTGATCATATTGGTCTGTGTGCTGTGTCCGGGACTTCTGCGTCAACAAGCTATTCCCAAGAGTACTATGAAAATTATTGTAAATAATAATCTGATGCCTAGAAATACCGAAGTTCATAAATTTTACCCAGAAAACCAATTTTTCAGATTTATCCATGAAAGATCATCTCTTAAGGTTTCTAGAACTGATGTTGTTTGCGTTCTTTGTAGGTTTTTTAATTGCTCTTGCAACTGATGTTTGAGAGCATTGATTCTGTTATGCAGATTAGTATCAAATGCCCCTTGAATATGTTTTTTAACTATATCCCACCCATGTATAGACTGCTTCCAAGGTAACGAGGTAACACACATATCCTGCTTGTGGAATCCCCAATCACATTGTAAAGAAACATGTATACACAAAGGTTCTTGTTTATCTCCTAACCATAATATTTCAGATTCTTAAGCATCTAAATGAATCATTATCCCTTCATGAATGGTGGTTTGAATACAAAGTTCATTAGTGACATTTTGCAAAGCTTGGCTAACAGTGTGAGCCGTTTGTACTGATTCTGTTAATGATGCAATAGGAGTAGACGCAGCAGCTAATATTACGATAGCCGATATTATAGCAAATAAAAGCCAACCTATAAAATGCTTAATTCTATGCTTTCTGTATTGAATATCTGTTTGTAACAATTGAACAAAATGATCCAAGCCTCCTTCACTTTCCCATTCTCAGGTGAGATTCACTGGTAGCCATGCAGAAGCTCTTCGCTTAAAAGGTATGATACTAGCATTGTCCATGACATCAATAGAAGAAATGCATGTCTTAAATATTATTTCTTTTGCTTTTATTTCATAGGTTAAGTTCCCTGAATTAATAGTTAAGCCCATTGCAATTCCCAACACATACGGATGTGCAGTACAAATACGTGATTGATTCCAGGAATGTATATGATGTGTTATATTAGTAGTATTGTGTATTCTAAATAAATCAGCTCTTGTAACATTAATAAAAAGGAGGGCCAATCACCACATATTAGTTTTAATGTTTGAATGATTGTGAGCTGCAGATAATTGCAACACAGGGCCAGATAGACCCCCATTATGCCAGATTAAATTATGAAGAGTGCCATTAGGAACCCAATCAATGACTTCTCCTGCTGTCCAATTTATCATTTGGGGTTTCTCCCCCAGACAGGGTTTCCATTGAACTTGGAGTAATGATTCATATACTTTCAGGGAACAAACAGGCAAGGAGGGCTTTCTTGTATAATTAACATAACCACCCACTACTCCAGGAAGTATTATTTCAGTAAAATTAGTCCGATCTCAAATAACTTGAACCCCTATAACATGTGGCATACCAGTGAATCCTACATACCATTTGAGAGTTCAATTTGTTCTATATTTGTTAATGCAAATCAGAGGAGTCTCCCTATAAAATGTAGCATTTTTCAACATTACATTGTCACTTAAATCACTAGGACTAGGAGGAATCCATTTTCCACCAAGCCATGTTGTTTCTTCGTTTAAAATTGGTGTTTCCCCGTCCCACCATGTAACAGGTCGGAATATTGGGGGATGTGCCCAATATACTTGTCCATTACCCATGGTCACACATGATAGAACAGACATTACAAAGATTTCTGTCATTGTCTTTTCTTTATGTTGTTGAGTTCTGGGGCTTTATGCATGTCGTACTTTAAGCCAAGCCGGCAACCCAGAAACCAAGCAGCCACTCGCTCACTCTCCCCCTTTCCTCCCCTCACTCCTGGAGGGATGGGGAGGAGAATCGAAAGAATGTAACTCTCACAGGTTGAGATAAGAACAGTCCAGTAACTAAGGTATAACACAAACCACTACTGCTACCACCAATAATAATAATGATAAGGGAAATAACAAGGGAAGAGAATAAAACCACTCACCAAACGCCAACCGATACCCAGCCCAACCCGAGCAGTGATCTAGCCCTTCCGGGTAACTGCCCCCAGTTTACATACTGGGCATGACATGCTGTGGTATGGAATACCTCTTTGGTTAGTTTGGATCAGGTGTCCTGCCTCTGCTTCCTCCTGGCTTCCCCTCCTCCCTGGCAGAGCATGAGACTCAGAAATTCCTTGGTCAGAGTAAACATTACTTAGCAACAGCAAAAAACATTGGTGTTATCAGCATTATTCCCAGGCTGAAAGTCAAAACCACAACACTGAACCTGCTACTAAGAAGGAGAAAAATGACTGCTACTGCTGAACTCAGGACAGTATGTTTCGCTGGCAGCCAGTATGGTCCTGTTGATAGCTGTACACAGCCGTATCCTCTACCCCATGTCAGCAATGGCACTGGTCCTTTCTACTCATTATCATGTAGGTCTTTATATAGAACCGGTGGTTTGGGCAAGGAATCGTCCATCAGATGTTGCAAGCGCTGTAGTGAGGAAAGAGAATCAAAACTAGACAAATTTAAAAAATTCAAACATAACAGGCTTTCTCTATACGGTCTTGTGGGGTTAACCCTGAACTCCCCCTTTTTTGTTTTATATATCTACTATCAATACCTGCTGTATAACACTACCATCATATTAGAATCTTTCTAGCTTTTGCCTTAGCATTTTCTAGCAGCTGCTGCAGATTTGCATGCTCTAACATCTCTTTTACAAGTGACAAATCCATACAATACAAGGTGTAGTTTCTTATTAGCAACTGGCTAGTAAATACAGGTGGTTTTATACACAAAATCACAGCCTCTAATAATAGCTACTTTACAAGCCCACATATTCAAGTTGTTACTTTTCAGTTGCCCCCAAGTGATGCTTTGCAATCATTAATTTTTCTCTTCCTCTATCTCATTCTGCTCCGGGTATTTACGGTCAGCTCCTGTAGCTGAGGCATCAGGTTCTGCCACTCACCTGTCCAGCTCATGGCAAGGCTTGACAAAGTTTGCAGGCAGCTGCCATGGACCTGTAGGTAGAAGGACACAAATATACCCCCTCCCCCAGGTTATCAGTTCTTGAGAAGAAGACAGGTTAAAGTGATTCCTTAAAGCAGAGGCATTCTGATGAAAAAGGAATGTGAAGCAGCTGCAGAAGTAAACTGCACAGTGTTAACATTCAAGGAGTTTGCTGTGTCATTACCCGCAGTTAAAGGGCCAGGCAGGTTGGAAACGTAAGCGATGCACTGGCTCCTTCCTTTTTCATGTCTGCCTCGTCTCAGCTTTTTTGTTAGTTTTTTTGGTGTTTTTTTTTTTTTTTTTTTTTTTTTTTTCTGCCACCCTGATGCTGCTTGGCTGGCGGCTGGTAAAGCTTGTGGTTGTGCTACCCCTCTCGCTTTTTCAGTTAGCAGTTCTTGTTTTGACCGATCTGTCTGTTCCCCCAAGTCTTGGATTCACTCCCAGGTTACTTTAAACACACTAAGCAGGGCTCTTCCCATGCACCCAGCATGTTGCAGGTGATCTTTAGGCTTTCTTTGTGGTGTCTCTACAAACTGCCCCAATATTTCAGTAGAGGGCTTTTTTTTTTTTTTTTTTTCCAAGTTGCTTACCTACAAAAGCCAGCCTGCTGGGCAGCAGCTATAAATACCTACAGGCAACCACACTTCTGTATTAACCCTTTCTTGCCCAGAATGTTAATCTGCTACCCATTAAGAACTTTTACGCGAACCCAACAACAAAGCATATGCAGAACACCATCTGCCCTCAACACACACGCACAAGGGTTCCCATAAGCACACTCCACACAACTACAATATTTGAAACACAAAAGCCAGACAGACAATCATTATCCCCACTACATGGCCCCACGTACAGAACGTGATGCAAGGACCCTGTGAAGACGATCAGGAAACCAGCTCCGAGAAGCATCATCATTGCAGTGCGAGGTGGCAGGCTCAACCTTAGCAGGCATTCCCATGGAAGCAATGTTGACCTGGGTGGTACGAGGTTCTGCCTCCACCACATTGCATGAGGCTTGGGCTTTTATACTGACCAAAATGCACACTCATTCTGACACAGGTGGCCAGCCTACATCGGAAGAAGTGGCCAGCAATATCTATAAAGGTCTCCAAGGGTCGATAGAAACATGGACATATTTGTATTTGCCAACTTCTTGTACATGAGTATCACAGAGAGACTGTATCAAATGAGTTGTATATGGGGCCCCAAGTCCATGGTCCGTCACCGTTCACCTGATATCTTTGATAAGAGCATACGAAAGACCTTCCCACCACGGGTCTTGATCCGGCACATACACCACTGGGAAAGCACACAATACATCTGTATCCCCCACCCATCTCGCTTCTCCCTTTACAGCTGCCCATTTATCATGAGGATCTGGGGGATATAAATCAGGCTCCTTTTTGCGACCGCGGGGGAAGCAGGCAACGCAAACCAGTATGGTTGATAAAGCAAGCTTTGTTTATTTATTAACAGCAATGGTCTTATATAGTATCAGAGTTATATAAGTTTGTTATTCTATATTATGATAGGTTGCTAACAAAATATTGCTTCTATGTGATTGGTTATATTTAATTCAGTCTTTTCCTGCTTGTGGTCTTCACTTCCGCATTCTACTTCCCTTTTAGGGGCCTTCGGTGTTTTCCCTTCTGTTCAAGGGCAATGTGTCCTTGCTTGTGATAGGCTCTCAGACTTCGGTTGTCATGACTTTTGATGTTTGTTAGTGAGCCTTGGCGACGGGCCTTGACTACACTGTTACTTGGTCAAAACAGAGTTGTGACAACGAACCATTTCCTTGCTCTGAGAGCCATTCTCCAACAATTCCCCCTTTTTCTTTTTGCACTAATAACACATTGTTCATGGCCTTCATGGCCATAGACTTAACACAAGATATAATGCACCCAATAATCAATAATCCTATTATAAGCACAATCAAGATAATAATTCCTTGCTTAACCAATTCTCTTAACCATCCTGACAGACCCCATCCATTTAATAATGTGTCTAGTGGACTTTGCCATTCTTGCAGTTTTTTCATGTTATTGTTAAGTCGTCTGATCTTGTCATGTATGGATTGGGATTTATCAGTAAGGTTAAAACAACACATCCCTTTGTTACACTGTTGACGCAAACAGTCTGCAACGACTGGGTCTTGTAAGACCATCACCTTGGTCCACAATATCCCTTCAAACTCTTCACAACCATGGCCATGAGCAAGCAATAAAAAATCAATAGCGGCGTGATTTTACAAGGTAGCTTTCCTTATACTATCAGCTTCTGTAGCAAGATCATACAAAATTTTTGAAGTTATATTGATTTGTTTTCCTGCTCAACAAGTCAGGGCTTTAATCACTAAAGCATTGTGTATTGAGCTAAGAGATGGTAAAAATAAAGCAGATGCAACTGTTGCTGATGTATCCCATAAGGTTACTTCGTCAGAGTAATTTTCATTTAAGACTTGTAACGCTCTTTTTAATCGGTGTTGTCCCTGATTAATCTGAGAGATCTGCAACAGTTGATGTTTCTTTGGGGTTATCAAGGCTAATTTCCCTATGTAACATGGTCCACCGAAAGGTTTGCATGGAATACCTGGCCAGGCCCTATCTCCACATATCAAAAAATATCCTGGAGGTAGTGCTTTGGCCCTGGTTTCTGGATATCTGATCTCTTGCATTGAACAATATGACTGGTTATTGTATTTCACATCTAAAGGTGATACAACAGTTTCAACTGGTCCTTTTCCGTTGGACACAGGGCTAAATTTAACACATCCCTCTGCCGGTTCTGAGCTTAATGACATGACATGAAAGGATGGACTCTCTCCCATTTGGCTCACTGGGGGTACTTCGCTCGGTGAGTGAAGAGTCTGTTCCAGCGCCATTTGCAGCGAAGTATGAGACTGAGACAGAATGTGTGTGCAAACTGAGTCAACTTATACTGAGCATCTTGCCATATTTATACAAAATCACACAAGCTATTATCAGACAAGCTATTTTTAGATCTTAACTATTCAGCTGTTATCCTTGTTTTTGTACTAGCTAAGCTTTGATCAGTTCCAACACTATAATTCACATTATCTTTGTTTATTAGCTTGTGTCATCCCGTATGGGTTATGCTGCATACCAACATTTGTTATTCACATCTGTGATGTTTTATGGCTATTCTGGTTACGTCCCTTGCATCTTCGACTGCCTGTATTCCCACAAACATTGGCCAAAGAAAGCCAGTATTTATTTGCTTTCGAATGAGAAAATCCTGACACAGGAAGGAAAACCCAATTAACTTGGACGGTATTACCTCAAGGGTTTAAAAACAGTCCAAAAATTTTTGAAAATCAGTTAGCACTGGAACTAGAATCATGGAAACAACCCACTCAGACGGGGACACTGTAACAATATGTGGATGACCTATTAATTGCCATGGAAACAAAAGAAGAATGTGTCCAGTGGATGGTGGAATTATTAAATTTTCTGGAACTGAATGGTTATCGGGGATCCAAACAAAAGGCTCAACTAATACAAACCTGAGTTTCCTACCTAGGATATGAAATAACAGGAGGACAAAGAAAAATTGGAACCCCTAGAAAAGAAGCCATTTGTCAAACTCCACGATCATCGACTGTCAAGGAGCTCTGGATGTTCCTGGGAATGACCGGATAGTGCAGACTTTGGATCCATGATTATGGTGTTCTGGTAAGACCACTAAGTGAACTGTTAAAAGGAAACCCTCCCTCTTTAGAATGGACTGATTCAGCAGAGGAAGCTTTTAGAAATTTGAAAATAGAGCTAATGAGAGCTCCAGCACTGGGACTTCCAGATGTGACTAAACCCTTTTGGCTATACTCCTATGAAGAACAGGGATTAGCTTTGGGGGTCCTTGCTCAGAAATTAAGACCCTATAGAAGGGCAGTGGTATATTTTTCAAAACAGCTGGATGAAGCGAGCAAAGGATGGCCCAGATGCCTAAGGGCTGTGGCAGCAGTCATGAATATTGAAGAGGCTCGCAAATTCACCTTGGGACAAAAGATTACTGTACTAGTGTCCCATGTTGCATCAGCAGACGTGGAACAGAAAGGAGCCCACTGGTTATCTCCTTCATGTTTTTTAAACTACCAGTCCACTCTTGTGGAACACAATGACATAGAAATTGTGGTCACTAATGTTGTGAATCCAGCATCCTTTTTGCAGGAACAATTGACAGAACCACTAACAAACGACTGCTTGGCCACTATAGAAACTGTATATTTGAGCCGACCAGATTTGAAAGAAAAACCTCTGGAACATGCCGATTCTTAGTTTACTGATCGTAAATTCCTGTATTAGAGAGGCTAAAAGGCTCTGCCATATTCCCCAGTGTATGGGGTTTGTTGTTGGTGCTTGGTTGGGTTTTTTCTTTGTTTTTGAAGCGCTGTTGAACATTAGTGTTGAAAGCAGCTTTTCCTTAGATGCCATTAAGTGGTTCCTTTTCTCTTGCAGCTTTCGCCTTCTTGCGTTTACAGAGGATCACTGATAGGACAACAGCAGAGGTGATAATAGCAATCACTATCACTTCTATGATGATAAAAATTTCTGCTCCATACTCGTATAAGGTATTCCTTCCTATACTGCTCTCTGGAAAGAACGAGGACTTCTGAACACACAAGGGAAACAGATTAAACATGCTACAGAAATTCTGCGGCTACTGGAAGCTGTTCAGCTACCTGAGGAAGCAACTATTATGCATTGCGGAGGGCATCAGAAAGTGACTCTAATCAGGAAATTGGAAATAATTTGGCCCATTTTGAAGCCAAACAAGCAGCTGAACAATCTAAAATCATGTCCTTAATCCCTGATGGCAAGCTAACAATTGAGAAATCTAAGCCTACATATTAAAGAGGATAGAATGTTGACTGAAGATCTGAAAAGACAGGAAAACAAAGAGGGTTCGGTTCAGATACCTAATGGGTGAATTGTAATCCCCTATAACCAACTCTGCTAGTTAGTTCAAGAGAAACATAATAAAACTCATTGGGGTAGCAACTCTTTGTATAAATACTTAGACAAACAAATTGTAGGAAGGAATCTATGCACCATAGTTCAATTAGTGACAAAACAATGTCAGCTCTGTCTTAAGAATAATCCTAAAACTGAAAATAGAAATCAAATTGGGACAATTGGGAGAGGAAGTTATCCAGGACAGCAGTGGCAAATAGATTTTTATGAATTACTGAGAAAAGGAGGCTATCGATATTTGTTGGTGTTAACAGATACTTTTTCAGGATGGCCAGAAGCATTCCCTTTTGGAATAAATAATGCAAGACAAGTATTTAAAACATTATTAAATGAGATAGTACCTTGTTTTGGAGTACCAGCGGCAATTTCTTCTGACCGAGGCTCACACATTAGTGCAAAATTGTCACAAGAAATTAGCAAAAAATTAGAAATTGATTGGCAACTCCATGTTCCATACAGGCCTCAGGCCAGTGGGCAAGTAGAAAAGATGAACCATCTGATCAAACAACAGATTCGTAAAATATGTCAGGAAACGAATTTATATTGGTACCAAGCCTTACCACTGGCTCTGTTAAGAATTCGAACTAAACCTTGGTCGAAAGAGATTAGCCCATTTGAAATTCTATATGGAAGACCGTATCAGTTCCAGTTTAAAGGAGGAAGTCTTCAGGAAGTGGGAGAAGGCTATCTCTTAGAGTTTCTGGTCAATCTGGGAAAACAATTAGAAGAAATAAATAAGAGCATATTAGGGACAAGAGTGAGAGGTTTGGATTATCCGATTCACCCTTTCAGATCTGGAGATTGGGTTTATATTAAGAATTTTTCAGGAGATCCTGTACAGGAGAAGTGGGTCGGACCGTACCAGATATTATTGACCACCTTTACAGCAGTGAAGATAAAGGAACAACCTGCTTGGATACATTATTCAAGAATAAAGAAAGCACCAGAGCCAGAGAAGACATGGCGGATCGAACATTCAGGACCCTCACATATGAAATTGCATCGGTCATAATTTGTACTTATATGAAAATTGGTGTACAAGCTTGGGACCAAAACTTATACCTGAAATTAATGCAGAGTGCTACCAAAGTTGTCAATCGTAGTGACTGTTGGTGTGTGCACAGTTGCCTAAATCAGAAGAAAATCCAAACCTTCCATTAATAAGCATTCCAATTCCCAGCAGTATCTCATGGACAAATTTGTGGGTGAACACTAGCAATCTACGAGGGAAAAGTTAAGACTTGGGATAGTTAATCCTAATCCAAGTAGAAAATATTATACCTGTATACAAAGATGTATCACACCAGGAACCAGAGTAGGAGATTATGTTTGTTTAGATGCCACAGGTGTGGGTAATCATTCAAATTACAATCACACTCTTAATATAGATGGTATCGTAGTTCAGTGGTGGACTATTCCTGAAGGGAAAGGATGGTATTGGTTATGTGGAGAAAATGCTCATAAGACTCTACCCCCCAACTGGAAGGGGGCATGCACCTTAGGTGCTGTGATGCCCAATCTTACTATTATTGACATATATCCTTCTGGAACCTGGGTTAGAAGTTTTGTTAAACGAATCAAGCGAGGGTTTAACCCTATTGCCGAACGGAACACCACGTTTCATAGTTTTGTGAGATGGCTAATTCCATCTTTGGGAGTAAGTGAATTAGAGAAGGCAGTTGTAAATATCTCAGCCACCATAGAGGAAATAGAAAGTAAAACTATTGGTATAAATCCAAACGGAAAAAGAAGAGGTAACTAGACTTTCTAAAGTGGTATTACAAAACCGAGTGGCTCTAGACATGTTATTGGCTTCACAAGGAAGAGTTTGTTCCATAATCAATGAGAGATGCTGTTCCTATATAGATCAAAGTGGCAGAATTGAAACAGATCAGGAGGAAATTTGGAAACAAACTAAAATATTTCATGAAATGGCCAAGGATGATACCTCTTGGGAGTTTGAAGAAATCTGGAAAAAGTTAACTTCATGGTTACCTAATCTCTCCTGGTTGGGGCAACTGGTTGCAGGAATATTAATATTAATTGTTTCAATTTTGATTACTTGTGTTATGATACAATGTTCCTTCTGATGTTGTAAACAATCTATGATAAATTATGAAGATTGGAAAAGAAATTAAATCAAGCATCAAGTAGGAACAGGAAAATATTTCAAAAAGACTCTAGATGGTAATGGTAGCATATGAAATGTTGCAAAATAATTTGCAAAAGGACAGAAAAGGGGGGATTTGAGACAAGGTGGCACAAAATCACAAAATGAAATATAAACCTTTGTAAATAAGTAGAATCAGTTTTAAGTAACATTAAGTTTGATGGCTTTGTAACAGTAGCAATGGAAAATAGCTGAGGTACATGTTTCACAGAAGAAAAAATAGTAGAGTGCAGCTAGAGAACATACTGAGAATTCTTGTATACGATAAAGCATTGTACTTGGCGCAGTTTTAGGTCCTTATGACCTTAGTACAAAAATAAGTGTCAGAAAAACAGGACATGTGGATGGGGAGTATCTGGGACTAGCAGGTGTCCAGGATGGGCTGCAGCTAAACTAACTGATAAGTAGAAGTGACAGGATGATTGCTATGTCTGTGTTGTTACCGAACCAATTAAGCTGGTATAAACATTATCTACTGCGCGTGCTTCAAAGGCTGCCAGAAGTGATGAAGATTGTTGGAAGAAGTAAACGACCTTCAGAAACCACCACCACAGTTTTGTACTCATGTGGGGAAACTTTCTGGAAAAACGATGTAATTCATACGCAGCCTCATGAATATGCATGTATGTACGTAATGAATATGTATGCACTCAATGAATATGTATGAACAGTGACTATGTAAGGACGGCTTGTTTAGCAATACGAGGACAAACGCTAGGTGGAGCTATCTCCCGTGTCTCCCGGCGCCGCAATAAAGAATACCTGCTTGTCAACTTAAACTTTGTTGGCGAATTCCTGGAGATTTCTCCGAATCAAATGGTGTGCTTGGGTTTGAGCTTTGTAGCACTGAAATAGCAAAAGCTATCTGTATCCTAAATTGTAGTTTTGGGAGAACATGCAGAGCTGTTGCCAAAAAGCTGTCTATTGCTCATTCATCATTAGAGGAGAAAAGCGAGGCATAGTTAGAAATGCAGGAGGTGGTGAAGAGCTGACCTTTCCTATGTGCATTAAACAGTAATCTCTCATGAATCACTTTGTCTTGCTTTGTCAAACTCTTCATGTAGCTTTACTTACAAAAGGTCATATAACTCTGCTTACCTCTTCGACTGAAATGCAGACTCATTATTGAAAAAATGAAAAGCAGGTATGAAAATGGGGACTGATTTCAGTAAGATGCTGTCACAGATACTATTCTGAAATTAAAAGGCTTCATATATCAAAGTTCTCCTGTGTCTTGGAGTGAATTAATTGGGTTTGACTTCACTGCTGTTCTTTCAGTGCACTTTTTCAACAGAAACCTCACTATACTGGTAATTATTTTCCCTCCCAAAGCACAGGAGGTATTTGTTTGTTTAAATCTTATATCTCATGGAGAAGAGTTGTTTAACTGCTGCTTGTGTCTCAGTCTTGCTGCAACCCTGCACCTCCTCTACTTCCTGGTTTTGCCTGCCTGCCAGTCCAGAGACAATGCTGGCAGTGGCTGCTTTGTGGCACACAGCTGTGAGTGGAGGACAAATGTCAACTCTGCAATATGTATCAATATTGCTTGCTCATTGACTTGAATTGGGTACAGGATCATAGCTTTTTTTCTTCACATTCAAAAAAGCCAGCATTCAGGTTCTGGGTACTTGTGTAAAGAATGTTCTTGTGATGGTCAAATACAGCATCTCGCTTATTCTGCAGCAAAAATAGAAATCACATGAAGCTACAGGGAAATGACAGAATTCTCTGCCTGGCAAACATAGAATCATAGAATAGTTAGGGTTGGAAAGGACCTTAGGATCATCTAGTTGTAACCCCCCTGCCATGGGCAGGGACACCTCCCACTAAACCATGTCACCCAAGGCTCCATCCAACCTGGCCTTGAACACTGCCAGGGATGGAGCATTCACAACTTCCTTGGGCAACCCATTCCAGTGCCTCACCACCCTCGCAGTAAAAAACTTCTTCCTTATATCCAACATGCAAGTCCAGGTCTATATATTTAGAAGGCACTTGTGCAGGGAGATCTAGATTGCCTATTATCTACTGAAATAACTGGAATATCATAGAGTCATAGAATAGTAAGGGTTGGAATATTGCAGCTTTTGAAATGCAGAATGCAGTGGTCAATATTATAGGCCTATTCCTTCATATATAAAGCCTATATGAAAGAGATATTGAAGTATGTTATCAAAGCTGCTGCTGCTAAATGGTGTGTATGCACATCTAGGCTCAAGGTGAGGTAGTAAGTATGGATTCTGTGTGGGGATTCAGAGAGAATGTATCTGTTTAGTTCTGATACAGGTCTGTTTTCCTGAAATACAAAATTAGCTACTGGCAGTAGAAACAAGCTTGCAGATCTGGATGTTATGAATTGCTTTATCACTGGTATGCTATAGCTCATGGACACTAATAATATAGGATTTGCTAAACTATTTCTTTTGTGGGGGGAATCCCACAGTTTCTTTTTTTTTTTTTTCTTCTCTGCTAAATTAGTGCATTTGAAGAGGGTGAGGAGAAAAGCTGTTGTTTCTATGGAAAGATATTTGAGTCATTTGGTACAATTGTGTAACTGAGAATATCTCAAAATTAATGTACTGGATGAGTGTGGTTCCAGATATACTTTCGCTTTTGAATTTACCTGAACAGGACTTGTTCTGGGGATGAAACCTGAAGATAGGAGTTGATAGCCAAGAGAAGCATCCTAGATAATACTTAGTCCTAAGAATGCCTTTTCTCTTGTTCCTCCAGCTCTCTAGGAAAGGAGCAAATATTGCAGAGACAGGCAGAACTGGAATCTGCACAGAGCCATCTCTAGCTGCATGTTTTCACAGACAAATGCAGCAGACGAGGTAAGCAAGTTCAAGTGAGTCTCATCCTACTAATGCACAGAGGATTCCCTTTCTCTTCTTCCCTTTGAGTGAAGACAGCTTTCCAGTTTTAGTAAGCGCCAAGATTTACTGAACTCAACTGGTGAAGCAGGAGTATCCTAAACATCCCAGGCTTGGCATATTCATGTATGCTACAGAACACTGACATGCTTTTTTGTGCTTCTAAGACTTGATCAAAGTTGCAAGTACAGTTTAGCAGTGGAGTGTTTTGGTTGCTGATGTTGCAGGTTCCTCTGGTTCTGTATTACCAGGCCTTCACAAGCACCACAAAACCTAACTTATTCTCCTCATCTTGCACATAGCTGCATCAAAATAAGCTTTGAGAATCTCTATAGTAAATCTGCAATGGGCCCTGTTAGCACTAATTAGTCAAGAGCCTCAGACTAGGCATGGTTAATATGCAAAACCACAAGAAAACATTTTTTTTTTTTTATTTTGTGTGTGCGTGGGTGTGGGTGAAGGTCAGTCAACCTTCTACTTAAGCACCTTCTGGTAACATGAGACCTGGCCTGGGTGGGCTGTGTGCATGGGCTGAGCAGCTGTGAAAAGGCACCTCTCTCCCCTTAGAATACAAATCACTGAAAATAAATGACTGCTTCCTTTCTGGTTTCTTCAATAGTGTGAGATTTTTGTAACCCATCACAGCTGCTTTTGCATGATTCCTATAAATTGTGGATTCTACTGGTACTTCAAGGCATGAATTGCTGAGGTGAGTAGCTCGAGAGAGGACACCTTCAACACCTGAGCGGGGGGAAGCTCAGCATCCAGGAGCCTCAACTCAGAGTGGCAAGAGCCACCAAGGGAGCCTCAAGTCCTCGACAGGACTTACCCAGGAGCTGGCAGCTCAGCTGATGCGAGCAGCTGACTCACAGGGGGTGGCACCAGGAGGAAGGGCACCAGCCCTGACTGGTTAAAAACCTGCCCCAGGGAGCACAAGTGATCAGGAGTGTGGCAGTTTGTGCAGGATGGGGAGCACTTGCCTTATGACCAGGGCCCGGGCTGGAAGCTCTGCTCTGGCTGCCCCGGCGGTGGCCAGCATGGGCACCCAGACAGAGCCGATGAGAGGGGAGGCTGCAGCCCAGAGGTCGGAGTGTAGAGAGTGCCTGCACTGGTCTCCTGAGACTAGGGTGCAAAATGGGCAGGGCCGTGCTCAGTGCTCCCTGGTGGAGGTCCTCCTGCAGCAAGCGGTTGATCTGCTGGATGCTGTCAGTAGGCTAAAAGATGTCAGGGAAGCTGAGAGGAAGCAGGACTGCTTGCTCCAGGCCCAAACTGTGCAGGAGCCTCATGCATCCACTGTAGCTCATGGAGGGAAGAAGGCCGCTAACCCAGGAAGCTGGGAAACCAAAAAAAAAAGGAGGAAGAGGGCAATTAAAAGCAAGGGGCTTCCTCCTAAATCTGATGTCCCCACCCAGAGCTGCTTTGCAGTTCTGCAGGGGGCTAATGAGGAAACACACTAACAACATGAACAACCGGCTGATGCACTGGTAAAGATGATCACTACTGGTGCTGACAGGAAAAAGTGGTGGGTCATAGTGGTAGGGGACTCTACTTTGAAAGGAACAGAGGCACCCATCTGTCAGCCTGACCCAGTCTCAAGGGAGGTGCGTTGCCTACCAGGGGCACGGATCAGGGATGTTGCAGAGAGGCAGCCTGGTCTAGTAAGTCCCACTGACTATTACCCACTTCTAGTGATCCATGTGGGAGCTAGTGATATAGACAGCAGTAGCCCAGAGAAAATAAAGAAGGACTACAGAGCCCTGGGAGAGGTGGTTAGAGGCTCTGGAGCTCAGATAGATAGTCTTTTCATCAATACTCCAGGATAAAGGGGAGGACCTTAAAAATGCTTAGGAGGATTGGCCAGGTTAATAAATGGTTAGAAGAGTGGTGCCATAGTCAGGGGTTTGGGTATTTAGGACATGGGACTCAATTTGGGAGGCCAGGTCTACTGGAGGCTGGTGGAGCTGGTCTGACACCGAAGGGGTGGGAGGCTTGCCAGGCTGCTCAAGAAAGCTTTAAACTAGGTGTGTTGGGGGAGGGGGGCATTATTCCATCCCAACACACCCAGTCACTTGCCAGCACCTCTAGTAAATGTTCGGAGCAATGTAGAGATATTCCAGCCACTCCAGCCAATGAGCTGGCTTTATTGGCAGCTCGGCTCAGATGCCTCTATACAAATGCCCATAGTATGGGGAACAAACAAGAGGAATTAGAGATGTGTGCAAGTCTACGGGGGTATGATATAATAGGCATCACAGTATAAATAATCATCATCAGTTCTAAATAATGTAAAATCTAGTGGCTTTGTAATGGAAAATAACTGATACCTTGAAGGTAGTTGAGGTAGTTTTAGGTCCTTAGGACCTTAGTACAAAAATGTAGAAAAACAGGATCTGGGGATGGGGAGCATCCAGGACTAGCTGTGAAACTAGCTGCTCAGTAGAAGGACAGGATGATTGCTATGTTTGTAATGTTAATTAAGCTGCTGCTTCAGAGACTGCCAGCAGTGATGAAGATTGTTGGAAGAAGTAAACGACTCTCAAAGACCACCATCACATTTTTGTATGTATGCAGGAAACTTTCTGGAAAATGATGTAATTCATATGTAGCCCCATGAATATGCATGTATGAACAGTGACTGTATAAGGATTGCCTGTGTGGCAATACAGGGACACACGTTAGGAGGAGCTATCCCCTGTGTCTCCCAGTGCCGCAGTAAAGAATACCTGCTTGTCAACTTAAAACTTTGTTGGCGAGTTTGTTCCTGGAGTTTTCTCCGAATCACCAGCGACTGGCCTTGACTTCCCTCCGACCATCATTCCAACAAAGAATGAACTTTGATGAAACCAGATGAGCTCAGCAGAGACCAGGCAAATTCCATGGTGTCATCAGCAGGCAACAATCCAACACTGCACACAGTCTCTCCTGCTCTGAAAGACTGTTACAAGAGGTGGAGCCCGACATCATGGACCGGATGAACTCAGCAGCTTTATAGGGATTGATCCATGCACTAAGGAATGCTATCTCTCTCTTCGTGTGTATGTATATATATATATATATGAGACAGGAGTGATGGTATATTGAAAAACGTGGGATCTGATCATGATATGAATGGCATGGAATAAGGGGTGGATACTGTCCTGGGTTCAGCAGTAGCAATCATTTTTCTCCTTCTTAGTAGCAGGTGCAGTGCTGTGGTTTTGACTTTCAGCCTGGGAACAATGCTGATAACACCGATGTTTTTAGTTGTTGCTAAGTAATGTTTACTCTGACCAAGGACTTTCTGAGCCTCATGCTCTGCCAGGGAGGAGGGGAAGCTGAGAGGAAGCAGAGACAGGACACCTGACCCATTCTGACCAAAGAGGTATTCTATAGCAGAGCACGTCATGCCCAGTATATAAACTGGCGGTAGTAACCCAAAAGGGCTAGATTGCTGCTTGGGTCGGGCTGGGTATCGGTCAGCAGTTGGTGAGCGGTTGTATTCTCTTCTTTTGTTATTTCCCTTATCATTATTATTATTGGTGGTAGCAGTAGTGGTTTTGTGTTATACCTTAGTTACTGGACTGTTCTTATCTCAACCCGTGGGAATTACATTCTTTCGATTCTCCTCCCCATCCTCCAGGAGCAGGGGGAGGAAGCAGGGGGAGTGAGTGAGTGGCTGCCTGGTTCTGGGTTGCCGGCTGGGTTTAAACCACGACAACTATGCACCATGTCTCCTGCCATGAAAGTCTGTTACAAGAGATGGAGCCTGACATCATGGACTGTATGAATTGAACAGCTTTATAGGGATTGGTCCATGGACTAAAGAATGAGATCTCTGTGTGCATGCACACATGTGCGTGTGTGTATACACACATGCACACACACCCCCACACACACAGCCAAGACAAAAGCAATGGTATATTGAAAAATGTGGGATCTGAGAACGTCATGAATGGTATGGAATAAGGGGTGGATACTTTACTGAGTTTAGCAGTAGCAGTCATTTTTCTCCTTCATAGTAGCTGGTGCAGTGCTATGCTTTTTACTTTCAGCCTGGGAACAACTGTGAGAACACCAATGTTTTTAGTTGTTGCTAAGTAACTTTGACCAAGGACTTTCGCCATTTCATGCTCTGCCAGGGAGGAGGGGAAGCCAGGAGGAAGCAGAGACAGGACACCTGACCCAAACTAGCCAAAGGGGTATTCCATACCACAGCATGTCATGCCCAGTATATAAACTGGGGGTAGTTACCCAGAAGGGCTAGATCACTGCTTGGGTCATGCTGGGTATTGGTGGGCATTTGGTGAGTGGTTGTATTCTCTTCTCTTGTTATTTCCCTTATCGTTATTATTGGCGGTAGCAGCAGTGGTTTCTGTTATACATTAGTTACTGGACTGTTCTTATCTCAACCCGTGGGAGTTACATTCTTTCTGTTCTCCTCCCCATCCCTCCGGGAGCAGGGGGAAGAAGAAAGGGGGGGAGGGTGTGAGTGAGCTGCATGTTTCTGAGCTACTGGCTGGGCTTAAACGACAACAAGACTCAAGTAAGAAAACCTCATTAATCTTATTTTCTCTGGGCATTAACAACCTTGACTAGCAAGTTAATTATTTTTCACTTATATAAAACTCTATGTTCATGACAAACAATGTCACTGAAGTGCATGACAGCCCATTAACATGGGTTTTGATTAAGAACTGCAAGACAGAAATAGCCAAGCAAAGACAGACAAAGAAGAAGCCTACTGTCCTAAGCACCTCCATCTCCTCAGCAGTGTCACAAGAAGTTACAGGAATGAAAGGAAAATCTCAACTGAAGCAGACTGGAAGCCCAATAATTAAAAAAAATGTTGAATGAGATCCTTCTCTGAAAGCACTGCTGATCTCCAAGGTGCAACCTAGTGCCTTCAACAATACTCTTTGATAACAGCAGAAGCATGGTAAGTAATTAAACTTACTTATTCTGAACATTTCCAAGATTACTTATACATAGCATCCTGCAAACAGCAAAAGATTGTATTTAACATTACAGTAGCAATCACCCATTGCTGCTACTGCTCTTGGGAACTTCTTGCCAGAAAGCCTTGTGGCAGCAGCCTGCTCCTGTCGGCTGTGGGTATAATGATCTCTTAGCACCATCTGTTGGGAAGCTCAAAGGGATTTCCCCACCAAGTTTTGAATCTGCAACATGACTCAAAAAAACTCAACCAAACAACCAAACAACAAACCCCCCTCCCCCCCCCAAAAAAAAAAAAAAAGAACAAACAGTGTCTACACAGCTCAAATCTAGTACAAACCTCCTGAGCTAGCTGTCAGGTGCCTCCTGGTCTGATGGAGACAGCAGTGCTGCAGCCCCCATGTCGTGGTTTAAGCCTCTATAACTCACTCAGTCGCTCTCTCACTCACTCCCCACTCTTTCTTCCCCCAGTCTCGGGGGGATGGGGAGGAGAATCAAAAGGATGCAACTCCCACAGGTTGAGATAAGAACAGTTTAGTAACTAAGGTATAACACAAACCACTACTGCTACCACCAATAATAATACAAGAGAAATACAAGGAAAGAGAATATAACTGCTCACCACCCGATACCAAGCCCGACCACTAATCCCCAGCCCGACCAAGCAGTGCACCCCCACCCTTTCGGGTCTCTGCCCTCCGATTTTACATCCTGGACATGACGTGCTGTGGTATGGAATAACCTCTTTGGTCAGTTTGGGTCAGGTGTCCTGTCTCTCCCTCCCGGCTTCCCCTCCTCCCTGGCAGAGCATGAGACTCAGAAAGTCCTTGGTCTAACCAAAACATTCTAAGCAGTAACTGAAAACACTGGTGTTATCAGTGCTATTCCCAGGCCAAAAGTCAAAAACACAGCGCTGCACCAGCTACCGAGAAGGAGAAAAATGACTGCTACTGCTGAACCCAGGACACTCCAGCACTTCCACCTCCTTTCATCTGAGCCATGTTCCTGACTACCCCTCACAGTATGCAAGGGCTCCATAAACAGAACTGGTCCTGCAGCTGGCTGTTGGGCCCTGCTGAGTTGAAAGCAACTGTCCAGTGCTGCCCTGAGTCTATAAAAGCAAGAAACAAAAACCATTTATTTCAGGGAAGCTAAAGATTACATATGTTTCTACATGCTTATTTGTGGTAAAATTCCTAGCCTCTGGCTTCAGTAGGAAGGTATCAAAATCATCAAGACAGACCTTCTCTGATAGAAGGGTAATCCTAATCAATCGCCTGCTTTACAAACAAGCAGCAGTATCATACAGCAGCCACTTATTTTGCTCAGCTCAAAGAAAATCTTATTACAACAATACTGTCTTTCTTTCAGTGGGGTGGGTTAGAGAGAAGAAAAACAAAGTTGTGTTGTTCACTAATAGCCTAAGGAGCTCCTAATCAATACCTCCAATCCTAACTCAGACTTGGTTCCCATAGGTAATATTAGATGCAGAAAACTTGTATCAGAGTTTCGTTCCATTGACTACTTTGTGCCTAGTCTGCCTACTTTCCCTTCTATCCATCCCTGGATTAAAATACCCTCCCCTCTCCTCCAGCAGCTCAGCTATCATCTCAATTATCCATCAGATTCAAAAGATTTTTTTCAAGTTGCCTTCTAGCCCCAAGAACTAGTGACCTTCATACACAATCTGAGGGCAAATAGTACAGTTACATTCAATCATCTGGGAGAAGAGGAGCTCTTGGTCTCCCTGAATTTAAAGGCAACACCCCAGTTAATTATAATTTCACCTTTGGCATTTACAAAAGCTACAAAGATGAGACAAAACCCAAACAAGCCAGAAATAGGGATTTCTTACTGGCTGCAGAGCATTTGCACTCATCAACCTTTAAACCCATCACAAATGGCATTAAACACAGTATTTTTTCTTTGCCTGGAGGTAAAGAAAAATAACCCCCTACAGAAAAATATTTTGTATGTTTGGGTAAGTTTCTTCAGCAATTGTCATCAGAAAATGTAATCAGGCAGTCCCCAAATCAAAGGTAAAACGCAAAACAGAGCACAAGCTCTACTGAACTAAATGCTGGCAGGAACTGCCCAGTCAGCACTGCTGCAGGAAGCACTGAGAGGAACCTGGCAGAGCAGAGGGAACAGTGGGAGCAGCACTCTGCAAGCAAAATGGAAAGTATAAAAGGGCTCAGGAGTCAAAACAAGAAATGGGGGATTCACTTAACACAAGCAAATATTCTTCCAGAAGAGATCAGAAAGTGCTGTGCTATTCTTGAGCTTAAAGCTATGTGAGGTGCCCAGAATTTGGCTACAGCCACACACGCAGGCTGAGCTGGGCTTTGTAAACCAGCAAGTAAGGCAGTTTTAAATGATGCCAGGCAAGTAAGGCAGTTTTAAATGATGTCATCTGAACAGAGTGTGTTCAGACCCAATTTCATCTCTGCTTTACCTGGCACTGATTGTCCTCTGGGAACCATCAACTCCCTGTTGTCTGTGAGCTCTCCTCACCTGCAGACATGTGACCTGTGCCCCTTGCAGCCTTTGCAGGAGCCATGACAGGACTCAACTGCAGGTCAGGCTCACCAGCTGCTTCCTCTGTACTAGCATTTGGTATGACAACAGCATCATTGGCAGGAAGAGCTGCAGCACAGCCTCCTCCTTCATCGAGCTCCAGAGCATGGGATGACAGCACACCATGACCAGAGGGCTCTGTAGGAAGAGTGTTGAGGTTCTCTGCAGAGGAACCAGCCTCTGCTTGGCTATCAACTTTCATCGCTTCTTGAGCCATTTCTGCAAAAAGTTTAAGAAAACCAGTACTTGATTGCAAGTGTGCACCGTACTTCCAACCTGGCAGTAGCAAGAATCAGGTGCAGCAGTGAGCAACTACAAAGCCTTTAGAACTCAAACTCAAGAGAAAACTTTGTCCTTCTGCTGCAGAGCTGAAGCATCTCGAGTCAATCACATCCATGAATGGGTATAGCATACATGATATAAGGAAAGCAAGTGCCTGGAAAACATAGGGTTAAAATACTTAACTTAGATCTAAGATAGAGAACAAGGTTTGTGTTGTAAGTCTGTGTTGTGATAACAGAATTTAGTAGTCTTACTAAAAAGAGTGAATTATTTCTTTTCATCCTTCTAATGAGTGAATTCTTTCTTACCATCCTTCTAATTTATCATTTAGTTTGGAGACAGTGATTCTCGAACATCTGCTGGCTTAGGATATTCCTTGTCTGCCCATCCTGTCCTGCTTGCAATAAATTTTGTACGAAGGTCACACTGCTCTAAATCTTTGCCAGCTATCAGAAACTTGCAGATATGGCTGATTGCAGATAATCGTGATTACTGGGGCATCCAACTGTGCCAAAGGTGAAAAGTGCACCGTGAGGAAGACTGCTTACTTCATCTTGAAGACCCCTGCCCATGACCATCAGAGGGCAGTGCGCAAGTGCGCAAGTGCCAAAAGGGAGGAGACTTATGATAATGAGTACCTAAACTAATTGCAATATCCCCACCCCTCTCTCAGGAACCTAATGAATATGCATGTTTGTGTGTAATAAATATCTGCTTGCTTAACCCCTCGGTGTGCAAGTTAGGAGGAGTGATCCCCTTGCACCCAGTGCCGTAATAAACATGCCTGCTTTATAATTCTCCTTAAGTTGTCGAGTCTGATTCCGTGCATCAATTTGGCACCCCAGATGGGACGATCTTTGCTCAGCTGCGGGACCTGCTGAGGACAGACTCCTCTGGGCGCCCCTGAGATTTCTCAGGAGGACTCCCCCACTCACTCAGATCACCGCAGGGGCAGACAAGGACCATCATTAGTGAATCATCAGATATGTTTAGGTGAAGGGGATACCTATAAGTCCAGTCGTCCTACGCGAGGTAAAGTGTGGAGAGCTATTTGGCTGTGAATGGGCATGTGAGCAATCCAGACAATTGCTTGATAATTGTAAGGTAGTGACCCGCAGGCATTGAGGCCTCGCCTGAGGGTTACTAAAGTTTGTGTATGTGCAGAAGCCTTGGGAAAAGTTAGCATGGAAAACTACTGAGAGAGATACGCAGAGAAGGAATGTTAACTGTAACCTTGAAGCATATGCTGTAATAGTTAACCAATCATTAAACTGTTGCTAGCACTCGGCTAAGTGAAGTTAACCAATCAAGTGTTATCGAATGTTCTACTGTTCTGAAACTTTCCTATAAAAGGCACGATTGGGCACAATAAATTGTTCAGCGTTGATCACATTGATCAGTATTACGTTGTTCCTTAATCCCCCGCAAGTGGCGCCCGAACAGGGACCCCCAGATCTGCCTCCTGAGAGCTGCTTCGGTGGTGAAGATCAGCGCAGACCTGACGGGTGGGAAGCCGACCGAAAAGAAGCTGGCAGCAGTATTGCCGAGTAGAGGGAGCATGGCCGTGCCGCAGGAGAAAAGGGTGTCTCCGCGAGAAAGTGTCCACTTCGATAAAGGCAAGTGGCGGTCGGGGAGGAATGGGGGCGGCTCAAACTAAGGAAGAGACAGCTGTCCTTAATCTCCTCCAATGCATCCTCTCAAGGAGAGGGATTAAATATGAAGAAGATGTACTTAAAGGGCTACTCCAGTGGAGTAAAGAAAAGGGGCTATTTAGTGGGATTGGAACAGCATTTGAAATATCCACATGGGAGGCGATAGGCGTACAGCTCTGGGACACAATAACTGATGGGGGGAAGGCAGCACGTGAGGCCCAAAAATATTCCACGCTATGGAAACTTGTCCGAGAGACTTTGCGGGATATGAAATCAGAGAGAGCTGCAGCTGCTTCGGCAGTTAAAGCCTTATCTCCGGCAATGCCATCCGCACCCCCGCTTGAGCCTCCCACCCCCCCTCCTCCTCCCACCCTCCCTGCCTCCCAATTACCCGCAAAGCCCCTGACGAAGGGTTCCAAGAACCCCGATCGGAGTCCCTTTGATCACTGTACCGGAGGGAGAATTTACCCGGAAATTGCAAAGACGATTAAGAGGGGTTTTCAAGCCATGCCCAGTAAAGAGAGATCAAAATCTGATATTGCTACTGATCCTGACAATATCGAACCTCGCTGTGAGGTGAAGGCTTACCTCCACCCCAAACCGTTCCCCCATTGACTCTAATGTCTCTACCCCAGAAGAAGCAGAAAAAACGAAAGAACTAAATGACTCAACAAAAGAATTATTGCAGGAGGCAAGCAGATATCCCACTGTGTGGAGATTAATCACTGACTCCTTAAAAAATATGCAAGCAGAAGAGCTTTTTCCACCCCCATGGAACAAATGGGAAAAACCAGAACCGATGGATGGGCCAGGGGATACGAATTTGTATCTTCCTTTATCACTTTCGCCGCCCCTGGCCTCCCTCCCCCCAGAGCCTGATCCTCAAGATTGTCAAGGTTGGGACAAATGGACAGGATTGTTAGATGAGAAAGTACAGACACTTCATGACGGACTTACAAATTTACAGCTCTCCGACACGGCTAAGTCAAAGAATGAGATAGTGGAGCCCAAACCCCCCCCCACCACCCCCACCCACCCATCCCTCCGAACCTCCGCCAGTTGCTGCTGCAGCTGCGGAGACTGAGGACGGGGATGAAGGCAATCCTTTTGCCCCAGACCCTGTTAATCCCGAGAAAAAGCCTACTCTCAGATCACCTGAAACCTGCAGGAGAAAATGTTTTAATTGCACTTGATAACACTGAAACTCCAGAACACATTAATGAGGAGCCTGAGCATTTTCATCAGACTGTTGTTGCTGCTCCAGAGATTCTGATGCCTGATAATTCTGATGCTGACCTGGATAGTCCTTTTGACCCAAGACCTGTTGATCCGGAAAAGAAGCCTGATTTAGATCCCCTAGATCCTCATGATAGATGGCCAGCTATAAAGGGAAAAGTAAGATGGGTGGGGGATGCAGATGTATTGTGTGCTTATAGTCTGTCTGTGATATTCATGTACTAAAAGTTAGCAAATGTAACTACGTCTGTGTTTCTATCGACCCTTGCAGACCTTTATAGATACTGTTGGCCACTTCTCCCGATGTAGGCTGGCCACCTGCATTGGAATGAGTGTGCATTTTGGTCAGTATAAAAGCCCAAGCCTCATGCAATGTGAGGGAGGCAGAGTCTCTGCGGGGACGCCCGCTGAGATTGAACCTGCCACCCTGCACTGTGATGATGCTGCTCGGAGCTGGTTTCTTGATTGTCTTCACAGGGTCATTGCAACTTCATTTTGTACGTGTGACCATGTAGTGGGAGTAATGATTGTCTGCATTTTGTGTTTCACATATTGTAGTTGTGTGGAGTGTGTTTGTGGGATCCCATGAATGTGTGTGTATGTGTGTGTCTGTTGAGGGCAGACAGTGTTCTGTGTATTTTTTGTTATTGGGTTAATGTAAAAGTTTTTAATGGGTAGCAGATTAACATTTTGGGCAAGAAAGGGTTAATGCAGAGGTGCTGCTGCCGGCAGGAATTTATGGCTGCTGCTCAGCAGGCTGGCAGCTGTAGCTGCTGCTGGGCAGGCAGGCATTTGTAGCTGCTGCTGAGCAGTCCTGCTTAGTGTGTTTAGGGTAACCTAGGGGAGAATCCAAGCTTTACCAACCTCCACCCAAACAGCCCCAGGGTGGCAGAGATATGGTGCAGTTTGCTTCTGCAGCTGCTTCACATTCTTGTTTCATCAGAATGCCTTTGCTTTAAGGAATCATTTTTAGCTTGACTTACTTCTCAAGAACTGATGGCATGGGGGAAGGGATATATTTGTGTTCTACCTACAGGTCCATGGAGGCTGCCTGCAAAGTTTCTCAAGCCTTGTCATGAGCTGGATGGACGAGCAGAAAAACCCAATGCCTTAGCTACAGGAGCTTGAATGTGTGTGCATGTAAAGTAGCTCTTATTAGAGGCTGTGATTTTGTGTATAACACCACCTGTACTTACTAGCCAGTTGCTAATAAGAAACTACGCCTTGTATTGTATGGATTTGTCACTTGTAAAAGAGATGTTAGCGCATGCAAATTTGCAGCAGCTGCTTGAAGATGATAAGGCAAAACCCGCAGAAGTTAAGCTAACAGGAAGAGGTTATATGTGTTTGCTTACAGATCAAGGCATTCGGTGGATACCGGCTCGTTGGATACGGCCCTGGCGAAACTCAGCAGAAAGCCTCTCCTCTACAGCAGAAGATGTCAGTGATGATTAAGAACCTGTTAGTGGTTAAGCTGTTAATTTTGCTCTTTGTATATATTTCTGTATCTCTGTTACACGAAATTAATCCTAGAAAAAATTTGTGGGTAACATGGGCCAGTGAGAATGGGGTGTCGGAATTTTGTCTTGCTATGGCATCAGCCACAGATCCATTTCAAACATGTCTAATAGGAATACCTGGGTATAATGAGAACAGCTTTAAGGCATTTTCGATCAACAACTGCAGTAAGTCGACAAATGTTGCAAATTGCTCAGCAAAATTGATATCTGGATTGAATAGGACACTCCCTTGGGATCCACAAGAATTAAATTTAATGGCATCGCAAGCAATTGGGAATAGCTCACAAAACTGGACACGAACCTGCATAATGTTTGGATGTAAATATGCAGTCTGCCCATATTCAGTCAACTCGCCAGATGTTTCGCCCAAAGATAGCACCTATTGGTACACTAATGAATATTGTGGGATAAATGATACGGCTGGGAAGGCAACAGCCTTTAAGGCATGCGGATCTACTCACAGGCCTGGGTCAGTGCCCCTCCTTTGGAATAACAGTTCTGCCAAGGCCCTACCACCAGATGTCTTTTTAATCTGTGGGGATATGACATGGCAAGGAATACCAAAAGACATTGTTGGAGGACCATGCTATTTGGGCTCACTGACTATTTTTGCACCAAAGTTTACAGAATTGCGTAATCTTAATCATATTCTCCACTCTAGATCTAAGAGATCAATAGGACTCACCCCTGATTGTAATGACAATGTTCAATTACTGAGCAGAGCTGCTCGAGTAGCTCTGTCACTATTTGTCCCTGGAGCGGCTGCAGGAAATGCCCTAAGAACAGTAGCCCAGCTAGCTTGTTGGGCATAAAAGCAGGCTAATGTAACTATTGCCGTTCTCGAAGAATTATTAATGGATCAAAATAGCTTAAGACACTCCCTACTGCAGAACCGCACAGCCATCGACTTTTTGCTGTTAGCACAGGGTCATGGCTGTGAGGACTTTGAAGGTATGTGTTGTGTGAATCTGTCTGATCACAGTAAGAGCCTTCACAAACAATTAACCTATCTAAAAGGACACTCACAAAAAATCCAACAAGATGTGAATCCTTTAGATGACTGGCTCTGCAACATTTTTTCAGGATGGGGAATAGGGACTTGGATTCAAAATTGGATAATTATTGCTTTGAAGGTTTTAGGCATTATATCATTAATTTTGCTTGCATGCACCATTGTATTTACTATACTGAAGAAATTTGTAAACAGAATGCTAAATCAAATCTGGATTGCTCAAAAACAAGAAAAGGGTATTGTGGAAGCATTCCTTTCAGTTAATGGACATGTGAGCAATCCAGCCTTTGAATGAGAGAACTCCACTGGTAAGAAATTTCTTTGGCTGATCCCTCACTGCCACTAGCATCTTCAACATGCTGCTGCGCCCTGTAGTGTATATACTGCTAATGTAAATCTGTATGTGCTTTGCCATAGTAGTGACTTGTTACTGAATGAAGCAGGTGAACCTCTGCACTGACAACAAGGTGCCACGACTGAGGTTGGCCAAATACCTCCTATCACAGTCAAGGGCAAGACTGGGTTGGCCTCTGTGTTTGCCACCAAGAAGAACCTTTAGCTCCACTGCTGGCTGCAACCCAGCAGGCGTTGAGTGGTGGGGACACATGCCATGCCAGACCTTGATGTGAGGGATGGCCTCTCCTGTTATCAGAGAACTATACAGGAGAGAAAGGCAGGCCAAGCAGCCTGTGGTTGGCGTATGTTGGAGATATGATCTAGTCCAAATCCTCTGCTCAAATAGGGTCGTCTAAAGCAGGTGTTATATATAAAAACACCCAAGAGAAATGTAAGGATTTTCTTCAAACAGTTTGCAAAGCGTAATTTGTACAAAAGCTTTTGAATTTGTCTAGTTTTGATTCTCTTTCTGCAATACAGCATTTGTGACATCTAACAGACGATCCCTTGCCCAAACCACCAGTTCTATATAAAGACCTATATGATAACGAGTGGAAAGGACCAGAACCATATCAAGTTATAGAATGTAACAAAGGATGTAATGTGACTGCAAGACTAAAGCAAAGTGTGCAAAATGATTCCAGTGGAAGTTTGTTATGCTGTTTTTAATGGCAATACGTATGTGACTATGTTAATACAAGTAGAAGTAAATTCTTTAAAAAAGATAGTTTTGCAGAATTGTAAGGCTTTAGATATATTAACAGCTCAAGTAGACAGAGTATGTACTTTAATTAATGAATCTTGTTGTAGTTATCTTGATCAGTCTGGAAAGACCTTGAAAGATGTTAAAGAAATTTGGAAGCATGCGAAAATACTTCATGATGTCTATCAGAACGATAAAATTCCTTGGTTAGATGCCCTTCTTACATCTTGGGACTTTAATGGTTGGCTCACATCTCTGATTAAAGGTATTGGAATTATTTTGGTAGTAATCTTGACCATAGTTATGATTGTACCTTGTATTTTGCAATGTATTGGTGGTATGATTGAAAACCTGGTAAAACAGCTTTGGCTTATGTTGACGCAGAAGTCCCGGACACAGCACACAGACCAATATGATCAGGCTGTGCCAAAGTTTATTGCGCAGATAGCTCAGTATATATAGGCACTCTACTTGTCTATCATTAACACACACAAGTCTAATTGGATACATGTATTGTTCACACGGCTAAATACCAAACAGGATTCACTCAGTAACAGCTTAATGATTGGTTAACTATGACAGCATATGCTTCAAGGTTACAGTTAACATTCCTTCTCTGCGTATCTCTCTCAGTAGTTTTCCGTGCTAACTTTTCCCAAGGCTTCTGCACGTACACGAACTTTAGTAACCCTCAGGCGAGGCCTCAGTGCCTGCGGGTCACTACCTTACAATTGTCAAGCAATTGTCTGGATTGCTCACATGCCCGTTCACAGCCAAAATGGCTCTCCACAAATCCCCCTTTTTGTTTTTGAGCAATCCAGACCCGATTCACAGCACGAAATAGCATACTGACAATACACTTCCATAAACAACAAAAGATTTAAACAATAATAATCAATACCATTAAAACTGTTAAACCTTGTTTGATTAGTACTCCTAGCCAACCACTAATACCCCAACCTTGTAACAGCTTTTGAAACCAGTCCCATTCTGAGAGTACTTGTAACTTTTGCACTCATGAGAACCTAAAGTGTGTTTTTTGTAAGCAAGCGAAATTTACAGTCCAGCTCAGCAACCTTCTTATCTTAGCTCCTTCTTATCTTCCAGGCCTGCATTCTTGTTTCATTAACTGTCCGGGAGTTGCTTCTTTTCCACAGTCGGCTGCACAGAGGTAATCAGGAGTTACCCCTGCTACATGGCCAGCTGCACATACTTGCTTTCATTCAGAGCAGGCATATGTCCATTCTCTAACAAGAAATCATCCACATCTCCCCCTTTTCTTTTCTTGAATGAGCCAAAGCTGTTTTACCAGGTTTTCAATCGTACCACGAATACATTGCAAAATACAAGGTACAATCATAACCATGGTCAAGATTACTACCAAAATCATTCCAATACCTTTAATCAGAGATGTGAGCCAACCATTAAAGTCCCAAAATGTAAGAAGAGCATCTAACCAAGGAATTTTATCGTTCTGATAGACATCATGAAGTACTTTCGCATGCTTCCAAATTTCTTTAACATCTTTCAAGGTCTTTCCAGACTGATCAAGATAAGTACAACAAGATTCATTAATTAAGGTACATACTCTGTCTACTTGAGCTGTTAATATATCTAAAGCCTTACAATTCTACAAAACTATATTTTTAAAGAATTTACTTCTACTTGTATTAACATAGTCACATACGTATTGCCATTAAAAACAGCATAACAAACTTACACTGGAATCATTTTGCACACTTTGCTTTAGTCTTGCAGTCACATTACATCCTTTGTTACATTCTATAACTTGATATGGTTCTGGTCCTTTCCACTCATTATCATGTAGGTCTTTATATAGAACTGGTGGTTTGGGCAAGGAATCATCTGTTAGATGTCACAAATGCTGTATTGCAGAAAGAGAATCAAAACTAGACAAATTTAAAAGTTTTTGTACAAATTACGCTTTGCAAACTGTTTGAAGAAAATCCCTACATTTCCCTCTTTTTTTTTTTTTTTTTGTTTTTATTTTATATATAATACCTGCTTTAGACGACCCTACTTGAGCAGAGGATTTGGACTAGATCGTATCTCCAACATATGCCAACCACAGGCTGCTTGGCCTGCCTTTCTCTCCTGTATAGTTCTCTGATAACAGGAGAGGCCATCCCTCACATCAAGGTCTGGCATGGCATGTGTCCCCACCACTCAACGCCTGCTGGGTTGCAGCCAGCAGTGGAGCTAAAGGTTCTTCTTGGTGGCAAACACAGAGGCCAACCCAGTCTTGCCCTTGACTGTGATAGGAGGTATTTGGCCAATCTCAGTCGTGGCACCTTGTTGTCAGTGCAGAGGTTCACCTGCTTCATTCAGTAACAAGTCACTACTATGGCAAAGCACATACAGATTTACGTTAGCAGTATATATATACTACAGGGCGCAGCAGCATGTTGAAGATGCTAGTGGCAGTGAGGGATCAGCCAAAGAAATTTCTTACCAGTGGAGTTCTCTCATTCAAAGGCTGGATTGCTCACATGTCCGTTAACTGAAAGGAATGCTTCCACAATACCCTCTTCTTGTTTTTGAGCAATCCAGGTTTGATTTAGCATTCTGTTTACAAATTTCTTCAGTATAGTAAATACAATGGTGCAAGCAAACAAAATTAGTAATATAATGCCTAAAACCTTCAAAGCAATAATTATCCAATTTTGAATCCAAGTCCCTATTCCCCATCCTGAAAAAATGTTGCGGAGCCAGTCATCTAAAGGATTCACATCTTGTTGGATTTTTTGTGAGTGTCCTTTTAGATAGGTCAATTGTTTGTGAACGCTCTTACTGTGATCAGACAGATTCACACAACACATACCTTCAAAGTCCTCACAGCCATGACCCTGTGCCAACAGCAAAAAGTCGATGGCTGTGCAGTTTGCAGGAGGGAGTGTCTTAAGCTATTTTGATCCATTAATAATTCTTCGAGAACGGTAGTAGTTACGTTAGCCTGCTTTTCTGCCCAACGAGCTAGCTGGGCTATTGTTCTTAGGGCATTTCCTGCAGCCACTCCAGGGACAAATAGTGACAGAGCTACTAGAGCAGCTCTGCTCAGTAGTTGAACATTGTCATTACAATCAGGGGTGAGTCCTATTGATCACTTAGATCTAGAGTGGAGAATATGACTAAGATTACTCAATTCTGTAAACTTTGGTGCAAAAATAGTCAGTGAACCTAAATAACATGGCCCTCCAACAATGTCTTTTGGTATTCCTTGCCATGCCCTATCCCCCCAGATTAAAAAGACATCTGGTGGTAGGGCTTTGGCAGAACTGTTATTCCAAAGGAGGGGCACTGACCCAGGCTGGTGAGTAGATCCGTATGCCTTAAAGGCTGTTGCCTTCCCAGCCGTATCATTTATCCCACAATATTCATTAGTGTACCAATAGGTGCTATCTTTGGGCGAAACATCTGGTGAGTTGACTGAATATGGGCAGCCTGCATATTTGCATCCAAACATTATGCAGGTTTGTGTCCAGTTTTGTGAGCTATTCCCAATTGCTTGCGATGCCATTAAATTTAATTCTTGTGGATCCCAAGGGAGTATTCTTTTTAATCCAGATATCAATTCTGCTGAGCAATTTGCAACATTTGTCGACTTACTGCAGTTGTTGATCGAAAATGCCTTAAAGCTGTTCTTATTATACCCAGGTATTCCTATTAGACATGTTTGAAATGGATCTGTGGCTGATGCCATAGCAAGACAAAATTCCGACACCCCATTCTCACTGGCCCATGTTACCCACAAATTTTTTCTAGGATTAATTTCATGTAACAGAGATACAGAATTATATACAAAGAGCAAAATTAACAGCTTAACCACTAACAGGTTCCTAATCATCACTGACATCTTCTGCTGTAGACGAGATGCTTTCTGCTGAGTTTCGCCAGGCCGTATCCACCGAGCCGGTATCCACCGAATGCCTTGATCTGTAAGCAAACATATAACCTCTTCCTGTTAGCTTAACTTCTGCGGGTTTTGCCTTATCATCTTCTGGCAGCTGCTGCAAATTTGCATGCGCTAACATCTCTTTTACAAGTGACAAATCCATACAATACAAGGCGTAGTTTCTTATTAGCAACTGGCTAGTAAGTACAGGTGGTGTTATACACAAAATCACAGCCTCTAATAAGAGCTACTTTACATGCACACACATTCAAGCTCCTGTAGCTAAGGCATTGGGTTTTTCCGCTTGTCCATCCAGCTCATGACAAGGCTTGAGAAACTTTGCAGGCAGCCTCCATGGACCTGTAGGTAGAAGACAAATATATCCCTTCCCCCATGCCATCAGCTCTCGAGAAGTAAGTCAAGCTAAAAATGATTCCTTAAAGCAAAGGCATTCTGATGAAACAGGAATGTGAAGCAGATGCAGAAGCAAACTGCACCGTGTTAACAGTCAAGGAGTTTGCTGCGTCATTACCTTTTTTTTTTTTTTTCCTTTTCTTTTCTGTGTCTGCCACCCTGGTGCTGTTTGGGTGGAGGTTGGTAAAGCTTGGATTCTCCCCTAGGTTAACTTAAACACACTAAGCAGGACTGCTCAGCAGCAGCTACAAAGGCCTGCCTGCCCAGCAGCTGCTACAGCTGCCAGCCTGCTGAGCTGCAACCATAAATCTCTGCAGGGAGCACCACTTTTCTATTAACCCTTTCTTGCCCAAAATGTTAATCTGCTACCCATTAAAAACTTTTACATTAACCCAATAACAAAAAATACACAGAACACTGTCTGCCCTCAACAGACACACACATACACACACATTTATGGGATCCCACAAACACACTCCACACAACTACAACATGTGAAACACAAAATGCAGACAATCATTACTCCCACTACATGGTCCCACGTACAAAATGTAGTTGCAATGACCCTGTGAAGACAATCAAGAAACCAGCTCCAAGCAGCATCATCGCAGTGCAAGGTGGCAGGCTCAATCTCAGCGGGCGTCCCCGCAGAGGCTCTGCCTCCCTCACATCGCATGAGGCTTGGGCTTTTGTACTGATCAAAATGCACACTTATTCCAATGCAGGTGGCCAGCCTACATCGGGAGAAGTGGCCAACAGTATCTATAAGGGTCTGCAAGGGTCGATAGAAACACAGACGTAGTTACATTTGCTAACTTTTAGTACATGAATATCACAGACAGACTATAAGCACACAATACATCTGCATCCCCCACCCATCTTACTTTTCCCTTTATAACTGCCCATTTATCATGGGGATCTGGGCGATCTAAATCAGGCTTCTTTTCCGGATCAACAGGTCTCGGGTCAAAAGGACTATCCAGGTCAGCATCAGAATTATCAGGCATCAGAATCTCAGGAGCAGCAACAACAGTCTGATGAAAATGCACAGGCTCCTCATTAATGTGTTCTGGAGTTTCAGTGTTATCAAGTGCAATTAAAACATTTTTCTCCTGTAGGTTTCAGGTGATCTGAGAGTAGGCTTTTTCTCGGGATTAACAGGGTCTGGGGCAAAAGGATTGCCTTCATTGCCGTCCTCAGCCTCCGCAGCCGCAGCAGCAACTGGCGGAGGTTCGGAGGGGTGGGGGGGTGGGGGTGGGGGTGGGGGGGTTTGGGCTCCACTATCTCATTCTTTGACTTAGCCGTGTCGGAGAGCTGTAAATTTGTAAGTCCGTCATGAAGTGTCTGTACTTTCTCATCTAACAATCCTGTCCATTTGTCCCACCCTTGACGATCTTGAGGATCGGGCTCTGGGGGGAGGGAGGCCAGGGGCGGCGAAAGTGATAAAGGAAGATGCAAATTCGTATCCCCTGGCCCATCCATCGGTTATTTTTTAAAGAGTCAGTAAATAGTCTCCACACAGTGGGGTATTAACTTGCCTCCTTGGATCCCTTACTTACCTCTTCCCACAGCGTTGCTCCTATTTTTTCCCAAGTTGCGATTTGAAAGGCAGCATCCACTGAGGGGATTAAATCCTTTCCCTTTGCTCCATACAGCAAAGCCTTCAAGGCAGGCTCATCATAACTCGCTGCTCTCATAGAGAGAATGTGTTGGAGGAGCTTCACCACTTCTGACTCTTCCTTGGTCAGTGTGGACCCCCTCTCCTCCCCGGCCGCTCACCTGATCAGGGCGAGATTCCCAAACTTTTTGCGCTAGCGACTTCCGAGTGCCGGGGCAGCACCCGATATCGACCGGCTTCTGCCCCCTCCTTCCTGTCGGTCTCGTCGGTTTTATCCAACGCCGATCTGAGGGTCCCTGTTCGGGCGCCACTTGTTGACGCAGAAGTCCCGGACACAGCACACAGACCAATATGATCAGGCTGTGCCAAAGTTTATTGCGCAGATAGCTCAGTATATATAGGCACTCTACTTGTCTATCATTAACACACACAAGTCTAATTGGATACATGTATTGTTCACACGGCTAAATACCAAACAGGATTCACTCAGTAACAGCTTAATGATTGGTTAACTATGACAGCATATGCTTCAAGGTTACAGTTAACATTCCTTCTCTGCGTATCTCTCTCAGTAGTTTTCCGTGCTAACTTTTCCCAAGGCTTCTGCACGTACACGAACTTTAGTAACCCTCAGGCGAGGCCTCAGTGCCTGCGGGTCACTACCTTACAATTGTCAAGCAATTGTCTGGATTGCTCACATGCCCGTTCACAGCCAAAATGGCTCTCCACAGGCTTACTCAAGAAAAGAAAAGGGGGAGATGTGGATGATTTCTTGTTAGAGAATGGACATATGCCTGCTCTGAATGAAAGCAAGTATCAAAAGGAGTGTGACCAGCAGGTCAAGGGAGGTGCTCCTGCCCCTCTACTCTGCTCTCGTGAGACCTCACTTGGAGTATTGTGTGCAGTTCTGGTGTCCTCAACATAAAAAGGACATGGAACTGTTAGAACAAGTGCAGAGGAGGGCCACGAGGATGATCAGGGGACTGGAGCACCTCTCGTATGAAGATAGGCTGAGAAAATTGGGGCTGTTCAGCCTGGAGAAGAGAAGGCTGCGTGGAGACCTCATAGCAGCCTTCCAGTACCTGAAGGGGGCCTATAGGGATGCTGGGGAGGGACTCTTCATTAGGGACTGTGGTGAGAGGACAAGGGGTAATGGGTTTAAACTTAAACAGGGGAGGTTTAGATTGGATATGAGGAAGAAATTCTTTACTGTGAGGGTGGTGAGGCCCTGGAATGGGTTTCCCAGGGAGGTTGTGAATGCTTCATCCCTGGCGGCGTTCAAGGTGGGGTTGGACAGAGCCTTGGATGGCATGGTTTAGTGGGAGGTGTCCCTGCCCATGGCAGGGGGGTTGGAACTCGATGATCTTGAGGTCCTTTCCAACCCTTACTATTCTATGATTCTATGATTCTATGTGCAGCTGGCCATGTAGCAGCTGCACATAACTCCTGGTTACCTCTGTGCAGCCGACCGTGGAAAGGAAGCAACTCCCGGACAGTTAATGAAACAAGAATGCAGGCCTGGAAGATAAGAAGGAGCTAAGATAAGAAGCTTGCTGAATCGGACTGTAAATTTCGCTTGCTTACAAAAAAAAACACACTTTAGGTTCTCACGAGTGCAAGAGTTACAAGTACTCTCAGAATGGGACTGGTTTCAAAAGTTGTTACAGGGTTGGGGTATTAGTGGTTGGCTAGGAGTAGTAATCAAACAAGGTTTAACAGTTTCAACGGTATTGATTATTATTGTTTTAATCTTTTGCTGTTTGTGGAAGTGTATTGCCAGTATGCTATTTCGTGCTGTGAATCGGGTCTGGATTGCTCAAAAACAAAAAGAGGGATTTGTGGAGAGCTATTTGGCTGTGAATGGGCATGTGAGCAATCCAGACAATTGCTTGATAATTGTAAGGTAGTGACCCGCAGGCATTGAGGCCTCGCCTGAGGGTTACTAAAGTTCGTGTATGTGCAGAAGCCTTGGGAAAAGTTAGCAGGGAAAACTACTGAGAGAGATACACAGAGAAGGAATGTTAACTGTAACCTTGAAGCATATGCTGTAATAGTTAACCAATCATTAAACTGTTGCTAGCACTCGGCTAAGTGAAGTTAACCAATCAAGTGTTATCGAATGTTCTACTGTTCTGAAACTTTCCTATAAAAGGCACGATTGGGCACAATAAATTGTTCAGCGTTGATCATATTGATCAGTATTACGTTGTTCCTTAATCCCCCGCAGTAAAGAGCGTGGGTGCTCACCCCAGGGTTGGTTTGGTATCAATACAAGGGTAACTGTTGGTTTGGTTTACGACATTCTGTGTGAAGTGGGTGATTGAGAGACGGGCCCTTGTGTGAATGAGTGTTTTGTGTGAATGAGACGTGGCATAGCTACGAAGTGAGTGTGGAGTTCTGATCCGTGGTTCCGTGTTCTCCCAAAGGAGAGTGGCCAGAGATGGACAAAGCATATATGTCTTATGAAATTGAACCTATTGTTGAGTTCTGCTGTCCTATCCACCGTGATATTGTGTGTGAACAAATTTTCGTCTTTGAATGTTTTTTTCTGTAAGGATTAAGTGTCGGTGAAATTTGGTCAGGATTTTTGATGTGTTAATTGCCTGGAAAATTGGTCCGATTTGGACTGGATTGAACGTTCAGGTGAATTAGTACAAGTAGTTCGTGGAAATCTGGGAGAGCTAAAGAACCAGTAGAGCAATCTAGGGGTTAATTGTCAAAGTAGCGTTCAAGCTCCCTGGTGCGGGGCTCAAACTGGCCTTTGCCCTGTCTGTGATCACCATTGTTTGTATGTCCGAGCTAAGTGTCCTGCTTGTTCAAAATATATTGTCTCTTCTGGTGGGAGACAAGCGGTTTACTTACAGAACTGTTTGGAATTTAGGTGCATCTGTTGTGGGCGCAGCACTCCGTTATACCTTTTACTCTGCTCTTTTGGTGGGAGACAAGCGGTTTATTTACAGAACTGTGTTATTAATTGTTGTTTGTTTGACTGAATTCTTGTCTCTGTCTCTGTCTCAAGCGTGTCTTGTAACTGTGTGGAGTGTGTCTGTGGGATCCCATGTGTGTGTGTGAATGTGAGATTGATAATGGAAAATCAGCAGAGTGGAGAGATCTTGAAAAAGAGTCCTCTAGGGTACATTTTGGCACATTGGAAAGAACTGGGAGGGTCTCCTGGGGGCTCAGTAAATAAGAAAACATTGATAAAATATTGTAACCAGTGGTGGCCTTTGTATACTTTGGAAGATCAGGAAAAATGGCCTAAAAATGGAACTCTGAACTATAATACATTGTTACAATTGATGTTGTTCTTAAGGCGACAAGGAAAATGGGATGAAGTAATGTATGCAGATATATTTTTCACTTTAAGAAACCACTCGGCATGACAGACGGAATGCAAAATTGATATAGCTCTGCCAGATCCTTTAATTTTGGCTTTGGAAAAGGACAGGGAAAAACAGAAAGCTGAGCTGGAGAGATGATGTTCAGCCTGTGATACTGGGGAAAGGAAAAAAAAAAGGAGTAATCAGGAAGATAGGTTGGAAAATTATGTATCACAAGTACCTCCAAGAGGAGCACCTTCTCCATCTGTCCTATCTGATACTGATAAGGAGGAAGAGATTGCTGTCACTGGCAACAAGCAGCAGATTCACATTCAGAGTTAAGAAAGGGTTAAAACAGAAGCGCTGTTGCAGAGGCATCTGCAGCTGCTGCAGAGCCGGGTGAGCAACTGTGAGAAAAAAAAAAAAAAGGAAAAAAAAAAGAAAACCAAAGGGGGAAAGGAGGAGAGCTCACACAGCTCCTGTGTTTGAGTATGGGATGAGTGCTGGGACAGGCGGACAAGTGGGAGCAGACATGTTGACAGATGGGACTGAGGGCTTGTTGGATACAGGAGTGAAGGAGGAATCATGGAGAGCATATAGGAATTGGGAACAGGTAGACAAGAAAAAAGCTGAGTTGTGTGATAGCCACGGCTACTGTGGTTACTTTGAAACTGGTGGAGGAGGAATGTCAGGTAGGGGTGGGGGAGTGTGTTCTTTTCTTGTGGGACCAAAACGGTTCACGTGCTGTGAGGAGTTTGGGCATTGGAAGTGAGGCTGCCCTGGGGGGAGTGCCATGGGGTGGCTCCGGTGACTTAATTGGAACTAGAATAATGGGGACCAGGGGAACCCACCCTAGCGGATCCACTGGTTATAATAAAGCTAGGGAAACAACAGCAGGGTGTGGAATTTTTAGTTGATACGAGAGCAACTTTTTCAGTTTTAAATCAAGCCTTAACACTTATAGATGATGATTTTGTAATGGTAAAGGGAGCTACTGGCCAGAGCGAAAAGGCATTTTTTTTGAAACCTCTCAAATTTACACTGGAAAAACAATTGGGCATACACAAATTCTTATACTTGACCGATTCACCGAAACCTCTGCTAGGGTGAGATTTGTTAGAACAATTAGAAGCAGAAATAAAATTGGAAAAAGGAAAAATAGAACTTTGGGTAGGGGATAACCAGTTGGTTGAAGTTCTGAGCCTGGCTCTCATAAATACTCCAATTGATGCAGGAATACCTGAGGAAATTCAGAGCCAAGTGTATCCAGGAGTATGGGCTTTGGAAATACCAGGAATGGCAAAGAATGCCCCCCCAGTAATGATCAAACTTCGACCAGGAGCATGGCCTGTGAGAATTAAGCAATACCCCCTCAGAATGGAAGACAGGGAGGGAATCCAACCAATTATTGACCAGTTCATCAAATATGGGTTACTAAAGGAATGTGAATCAGAATATAACACCCCTATTTTACTGGTCAAAAAGTCAGATGAGAATTATCGAATAGTGCTGGATCTCAGGGCTATTAATAAGATTGTGGAAGATCTATACCCAGTTGTTGCCAACCCATGTGGAGGTAGAGAATGAGCAGGCAGCCTTAGATGACATTGTTGGCTGACCTTGAGAAAAAGGGGAGTGGAAAGTGAACTGGAGGGGAACAAAATAACCAATCAGAAACCAATTTGAGGCTCATGGACAGCAGACATCAACCAATCATATATTGTTATAAAGTGCGTGCACAGAATGCATGTTATAAAAGAACGTGAGACATGTGAATAAAGGTCTTCGCTTGCAACTGCATACGGAGTCCGTGTACTACGTCTCCACAAATGATGCCCAAACAGGGACTTTAAAGGCAGATGAAGAGCCCTGGTGGAGAGCTGACTGAAGGAGTTAGGCAGCAGACCAGAGAGCTGTCCTCCCAGGAAAATTAGCACCTCTTAAACAGGTGAGCAGTCAGAACAATGGGATCGCAGATGTCTGCGGAAGAAAAGACTACTGTCTCTCAGTTAACGCACATTTTAATGTGACAGGGCATCAAATATGATGAGAAGGCTATCCATGCTTTACTTGCATGGCTTAAAGGGCACGGATTCTCCGTCGATTCTCAGACAGCGTTTCAGCTGAAATAGTGGGATTCGGCTAAAGAGACTCTTTGGGAGGCTGCGTCTAAGGGGGATAAAATAGTTTTTCCACTGTTAATGACATGACGCTTAATCTATGATGCTCTTAGCAAGCTGCAGACCTCATTGCGGGGCACTGTTGTTAATCGTCCTAACGAGCCGATTGCCACGGCTCCGTCGGTGCCACCACCAGTGGACAGGGCACCAATACCCCCCCCAGCAACCCCCTCCCATTTGGTGCTTCCCATAGCCGTTGGTGATGGAGAGGTTTATTATGACCCTCGCAAATGCTGGCAAAAATTGCAAAATGAAGCTGTAGTGGATGGGGAGCATATTGAGATGGCATTTCCTGTAATAATACGAAATAATCTCCATAATGATTGGGAACCTTTGAGATGGGAACTGATTAAAGAACTGAGAAAGACTGTTATGCAGTATGGGCTAGCCTCACCATATACTAGGAGCCTTTTACAGACTGCGTTACAGGGCGAGCTTATGACTCCATTTGACATCAAAGCCCTTGCCGACTTGCTGTTCACCCCAACACAGAAGGCGGTATTTTTGTCCTATTGGTGGGAACAATGTGATATGGCGGCAATTGGTAACCTCAGCAGGAATTTGGGGGACCCTTTCCTGGGGGCTGGAATCCTGCAATTAATGGGGGATCCTCCTGCTAACATGCCGCAGCTACAGGCTTGGTTAGCCCCAGAGATTTTGCACCAATCTGCTGAACTAGCGCTTAAGGCAATGCTTAAAGTGCCGGATGTTGGGAAATCCACAAAGGCGTTCACAGGCGTCAGACAGGGAAAAGACGAACAATACATGCAGTTTATGGATCATTTGCAGACAGCTGTCGATAAGCAAGTGGAGAATGATGCTGCCAAAGATGCCTTATTATTGAAATTAGCAATAGAGAATGCAAACTCGGACTGTCAGAAGGTGTTGCAAATGTTAAAAAATCCGACACTGATTGATATGATTGAAGCATGTAACTGTATTGGCTCAATAGACCATGTTAACAAAAATCTAGCGGGGCATTTAGCCACAGCTCTGCAGACCACACAGCGGCTGTGTTTTAGGTGTGGCAAACCTGGTCATTTTAAGCGTGATTGCCCTCAGGCTGCACAAGATGGCATCCTGAGTCTTTGTCCACGTTGCCACAAGGGGTGTCACTATGTTAAGCAGTGCTGGTATAGGTATAACATCAAAGGGGAACTGATTCCAGACTCCTTGTGTCTGTGCACGGCTCCATGAGGCGGAGCGCCTCATGGAGCCATGCACAGACACAAGGAGTCTTCGCCCCACACGATATGGAAGGGGTCTGGAACACCTCCGTTCCTTCACCCCCGGAAGTGCCGGAGTGGATGTCCCCACAGCAACAGAGCTAAACATAGCAGATACCAAAGTGCATAAAGTGCCGCTGGTACTGAAAGGTCTGTTGAGTAATGGATTTAGTGCTTTATTACTGGGCCGCTCTAGTGTCACCCTACAGGGTCTTTTTGTTCTGCCAGGGGTAATTGATGCCAATTTTGAAGGACAATTACAGGCAATGGTCTGGACTCCATCCCCGCACCAGTAACAGTCCCCGCGGGTGAGTGTATATGCCAACTTGTCTTATTCCATGCACATACAGTAAATACTCCTTCAGAGGAAGACATGCTCAGATGAATGGATGGCTTTGGGTCTACTGATAAGCCACACATTTTTTGGACACAATCATTAACAAAACATCGGCCAGCCATCGAGTACGAACTACGAAACCCCCAGCGTAAACCTAACACCATCAAGCTTTGCGGCCTGCTGGACACTGGAGCAGATGTTACAGTCATAGGCACCTCCTTTTGGCCATCAAATTGGGAGACAATCTCATCAGCAACAGATCTAACAGGAATAGGAGGAACATCAACATCAGGTCAAAGTACATCTATTATTCATACAATAGATCCTGAGGGGATTACTGAGAACCTCCACCCATATGTAGTGAATTGTCCTTTTAACCTTTTGGGAAGGGATGTCTTAAGCATGTGGGGAGTCTGGATAGCAGCACCGCCTTTTTAACGGGTCATTGATGAGAATGTTCCAATGAGACTAAAGTGGCTGACAGAAAAAATAGTGTGAGTTGATCAAACAGAATTGGTAACAGAACAATTGAAGTTGGGACACTTGGTTCCTACCACAAGCCCCTGGAACACACCAGTACTTGTAGTTAAGAAAAAATCAGGGAAATGGCGTCTTTTACATGACCTCCACGCAATTAATAATGTCATGGAGGACATGGGAGCTATGCAGCCAGGTTTACCTTCCCCAACCATGATACCAAAGAATTGGAACATTGTCATTATGGACCTCAAAGACTGTTTTTTCACTATTCCTTACACCCTGAAGATGCCCCAAAGTTTGCCTTTTCTATTCCCTCTGTTAACCATCAGGGACCGGTAAAGCATTATCATTGGACTGTGTTACCACAGGGTATGAAAAACAGTCCGACAATATGTCAGTTATATGTGGCTAAGGCATTATCAGAGGTAAGAGAGACATACCCAACAGCTATTTGCTATCATTATATGGATGACATTTTGTTAGCCTGTCAGGAACCACAGAAACTTTTAGAAACTACCTCCCGTGCTAAATCTTGCCTTGAAAAGCATGGGTTAGTTATTGCTCCTGAAAAGGTGCAACAGCAACCCCCATGGAAATACCTTGGATGGAAAATCCTCCAGCAGACTGTAGTGCCTCAACTGCTAAAGATTGATGTCAAAGTTAATACCCTAAATGATGTACAGAAATTAACTGGCACTATAAATTGGGTGCGAACCCTTTTAGGCATAGACAATGATAAACTTCAACCTCTATTTGAGCTATTAAAGGGAGAACCTGCCCTCAACTTGCCTCGACTGTTAACTCCAGAGGCCGAGCACACTACTGAACAAATTAACAGGGCTTTAACCAATCGACAAGTTGCAAGGATAGCTTACCAACTCCCAGTCACTCTGTATGTTATCCAAGGGCCTAGGTCCCTCACAGGATTAATAGGTCAATGGGATGTAAAGGAAAAGGATCCACTATGTGTCTTAGAATGGATCTTTTTACCACACCTCTCCAAAACCATAGTTACTATTTGTGAACAGATAGCATATATAGTGTGTCGTGGTCAGCAGAGAACGACAGAATTGACAGGACACGAACCAGGGACTATTTATCTCCCTTTAACCAAGATGTATTTTCAATGGGCTTTTCAGAACTACAAATAGCAATGACAAATTTTTGTAGACAAATTTCTCCACACCACCCACCACATAAGCTATTCTCCCTGACAACAGAAATAGAGATAAAATCAGTTTCAAAATGTCAACATAACCCTGTAAAAGGTCCAGCTTATTTTACAGATGATTGTAAATGTACTTTATCAGAATGGCTTGTAATATGGACATGGATGTGGACTTCTACCTGGCTGTCCGGCTGCTCTCCACCATCCTGGTCCTCGTTCTCGCCTCTGACTTCGTGAGGCTGTGGGAAGCAGAGGGGGGGTGGCCCCGGGAGCCGCCGGTGGCCGAACCGGCCCGGGAGAATGGCCTGGGGACCAGGAGGCCGGGAGGAAGCGGCTGCTGGTGGAGGAGGTCATGACGGTCGAGGAGGGGAAAGAGGCGGCTACCGAGCAGCGGGGGGAGGAGGAGAAGCCAGGCCTCGAGGCTGAGCCGTGCCCAGCGGCCGAGCCGAGCCCTGTGGCGGCCAAGAGCATTCCCCGTCAACCGCCCGCTGAGCCTCGTGAGCTGGAGCTCCAGGAGGATGCGGGAGACCACGCAGCACTTCCCAGCTAGGCAGAGGAGGAAGATCAGGACTCAGACAAAGAGCAGCTGGTGGTGAGAGAGCCGGCAAGCACAGCAGCTACACCAGCCCCAGTGACAAGTACAGCAGCATCATTTGAGAGTTCTGAAGGTTTTTAATGGCCTATAGGTACCCTTGAGGCCTGCTTGCTGATTGTGATGGTGATCAGCATGTTGGCATGCATACAGAGTGTGTTTTACCCACAACCATTTTGTCTGGTCCTGAGAGTTAAGCAGAGTCGGGTTTGGGCATTGTCTGGTGTTGACGCAGAAGTCCTGGATGCAGCATAAACAACCAATATGATCAAGCTGTGCCAATTTTATTGCGCAGATAGCTCAGTTTATACAGATATTCTACTTCTCTGTCATTAATATACACAACTCTAATTGGATATATGTATTGTTCACGCGACTCAATGTACAATAGGATTCGTTCAGACCCTCTGTCCACTAGCATAGTGCTCTCCACCTACATCCTACTTGATATCCTGCTTAATATCTAATTGGTTAATGTCTCTCAGCTAAGTGTTAGTAACAGCTTAATGATTGGTTAACTATTACAGCATATCTTTCAAGGTTGCAGTTATCAGTTCCCTCTTGCATATCTCACTCAGCAACCCTCTGTGCCAACTTTCTCAAACTTCTGCAGGTATGCGAACTCTAGTAACCTTCAGGCAAGGACTCAAAGCCTTTGGTTCACTGCCTCACAATTGTCAAGTTGTCTGGATTGTTTGCAAGACGGTTCTCAGCCAAATAGCCCTCCACAGTCTGGGGTTAGACAACAATGTAGGATTATCAAGAGTTTTTCCCTGAGGCTGGACAGTCACAAGTGGCAGGGTGTGTGGGACAGTATGGGCAAGTACCTAGTCTACTGGGCCCCTCCAGTGCTTTGGAAGCATTGGAGATGGAAGGCAGCTGTATGGAGTCCCCAATGACAAGCTGCAGAAACTGCTGGAGGGGAGGGTGAATCATTTTGAGCCTGGTGGGCCCATGACACTTCAGGCCCTCAGGGCCGAGATGCAACATACAGATGGACTCATGATCAAGGGGTGGACTTAGCAATGGACACTACTGCCCAGGTTATTCACGAGTGTGAACACTGCCTCTCCTGCTCTGAAAGACTGTTACAAAAGATGGAGCCCGATATGGACTGGATGGACTCAGCAGCTTTATAGGGATTGGTCCATGCACTGAGGGATGATCTCTCTCCCTCTGTGTGTGTGTGTATATATATATATACACGTGATGGTATATTGAAAATGTGGGATCTGAGCATGATGTGAATGGTATGGAATAAGGGGTGGATACTGTCATGGGTTCAGCTGTAGCAGTCATTTTTCTCCTTGGTAGCTGGTCCAGTGCTGCGTTTTTGACTTTAGGCCTGGGAACAGCGCTGATAACACCAATGTTTTCAGTTACAGTTTAGAATGTTTTGGTCTGACCAAGGACTTCCTGAGCCTCATGCTCCGCCAGGGAGGAGGGGAAGCCGGGAGGAAGCAGAGACAGGACACCTGACCCAGACTAACCAAAGAGGTTATTCCATACCGCAGAACGTCATGTCCAGGAGGTAAAAAAACTGAGGGCAGGGACCCAGAAGTGAGAGGGATTCGCTGCTGGGTCGGGCTTTGTATTGGGTGGTGAGCAGTTGTATTATCTTCCCTTGTTATTTCCCTTATCATTATTATTATTGGTGGTAGCAGTAGTGGTTTTGTGTTATACCTGAGTTACTGAACTATTCTTATCTCAACCTGTGGGAGTTGCATTCTTTCGATTCTCCTTCCCATCCCTCCAGGAGCAGGGGGAAGAAAGAGGGGGGAGTGGATGAGCAAACTGCATGGCTGACTGGGCTTAAACCACGACAACGGTTCAGGTAAAACAGGCAGAGCAATTAAAGTTTGGTTTGAGGATAACGAATGGCGTCATGAAGAACAAGAAGTTCAGGCATCAGCACAAACTGTAGAATTAGCTGCAGTAGTGTATGCATTTCAACACTGTCACCGAGCATTAAACCTCATCACTGATTCAAGTTTTGTTGCTGGAGTTGTTACTAGAATTGAAAATTCGTGGCTGAAGGCAGTTGCCAATCCTACTTTATTATCTAAAAATGTTAAAAAATGTTATTAGATGAGCGCATGATGCCTTATTATGTTCTGCATATTCGTAGCCATACAGATTTACCTGGATTTATTATAGAGGGAAATCGAAGAGCTGACAGGTTAACGGCTCCCGTAGTAGCAAATCCTCTACCAAATCAGTTAGAACAGGCTAGATTATCACATGCCTGTCCTGGGTTCAGCAGTAGCAGTCATTTTTCTCCTTCTTGGTAGCTGGTGCAGCGCTGTGTTTTTGACTTTTGGCCTGGGAACAGTGCTGATAACACCAGTGTTTTCAGTTACTGCTTGGTGATGTTTTGGTCTGACCAAGGACTTGCTGAGTCTCATGTGCTGCTAGGGAGGAGGGGAAGCGGGGAGGAAGGAGAGACAGGACACCTGACCCAGACTAACCAAAGAGGTTATTCCATACCAGAGCACGTCATGTCCAGGATGTAAAAACGGAGTGCAGAAACCCAGAAGGGTGGTGGGGGTGCACTGTGGGGGTGCACGGCTTGGTCGGTTTGGGATTGATGGTGAGCTATTGTATTCTTTCCTTGTATTTGCCTTAGTAGTAGTAGTAGTGGTAGCAGTAGTGGTTTGTGTTATACCTTAGTTACTAAACTGTTCTTGTCTCAACCTGTGGGAGTTGCATTCTTTTGATTCTCCTCCCCATCCCCCTGGGACTAGGGGAAGAAAGAGTGGGGAGTGAGTGAGAGAGCGACTGCATGAGTTATGGAGGCTTAAACCACGACAATGCCTTTTATCAATCAGCGAAATCACTCAGAAAACAGTTTTCTCTCTCTTGGTCAGAGGCACATACAATAGTACAAACATGTCCTGACTGTCAACCATTTGCAACACACCCCCATACTGGAGTAAACCCTCATGGCACCAGTGCCTTACAACTATGGCGAAGTGATGTCACTCATATCCCTGAGTTTGGGAAACAGAAGTATGTTCACATTTCCATCGATACATTTTCACACGCAGTCTGGGCCATGGCAGAGACAGGTGAAAAAGCCTGCGATGTTATTCGCCATTGGCGTGGTGCCTTCACAGCTTTAGGTGCTCCAGAACAAATAAAAACGGACAATGGCCCCGCCTATGCTAGTACTACAATTCAAACATTTCTAAGCACCTGGGGGATAAAACACACAAAAGGGATCCCACACTCACCACAAGGACAAGCTGTTACTGAACGATGTCATCAAACATTAAAAAAGTTATTAGAAAAACAAAAAGGGGGAATGAAGGAAGAATCACCACAGGCACGATTATATAAAGTGATTTATGTGTTAAATTTCTTGACGATTGGAGAGGGAAACAAGACTGTGGCCATTACCAGACATATCTTGTTGCACAGTCAAAACTTTCCTAATTCCTTAGGGACTCATCAGCCAAAAGTTTGGGTAAAATCACCACAAATGTTTCGCTGGAAGGGCTGTATCCACTGATAACATGGGGGCGAGGGTATGCTTGTGTCTCCACAGATCATGGCCCTTGGTGGATACCTGCACGGCTGGTGTGGCCTGTTTTGGACCATCCTGCTGTTACTGAAGCAGAATCCGAGCAGTGAAGTTTATTTTAACTATTTACGTCTCGGTGCAGATGCAGACCCACAGCATTGGAACAACAGGATGGGACTCCAAGTTGTGACCCCGACAAACCTGTTGTTCCAAAATGCTAGTGCTTGGTGTGACCAGGTACACCATAACATTAAATTCTAAGTGCCTTAAATTAATGGACCAAACTCAAAAATTGCAACAAGATGATGGGTTTTTCGGCCTCATAACTTGGTTTCAATCTTTATTTTTTGAACGTGGTTAACATTCATAATAAAAGGGGGTTCAGTATTCTTGTTTGTTATAGTTTGTGTATTGTTAATAATTCCATGTCTGCTGTCTTGCCTACAACATATGATAAATAAAATGTTCAAGCAAGTGTTAGTTATAGAAAAACAAAAAGGGGGATATGTGGAGGTAGAGAATGAGCAGGCAGCCTTAGACAACCTTGTTCGCTTACCTTGAGAAAAAGAGGAGTGGAAAGTGAACTGGAGGGGAACAAAATAACCAGTCAGAAACCAGTTTGAGGCACGTGGACAGCAGACATCAACCAATCATATATTGTTATAAAGTGCGTGCACAGAATGCATGTTATAAAAGAACGTGAGACACATGAATAAAGGTCTTCGCTTGCAACTGTATACTATATATAGTCTGTGTACTACATCTCCACAAACCCATATACATTATTAACTAAATTAGTACCTGAATTGGCTTGGTTTACCATGTTGGACCTAAAAGACTCCTTAAATATCAAGCTGTCCTGGTAGAACAGGATAATGTGGAAATAGTGGTCACTAACATTATCAATCCAGCATCTTTCCTCACTGGAAATACAGGGGATTCTGTATCACATGATTGCTTGGAAACAATTGAAGCAATCTATTCCAGCCGACCAGACATTAAAGGAGGAACCACTGGAAGATGCTGAAGATTCCTGGTACACTGACTGAAGCAGCTTTGTCCGACAAGGCATCCGTAAGGCAGGGTACGCGGTGACCACTACTGACCAGGTAATAGAATCAAAAGCCCTTGCCCCAAACACCTCTGTAAAAAAGCAGAAATAATAGCTCTAACTTGAGAATTAGAACTGGCCAAAAATAAGAAGATTAATATTTGGACAGATTCCAAATATGCCTTTGGAGTAGTCCACACTCATGGGGCTATATGGAAAGAAAGTGGACTTTAATCCACCCAAATCAAACATGCTGAAGAGATACTCAAGCTCTTAGAGGCAGTACAATTAAGGAATTACTGCCCAGTAATTGGGTAACGCTATGGCAGATTGCAAGGCTAAAAGAGTGGCTGAGGAAGGCAATTTAGAAGTGCAATATTTGGTCCCAGATGGTAAAATACAAATTGATTGTGAGCCTGAAGATTGAAAGTATAGAAGAAAGTGGGTGGGCAAAGACTCCACAAGGTAAGATGATAATACCATCTGCACTATTGTGGGTAATAGTCATGGCAGAATATAGGAAAACCCACTGGGGAGTAGAGGCCCTGTAAAAATACTTGAACAAACTTACGATATCCCGAAATTTATATACCACCATCAAGCAAGTAACAAAACAGTGCGAGATTTGTTTACGGAATAATCCCAAGACCAGTCCTAAGGTTCAGTTCAATCAAATAGGGAAAGGAAATTATCCGGGACAACAGTGGCAAATTGATTTCTCAGAACTCCCAAGAAGAAGGGGTTTCGATATCTGTTGGTCATGACAGATACCTTTTCAGGGTGGCCAGAAGCATTCCCTTGCCGAACCAGTAAAGCCAGAGAAGTAACCAAAATAATATTACATGACCACATTTTGTTGCAACAGTTGTTAAGCAAGTTAGTAAACTCTTAGGAATAGATTGGCAGTTACATACCCCATATAATCTGCAAGCAAGTGGCCAAGTGGAAAAGATGAACCATCTAATTAAGTTGCAAATTGTAAAACTGGGACAAGAGGATAATTTGCCCTGGCCCCAGTCTCTACCTCTGGCTTTATTGAGAATTAGGACCAGACCTAAAGTGAAAACTGGTCTGAGTCCTTTTGAAATATTATATGGAAGACCATATATTGTTCAAGCTGGAACTTCAGCACAAGTAGGGGAAGAGATCCTCTACAACTATGTAATGAGTATGCAAAAACAACTAAGAGAAATAGAAAGACTAGTCCTGGGGACTAGGGCTCGAGGTCTTGATGGGCCTGTGCATAATATTAACCCTGGAGATTATGTGTACGTCAGGTCTCTTGCAGATTTGCCTCTGGAACCGAAGTGGGAAGGTCCATTTCAGGTGTTGCTGACTTCTCATACAGCCATTAAGATAAAGGAACAAGCATCGTGGATACACCACACCAGAATAAAGAAAGCCCCCACGGCACAATAGAAAGCAACACCTAATGGACCTCTGCAGCTTTGAATTTGGCGAAATGACTGTTAATGGTGTATTTACTAACAGGATTTTGCATAGTGGAAATACATCCTTGGCTGAATAAGAGTGGTTGCTGGATCTGTAATCAGTTGCCTAGATCAGGAGAGAAGCCAGGTATGCCGTTAATTGGCCTACCTATCCCCTTTAAAACCAATTGGAACGAATTATGGAAAAACCCAGTCTATACCGACAAGAACCACACAAATTTACAGGTTTTGAGGATTCAAGCCTCGAATATATCAGATGTGTAACCACTAGCAAAACCTGTAATCAGGGTAATACGTCAGTAGGAAATTATCCATATTGTAGTTGGGTGAATATCTCCGCTGCAATAGAGGAAGTGTAAAATCGAACTACTGATGCTATTTTAGCATTACAAGAAGAAATAACCAGCCTATCTAAAGTGGTAATCCAAAATTGAGTGGCATTAGATACATTGCTAGCATCCCAGTGAGGAGTTTGTTCTGTAATCAATGATAGTTGCTGTTCTTATATAGGTCAAAATGGCAGGACTGAAACTGATTTAAAAGAAATCTGGAAACAAACTAGAATATTTCATGAGGTGGCCAAGGATGACACCTCTTGGGGATTTGAGGAGATATGGAAAAAACTAACCTCATGGTTACTGAATCTCTCCTGGTTGAGGCAGCTGGCAGCAGGAATCTTAATCCTAATTGTTTTAACCCTAATTGCTTGTGGCATGATACAATGTTCTTTTTGGTGTTGCAAATGGTCTGTAATTGATTATGAGGATTGGAAAAGGCATAAGGTCAGACAACAAGTTGAAAGTGGTAAATACTTTGCCAGAACTCCTGAGTAAAATGGAATTACATAACAAAAGAATTTGCAAAGGTAAAAGAAAAGGGGGGACTTGATATAAGGAAAGCAACTGCCTGGAAAACATAGGGTTAAAATACTTTTCACTTAAATTAGGTCTAAGATATAGAACAAGGTCTGTGTTGTAAGTCTGTGGTGTGATAACAGAATTTAGTAGTCTTACTAAAAAGAGTGAATTATTTCTTTTCATCCTTCTAATGAGTGAATTCTTTCTTACCATCCTTCTAATTATCAGTTAGTTTGGGAGACAGTGACTCCCAGACATCTGCTAGCTTAGGATACTCCTTGTCTGCCCATCCTGTCCTGCTTGCAATAAATTTTGTACGAAGGTCACACTGCTCTAAAACTTTGCCAGCTATCAGAAACTTGCAGATATGGCTGGTTTCAGCTAATTGTGAATTACTGGGGTATCCAACTGTGCCAAAGGTGAAAAGTGCACCGTGAGGAAGACTGCTTACTTCATCTTGAAGACCCCTGCCCACGACCATCAGAGGGCAGTGCGCAAGTGCGCAAGTGCCAAAAGGGAGGAGACTTATGATAATGAGTACCTAAACTAATTGCAATATCCCCACCCCTCTCTCAGGAACCTAATGAATATGCATGTTTGTGTGTAATAAATATCTGTTTGCTTAACCCCTCAGTGTGCAAGTTAGGAGGAGTGATCCCTTTGCACCCAGTGCCGTAATAAACATACCTGCTTTATAACTCTCCTTGAGTTGTAGAGTCTGATGCCGTGTATCATACAGAAGTCTTTGGCTTAGCAGCTAGCACAAAGGCACATCCCAAAAAAAAAAAATTCAATTTAAGTAAGCCTTTGGATTAATATGGAAAGTTAAGGATTTCTTGCTGGCATAATTTGCCAGTAAATTCATGTGGAGAACAGTTTGAAAGAATTTGAGAGATCCTCCATGGTGATCAGCACTGCACAAACACCCAAAGACAGCCAGAAACAAGATCTACAATGAAATTCTTTGTTGCACTGCTTTCAGGGTGTGTTTGAGCTTCTTTGATTAAGATTCTGTATAAGAGTAGCATGACCCTTACCCACAGCTTGCTTAACAGGCCCTTCAGGCACCTTATATTCACCAGCACTACGAACCCAGAAAGAGTATCACAGCAGAACCCACATCCAGGACATTACAGGCAGCAAGTTACCTACAGCACCAGCATTTGAGCAGTCAATAGAGAGTTTGTGGCTCAGGGTTAAAGGGAGAACAGCGATGGGTGACATTATTGTGGGGATCCGTTACAGACCGCCAGATCAAGAGGACTCGGTGGATGAAGCATTCTATAGACGGATAGGAACAGCCTCACGCTCACAGGCCCTCGTTCTCATGGGGGACTTCAACCACCCTGATATCTGTTGGAGGGATGGTACGGCCCGGCACAAACAATCCATCCAGGAGGTTCCTCGATTGTGAGGAAGACAACTTCCTTCTGCAAGTAATAGAGGAGCCAACAAGGAGAGGTGCCATGCTTGACCTCGTCCTCACCAACAGGGAAGGGCTGGTTGGAAATGAGACGCTCCAGGGCAGCCTTGATTGCAGCGATCATGAGATGGTCGAATTCGAGATCCTCCGGACAGTGAGAAGAGCATGCAGCAAGCTCACTGCCCTGGGCTTCAAGAGAGCAGACTTTGGCCTCTTCAGGAACCTGCTTAGTAAGGTTCCATGGGATATAGCCCTAGAGGGCAGGGGGGCCCAAGACTGTTGGTTGATATTCAAGGGTCACCTGCTACAAGCTCAGGAGTGTTGCATCCCAACTAGAAGGAAGTTCAGCAGGAGGGCCAGGAGACCTCCTTGGATGGATAAGGAGCTGCTGAGGAAACTGTGAAGGAAGTAAGAGACTTATAAAAGGTGGAAGCAAGGACAGGCGGCCTGGAAAGAATACAGGGATGTTGTCTGGGAAGCTAGGGACCAGGATAGGAAAGCTAAGGCCCACTTAGAATTAAACTTGGCTAGGGATGTTAAGGATAACAGGAAGGGATTTTATAGGTACATTGCAAATAAAAGGCAGACTAGGGACAACGTGGGCCCTCTCCAGAAGCTACCAGGAGAACTGGCTACCCTGGATTTGGAGAAGGCTGAGGTTCTTAATGACTTCTTTGCCTCAGTCTTCACTGGCAAACACCCTGACCACACCACCCAAGTCTTGGAAGGAAGACACAGGGACAGTGTAGGAGAGGATCTGGTTCGAGACCATCTTAGGAACCTGAATGTGCGCAAGTCCATGAGACCTGCTGAAATCCATCCACGGGTCCTGAAGGAGCTGGCAAATGAAGTTGCTAAGCTACTGTCCATCATATTTGAAAAATCATGGCAGTCAGGTGAAGTTCCCAATGACTGGAAAAAGGGTGATATAACCCCCATTTTCAAGAAGGGGAAAATGGATGAACTGGGGAACGACAGACCAGTCAGTCTCACCTCAGTGCCCGGCAAAATCATGGAGTAGATTCTCCTGCAAGGCATGCTAAGGCACATGAAAACCAACAAGGTGCTTGGTGACAGCCAGTATGGCTTCACTAAGGGGAAATCCTGCCTGACCAATCTGGTGGCCCTCTATGATGGGGCTATGGAACTGATGGACAGGGGCAGAGCAGTTGATGTCATCTACCTGGACTTGTGCAAAGAGTTCGACACTGTCCCACACAACATAGAATCATAGAATCATAGAATAGTAAGGGTTGGAAAGGACCTCAAGATCATCGAGTTCCAACCCCCCTGCCATGGGCAGGGACACCTCCCACTAAACCATGCCATCCAAGGCTATGTCCAACCCCACCTTGAACGCCGCCAGGGATGAAGCATCCACAACTTCCCTGGGCAGCCCATTCCAGGGCCCCACCACCCTCACAGTAAAGAATTTCTTCCTCAGATCCAATCTAAACCTCCCCTGTTTAAGTTTAAACCCATTACCCCTTGTCCTCTCACCACAGTCCCTAATGAAGAGTCCCTCCCCAGCATCCCTATAGGCCCCCTTCAGGTATTGGAAGGCTGCTATGAGCTCTCCACGCAGCCTTCTCTTCTGCAGGCTCAACAGCCCCAATTTTCTCAGCCTATCTTCATACGAGAGGTGCTCCAGTCCCCTGATCGTTGGCAAACTTGCTGAGGGCGAACACAATCCCACTGTCCATGTCACTCACAAAGATGTTGAACAAGACCGGTCCCAACACTGATCCCTGGGCGACACCACTCGTTACTGGTCTCCAGCTGGACGTTGAGTCACTGAGCACTACTCTTTGCGTGTGGCCATCCAGCCAGTTCTTTATCCACCGAGTGGTCCACCTATCAATTTGATGTCTCTCCAACTTAGAGAGAAGGATGCCATGTGAGACAGTGTCAAAGGCTTTACACAAGTCCAGGTAGATGACATCAACTGCTCTGCCCCTGTCCATCAGTTCTGTAGCCCCTTCATAGAAGGTCACCAGATTGGTCAGGCAGGATTTCCCCTTAGTGAAGCCATACTGGCTGTCACCAAGCACCTTGTTGGTTTTCATGTGCCTTAGCATGCCTTCCAGGAGAATCCGCTCCAAGATTTTGCTGGGCACTGAGGTGAGACTGACTGGTCTGTAATTCCCTGGGTCATCCATTTTCCCCTTCTTAAAAATGGGGGTTATATTTCCCTTTTTCCAGTCATTGGGAACTTCACCTGACTGCCATGATTTTTCAAATATGATGGACAGTGGCTTAGCAACTTCATTTGCCAGCTCCTTCAGGACCCGTGGATGGATTTCATCAGGTCCCATGGACTTGTATACATTCAGGTTCCTAAGGTGGTCCCGAACAAGATCCTCTCCTACAGTGTGCCCAGGGTCTTCATTCTCACTGTCCCTGTGTCTGCCTTCCAAGACTTGGGTGGTGTGGTCAGAGCATTTGCCGGTGAAGACTGAGGCAAAGAAGTCATTAAGAACCTCAGCCTTCTCCAAATCCAGGGTAGCCAGTTCTCCTGATAACTTCTGGAGAGGGCCCACGTTGTCCCTAGCCTGCCTTTTATTTGCAATGTACCTATAAAATCCCTTCCTGTTATCCTTAATATCCCTAGCCAAGTTTAATTCTAAGTGGGCCTTAGCTTTCCTAACCTGGTCCCTAGCTTCCCAGACAACATCCCCGTATTCTCCCCAGGCCGCCTGACCTTGCTTCCACCTTTTATAAGCCTCTTTTTTCCTTCGAATTTTGCTCAGCAGCTCCTTATCCATCCAAGGAGGTCTCCTGGCCCTCCTGCTGAACTTCCTTCTAGTTGGGATGCATCGCTCCTGAGCTTGCAGCAGGTGATCCTTGAATATCAACCAACAGTCTTGGCCCCCCCTGCCCTCTAGGGCTGTTTCCCATGGAACCTTACTCAGCAGGTTCCTGAAGAGGCCAAAGTCTGCTCTCTTGAAGCCCAGGGCAGTGAGCTTGCTGCATGCTCTTCTCACTGTCCGGAGGATCTCAAACTCGACCATCTCATGATCGCTGCAATCAAGGCTGCCCTGGAGCGTCTCATTTCCAACCAGCCCTTCCCTGTTGGTGAGGACGAGGTCAAGCATGGCACCTCTCCTTGTTGGCTCCTCTATTACTTGCAGAAGGAAGTTGTCTTCCACACTATCAAGGAACTTCCTGGATTGTTTGTGCCGGGCCGTACCATCCCTCCAACAGATATCAGGGTGGTTGAAGTCTCCCATGAGAACAAGGGCCTGCGAGCGTGAGGCTGCTCCTATCTGCCTATGGAGCGCTTCCTCCAGCAAGTCCCCTTGGTCAGGCGGTCTGTAACAGACCCCCATAATAATGTCACCCATCGCTGTTCTCCCTTTAACCCTGACCCACAAACTCTCCGTCGAGGGCACACCTGTCCCCAGACAGAGTTCCATACTCTCCAGCCTATTCCTAACATAAATAGCAACTCCCCCTCCCTGTCTGCCGGGCCTCTCTTTCCTAAAGAGTCTGTAACCTTCCATTCCAACACACCAGTCATAGGAGCCATCCCACCATGTTTCTGTGATGCCTATGATATCATACCCCCATAGACGTGCACACATCTCTAATTCCTCTTGTTTGTTCCCCATACTACGGGCATTTGTGTAGAGGCATTTGAGCCGAGCTCCAATTGAAGCCGGCTCATTGGCCGGAGTGGCTGGAATATCTCTACATTGCTCCGAACATTTACTGTAGGTGCTGCCAACCGACTGGGTGTGTTGGGATGGAATGATGCCCCCCTCCCCCAACACATCTAGTTTAAATCATCCTTGACCAGCCTGGCAAGCCTCCTACCAAATCCACTCTTCCCCTTCTTTGTCAGACCAGCTCCACCAGCCCCCAGTAGACCTGGCCTGCTAAATTGAGTCCCATGTTCAAGGTACCCAAACCCCTGACTATAGCACCACCCTTCTAACCATTTATTAACCTGCCCAATCCTCCTAGCCTTTTCAAGGTCCTGCCCTGTATCCTGGTGAATTGACAAAAAGACAATCTGAGCTCCAGAGCCCCTAACCACCTCTCCCAGTGCTCTGTAGTCCTTCTTTATGGTCTCCGGGCTACTGCTATCTATATCAGTAGCACCCACATGTATTACCAGGAGTGGGTAATAGTCAATGGGACCGACTAGAGCAGACAGCTTCTCAGCCACATCCCTGATCCGAGCCCCTGGTAGGCAACGCACCTCCCTTGAGCCTGGGTCAGGCCGGCAGATGGGTGCCTCTGTGCCTTTCAGATTAGAGTCCCCTACTACTACGGCCCGCCGCTTTTTCCTGGCAGCACCAGTAGTGATCTTCTTTACCAGTGCACTAGCTGGTTGCACCTAGTGGGAGCGCTGTTGCTCATCAGCCCACTGCAGGACAGCAAAGTGGTTCTGGGTGGGGACAACAGATTTTGGAGGAAGCCCCTTGCTTTTAATTGTCCTCTTCCTCCTTTTTTTGTTGTTTTTTTCTGTTACCATTTCCCAGCTTCCTGGGTTAGCAGCCTCCTTTCCTGCACTGGCAACAGCAGACACTCGAGGCCCCGGAACAGTCTGGTCCCGGAGCAAGCAGTGCTGCTCCCCCTCAGCTTCCCTGACACCTTTCAGCCTGGTAACAGCTTCCTGCAGTTCAGCCACCTGCTGCAGGAGGACCTCCACCAGGGAGCACAGAGTGCAGCCCTGCCCATTGCTCACCCTTCCCTCAGGACAGCAGTGCAGGCGCTCTCTACACCCCGAGCTCTGCACTGCAGCCTCCCTTCCCATCGGCTTCGTTTGGGTGCCTACACTGGCCAACACCGGCGCAGCTAGAGCAGAGCTCCCAGCCCGAGCCTTGCTCGTATGGCGAGTGTTCACCATCCCGCTCACCACCCCGCTCGCCTGCCTGTGCGAACTGCCGCGCAAACTGCCTCGAGCCCGCCCTGGTTGCCACGCACTGGGTCGCTCGCGCTCCCTGGGGCAGGATTTTAACCAGTCAGGTCTGCCGCCAGTCCTCCTGAGGAACTTCCTGGATTGCTTGTGCCCGGCCGTACCATCCCTCCAACAGATATCAGGGTGGTTGAAGTCTCCCATGAGAACAAGGGCCTGCGAGCGTGAGGCTGCGCCTATCTGTCTATGGAGCGCTTCATCCACCAACTCCCCTTGGTCAGGCAGTCTGTAACAGATCCCCACAATAATGTCACCCGTGGCATTTATGCTTTTTGTTGGATTTGGGGACTATGCTAAAAGTTTATATCACCAAAAAGAGTTTTAAAAAGAAGAAAAAGAAAGTCCCAGCTGACTGGAGAGGAAAGAGATGGAGGATATGACAAGAGATGAGAGAAACGAGTGACTTGCAAGAGCAGATATGCAAGAGACGGAGGGGGGAGCTGTGAGATGAGAGGCGAGAGAGGTGAGATGAGGCAAGTTAAGAGATATGGGGGGAGATCGGAGATAAGACATAAGAGCTGAGAAAGGAGAAATAAGAAATGAGAAAGGAGATGAAAGATAAGACAAGGCGTGAGAGACGAGACAAAATGAGAGGAGAGAGAAGAGGAAAAGGGGAGGCAAGAAAGGGGAGGTGAGTGATGGGAGGAGAGATGAAGAAACAAGAGGATAGTGACTACAGATGAGAGAGATGTGATTGGGAAAAAGTTGAGAGACAATGCGACAGGAGGGGAGGGGAGGGGAGGGGAGGGGAGGAGAGGAGAGGAGAGGAGAGGAGAGGAGAGGAGAGGAGAGGAGAGGAGAGGAGAGGAGAGGAGAGGAGAGGAGAGGAGAGGAGAGGAGAGGAGAGGAGAGGAGAGGAGGAGGAGAGGCAAAACAAGAAATGAGACAAGACAAAATTAGAATGAACAGCTGTGTGGTGTTAAGCTGCCTACTGGGACTAAACCACACCAGCCCTTTAGCCCTTTTTGGACCCTGTATTGGCTTTATGTGGCAAGGTTTTGGTAGGGCTGGCTTCTGCTAGAAGAGATCAGGAACTGCCCCCATATTGGACAGAGACAGCTTTACCCGACTCCAAAATGGACACATCACTTCCCAAGGCTGAACCAGTCAGAGAAGCTGGTGGTGCTTCTGTGATAACATGTTTAAGAAAGGGTAAAAAATGCTACACAGCAGCTGTGAGTCTACTCCAACCCTGATGACACACACTGCAAATACTCCAATCCCCACAACAGGCACTGCAGCTGAACCAGAGAACCAAACTGTGCTAAGTCTCCCCTGTTCAGAAGAAATGGACATGAATGACAGCTTATATAGTGAAACAGGAAGAAGCAGGGCCAGCACAAGAAACAGAGGAAGAGGCAGAATATGAGGTAACCTCTCAATCCGTGTCCCTGAGTGAGCTGCGGGATATATGAAACGATTTCAGCCGTTGCCCAGGTGAGCATGTGATCACCTGGCTGCTCCGATGTTGACATAATGGAGCTAGTAACCTAGAATTAGATGGTAGGAAAGCCAAGCAGCTGGGATCACTTGCTAGGGAAGGGGGCATTGACAAGGCAATTGGGAGAGGGACACAAGTCCTCAGCCTCTGGAGGAGACTCCTCTCAAGTGTAAAGGAAAGGTGTCCCTTCAAGGAAGATGTTATATGTTACCCAGGCAGGTGTACTATGGAAGAGAGATGTATCCCAGTACCTGAAGGAACTAGTTTTGATAGAAATGATTTATTATAACTTGAACCACACACAGTTACCCACAGATCCAGACAAAGTCCAATGCACATAAACCATACAACAATCCAATACCATAAAACATTTTTCCTGTCCTAAAAGACTGCTACAGCAGATGGAAACCAAAGCCTCAGGCAAAGGCAAAACCACCCATGGATTTTATTTTTCTCAAGGACCTGGGTGTACTTGGTGGGTAATGCTGAAGGATGGGGAAATCCAGTATGTACCTCAAAGGGGGCTGCATCAAAAGGAGCATGACCAGCAGGTCGAGGGAGGTGCTCCTGCCCCCTTACTCTGCTCTCGTGAGACCTCACTTGGAGTATTGTGTGCAGTTCTGGTGTCCTCAACATAAAAAGGACATGGAACTGTTAGAACAAGTGCAGAGGAGGGCCACGAGGATGATCAGGGGACTGGAGCACCTCTCGTATGAAGATAGGCTGAGAAAATTGGGGCTGTTCAGCCTGGAGAAGAGAAGGCTGCGTGGAGAGCTCATAGCAGCCTTCCAATACCTGAAGGGGGCCTATAGGGATGCTGGGGAGGGACTCTTCATTAGGGACTGTGGTGAGAGGACAAGGGGTAATGGGTTTAAACTTAAACAGGGGAGGTTTAGATTGGATCTGAGGAAGAAATTCTTTACTGTGAGGGTGGTGGGGCCCTGGAATGGGTTGCCCAGGGAGGTTGTGGATGCTTCATCCCTGGCGGCGTTCAAGGTGGGGTTGGACATAGCCTTGGATGGCATGGTTTAGTGGGAGGTGTCCCTGCCCATGGCAGGGGGGTTGGAACTCGATGATCTTGAGGTCCTTTCCAACCCTTACTATTCTATGATTCTATGATTAACGTGACCCAGAACTGTGCACTCACAGCCCAGAAAGATAACCGTATCCTGGGCTGCATCAAAAGAAGCATGACCAGCAGGTCGAGGGAGGTGATCCTGCCCCTCTACTCTGTTCTCTTGACATCTCATTTGGAGTACTGTGTACAGTTCTGGTGTCAACATAAAAAGGACATAGAACTGTCGGAACAAGTCCAGAGGAGGGCCATGAGGATGATCAGGGGACTGGAGTACCTCCCGTATGAAGATAGGCTTAGAAAGTTGGGGCTGTTCAGCCTGCAGAAGAGAAGGTTGCATGGAGACTTCATAGCAGCCTTCCAGTATCTGAATGAGGCCTATAAGGATGCTGGGGAGGGACTCTTCATTAGGGACTGTAGTGATAGGACAAGGGGTAACGGGTTCAAACTTAAGCAGGGGAAGTTTAGACTGGATATAAGGAGGAAGTTCTTTACTGTGAGGGTGGTGAGGCCCTGGAATGGGTTGCCCAGGGAAGTTGAGAATGCTCCATCCCTGGCAGTATTCAAGGTGGGGTTGGATAGAGCCTTGGGTGGCATGGTTTAGTGGGAGGTGTCCCTGCCTATGGCAGGGGGAGTGGAACTAGATGATCTTAAGGTCCTTTCCAACACTAACTATTCTATGATTCTATGATTCTATGATTCTATGATTCTATTCTATGATTTTGTGTGAGAATAGCCCATGAATTAAACTGTATGATGTTAATTGCTATATAACACTGTTACCACAAAAGACAGTTGAAGAAACTCACTCATTTGGAGTTCTAGAAAGCAGGCAGTCCTTATTGCAGCACTGGGTGCTGTCGTGGTTTAAGCCGTAAATCACACAGTTTGCTCACTCACTCCCCCCCCCCCTCCTCCACCCACTCTGAGGGGGGAGGGGGGAACGGGGAGAAGAATCGAAAGAATGCAACTCCCACGGGCTAAGAACAGTCCAGCAACCGTGTCTCTAAATTGGAGAGACATCAATTTGATAGGTGGACCACTTGGTGGATAAAGAACTGGCTGGGTGGCCATGCACAAAGAGTTGTGGTCAATGGCTCAATGTCCAGCTGGAGACCAGTAAGGAGTGGTGTCCCTCAGGGATGGGTGTTGGGACCGGTCTTGTTCAACATCTTTGTTGGTGACATGGACAGTGGGATTGAGTACGCCCTCAGCAAGTTTGCCAATGACACCAAGCTGTGTGGTTCGGTCCTACAAGTGCAAGGTCCTGCACCTAGGTCAGAGCAATCCCAGGCACAGCTACAGTTTGGGCAGAGAAGAGATTCAGAGCAGCCCTGCGGAGAAGGACTTGGGGGTGTTGGTTGATGAAAAAATGAAAATAGCCGGCAGTGTGCGCTTGCAGCCCAGAAAGCCAACCGTATCCTGGGCTGCATCAAAAGGAGCGTGACCAGCAGGTTGAGGGAGGTGATCCTGCCCCTTTACTCTGCTCTCGTGAGACCTCACTTGGAGTATTGTGTGCAGTTCTGGTGTCCTCAACATAAAAAGGACATGGAACTGTTAGAACAAGTGCAGAGGAGGGCCACGAGGATGATCAGGGGACTGGAGCACCTCTCGTATGAAGATAGGCTGAGAAAGTCAGGGCTGTTCATCCTGGAGAAGAGAAGGCTGCATGGAGACCTCATAGCAGCCTTCCAGTATCTAAAGGGGGCCTATAGGGATGCTGGGGATGGACTCTTCATTAGGGACTGTAGTGATAGGACAAGGCGCAACGGGTTCAAACTTAAACAGGGGAGGTTTAGATTGGATATAAGGAAGAAATTCTTTACTGTAATGGGGTGGGGGGCTACAGCAGGTCCGTGGATTCCCTGACTGAAAGCATGAAGTTAGAACTTAGCCTTGAAGATATTGAAAGATATGAAGAATGAGGCACCGAAGGTTTCTGGATGGGAAAGCAGAAGGCATCTGGAGGAGTGAGCGAGTCAAAGGGAGTAACTAACTGCAGAACAAGAGCTTGGCAAGATAACAGACTTTAGTAGTATGGTAAAGGGTCATCCAATAATGTGCTGTTGCTAACTGATGTGACCAATGGCTAAAAGACGCATGTATGCTAGAAACTATATAAGTAAGGGTTTGTAATAGTAAAGAAGAAATTCTGCTTAATCAACAAAGAAGCTTGTCACATGTTGTTTGTCCGTCTCAACCATGACATCTGGTTACCCCGACATGATCGTGCAGGGCATGATCTAATTGGAACTTAAGAAAAGAAAAAAAGAAGAATGGTGGAGGAGTGCCGTAGAGATGGAGCCCAGCGTAGCATTGAGAGCAGTGGGGTACAGCGTGGCAGGCTTGATTTAAGACACCTGGATAGGTGCGCCGCTGGAAACATGGGAGCCTCTTTGAGTAAAGAGGAATAGGTCGTATTGACCATGTGGACAATAATGTTACAAAAGCGGGGGGTGAATGGAGACGAACTACTCCTCCGAAAAATGCTATTACGGAGTAAGAGACAGGGGTATGAGGCCGATACTGTGGCAGCCTTTAGTGTCTCTGTGTGGTAACGCCTGGGGAATATTCTGTTTGATCGTGCGACCAGGGGCAAGAAACAGGCTGAGATATTGCTGACAAAGTGGCAGTTGCTCTTTGAGACTTTAAAATCATTTAAAGATCAGCAAGACAAAGCGGAGCTGTCGGCCTCCCTTAACGATCAAAGCACAGGCACCCAGAATGCGAAAGGATTTCAAAATAAGAGTCATCCAACTGAAGGGGACAAGCTTCTCTCCATGTGACTGTGCCCCTGGCCCCTGTTGTGCAGCTTGATGTGTGGTGTAAAGAGCCATCCAGGGATCCCGTAGTTCGGTGTAAAATCCAGGGGGAGCAAGAAGATAAAGACACTGGGGGAAGATTCTGATGATGAGATGTATGGTCCGGGTGCCCCAGCCACAGCTACTCGACAATACAGGTCCCCTATACAGTCACTGGTCCATATCCTTTCAAATCCTGAAAGAAACAGGAAGAGACCAGATCACCCTGTTTCGGAGACTGGTGCCCCCCCCACCCCCCACCCCCCCCCCGGCCCCCTCAAGATCCTCTGCCAGTTGCAGCCGCGGCTGCAAGGATGGATGAAGACGATCCTTTTGACCCGAGCCCTGTAAATCCCAAGAAAGAGCCTACTGTGCTGGAGGAAATGTTTTAATTAACTCCAGAACACGTTTATGAGGAGCCTGTGCACTTTCACCAGACTGCTGCTGCTGCTCCTGAAGTTCTGACACCTGATAATTCTGAAGCTGACCTGGATAGTCCTTTTGATCTGTTGATCCAGAAAAGGAACCTGATTTATATCCCCCAGATCCTCATGATAAATGGGCAGCTGTAAGGGGAGAAGTGAGATGGATGGGGGATGCAGATGTACTGTGTGCTTTCCTGGTGGTGTATGTGCCGGATCAAGACCTGTGGTGGGAAGGTCTCTCGTATGCTCTTATCCCAAGATACCAAGCGAATGGTAACAGACCATAGACATGGAACCCCATATGTAACTCATTTTATACAGTATCTCTGTAATACTTATGTACTAGAGGTTGGCAAATGTAAGTACGTCCGTGTTTCCACCAACCCTTGCAGACCTTTATAGATACTGCTGGCCACTTCTTCCAATGTAGGCTAGCCACCTGCATTGGAATGAGTGTGCATTTTCGTCAGTATGAAAGCCCAAGCCTCATGCAATATGAGGGAGGCAGAGCCTCCGGGGGGACACTCGCTGGGACTGAGCCTGCCACCTTGAACTGCAATGATGCTGCTCGGAGCTGGTTTCTTGATTGTCTTCACAGGGTCGTTGCACCACATTCTGTATGTGTGACCATGTATTGGGAGTAATGATTGTCTGGATTTTGTGTTTCAAATATTGTAGTTGTGTGGAGTGTGCTTGTGGGATCCCATGCGTATGTGTGTGTGTGTGTGTTGGGGGCAGATGGTGTTCTGTGTATTTTTTGTTATCAGGTTCACGTAAAAGTTTTTAACGGGTAGCAGGTTAACATTCCGGGAAAGAAAGGGTTAGTTGCTGGCAAGTATTTATGGCTGCTGCTCAGCAGGCAGGCAGCTGAAGCAGCTGTTCAGCAGGCAGGCATTTATGGCTGCTGCCTAGCAGGCCAGCGTTTGTAGCTGTGCAAAGTAGGGTGAGGGTCTTTGAAAAAAAAAAAAAAATTCAGTAACCATGTTCAAAAGAAGCTGCCCTCCAATTTGGCTCCCAGAGCTCCATCGGTGGAACGGCCATGATGGACACCAGAGCCGTGGAGTGAAGAAAAAAAAAAACACCAAAAAACCTCTTTATTGAAGTATTGGGGTGGTTCGTAGAGACACCACAAACAAAGCCAAAAGAGGCCTGCAACACACTGGGCACAGGATAGGAGGCCTGCTTAGTGTGTTTAAAGTAACCTGGGGGTGAGTTCAAGACTTGGAGGAACAGATAGATCGGTTGAAACAATAACTGCTAACTGAAAAAGCGAGAGGGGTAGTGCAACCACAAGCATGGGTAATGACACAGCAAACTCCTTGACTGCCAACACTGTGCAGTTTACTTCTGCAGCTGCTTCGCATTCCTTTTTCATCAGAATGCCTTTCCCTTAAGGAATCACTTTAACCTGTCTTACTTCGCAAGAACTGATAACCTGGAGGAGGGGGTATATTTGTGTCCTCCTACCTACAGGTCCACGGCGGCTGCCTGCAAAGTTTGTCAAGCCTTGCCATGAGCTGGACAGATGAGTGGAAGAACCTAATGCCTCAGCTATAGGAGCTCACCGTGAATACCCCTAGCAGAATGAGATAGAGGAAGAGAAAAATGAATGACTGAAAAACATCACCTGGGGGCAACTGAAAAGTAACAGCTTGAATATGTGCTTGTAAAGTAGCTATTATTAGAGCCTGTGATTTTGTGTATAAAACCACTTGTACTTAGTAGCCAGTTGCTAATAAGAAACTACACCTTGTATTGTATGGATTTGTCACTTGTAAAAGAGATGTTTGAGTATGCAAATTTGCAGCAGCTGCTAGAAAATGCTAAAGCAAAACCTAGAAAGATTCTGATACAATGGTAGTGATATAAAGCAGACAATGGGACAAATGAAGAGGGTGGGAGAACTCCACTGGAAAGAAATTTCTTTGGCTAGTCCCTCACTGCCACTGGCATCTTCAACATGCTGCTGCACCCTGTAATAGTTACTCTGCTAATGTGAATCTCTATGTGCTTTGCCATAGTCGCGATTTCTTACTGGATGAAGCAGGTGAAACTCTGCATTGACAACAAGGTGCAAGGACTGAGGATGGCCAAATGCCTCCTACCACAGTCAAGGGCAAGACTGGGTTGGCCTCTGTGTTTGCCACCAAGAAGAACCTTTAGCTCCACTGTTGGCTGCAACCCAGCAGGTGTTGAGCGGTGGGGACACGTGCCATGTCAGACCTTGATGTGAGGGATGGCCTCCCCTGTTATCACTGTGGAAGAGGCAATGGTGTTTACAGATGGCTCAGGGAAAACTAGAAAAGCTGTTACTGTGTGAAAAGAAAACTTTCACTGGCAGCACCGAATAGAATATCAAGACAGATCACCCCAAGTAGTAGAGCTTAGAGCAATAGCAATGGTATTTCAACATTTTCCCGGCCTGGTTAATGTTGTTACTGACTCTGCTTACATAGCAGGTGTGGTACAACGAAACGACAAAGCAGTTTTGGGACAAGTGTCCAATGAAAAGTTGTTTGGGCTCCAAAAATTAGTATGTTTAACTATACAAAAACGGAGACATCACTATTATATTATACATGTTAAGAGTCATACCAGCCTCCCAGGTTTTGTAGTGGAGGGTAATGCAAAGGCAGAAGCAATAGTATCTGCAGTTGCCCTTGGACCTGTTCCCAATATAAAACAACAAGCGCAGACATATCATCAATTTTCCACCAAGGCTCTCGTGCTGTAAAGCGACAGTTTAACATTTCCAATAGTGAAGCACAAGCCATCATTGCTGCCTGCCCTGACTGTCAAGGCCAGTGTGTTCCTGCCTATTTTGGCACTAATCCTTGGGGTTTACAAGCCCTACAGAGTTGGCCAACAGATGTTACACATATTGCCGAATTTGGCAACCAAAAATATGTACATGTGTCCATAGATACATTTTCTTCTGCTATTGTGGCCACCACTCATACTGGTGAACCTGCCCGGGATGTCATTTGCTATTGGCAACGTGCATTTGCAACTTTAGGGGGTCCACAGCAGATAAAGACAGTCAGTGGCCTTGCTTATGCATCGATGAGGGTTGCGGGGGGTTTCTCATGTTGCTAGTGTCCCCCATTCTCCAACAGGTCAAAGCATGGTAGAATGAAACCATGATAGGCTCAAACGTTTTCTTTAAAAACAAAAAGGGGAATGCAAGCATTTTTCTCCACACAAACAGTTAGCAAAAGCGCAATTTGTACTAAATTTTTAAATTCGTCTAGTTTTGATTCTCTTTCCGCGATACAGTGCTTGTGACATCTGACGGACAACTCCTTGCCCAAACCACTGGTTCTATATAAAGACCTACATAACGAGTGGAAAAGACCAGAGCCATTGCTGACATGGGATCAAGGATACAGCTGTGTACAGATAGCAACAGGACCATACTGGCTGCCAGTAAAACGTATAAAGCCCCAGAACTCAACAACATAAAGAAATGACAAGGACAGAAATCTTTGTAATATCTGTTCTATTATGCGTGACCATGGCTAATGGACAAGTATACTGGGCACATTTGTTAAATCCCCCATTATTCCGACCTGTTACATGGTGTGTAGGATTCACTGGTATGCCACATGTTATAAAGGTTCAAGTGACTTCAAATCAGACTAATCTTACTGAAATAATGCTGCCTGGAGTAGTGGCTGGCTATGTAAATTACACAGGTCAAGCAGTGATAGAGCGGACACAGCAAATTGTAAAAAACATGCTAGTAAAACAAAAAGGGGAAATGATAGGGGAGACCCCAAATGCACGAATCAACAAAGCATTGTTTGTCTTAAATGTTTTAACATTATCCAGTTCTGATTTACACACGGGCATGAATGTCCTCCCAATGATTAGACATTTTTCTGCACTAACCCATGTAGGCCCAGATCTGATACCAGGGAAAGAACCTGTTATGGTAATGGTAAAGTCTTTGGAAAATCATAACTGGGAAGGTCCTTTTAGGTTAATAACTTGGGGAAGAGGGTATGCTTGCATTTCTACAAATGGAGGCCCCTGCTGGATTCCTGCTCAGTGTGTGCATCCTGTTTTGGATTCTGACTCCAACAAGCGGAAATCTGCATCCACCTTCACTGATGCCGTGGAACAGCTCTAACATCTGGGTGACCTTTGCCAGGACAATGAATCAAACAACCTTTTGTGCTTCGATACGTACAGCAGACGAGCCCTTCCATATATGTCTAGTTGGCCTGCCGGTACAAGGGGTAGTAAACAATGCAACTATTTCTGATTGGGTTCAAGCGCTGCCCAACATAACGAGAGGTCCAGAAGAGATAGATATTGTAGGCATGGTGAATGACCCCCAGTGTTGGTGTTTTGGCTGGAAAGGAAGGAGATGTACCACAGCCATGACATGATCAGGCCAAGGTGGGTCAGACTCTCTGTGGTTGGACCTGAAGCCTTATCACAATTTTACTGATGTCCGACCAAACAGTCCTCTGTTTCGTAATATGACAGCAAATAATAGTTCATGGTGTTCAGTTGTTAATGAATCTTCTACTGAGAGCTTACCAAAAGCATTACCTAGAGGTATATTCTTATTGTGTGGTGACAAAGCTTATCCCGGTATTCCATGGAAACCAAGAGGAGATCCGTGTACATTGGGACGGCTATCATGGCTTACACTCAACATATGTATGATCTTAAATCACACACAGTTACACAGAGGTCGCCAAAAACTAGCAACGCTTGGCTCCAATTGTAATGATAGTGTTGATCTCTGGAATAGAAGGGAGAAATTATTGTAACTAGCTTCTTTACGCCAGGGGTTGCTGCTGCTAGAGTATTAGTGCAATTAAATAAGCTTGCTTGCTGGTTAGGAAAACAAACTACTGAAACGGCAAAATCCTTAAGTGCCTTAGCAATAGCTGTTAACTCTGTAAGACATGCTACTCTTCAAGATAGAGCAGCCATTGATTTTTTATTGCTAGCACATGGACATGGTTGCCAAGAATTTGATGTAATGTGCTGTATGAACTTATCAGATCATTCTCAATCCATTCATGCTAGCATCCAGAAATTGTTGGACCAAACTCAGAAATTGCAGGAAGATGATGGATTTTTTGGACTGGGAAAATGGTTGAACTCTTGGGGACTGGAAGGTTGGATTGTATCTCTGATAAAAGATGGGATTGTGATGTTATTTATTCTTCTTTGTATTATGCTTGTAGTACCGTTCTTATTATCCTGCCTGCAAAGGGCCCTGCAGGGGATGATAAACACGGCCTTTTTCGTTGAAAAACAAAAAGGGGGAATTGTTGTGGGGGTCTATGGCAGGGCCGTGGATTCCCTCACTGAAGGCATGAAGTTAGAACTCGGCCTTGAAGATATTAAAGCTTATCCATGAAGAATGAGGCACCAAAGGTATCCGGATGGCAAAGCAGAAGGCATCTGGAGGAGTGAGCGAGTCATAGAATCATAGAATCATAGAATAGTAAGGGTTGGAAAGGACCTCAAGATCATCGAGTTCCAACCCCCCTGCCATGGGCAGGGACACCTCCCACTAAACCATGCCATCCAAGGCTATGTCCAACCCCACCTTGAACGCCGCCAGGGATGAAGCATTCACAACCTCCCTGGGCAGCCCATTCCAGGGCCCCACCACCCTCACAGTAAAGAATTTCTTCCTCAGATCCAATCTAAACCTCCACTGTTTAAGTTTAAACCCATTACCCCTTGTCCTCTCACCACAGTCCCTAATGAAGAGTCCCTCCCCAACATCCCTATAGGCCCCCTTCAGGTATTGGAAGGCTGCTATGAGGTCTCCACGCAGCCTTCTCTTCTGCAGGCTCAACAGCCCCAATTTTCTCAGCCTATCTTCATACGAGAGGTGCTCCAGTCCCCTGATCATCCTCGTGGCCCTCCTCTGCACTTGTTCTAACAGTTCCATGTCCTTTTTATGTTGAGGACACCAGAACTGCACACAATACTCCAAGTGAGGTCTCACGAGAGCAGAGTAAAGGGGCAGGAGCACCTCCCTCGACCTGCTGGTCACGCTCCTTTTGATGCAGCCCAGGATACGGTTGGCCTTCTGGGCTGCAAGCGCACACTGCCGGCTCATGTTCATTTTTTCATCAACCCACACCCCCAAGTCCTTCTCCGCAGGGCTGCTCTGAATCTCCTCCCCGCCCAATCTGTAGCTGTGCCTGGCATTGCTCCGACCCAGGTGGAGGACTTTGCATTTAGCATGGTTAAACTTCATTAGGTTGGCATCAGCCCACCTCACAAGCGTGTCAAGGTCCCTCTGGATGGCATTCCTTCCCTCCAATGTATCAACCGAACCACACAGCTTGGTGTCATTGGCAAACTTGCTGAGGGTGCACTCAATCCCACTGTCCATGTCACCAACAAAGATGTTGAACAAGACCGGTCCCAACACCGATCCCTGGGGGACACCACTCGTTACTGGTCTCCAGCTGGACACTGAGCCACTGAGCACTACTCTTTGCGTGCGGCCATCCAGCCAGTTCTTTATCCACCGAGTGGTCCACCTATCAAATTGATGTCTCTCCAACTTAGAGTCAAAGGGCAGAACAAGAGCTTGGCAAGATAACAGACTTTAATAATGCGGTAAAGGGTCATCCAATAATGTGCTGTTGCTAACTTATGTAACCAATGGCTAAAAGACGCATGTATGCTAGAAACTGTATATAAGTAAGGGTTTGTAATAGTAAAGAAGAACTTCTACTTAATCACCAAAGAAGCATGTCACATGTCGTTTGTCTGTCTCAACTGCGACACTGTAAGGGTGGTGAGGCATCGGAATGGGTTGCCCAGGGAAGTCCTGAATGCTCCATCCCTGGCAGTGTTCAAGGTCTGGTTGGTCAGAGCCTTGGGTGGCATGGTTTAGTGGAAGGTGTCCCTGCCCATGGCAGGAGGATTGGAACTAGATGATCTTAAGGTCCTTTCCAACCCCAAGTATTCTATGATTCGCTGGTCCATATTCAGCCTGAGACTGAATCTGGACCCACAAATCCTGCAGATAAACAGGAGATCTGCAGTACAACCTCACATACATTACTTAAGGGTGATTGCCCTGCAAACATCTTTATCCTGAAGATTTCAGGTTTCCTCCTATATGGAAGTATTACCTTAGCCTTTGAAGAAAAAAAGGAAGAAACACTCTGTGCATTGCTAATTATTAAGCTGCTGTCAACCATTAATGTAGAGCACTTCAGTCACCCTGTTCTACAGGCAGCCTTACAACACTAAAAAGTTCAATATTATTTTTATTAATTGGATAAATAGGTGTGCAAAAGAATAAAATAGTCCTTTACAGGAGAAAGTGCATGGATTACATTCCACAATCTCCTGAAAAACACTTTACATTCTCAAAAAAATACATCGGCAATCATAAACCTGAAAGGCCTTTGGAATTAAGGACCTTTACCATCACTTAGGAGTCCAAAGGACACACCAAGGTTTATTAGGCTAGGCACTGTGCAAACAGAGAAAGAACTGCTTTGAGCACAAAGAATACCCAGAAAACATAACCAAGAATTACTAGAGGGGCTTGTAGCAATGCTCAAATATTTTATAGAGCTTTTAAGAAATCTTAAGAATAGCTTTATAATTTTTATCCCAATAACCAATTCAGCTTAAGTTAAACCCAAGCATGACTCAAAACTGAACACTTGCTCCACAAGCACCGGTTTATTTCTGGCTTCTTACAAGGCTCGCTTGTTTTAACCAAGAACAAGCCATGTGGGAGGGGGAAACCTCTCCTCCGTCAGCCATGAGCAACCCCTGCGCTCAGGACGCCAGCCCCAGCCGCGCCTCAGGTCAGGGCCTGCTGTCATATAGGCTTCTCACCGCCCGGCCCAGCGAGACCAACCCACAGCATGGCCCCACGCTTCTCCACAACGGCCGGCCTCGCAGCACCCACAGGACTTCGGTTGCGCCGGACTAGGGGAACCGCCTAGGGGAACCGCTGCTGCAGCAGCAGCAGCAGCAGCAGTAGTAGTAGTATTTGGGGCACCCCAATCCCTTCTGTTGTGGGTTTAAATCCCTCCCCAGTCCTCAGTGGGGCAAATGGCCCCAACCTCCTTCCTAGGGACTGTGCCACAGCAGTGGCCCCACATCAGAGCATCCCTGTGGTGTGCTGTGGTGCAGCCAAGGGGGATAGGAAGCCTACCATGTGCTGGGCTGCATCCCCAGCAATGTGAGCAGCACATCAAAGGAAGTGATCCTGCCCCTCTACTCTGCTCTCACTTGGAGTACTGTGTGCAGTTCTGGTGTCCCCAACATAAGGACATGGAACTGTTGGAACAAGTCTAGAGGAGGCCATGAGGATGATCAGGGGGCTGGAGCACCTCCCGTATGAAGACAGGCTAAGAAAATTGGGGCTGTTCAGCCTGGAGAAGAGAAGGCTGCATGGAGACCTCAGAGCAGCCTTTCAGTATATGAAGGGGGCCTACAAGGATGCAGGAGAGGGACTCTGCATCAGGGACTGTAACGACAGGGCAAGGGGGAATGGGTTCAAACTTAAACAGGGGAAGTTCAGGTTAGATGTAAGGAAGAAGTTCCTCTCTGTAAGGTTGGTGAGGCACTGGAACAGGCTGATGTGTGGCAAATGCTCCATATCTGGCAGTGTTCAAGGCCAGGTTGGACAGAGCCTTGGGCAACATGGTCTAGGGTAAGAAGTCCCTGTCCATAGCAGGGGGTTGGAACTAGATGATCTTAAGGTCCTTTCCAATCCAAACTATTTTATGATTCTATGACAGGGGGTGAGGATGCAGGGAAAGGGGGGGAGGAGGAGGAGACTGGGAAAGCAAGGCTCTTCCCTGCTTGTCCAAGGCACTGTACTCAGACCTGGCTCAGCATCAGGCCCTGATAACAGAAGCTCTCCCTGCTGGGAGCTGCCAAGATTAGATAGCGAGCAGTGATATTCTCTGCTCACCAGCCATGCCAGTGAGCTGCAGGTAGGATGTAGAGCCCACCTCCATGGCATTGCCCTGATCAAGGGCTTTTCTCCTTGTGGAGAGGACACACTGGGCGACCACAGCCATTTGAGTGCTCCAGCAGCAAGGAGCAAAGCAGAAAGGGATGGGGAGCAGGGATACAGGATGGGAATGCAAGCACCAGTCCCTGTTCTCATGCGTAACTGCATTCAGATGGCTGCAAGAGCAAGAAGGGACCCATGCAGGTGCACATGTCTGCATGGAACAAAAATAGAGAAACGTAACCGGCAGCATCACCTCTGCTGTTGCTCAGCATCCCCAGGCACATCTGCTGGCCTAGCCAGATAAGGTGGTTTCTTGGTCCCACCCCTGCCCTGGGACAGAAACCACACTCACCCCACTAAGCCCCAGGCCTGGCACCTCTCCATCGTCCAGCCTGTGTCGTGTGGCACCAGCGCAGCACCAGCACCCGGGGCTGTGCCGCCGGTCATTTGGCAGCAGTGGTAGAGGGGTGGCTCAGTTTGGGATGTCTCAGGGTAAAGAGCCAAGGTGGCCATAGGCATTTTCGGGATTCTGCTGCAGGCAGGGATGGATGTGATCACCTAGGAGGGGAAAGAACTCCAGCCCACAGTGGGTGCATGGGATAGGGATGGAGACGGAGACACCCTCCGTCAGGGAGATAGAGGAAAAATCAGAGCAAAAAGGTCACTTTGGGGTGACTGATTTTAAAGGCAGTCAGCAAGTGAAATATAAAGATGGGAGGAGGGTGAAAGGTGTTCACTTGCTCAAAATAAAACCACCTTTTGCAAGATAAAAGCACACTCACTGAGGAGCATGCAAGGCACAGCAGCCAGATAGTGCCATAGAAGGCAGGGACATTCAAAGGCACCTTGGGGACAAATCCCCACCCCTGTGGCATGTTCAGATTGGAGCTGGCAGGGCAGGGAGCACTCTGCACACATGGGGATCACCCTGTCTGGGCCAGGGGTTCCCTTAGTGCTCAATCAAGGAAAAAAAAAAAAAAAAAAAAAAAAAACCCAAGAAACCACAAAGTGGGGAAAAAGCAATAACTAAAGCAAGGTGTGGCCTGGCAGCATGTCTTGCTCAAAGGGCACAGCCTCTGTCAGAGAAAATAATCTCCTCCCACACCACTGCAGCAGGAGCCTCCCAGCATGGCCATGCCTGGGCAATAAAGTGGGAGCAATGCCGTCTGTGCTGGGAGAAAGGGCAGAAGCAGCCAGAACGGCCCAGCTCCCTCCTGACATCCCTCCCATCCCAGGGGTCAGCAGACAGCCAGTGTTCCTACAGGGGAGAGGAGAGCTGGTCACCCTCAGGAGCACTCTGGCAGACCCCCAGATCTCACCTTCTCCACATCCACTATTTTACAGCAAGGATCCATCTGTGTTGGGGTCTTGGCTGCAGCATCTGCCACCTGCTCATCCACTGTCTCAGCAGAGCTCTGGAAAGGGAAGGAGAACCCCACGGTGAAGCACCAGTGGCAGATGTGGTTGGGGACAGTGATGGCTGTGCCATCCAGGGTCACAGGCACAGTGAGATCATGACTGCCTGCTAAATGAATAAGGGGGAAAAAAATCTAATGAATTTAAGTCAGTACCTGCAGAGCAGGTTCCCAGGGATGCAGCCACCAGCTACCCCTGAACTGAACATCAAGCATTGCATGCTCAGGTCTTTTTGGAATCTCTCCCCAAGCCCAGTTGTCAGAGCATCCCACCATGCTGCTGGGAGGGCACCTGGTTCTGGTGCTTCAGGGGGGCATCACTGGGCTAGTATGGTCCTACTGCCAGGGCTGGCCAAGAAACAGGAGAAACCTGCCTTGTGTGAAGCTTGGAAACAAATCCGTCACCAGCTGCTGGCAGTGGCCTCCTTCCCACAGCCCTGCCAGCTCTGGCACCGGCCTTGCTGCTGGCATGGGGTTTGGTAACAGCACAGCATGCCTGTGCAAGCCTAGCACCTGCCATGCCCCATAGCACCAGCAGCCTGCTGGCTCCCCAGGCAGGACATGCCAAACATGCCTTCTCTCCCACTTTGTCACCTTGAGTTACCCATTAACCTGACGGCAGGGTACGGTGTGGCCTGGCAGCCCCACCACACCAATGCCCACCAGGGTTCCCAGTTGTTGCAGGGAGGAAGTGTGTTCTTCTGGCAGCAATTGGGAGTCTTCAATGGATACTCTCCCCACTGCTCCGAGGGATGTAATTCCCTTGAGGGATATAAGAGCATTACATCCCTATTGGGAACAAACCCCCTGGCAGCTGACAGAGGAGCTGGGATGCAGGAGGACCAGTGTCACCTCACCAGGGCAGACAGGACTTTGTGCCACACTGGTGACACGGAGGTAGGGCTTGCCAGCCAGGCTCCCACCTCCTGCCCCAGGCTAGCCAGATTTCAAGCCCCATTCCACTGGTACAGGAGCTACACTACCCAGTCCCAAGGCAGCCTCTCATGCTAGGGCAGGGTAGGGCTTATTTCCAGCAAGGCTGGACTTGAGCAGGCATCAACTTTACTGGAGGCAGAGCACCAGCATAAGTTCTGGACCACCACACCTCCCTCTGTGAGGGTCCCTGCTGCTATTTTTGGCTTTGCACGCTCTGTCCTTCAGGCAGACAACCTGAAACTGAGGTGGGATGCCTTGAAATCCAGCTGAGGATGGTCAAGTTATGGTTTTGCCCGCTTCCCACAGGTGCTTTGCAAGAAAATTTGGCTTCAAGAGAGATGGCTTCTCCATTCCCCAAGAAATGAGCCCGTGCTTTCCACCTCAATGCTTGTACCTCAGCCTCACTGGCAGCAGGAAGGATGCTTAAGAAAGTGTCGTGGTTTAAGCTTCTCAGCCACAAACAGTTTTGCTCACTCACTCACTTCCCCCTCTTTCTTCCCTCCGCTCCTGGAGGGATGGGAAGGAGAATCGAAAGAATGCAACTCCCACAGGTTGAGATAAGAACAGTCCAGCAACTAAGGTGTAACACAAACCACCACTGCTACCACCAATAATAATAATGACAAGAGAAAAATACAAGGGAAGAGTTTTTTCTTCCCCCTCACTCCGTAAGGGGGGGGGGGGGGGGGCGAGAAGAATCGAAAGAATGCAACTCCCACGGGTCGGGACAAGAACAGCCCAGCAATCAAGGTACAACACAAACCACCGCTACCACCACCAATAATAACAATAACGAGAGAAATACAAGGGAAGAGGACAGAACTGCTCACCACTCGACGACCGAGCTGTGAACTAAACCCACCCCTCTTCCGGGTTCCGGCCCCCCAGTTCTTTTTCCTCCTGGACATGATGTGCTGTGGTATGGAATAACCTCTTTGGTCAGTTTGGATCAGGTGTCCTGTTTCTGCTTCCCCCCGGCTTCCACCCTTCCCTGGCAGAGCATGAGACTCAGCAAGTCCTTGGCCAGCCTAAACATCACCAAGCAGTAACTGAAAACACTGGTGTTATCAGCACTGTTCCCAGGCTCAAAATCAAAAACACAGCACTGCAGCAGCTACCAAGAAGGGAAAAAAGAAAAAAAAAATGACTGCTACTGCTGAACCCAGGACAGAAAGCCAGGCTGATGCAACCCCCAGCACCTCTCCTTCCTTTTCCAAAACGTCCACATGCCTACATCTCCCCTGCCCACAGACATCCAAGCACCACATCATGTCCGGAGGCTTCCCTGTCCTCCCAGGTCAAGGAGGTGGATGGGAACTCAGACCCCATCTCACCAGCAGCACCCAGTCTGGGCAGGATGGATGCCACTGTGTGCGATGGCAGCTGCATGCCAGCACCCAGCCTCACTTGAGTCACCTCCTGGTGAGGCATGGTGTGGCATGACGTGCTGCAGTGTGGAATACCCCTTTGGCTAGTCTGGGTCAGGTGTCCTGTCTGCTTCCTCCCGGCTTCCCCTCATCCCTGGCAGAGCACGAGACTGAGAAAGTCCTTCATTGGAGTAAACATTACTTAGCAACAACTAAAAACATTGGTATCAGCGTTGTTCCCAGGCCAAAAGTCAAGAACACAGCACTGCACCAGCTACTAAGGAGAAAAAAATGACTGCTACAGCTGAACCCAGGACACCTCCTCAGCAGGGGAGCAGGAGGAAGGCTCTCCTCTTGTTCACCCCAGGGCTGGCACCAAAAGAACCAGCAGCTGTGGTGCAACTGGGTGCAAGCCATGCCCCAGATCGCTCCCCAGAGTGGCAGCACATTCCTTCCCCACACAGGGATCCTGCATGGACCAAGCCCCACCAGCACCCAGACCAGCACTGGGGCTTCAGCCCATCCTCCTCCTCCTCATAAAAGGTGGGTATGAAGGAGGCTGAAGAAGTCTTCACGAGTGCCAGGCTCTGCCTGTTGCCCATGGGTGATGCTGATGCATCAGAGTCATCCCCAGGCAAACAGGTCCTGCTAGGAAAGATGTGCAATAACCTGATGCAACAAAGGGAAAGTTAACGCTTACAAAAGGCCATCTTCCCACTGCCACCCCAGTAAGGTGCCAGCTCTCCTACTGAGAAGCAAAGGGGCCAAACACTCAGGGCATGGCACAATGTGGTGACTGGGTGACCCTGCACCTGCCTCTGAGCATCCCACTGCCCTGCACAGGTTAGGCAGGGAGCTGAGCAGCAGTCCTGAGCCGGCTGGAGAGCACTGGCTATAGAATCACAGAATGGTTTGGGTTGGAAGAGACCTTAAATCTCATCCAGTTCCAAACCCCTGCCACAGGCAGGGACACCTTCCACTAGACCAGGTTGCTCCAAGTACCGTCCAACCTGGCCTTGAACACTGCCAGGGATGGGGCAGCCACAGCTTCTCTGGACAACCTGTGCCAGTGTCTCACCACCCTCACAATAAAGAACTTCTTCCCCGTTCCAAACATAAGCAGGCAGCGATGCTGGATGTCTGCAGGACCACAGACTCCTGCATCCCTTGGCATGGGGATGGTGCAGCTCTGGGACCTCCAACGGGCAAGGAGAAGCACCAGCAAAGCCATAGGGGTCTAGAGTCAGACTGGGGCAATGCACCACCTCATTCAAAGAGCTGCTTGTGGTTTGCCTGCCCAAAAGCAGTCAGAGCAAAACACAAGCACCACCAATGGCATCAGTTACCCATTCTCCCTCCAAAAGAGATCTCTGGGGGCCAGCAAGTCCGTCAGAGCAGCTCACGCATCAGGTGTGTACTGGATGCATGCCATACAGCAGGCAGCGTTTTTCCCTCCCCTGTGTTACAACCTGGGACGGTTTACCTAGTGCCAGGTAGTGTCTGATATCCCTGCACCCTGGCATTATCACACTGTGTATTTGCATAGGGACAGTGGCAATTCCCATTGGCATGAGAACTTGTTTGTCTGGAGCCCAACCCATTGGGCTCGTCATGCCTGCAAGGAGGTGGCAGCAGCAACGGGTGTCCCAACAGAGGGGGTGCCATTGCTGGGACCCAGGGAAAGAGCAGGCATCACACTGGGGCTGAACAAAGCCCCATCTGTGGCACTGCCACCTATCAATCAGAGCTGAGGCTGTGCTGCAGGGAGCAAGTGCAAACAACAAGCCCAGAGGGACTGACCAGTCATCAACCTTGCCAGGATGTCGAGAGGGGAAAGTAGCAAACTGGGCTGGCAAAGGGGCTGGGATGGCCCCACTGCTTGAGCATCCTGGGGCGGCAGCACCTGGGGCAGCGGTGCCTGGTGCCAAGCTGCCTCCTGGAAGTCCACTTAGCAGCAACGCAGCTTCCTGGGGCACTTTCCCTTCCGCCTGGGCAGTGGCTGAGCATGGGGCTGGTGTGGTGGGGACTGTCAATGCTGAGTCACAGCCACCCTTATCCCACACCCAGACATCAGGGAGGTGGCTGGGCTCCTCACCCCAGCAGTGGCCACTTGCTGCCCACAAGCCCCAGTGCCCAGCACCCTGGTCCCCAAGGGCCAACAGTGTCAGGAAGGGTACCCTGACCCACAGCTCTGCTAAAACCCACACCAAGTTGCATGTCCCCATCTCCCATGCCCCTCCAAACACCCCAGCACCTCCATGCCATGCTAACATGCTAGAATCCACCATCAGCCCAACCGCCCAGCATGGCCAGGGTGGGATGTGTCCATGGGATGGGATCCCAAAGATACCAGGCTCTGTGTGTCTGGGACATGTTCACTCTCAAGCCCCAAGCTGCTTGGACCCTACACATCTCAGGATCCTCTGCACCTCAGGCCCCACAGAGCTAAGCCCCATTGACGCTGACAACCCCAAGACCTTCCTGGAACCAGTGTGTTCCATGAACACAGGACCTTTGTACCTCATACACCTCAGGCACTGTCCACACAGAAGCCTGTGAACCTCAAACATGCCCTGCCCCATACACCACTCATGCTCTGAACACCCCAGGCCTTCCACAGCTTAGAGCCCAAGCACCCTGTGTAGCTCCAACCTGGATCTGGGTGCCATATATACCCTATAAGCTACATGCACCCCAAAGACTCCATGCCCTGTACACCCCAGACCCTAAACAGCTTCTGTATGTCCTGTACAGCCTCAAACCTATGGAGCCTGGACATCGAGTCCCCTACAGACCCTGTACGGCTCAGACTCCATACACCCTGGAGCTGGGGTGCGCTACAGACCCCTGCACTGCTCAGAACCCACACAGCCCGGACCTGGGGCACCCTACAGGCACTGTACATCCCGGGCCTGGGACATCCCGGGCCTGGGACACCCCAGACCTGGGACACCCCAGACCTGGGACACCCTATGGGCTCTGTACACGCTGGGCCCGCAACACCCTATGGGATCTGTACACCTTGGATCCAGGACACCCTCTGTGCTCTGCACACCCCTGTGGAATAATTAGGAAATATGGGATAATTAGGAATTAAACTTATATTTGAAATGTAGCATTGTCCACACATAAGGGAAAACGGACTTTCAAGGCCTGTCAGGGCGAGATGCAGCTGCACCTGGTATGCCAGGAATGTGCACTCCACAGCGGTTCCCGTGGCAACACGGACGAAGGGTGGAGCGAGGTGAACATCTCGCGGTTACGCTTTGTCCTAACTTCAGCACAAAGACGGGAACGAGATGGTGCAAGAAACTGATAAGCTGCGTGGTAGAGTGAGGTAGAGACCTTGCAAAAGCCGATAAGCTGCACACTTCTTACCCTGGGCCAGCAGCCTGTCATCTTTTGACAGAATGCCGTCCTCAGTGTGGACTTTGCTTCATTATAACGTCATTAGAACGCATTTACACACCCATCTCCAATGCGACCCCCCTCCAAAATGAGATCACCCCTCTCTGAGTAATAATAATGGTACGTATGACTAGAGTCACTCAAGCTCCACCTTAAAGATAAAAAATAATATAAAAAGACCCAAGAAAGAGGGGGATATTGGGGAAGATACCATCGTGGACGAGTCGAGGAAGATAACATCAACCGACTCCTGGGACCGGTCGACGGGCTGGACCTCTCTTCCCCCCCCATAGGGACGCCTGTGGGTAAGACTTGCACTGTATTCGGTGCTTCCCTGGGAAAACTTAGAATCTCTATAGAGTTACTTTTACTGGCATCTGCATATTTTATAGCTATGCTGTGTTAACTTTATCAAGCGCTTGTATTCATGTAATCATTATTCGCACGTGCTTTTGCAGACAGTCTCTATCACCGGCAATCCATAAGAACCTGTGTCTATTGTGTCAATAAACTAATTTTCTCACTGAATACAACCCCATTTCTCATTGTGGTGCACTATCGGTGAATATGGATCAGTAAGGTTCGAAATAGCGAACGTGGCCGGACTGATAGTTGCAGCTGATTGGACTGGACAGTGTGGTACACTATCGGTGAATCCGGATCAGTAAGGTTCGAAATAGCGAACGCGGCCGGACTGGTAGGTGCCAGGGATGGAGCATTCACAACTTCCCTGGGCAACCCATTCCTGTGCCTCACCACCCTCCCAGTGAAGAATTTCTTCCTCATATCCAATCTAAACCTCCCCTGTTTAAGTTTAAACCCATTACCCCTTGTCCTCTCACCACAGTCCCTAATGAAGAGTCCCTCCCCAGCATCCCTATAGGCCCCCTTCAGGTATTGGAAGGCTGCTATGAGCTCTCCACGCAGCCTTCTCTTCTCCAGGCTGAACAGCCCCAATTTTCTCAGCCTATCTTCATACAGGAGATGCTCCAGTCCCCTGATCATCCTCGTGGCCCTTCTTTGGAATGGTTCCAACAGTGCAATGTCCTTTTTATGTTGAGGACACCAGAACCGCACACAATACTCCAAGTGAGGTCTCATGAGAGCAGAGTAGAGGGGCAGGATCACCTCCCTCGACCTGCTGGTCATGCTCCTTTTGATGCAGCCCAGGATACGGTTGGCTTTCTGGGCTGCAACCGCACACTGCTGGCTCATGTTCATTTTTTCATCGACCAACACCCCTAAGTCCTTCCCCGCAGGGAGACTGCTCTCAATCTCTTCTTTGCCCAACCTGTAGCCGTGCCTGGGGTTGCTCCTACCCAGGTGGAGGACCTTGCACTTGGCATGGTTAAACTTCATCAGGTTTGCATCAGCCCACCACACAAATATGTCAAGGTCCCTCTGGATAGCATTCCTTCCCTCCAGCATATCAACTGAACCACACAGCTTGGTGTCATTGGGAAAATTGCTGAGGGCGCACTCAATGCCACTGTCCATGTGTCATGGGTTCAGCAGTAGCAGTCATTTTTCTCCTTCTTGGTAGCAGGTGCAGTGCTGTGTTTTTGATTTTGGGCCTGGGAACAGCGCTGATAACACCAGTGTTTTCTGTTACTGCTTGGTAATGTTTTGATCTGACCAAGGACTTGCTGAGTCTCATGCTCTGCTAGGGAGGAGGGGAAGCCGGGAGGAAGGAGAGACAGGACACCTGACCCAAACTGACCAAAGAGAGTATTCCATACCACAGCACGTCATGCCCAGGATGTAAAAACGGAGGGCAGAGACCAGGAAGGGTGGGGGTGCACTGCTTGGTCGGGCTGGGGATTGGTGGTGAGCGATTTTATTCTTTTCCCTTGTATATCTCCCGTCATTAGTATTATTGGTGGTAGAAATAGTGGTTTGTGTTACACCTTAGTTACTAAACTGTTCTTATCTCAACCTATGGGAGTTGCATTCTTTTGATTCTCCTCCCCATCCCCCCAGGACTGGGGGAAGAAAGAGTGGGGAGTGAGTGAGAGAGTGACTGCGTGAGTTATAGAGGCTTAAACCATGACAGTTCTTTTTGGCGCCCATTGTGGGGCACGAAGGGTTGAGATAACGACAGGATTAATAGCCACTCGTCACAATGCTGATTTATTGGCTCTCAAAGTTGTCGCTCTTGATTATCTTGAGTTCATGGTTTCAGCTTCTTGTACCTTACTTACAGCCGGTATTTGTTATCTTAGAATTTTTCGGATATGGGTTTTGGGTTAAGGTTCTTATTTCATTGTACTTCATTGGAATGGCTCGTAATATGGGCGGGCTCTGGCAGCATGTCACCGACACCATGTCACCGACAAAGATGTTGAACAAGACCGGTCCCAACACCCATCCCTGAGGGACACCACTCCTTACTGGTCTCCAGCTGGACATTGAGCCATTGAGCACAACTCTTTGCGTGCGGCCATCCAGCCAGTTCTTTATCCACCGAGTGGTCCACCTATCAAATTGATGTCTCTCCAATTTAGTGACAAGGATGTCATGTGGGACAGTGTCGAATGCTTTGCACAAGTCCAGGTAGACGACATCAGCTGCTCTACCCCTGTCCATCAGTTCCGTAGCCCCTTCATAGAAGGCCACCAGATTGGTCAGGCAGGATTTGCCCTAAGGCACTGAGGTGAGACTGACTGGTCTGTAATTCCCTGGCTCATCCATTTTCCCCTTCTTAAAAATGGGGGTTATATCACTCTTTTTCCAGTCATCGGGAACTTCACCTGACTGCCATGATTTTTCAAATATGATGGACAGTGGCTTAGCAACTTCATTTGCCAGCTCCTTCAGGACCCACGGATGGATTTCAGCAGGTCCCATGGACTTGTATACATTCAGGTTCCTAAGATGGTCTCGAACCATATCCTCTCCTACAGTGGGCCCAGGGTCTTCATTCTCACTGTCCCTGTGTCTGCCTTCCAAGACTTGGGTGGTATGGTCAGAGCATTTGCCGGTGAAGACTGAGGCAAAGAAGTCATTAAGAACCTCAGCCTTCTCCAAATCCAGGGTAGCCAGTTCTCCTGATAGCTTCTGGAGAGGGCCCACGTTGTCCCTAGCCTGCCTTTTATTTGCAATGTACCTATAAAATCCCTTCCTGTTTTCCTTAACATCCCTAGCCAAGTTTAATTCTAAGTGGGCCTTAGCTTTCCTAACCTGGTCCCTAGCTTCCCAGACAACATCCCTGTATTCTTTCCAGGCCGCCTGACCTTGCTTCCACCTTTTATAAGCCTCTTTTCTCCTTTGAATTTTGCTCAGCAGCTCCTTATCCATCCAAGGAGGTCTCCTGGCCCTCCTGCTGAACTTCCTTCTAGTTGGGATGCATCGCTCCTGAGCTTGCAGCAGGTGATCCTTGAATATCAACCAAGAGTCTTGGGCCCCCCTGCCCTCTAGGGCTATATCCCATGGAATCTTACTGAGCAGGTTCCTGAAGAGGCCAAAGTCTGCTGTCTTGAAGTCCAGGGCAGTGAGCTTGCTGCATGCTCTTCTCACTCTCCTGAGGATCTCGAATTCAACCATCTCATGATTGCTGCAATCAAGGCTGCCCTGCAGCGTCACATTTCCGACCAGCTCTTCCCTGTTGGTGAGGACGAGGTCAAGCATGGCACCCCTCCTTGTTGGCTCCTCTATTACTTGCAGAGGGAAGTTGTCTTCCACACAATCAAGGTACTTCCTGGATTGCTTGTGCCAGGCCGTACCATCCCTCCAACAGATATCAGGGTGGTTGAAGTTTCCCATGAGAACAAGGGCCTGCGAGCGTGAGGCTGTTCCTATCTGTCTATAGAGCGCTTCATCCACCGAGTCCACTTGGTCAGGCGGTCTGTAACAGATCCCCACAATAATGTCACCCATCGCTCTTCTCCCTTTAACCCTGACCCACAAACTCTCTATTGACTGCTCACCTGTCCCCAGACAGAGTTCCATACTCTCTAGCCTATCCCTAACATAAATAGCAACACCCCCTCACCGCTTACTGGGCCTGTCTTTCCTAAAGAGCTGGTAACCTTCCATTCCAACACACCAGTCATAGGAGCCATCCCACCATGTTTCTGTGATGCCTATGATATCATACCCCCGTATACATGCACACATCTCTAATTCCTCTTGTTTGTTCCCCATGCTACGGGCATTTGTGTAGAGGCATTTGAGCCGAGCTCCAATTGAAGCCGGCTCATTGGCTGGAGTGGCTGGAATATCTCTACATTGCTCCGAACATTTACTAGAGGTGCTAGCAACTGACTGGGTGTGTTGGGATGGAATGATGACCCCCTCCCCCAACACATCTAGTTTAAAGCATCCTTGACCAGTCTTGCAAGCCTCCTACCAAATCCACTCTTCCCCTTCTTTGTCAGAACAGCTCCACCAGCCCCCAGTAGACCTGGCCTACTAAATTGTGTCCCATGTTCAAGGTACCCAAACCCCTAACTATAGCACCACCCTTCTAACCATTTATTAACCTGCCCAATCCTCCTAGCCTTTTCAAGGTCCTGCCCTGTATCCTGGTGAATTGACAAAAAGACAATCTGCGCTCCAGAGCCCCTAACCACCTGCATGAATAGCTGAACATCACTAGCATAGCAGTGTGTGCTTTTCAGCTTTGCTGGAGAGATGTTACAGTCTACAAAGCCCTTGAACCAACATCTGCAAGCCTCATCTCCACCCAGAGCTGAGAAGAAGCCAAACCCATTTGCTGGCAGAGCTAACCTCTGGGCAGCACGATGAACACTTTTCATCCCACCTACTGACCCTGTGTTCCTAAGCTCCAGAGGCAAAGCTGTGACTCTGCCTGGGCAGCTGGAGCAGACTGAAGCAGGCACTCACCAATTCCTTTGTGGGGATCAGGAGGACAAGAGACAAACTTGAGAACCTCAGCCCACTTCTCTTGCAGGCCCCAGTGGTTAAGGATTTCTCCATAGCACTCAGAGTCATCAAATTGCTGAGTGTTGTCAGGATCCAGGAGACTAGAAGAACAAACAGGGTTGTCCTCCATCCAGTGGCTGCAATCCTCTTCCCAGTGATGCCTATGCAACCAGCTAACACTGCTAGGAGAGCAGCAGATTGCTTCCCGTGCGTTGCTGAAACCTGGCTGAACGCTAGCTGGTCTGACCTTCACTTTTATCCTCAAGGGTATGGACTCAACGGGTGCACTGCCTATTGGGGCCCCCACCATGACCACTTGTAGATGTATCATATGCCATCCCAGCAGAGTTGATCTGCAGTATGAAGCTTCTCCAAATGACTATCTTGAATGAAAAGGTCCAGGAGCAAGTGTGGTACTTCACAGCACCAGCAGAGACCTGGCTATAGCATTCCAGCTGAATCGGGTACAGAGTAACATACCCTTGAGTACCTCCAAGGCACCCTATAATCTACCTTTTGTTCTTCTCATGCTGGTCTTTCTCACGCTCCTGATGATCAGGATACATTAGGTTTCTGTAGTGGAAGTCATCCAGAGAAGACTCACACCAGGAAGTGGAGGCTTGCTCTGTGTCTTTGCTGCAAACATCAACAGGTTGTGAGCACACCTCAGAAAGCACAGTGCTCATGAGCACAACCTCGTCAATACCAGGGTGGGGAAGGAGACATGGAAGACCACTGCCTCAGAAAACTAAGTGACCACCTCTACTTGCCAAGTGCTTCTACTGCAATTGGAATCCTAGACTGGTTTGGATTGGAAGGGACCTTAAGGATCATCTAGTTCCAACCCCCATGCCATGGGCAGGGACAAGTCACTCTTCTGGTGACAGGATGGGAATGAGGACCATCAGACAAAGAAATCTAACATGGAGGAATCCCTTTTGCCTTCCACTTTAGACAAAAAGTAACCAGCCATTCAATCCTGTGGAGTTTGCTTGGAAATGTTATCCCTGGCAGACCTGGGCTCCTCTTTCTTAGACAGGGAGGATTCTCATCACCAGGGTTGCAGTTCTGTAAAGGGACCTCTCTATGGGAGGTATTGTCCTGGGGGCAAGGAGAAGGTTGCTAATAATGGCTGCAAGACATCATCAGCTCTGCTAAGCCCTGTTCTCTGCTCTTCCCCATGTCACAGATACCCTGATATTGCCCTGAAAAGTTAGTTTTGGTGCTAACAGGGCTGATGCTGCCCCAGACCATGTATATCACAAGGAATTAGCCAACAGCTTCAACTGTGAGACTGGAGCCCTTAAGAACAATGTCTTTGATGCCTTTGCAGCTCAGCAGAAAACCTCCTTAGGCCTGTAGGTATTTAATGGCACCAGGAACCCAGACTTCCCTACTGCTGCTGCTTTTCCAGCGACAGGAGAAAGCACAGCACTGCTTTTCCTTCCCTTGAACCCTGTGGAATTAGCTTGCTGATGACATTGCAAGGTCACTCTTGATAATCACTGAATGATCATGGTGACTGGGAGAAGTACCTGAGGACTGGTGGAAAACAAATGTCACTCCTGTGTTCAAGAAGGACAAGGAGGAGGACCCAGGGAACTGCAGGGCAGTCAGCCCAACCTCAGTCCCTGGGAAGGTGATGGAGCAGCTAATCCTGGGAACCATGTCCAGGCACATGTAGGACAAGAAAATTACCAGGAGTAGTTGGCATGGATAACAGCCTCAATCGAGGCAGTCACCCCAAGTGCTTGCTATAGCCAGGCTGGAAGCAAAACAGTACAAACTGGTCTATCTCTACTTGTCTCCCACTGGAAAAGGCAGTAGTGGGAGCTCTTGGCTCTGGGCTAACATGAGATCCAAGGGCCTAGCTGGGTATGTCTAGGGTGTTTGCAACAGTTCCTCCAAAGCCCAGTGGCATAGCATGCTACAGAAGTCAGAAAGGGCAGGACTGCAGGAGCACTGACATGGTTGCTACAAGCCCTGCTCACTTCCAGCCATGGAGTCCCATCATGTTGGCCAAACTCTGGAAATATGCTCTAGCAGAGCACATCTACAATCACAACCCTTCTTCCCCCACCACAGGAGCCATCTACAACCCAGGCCAGAAGAGAGGGAGAGCCCTCTATTTCCTACCCAGGTCTCTGTACCTATGCTCCAGCCTCCAGTGCCAAGTCCAAGATCTGACATGCTGGAACAGAAGCCAGAGGAAGTAAAGATGGGCTGTTGAGGGGGAAAGAAGAGGAAATCATGTCATCTACATGAGCAATGTTCACAGGTACCTGAGAAAAATGGGAAAGTACTGGCAATCATACATATCAGCTGTGGGAGGCCAGGTTGGAGGCACGAGGAGGAAAGGGGCTTGAGTTTGGGCACCCCTGTAACCTGGATTGGGCTTCAAATATGCTGCAGAGCATGGCCAAGGTCTGCACATTGTGGAGCTGCGAGTAATGAGCCAGCCTGTGAAATTAAAAGGACAGACAGTGTGGGACTGGGCAGAATTAAGTGGCAAAAGCACTGAGACTCCAGGGCAACTAATTCTGACTCTGTTGCCTAAACCAATTTGGGACACATTACTGCCCAGAGGAGGCATGTGTGCCCTGCAGGACCAGGTTGTCCTTTCCATCATGTTATTGAGGAGCCAAGTCATCCTCCTGAGAACACTCACAGGCTGGAGAAAGATAGGAGCTCTGGGAATCCAGCAATACTCATGGCCTGATTATCCCAAGTTTGTGCAGCTTCAGGAGCAACATCCACAGAACTGATTTTAACAGGATATAAAGCTGGAGACATTAGACTCATCCCCAGCCACAATGTCTTTCTGAGAAAACTTGTGGTGGGTTTTTGCCTTGTGGAACACAGGTTTTCTGAGTGGCTATGAAGTTTCTGGTTTGCTCTGAAGACTGAGGGTGAAGAACAACCTGTGCTCCCCTCCCATCACTGCCATGCAGCAGGAAAGAGCTAGGTCAAGCAACGGTAATGCCAAAGTACATCTCACAAATCCTGTGACTCCAAATAGGGCATACTGAGATAAAAATTACTAATTATGTCCTCTCCTGAACAGATTCAATGGCAGGAGACATCTGCAGCTAATACTTGGCTTTGAAACCAGTGGAATGATTTCCCACTAATGTTTATATGGCAACAGTGAACCTGAAGGTGAAAAAAGCAGCTGCACCAACCACCCTCATTTAGGAGGTAGGGAGCAGAAAACCAAAATCCTCAAGTCAGGCATTGTGGGCATACTGGAAAGCAGAGCTCCAACTGCACCTGGGCTATTGCTCAATGTTAGCCAAGGAAGACCTGGGTGCTAGATGGGAGGCCAAATGCTGCCTCCTATATGTCATAAACACACTTGCAGCTTCCCTTCTTGATGCACCTCAGGATTGAGAAGTGAATATACATGCTGTGGCACTACTCCAAATCTGAAATGACACCTTACCACCAGTACATAGTTATGGAGGGCTCTGCTTCAGCAACCATTCCCCAACACCTCTCCAGCATTCAGACACCTACAGGGACTCCAGTAATTGATGTCCAAATGGATGTTGTGCTCAAGGTATCTCCAAATCTGGGTCAGACTTCGGTCCAAGACAGAGATCAGTGGCTACCATGGCCAGTGACCAAACCTGGCAGACAGGAAGGAAAGTCATCAAAGCTACAATTAGAAACAACCACAGTCCTGGGGTATAGGTGTGTACAAATTCACTCACAGACAGATAATAATGGAACTTGCTTTTTTTTTTTACTGGCAGCAGGGAGCAGTTTCAGCCTCCATGTCACAAATAATATACAGAGTAACACAAACCCGAAGCTTTCTCTGTCCTACTTGCTCTGAGTTTGAGTTAAACCTTGAAGAACAGTCTAACAGACCTGTCGGGGTAGCTTAACAGACCTATTAGTGCATTTTATATTCACAAACCTCAAAAGGGTTTAGATTTGATATAGTTTTTGGGTTCAGAGATGTCTGGTGGCTGAAAGTTTACTTGTCATACAGTGATTCAGCAGTATCTTTTGACTAGTTGTGTTACTGAACATCTCTGTTCTCCTGGCACAGCCCAGTGCAGACAGGAGTACAAGTTTGCCATTTCTACTCCAATAATTTAGCTATTTCACATGAAATTTCTCCTTTATTTACCATACCCCACTCTGAAAACAGTTCCATCTTTTCAGTCTCTATACTGCTGATCTAGGACTGTTTTTTTCTGTTGTGCCTTTTAAATTGGGGCAATTAGAATATTCCAGGGAAAAGCAAAGCTCCTAGTTTGGCATGAAAGAAAGAATAGGAAAAGAAAAGGAGCATGGTGCTGGAAAGACTGCAACCAGAAAACCCAAACCTACACGCTCCAAATATGAAACCCAGCCAAGAACAGTAGTCCCCCAGCTGCTCACTGGGAAACCAGAAAGAAACAGGAGAGGAACTGAAAACAAAGACAAGGCCAAGTACAAGAGAACACAGAAAGGAAATGGGAAAAATGCCACTTCCTACACTGCTGTAGAGCACATCTTACATGTAACCTGCAACTCAAACCTAGGAACAGAGCAAGCTGCAACACAGGCTAGAGTTAGGACAGGGAAAAACAAGCAAGAAACAGAAGTATCTCAGAGTAAAATTGCAGAAGTCATTCCACCCAAGCTCTGGTCCAATGTGGGCAAACCAAATGACAAGATGAAGCACAGACAAAGGGGAACTAGACCTACCTTCTCTCTCCTGCTCCAGGAGAACCTACCAAGAAGCAAGACAACAGCTTGAGTTTGCTTCTGCTTTGATCAGGTAAGCCTATGCCCGTTCCCTGCCCAGGTCTACGAAGAACCAAATGCTCAGGAGTAGAGAACAGCTCCTCTGGCAGTACCAGCTCCTGTATCTTTCAGGCACTCCTGTCTTCTGTCAAATGTTCTGCCTGTTGCAATGGATTAATCACACAGAAAAGGATCGGCCACAACAGCCATTTTTCTCCTATTATTAGCTGCAGGCAAGTAGCCAGCCACATTCTGAGGCTGGGTCCCCGGGTTCAGGCTCTCCTGGGGAGAAGCAGGCTGCAGTTAACACCCAGTGCTAGCACAGATGAATACCAAACAACAGGAACCATTATACATAAGTGAGGAAAAAAATAAAAATCACCCATCAAAATGCTGACAGCAGCTTGGCAACTCTGCACAGTTACTCCATTTGCTGACTCAAAAGCAGGTTGCATTCCTCGCTTTGCCTGCAGAAATTCCCTGAAAAATGTGCTTCACTCAGTTTGACAAAGGGCATAAAACAATCTGTTTGCAGCCCTGGGAAGGAATCTCTTGATGCCAAGAGTCAATAGGGTAGAGACTACCTCTGTGGCTGTTCCACAGGCCTTGGTTCACCAACTGGAGGTTCCCTGGAACAACTGCTGAGCCCAGGTGGCTGTTTGGGTATCGAGGTGACAGCATGAGCCATTTGAAAGTAGCACAGCATGCTGAGACAGAGCTCTGATTCAATGTCATACCTGTACGAGATCCATCTGTCCCACAGCCAAGGCTGAAGCAGCATTCTTCTGGCAAGTCTCCTGGATATTATTCACATTTAGTCTAAAAAAAGAGAAAGGAGATAGCTCATCTCTGGCTGGCACATTACCTATGAAGGTGGGGAGGGATAGGGAAAAAGGGGTACTGATAGCAGTGAGTAGCCCAAAACTTCTCAATCAATACAAGTGCTGCCTCTCCGAGGCACGGTGGCCTGGTTTAGGGTCGGCACAGGCAATCACCTACTCGCGATCGCGGGTCCATTAGCACGCAGACACCAATGTGGTGGACGGCAAATGGCGTTTATTGCAGAGTGACACCGCATTATATAGCTTTAGTTTACAACGTCACATCCGTCTGCTTACGTCTCGAGCTAAGATCTGGGGAGGGGCTCTGTCTTTTCGTTACAGCACGACATCTTCCGACCGCAAAGCCCTGGCTGCCTACATTTCCCCCCCCCTCTATGCTTAAGTGAATTACCTAAGATATACTAATCTAAAAAATAGGTATGACAAACTGGAACACACTTTGTAGCAATCTTAGGAGACATATGTAAGAAACCTTGAATAGAAAATCTAAGGCACTATAAGTGAGGTACTATAACGAGGTTCCACGCAACCTATAAAACAGAAGGAGGTATGATGACCCTGTAAAATCAAAAAACTTGCTCCACACAGCGTCATCGCAATGTAAGGAGGGAGGCTCATTCTGAGGGTACTTGTGACTTTTGCACTTGTGAGAACTTAAAGTGTAGTTTTTGTAAACAAGTGAAATTTACAGTCCAATTCAGCAAGCTTCTTATCTTAGCTGCTTTTTATCTTCCAGGCCTGCATTCTTGTTTCATTAAATGTCCGGGAGTTGCTTCTTTTCCACCGTCGGCTGCACAGAGGTAACCAGGAGTTACCCCTGCTACATGGCCAGCAGCACATATTTGCTTTCATTCAGAGCAGGCATATGTCCATTCTCTAACAAGAATTCATCCATGAGCCAAAGCTGTTTTACCAGGATTTCAATCATACCACGAATACGTTGCAAAATACAAGATATAATCATAACTATGGTCAAGATTACTACCAAAATTATTCGAATACTTTTAACCAGGTGTCAGATGTCATAAATGCTGTACTGTAGAAAGAAAATCAAAACTAGATAAATTTAAAAGTTTTCTACTGTTTGAAGAGAATCTCTACATTTGGACTAGATCGTATCTCCAATATATGCTAACCACAGGCTGCTTGGCCTGCCTTTCTCTCCTGTATAGTTCTCTGATAACAGGAGAGGCCATCCCTCACATCAAGGTCTGGCATGGCATGTGTTTCCACCACTCAACGCCTGCTGGGTTGCAGCCAGCAGCGGAGCTAAAGGTTCTTCTTGGTGGCAAACACAGAGGCCAACCCAGTCTTGCCCTTGACTGTGGTAGGAGTCGTGGCACCTTGTTGTCAGTGCAGAGGTTCACCTGCTTTATTCAGTAACAAGTCACTACTATGGTAAGGCACGTACAGATTTACATTAACAGTGACGTGTTTTCTTATTAGCAACTGGCTAGTAAGTATAGGTAGTGTTATACACAAAATCACAGCCTTTAATAAGAGCTACTTTATATGCACACATTCAAGCTCCTGTAGCTAAAAAATACACGGAACACTGTCTGCCCTCAACCGACACACACGTACACACACATTCATGGGATCCCACAAACACACTCCACACAACTACAACATGTGAAACACAAAACGCATACAATCATTACGCCCATTACATGGTCACACATACAAAACGCAGTGCATACAAGCTTGCTAGCATGGCCAGGATCCCATCCCTTCTCTTATTCAGGGATCACTGCCATCCTTCTCCCACTATTCATCTTCAATAACACACTGCACATCAAGTCCAGCTCCAAACTACCTGGGAATGATCCTAAGAAGCACCATTTCCAAGGAGATATCAGACCAAACTTGTACCAGGATATCCCCAAGCCAAGGTTCATTCTTGTCCCTAGAAGCTGGTGCCATCAGTTACGTGGTCCTGTGCCCATTCAGTCAATTGGTCTGCTCTGACTGACCTGGAGTGAGACGGTGGCATGCTGAGGAGAAGCAGGCTGGTCTTCAGCCTATTCCCCAGTAGGATAACATACCCACCACTGGGGAGTCTCTGAGAGGCTGGCAAGGTGGGCTGAGGAAACCCACGTGGGTTTTCCTGCTTATCATCAGAATTCTTCCCAAGACACGTAGCACTTTTACTACTTAAGATCTTACAGCAAATAGAAAAGGGTCAGGGTGTTCACACATGAGCTATCTAGAGTGGAAAGGTCTAAGAGGTCTTTTTAAAGAACATTCTTTTTAATAATATAGAAAAAAGAGAAGGGAGATTTTTATTTTCTCTCTCTCCCCATACCCCTCTGCCTCCTTTAAGAAGGTATACCTGCTTCTTCCCTGAATGACCATAGAATGGAAATTCTGTGAAAGACCAGACAGTATTACCAAAGCTAAGGAAGAAAAAGTATCAGGAACAGAGATTTTGTAACTATATGAAATAGAGAGTTTGGAAAAAGAAGCCCCTTGTCCTTTAAAAAAAAACCAAACCAAACCAAACCAAACCAAACCAAACCAAAACAAAAAACCCCACCAAAATTCACAGAAATTCTCCATCCTTTCCATTAAAGCAGAAGAACTTGCTGTACAGATACTGGTATGCACAGCCAAGTCTTCTTCAAGTGAATGGGGCATTCCAAATACTTCTGAAATTAAAAAGCCTTATGAGCTATTAACAGTTTTTCAGTTTGAAAATGTGCAATTTTGGGGATTTTTAAGCCTGTGCAAGTGTGGAGTTTAACATGAGATTTGAAAAATAATTTGTACTGATAATTTCTCTCTTGAGCTGCAAACCTGTAAGATTTGCAGTGATGATGCTGGAGCACCAATTCAAATACTGTATACAACACCTCAGCACAAATTTCTTCCATCACACTTTTCAGATTTATAGGAGACAAGTCCCCTCTCACAGGCAGAGAGATACCATAAAAAAAGCAGCAAGGCAAGAACAGAGAAAGAAGGTACAGAACCATTCAAAGATCAGTGCTGACTGATCCAAACCAAACCAGCTGCTTTGATATGGGAAAGGATGCTAGCCCATATGTACTCACATGTAGAGCAGTCCCAGCAACTTGTGGACAGGCAGCAAGCAGGAAATATCTTGGATAATATAACTTTCCTGGTGGTTTTGATGGGTCAGTTGTTGGCATCTGTCCCCTCTCATTTGCTTTTCCACCTCCTTGATTTCTGCAGAACAAATGGCAACATGTTACTGGGGAGGACAGCAGGCTTCTTGGTCCAGGGAACAAAGCACTAGGGTCAGGAATAATGCAAGCAGCACCCAAACCTGACTTTCAGAAGGCTCTGTGTTACCCTGGAAAACATCCATGACATGCCCAGGAGAACAAGCATCTCCATCTGTAGAAGTGAAAAATGGGTCAAGGCAGTGAGCTCAAGGTCAGACTCACTCAAAAAGTATTTTGTGAGTTCCCCTGTGAAAGACAATAAGGGAACAAATCAGCCTCGGGATGCCAATCAAACCTGGGCGGGTTTGGCAGGAAGATGGTTCAATTATCACTCTCATTAGACGTCTGGTCTGGGAATCCTCTGCGAACAGACCACTGCTGACTTCAGCCAACATCAGCAGAGGTGTGGGAGGCAGCTTCTGCTTGCCCTTAGCTTCAGGGCAAACTGACAGCTCCAGAGTGTCTCTCTTGGTCTGTCCCTTAAATGTTTGAGTAAACCTCTGTTTAGCATCATGACAGGGCTCCCACCTCCTGCTTTATCAACAGCTTCAGAAAACTGGCAGATGATAAAACAGGGCCCAAGTTTTCCTAGCTACCATGCTCACAGCCACTTAAAGCTGGCTCAGGACATAAGGTGGTGGGGAGAATAAAGGAGAGCAATCAACACAAGGGAAGAAAACCAAGAAGCCAAGATTCCCAAATGCTTTCTATAATAGACACAGAGACCATCTTAATGCCAAGCTGCATAAAGCTACCTTGGATGTATGAAACACCACAGTATTTGGCTGATATCTTGGCTTCTTCCAGCTCCTCACTCTAGAAGGGTGAGGAGAAGGAGGGATGAGAGGATGAGTGGCAGCACAACAGGCAGAAGGCACTGGAGCTCTACTGGCTGCTACGCAGTGTTCTCCAGAGCAGCAAAGAATGCTTTGCAATGCTGCTTCCCTATGGCTCGTTCCCTCATTGACACACAGATATCTCTATGTGGAAGTGTCTCCTGGTCATGCTGAGTTATGGAGGGTGTCCTGAGGCACTTGTGGGGCTTCTTACACCCCTATCCGAAGCAGAACAGCTCCTTTGATGGAACCAGCAAAGCAGCCCTGTGGTGACAGCTCTACACGCTCACACAGACAACACATCCACGCTCCTAAAGAGTGGGCTGGGCTACAGGAAAGGCAGGGCTTGCACCTGCAAGCGAGGTCACTTCTACTGTGGATGTCAGGCCAGGTCTGGGATGGCTGGGTGCCAAACTACCGCAATACACAGTCCTATGAGAACCTGGGCAGGCTTATCTCAGACACAAAATACCCTTAAAAAAAATCATTAGAGAAAGAAACCTCATTAGTTCTTAAGAAATTAATTCCTCATTCACTGCCTGCCTGGCCCAAGCTCAGGCCAATGTGCTGGAGGAGGTCTTGCCATGATGAGCAAACATGCTACTAGCACATGTCACAAGAAGCAAAAAGGGCTCCTGAAACCACTCTGGACAATGGGTGACTGAGGCTGAGAGGCTCAAGCACAGGCTTGACAGTAAGTGAAGGAGGCATTTTCAGACCTGAAAGAGGTGGAGGTGGATTTTTCCAGGGATGCTCATGTGAGAGCATCACCAGTTCCCCTGATCTTCCACCACTCCTCAGAGGAAAGAGAAGCAGAGTGTGCATGCCGCCCAATAATCAGAGGTGCCAAACGCTGGTGGAAACAGGGCTGTCAGCATTCAATGCTATGGAAAAGCTGGCTAGGAGGCTAACTAGGGCATGATTCTGATCTCTGCCACATCCCCTCAAGTCCTAATCCATACAAGCAGTGCCTGCAGTATTTATCTGCTACATCACTCTGAGAAGTGCTATGCAGTAGAAGGTGGATAGAACGTGGTCAGGTGGGAGACCAATCTCTCTTGAGTCCATCAGTTCCTAATGAAGGCATTGTCTGATTTAGCTCTGGCTCTCTTGCCATCGGGCAGACTAAACCTCTTTTGATAGCACCTAAAAACATAGCTACCCTCCCCATGCAGGATGTGGGCTGTATTACAAGAAAGTTCCCACCTGTACCTCATTCCTTGTCAGGGCAGCCAAATGCTGTCTGCTAGGTGCAGCGAGGAGCTGCTGATGCTGCCAAAACCAATACTCGAACAAAGCTTGGGAGCCCCAGCAGTGATGTGCAGTGCTCAGGCACTGTCCTAGAAGGGCTACCAGGCTTCTCACAACCAAAGCTGTTGTTTGTGCTGTGCCTGAGCAGGTAGTTGGACCCAGGCTCGCAGATGTAGAACCACATTCTGCGGGTCTATCACCAAGGGCTTCTAGAGCTTGGCAGGTAATTTGGAGAGCAACTTGCCACCTTGTGACCATCCATATGCCAGCTGCCCCCAGGACTTGCAGACCATGGAGAGTTCCCTCTGACTGAGGCAGGTTCTCTGCCCCATCCTCGGGAACAGATTCAACCTGCTCCTGCCCTCTGCAAGAGCAGACTGAAGAAGCCTCCCAACGGGCATTTCAGAGGCTGGAAACATGGACAACACATTTCACTTTCCACAGGTAATTCAGTCACTTTTTTTTTTTTTTTTTTTTGAGGAGGAGAATGACAACAAATGAGGATGACAATGGAAAAGAGACCCCATGAGTGGTTTCCATTTCTTGCTGTTAACATATCACCAGACAAATGAAGACACTACATGTATCAGAGCCCCCTGAGAACTTGGGCTCACAAAACTGTCCTGTTTTCTTCCTCTAAGTGCTGCCTATTTACTGACAAAAAGGGAAGCCCTAATTCTTTACTGGTGCAACTCCTGGAGTAGAAAGAGTTGATGGCCAATATGCCCTGCCAGCACTACACTGCCACAACCACTACTTCCTGCCCCTGTGACAGAAGAAAATCATAAAGCCAAATGTAAAGTCACCATTAACAATGTTTGTTTTTTGCAATTCAGGTTAGTCTCAGCCACAGTAAGAAAATATTAGAAAAAACTATGAACAGAACTATGGGAACCATCAGCATTGACAGCAGAAGCTCTACTTTGAACCAAATAATTGCTGGTGTTCATTACAGGAGTAGCTCTCCACCAGGAAGTATTTGAGGACTTTTAACAGGGGTTACCAGAGGCAGGGAGAGCTCTGGCTTGGGTTTGTCTAGCCACAAGGTTCACCACAAGGTTCCTCTTTCCCTTCTGCTTCACCTCTTCTCCCAGGAGAAGCTCCCACTATGGTGTTATTGAAAGGTGTCACCAAGACTCACAGGCATTAGGGTAGGATGAAAAATAGGTCTATTCCTAGGGGCAGGAGAACAGGTCACAAGGGGAAGCAGGGAACATAACAGTTGGAGCTGAAGCAGAAATCAGCATGTGTGCACCAAGCTAACTATGACAGCTGAAGACCAAATTCACAGCTTTCTTCACAGCACAGGGATCTTCTGCACTGCCCCTGACATTTCTAGCTCCTTCTACAGCCTAGGATCCATGTCAAGCAGAACTGCATCTACCCAGCTGCTCCTGAGAGTTTAAGGAGAGGAAGAAAGCAAAGAAAATAGCTACAGCAATAGTAAATTAAGACTCATCAGTTCCTCAGAGCACCAGAAGGAAAGAAACCAGAGCATTTATGACAATCATGGGGTTGAAGGTGACAGTGGGAACAGCACTGAATAATGACTGAAAAAGCTAGCCTGCACCACCATATACAAGTCTGTAATTTGCTGCAACCTGAGGTGATAATGATGGCAGTAAGTCGGTTTCTTGTAGAAACCGACAGCCCAAGAATAAGCCACCAACTGCTTCGTAGCAACCACTATCATCACTGTGTACTCAGCAGTAGATCCAAAATGTTGCATGCCTGCTCGGAAAGGATGCCCAACAGCTGTGTCTGTGTGTCTTTGGACCCTGCTGAAGCAGGCAGTGATATAAGTAGCATCATGAAATGTAAAATGCCTGTTTTGCATACGCAGATGCAAAATTTCAGGGCTTGTGGTATAGTGGTGTTAGTAGAGCAAAGGGAAAGGTTGTGGACAGAAGGGAACAGACTTGATGCCAAAGATTAAGCTGCAATATGGCATTAACAAAATCAAGAGTTAAACCTGCTCAAAGTCAGGTTCAAACTGTTTCTATTTTTTTTTTTCAATAAGATTTAAAAATCGCTGCCTCCCTGCAGAAAGCTATGCCCCTTTATTTTGAACTACTGCCTACAGATTAATTCCCCCATGCAGGTCATGCAGTACTGCCTGGATTTTTCTCTTTAAAATAATCAACATTTACTATTTCCAGCACCAAGTTAAATTAGGTGTTACAGGATTCTATTTTATTCCCTGTTGTCTTATGAAAGGATAGCATGAGGGACAGCAGCTGTGAAAAAAAGAGTTTCACACAAGCATTGAGAAAAGCATCCCTAAAGAGATCATCTTTAAATTGAAATGGAGTTTTCTAAGAGGGGCAGGATCACCTTCTTCGACCTGCTGGTCATGCTCCTTCTGATGCAGCCCAGGATACGATTGGCTTTCTGGGCTGCAAGCACACACCTCCGGCTCATGTTCATTTTCTCATCAACCCACACCCCCAAGTCCTTCTCCGCAGGGAGGCTGCTCTGAATCTCTTCTCGGCCCAACCTGTAGCTGTGCCTGGGATTGCTCCGACCCAGGTGGAGGACCTTGCACTTGGCATGGTTAAACTTCATCAGGTTGGCATCAGCCCCTGTCCATCAGTTCCGTAGCCCCTTCATAGAAGGTCACCAAATTGGTCAGGCAGGATTTCCCCTTAGTGAAGCCATGCTGGCTGTCACCAAGCACCTTGTTGTTTTTCATGTGCCTTAGCATGCCTTCCAGGAGAATCTGCTCCAAGATTTTGCCAGGCACTGAGGTGAGACTGACTGGTCTGTAATTCCCTGGGTCATCCATTTTCCCCTTCTTAAAAATGGGGGTTATATTTCCCTTTTTCCAGTCATCAGGAACTTCACCTGACTGCCATGATTTTTCAAATATGATGGACAGTGGCTTAGCAACTTCATTTGCCAGCTCCTTCAGGATCCTCAGATAGATTTCATGTCCCATGGACTTGTGCACATTCATGTTCTTAAGATGGTCTCGAACCTGATCCTCTTCTACAGTGGGCCTAAGGTCTTCATTCTCACAGTCCCTGTGTCTGCCTTCCAAGACTTGGGCGGTGTGGTCAGAGCATTTGCCAGTGAAGACTGGCGCAAAGAAGTCATTAAGAACCTCAGCCTTCTCCAAATCCAGGGTAGCCAGTTCTCCTGATAGCTTCTGGAGAGGGCCCACGTTGTCCTTAGTCTGTCTTTTATTCGCTACGTACTGATTCGTAGAAAAAACTCTAAGAACTCGTCTACAAGGTTTAAGTTGACAAGCAGGTATTCTTTATTGCGGTGCTGGGAAACACGGGGGATAATTCCTCCTCGCGTGTCTCTCCGAGCACCAAACAAACCGTGATTATATAGTCATCAAATATACATATTCATTACATTGCATACATATTCATGAAGCTCATGACATCATTCTTCGAGAAAATTCCTCCCACATGTGCATAATAATATGGTAGTGGTCTTTGGTACCCCTGGTGGTCATTTCTTCATCACCTTCCTCTTCATCATTTCGTCCTTTGGCTGAACTCTAAGTTTGGAAAGCCCCGTTGTCAAGCCAATAAAGACCAGTCCAGTTAGGGCCAGTCTTGGTGGAACATTTACACAGATACTTCCTTCTTTCTATTGTTACAGACTTGTCAAGCTTAACATCCCTTGACTACAAAGTAGAACTGAATTTACTTACTTACAATGGATTATATTTCATCCTATACTTCTCTATTTCAGTACCTATAGAATCCCTTCCTGTTATCTTTCACATCCCTAGCCAAGTTTAATTCTAAGTGGGCCTTAGCTTTCCTAACCTGGTCCCTAGCTTCCCGGACAACATCCCTGTATTCTTCCCAGGCTGCCTGTCCTTGCTTCCACCTTTTATAGGCCTCTTTTTTCCTTCAAAGTTTCCTCAGCAACTCCTTATCCATAAAAGGAGGTCTCCTGGCTCTCCTGCTGCACTTCCTTCTGGTTGGGATGCAACACTCCTGAGCTTGTAGCAGGTGATCCTTGAATATCAGCCAATAGTCTTGGGCCCCCCTGCCCTCTAGGGCTATATCCCATGGAACCTTACTAAGCAGGTTCCTGAAGAGGCCAAAGTCTGCTCTCTTGAAGTCCAGTTATTATATGTGTCTGTGTGTATACACACACATTTAAATGAGCACAGAAAGTCTCAGTGCCAGATTTAGTTTCATTTTGTTTTACCAAAGAGATCCCTGCTAGGTTCAGCAGCTCCTTTACAGGAACATGACATATACCTGTCTAGAAATGATCAAATTCCATTTGTTTACTAATGGTAGCAATGCCAGTGAGATTGCTACAGGGGATTTAAATACCTGGCTATCACTAGCAAACTCAGTTTTGGGGCTGAAGTTATATAACATGAGAGTTTAACACCCATTTCAACTTCTATTTTAATGCAAATATAAAATCCAAGATTGGGAATAAGGAGTTAATTATACCTTAGGAACCTGAATGTATACAAGTCCATGGGACCTGCTGAAATCCATCCGTGGGTCCTGAAGGAGCTGGCAAATGAAGTTGCTAAGCCACTGTCCATCATATTTGAAAAATCATGGCAGTCAGGTGAAGTTCCCGATGACTGGAAAAAGGGAAATATAACCCCCATTTTTAAGAAGGGGAAAATGGATGACCCAGGGAATTACAGACCAGTCAGTCTCACCTCAGTGCCCAGCAAAATCTTGGAGCGGATTCTCCTGGAAGGCATGCTAAGGCACATGAAAACCAACAAGGTGCTTGGTGACAGCCAGCATGGCTTCACTAAGGGGAAATCCTGCCTGACCAATTTGGTGACCTTCTATGAAGGGGCTACGGAACTGATGGACAGGGGCAGAGCAGTTGATGTCATCTACCTGGACTTGTGTAAAGCCTTTGACACTGTCTCACATGACATCCTTCTCTCTAAGTTGGAGAGACATCAATTTGATAGGTGGACCACTTGGTGGATAAAGAACTGGCTGGATGGCCGCACACAAAGGGTAGTGCTCAGTGGCTCAATGTCCAGCTGGAGACCAGTAACGAGTGGTGTCCCCCAGGGATCGGTGTTGGGACCAGTCTTGTTCAACATCTTTGTGAGTGACATGGACAGTGGGATTGAGTGCGCCCTCAGCAAGTTTGCCGATGACACCAAGCTGTGTGGTTTGGTTGATAAGTTGGAGGGAAGGAATGCCATCCAGAGGGACCTAGACATGCTTGTGAGGTGGGCTGATGCCAACCTGATGAAGTTTAACCATGCCAAGTGCAAGGTCCTCCACCTGGGTCAGAGCAATGCCAGGCACAGCTACAGGTTGGGCGGGGAGGAGATTCAGAGCAGCCCTGCGGAGAAGGACTTGGGGGTGTGGGTTGATGAAAAAATGAACATGAGCCGGCAGTGTGCGCTTGCAGCCCAGAAGGCCAACCGTATCCTGGGCTGCATCAAAAGGAGCGTGACCAGCAGGTCGAGGGAGGTGCTCCTGCCCCTTTACTCTGCTCTCGTGAGACCTCACTTGGAGTATTGTGTGCGGTTCTGGTGTCCTCAACATAAAAAGGACATGGAACTGTTAGAACAAGTGCAGAGGAGGGCCACGAGGATGATCAGGGGACTGGAGCACCTCTCGTATGAAGATAGGCTGAGAAAATTGGGGCTGTTCAGCCTGGAGAAGAGAAGGCTGCGTGGAGAGCTCATAGCAGCCTTCCAATACCTGAAGGGGGCCTATAGGGATGCTGGGGAGGGACTCTTCATTAGGGACTGTGGTGAGAGGGCAAGGGGTAATGGGTTTAAACTTAAACAGGGGAAGTTTAGATTGGATCTGAGGAAGAAATTCTTTACTGGGAGGGTGGTGAGGCCCTGAAATTGGTTGCCCAGGGAGGTTGTGGATGCTTCATCCCTGGCGGCGTTCAAGGTGGGGTTGGACATAGCCTTGGATGGCATGGTTTAGTGGGAGGTGTCCCTGCCCATGGCAGGGGGGTTGGAACTCGATGATCTTGAGGTCCTTTCCAACCCTAACTATTCTATGATTCTATGATTCTATGAATATACTTAGTGTGCTTTTTAAAAACCTCACAATGAAACTACATAAAAATATGTAGCATTGATCTAACAGAGGCCATGGCATTAACTCCTGAAGAATCAGAAAACCTTTGCCAAAAGGTGAGTTTTGTTTTGGTTTTTAAACTATATCATCTGAAAGAATATTTGTGCTAGCTCCCTGCTAGGGCCCTTAAACTTCTTCCAATCCAGTATGCGAGGAGAGAGCTTGGCTACACAACACTCTCCATTTTCTTCCCCATGACACAAATCTTGTTGCCATCAGTACAAGGGATGGAGAGATTTCGTGGTTTAAGCCCAGCTGGTAACTCAGAACCACGCAGCCACTTGCTCACTTGCCCACTTGCCCACTTGCCCCTGCTCCCAGAGGGATGGGGAGGAGAATCGAAAGAATGTAAATCCCACTGTTACAGCTGAATCCAGGACAGGAGACGGGTCATGTGAAATTGCACCATGCTGCTTCCACATGTCATTTTTTGCCTTGTCTGTCATCTTAGAGAGCTGCGTGTCAGAGACAAGCACGCTGCAGAGGACAGAGGTAGCTCTTTAAATAAACTCTCCTGCAAAGATCAGAACAGGCTGTAATTATATCAGGCAGGACCATTTTCTCTTCCCATCAAAAAGAAGTTTGTGTTGGGAAAAAGCCCAGAATGGGGACTCAGAGTTTTCTGTGGTCTGTGTGGAGGCAAAGCTTGCCATGGGGACAGAAGGTGACACCATGGCTAGAAAGTGTAGTGACTAACTCATATCGTGTAAGCAGGGCAGTCCCAGAGAGGTCAGCTGTCATGGTGAGCATGGAAAATCAAGACCTCTTTTGGTGCCAAGGAAGGATGAGAGCTCAAGGCTCTGACTTTGCCTCTGCTCCCAGGACAGAAATTCCCAATTTCCACTGCAGCAGAGTGCAGACAGCTCTTGGCTTTCCTTGGGGTATCTGGAAGCTCTCCGTTGCTGCAGATTAGTGCCCTCAGCATGGACAATGAGCAAACTACAAGAATGCCCCAGTTCTCAGGCTCTCAGTAGAAGCTTACTGTATTTCTGCAAGCCACTTCACCCCCTGCTGAAGCAGAGAGCTGGTTTCTGAGCAAGTTGTACAGCCTATTACTCCCCAGCATCTGCTCCAGGCACATGATACTCTCAGCTGCTTCAGAACTACCCTACAGCCACCTTATGATTACCAAGAGGTCTTCCTCACCCTGAAGGAAACAATCCCACTCTGCCCCAAAGCCTTGCTTGCAAACAGCAATGACAGCAAGACCTACACCTAAACCAGAAGTATGTGGATTGGAAGATCTTTGAACAATCATGTAGGAATGGTTTTTGTTTTAAAAAAGTCTAAAGGGGCACATATCCCTGAAAGAGACACCTGTAATAGAAATAACCCAATATACCCCATAATCTAGGAGTTGTCAGTTAGCTGCAGAGAGCCATAATCCTTTGTAGTTACATACATCAGGGAGTACAGAGAACAGTAGAGTTGCCTATATGTGTTTATCCAGAGGCTACAACTTAAGCGTAAGATTTTAACACTACATAATGCAAAGGGAGACCGTGTAATGCACTGAAGGAAGCTGTGATGGTCAATGTAGAGAAACATCAAAATAAGCAGGTGTCCTGGGTTAAGCAGTAGCAGTCATTTTTCTCCTTCTTGGTAGCTGGTGTTATCAGCGCTGTGTTTTTGATTTTGGGCCTGGGAACAGCGCAGATAACACCAGTGTTTTCAGTTAGTTACTGCTTGGTGATGTTTTGGTCTGACCAAGGACTTGCTGAGGCTCATGATCTGCTAGGGAGGAGGGAAGCCGGGAGGAAGGAGAGACAGGACACCTGACCCAGACTAACCAAAGAGGTTATTCCATACCACAGCATGTCATGTCCAGGATGAAAAAAACGGCAGAGAACCGGAAGGGTGGGGGTGCATGGTGGGGGGTGCACGGCTTGGTCGGGCTGGAATTGGTGGTGAGCTATTGTATTCTTTCCTTGTATTTGCCTTGTCGTTATTATTATTGGTGGTAGCAGTAGTGATTTGTGTTATACCTTAGTTACTAAACTGTTCTTATCTCAACCTGTGGGAGTTGCATTCTTTCGATTCTCCTTCCCATCCCTCCAGGAGCAGGGGGAAGAAAGAGTGGGGAGTGAGTGAGAGAGTGACTGCGTGAGTTTATAGAGGCTTAAACCGCGACAGTTCTTTTTGGTGACCAACGTGGGGCTCGAAGGGTTGAGATAACGACAGGATTAAAAGCCACTCGTCACAATGCTGATTTATTGGCTCTCAAAGTTGTTGCTCTGGTTTTCATGGTTTCAGCCTGTTGTACCTTATTTACAGCAGGTATTTATTATCTCAGCATTCGGATATGAGTTTTGGGCTAAGGTTCTTGTTTCAGTGTACCTTATTGGAATGGCTTGTGATATGGGCAGGCTCCAGAAGCAGGGGGGGGCAGATGTGGACGTGGATGTGGATGTGGACTTGTACCTGGCAGCTCGGATGCTCTTCACCGTCCGGGCCCTCGGCCTTGCCTCCGTCATCGCGAGGCTGTGGGAAGCAGAGGGGGGGTGGACCCGGGAGCCGCCGGTGGCCGAAACGGCCCGGGAGCGCGGCCCCAGGGACCAGGAGCTGAGCCCCGCAGCCGCCGAGCCCAGCCCGGCGGCTGCCGAGCACCGGGAGGAGGCGACGGTGGTGGAGAAGCCGAGCCCCGAGGCTGAGCTGAGCCCAGCGGCCGAGCCGAGCCGCGGGGCTGAGCCCAACCCCGCGGCAGCAGAGTGCATTCCCCAGCAGCCGCCCGCAGAGCCCTGCGAGCCCGAGCCCCAGGAGGATGCAGGAGACCACGCAGCACTTCCCAGCAAGGCAGAGGAGGAAGATCTGGGTTCAGACAATGAGCAGCTGGTGGTGAGAGAGCCGGCAAGCACAGCAGCTACACCAGCCCCAGTGACAAGTACAGCAGCCTCATTTGAGAGTTCTGAAGGTTTTGAATGGCCTTTGGGTACCCTTGAGACCTGCCTGCTGATTGTGATGGGGATCAGCATGTTGGCATGCATACAGAGTGTGATTTACCCACAACCATTTTGTCTGGTCCCAAGTGTTAAGCAGAGTAGGGTTTGGGCCTTGTCTGGGGTTAGACTACAATCCCGGATGACCAAGAGATTTTCCCCAAGGCTGGACAGTCATGAGTGGCAGGGTGTGTGGGACAGTATGGGCAAGTATCTAGTCCACTGGGCCCCTCCAGTGCTTTGGAAGCGTCGGAGATGGAAGGCAGCTGTATGGAGTCTCCAACGACAAGCTGCAGAAACTGCTGGAGGGGAGGGTGAATCATTTTGAGCCTGGTGGGCCCATGACACCTCAGGCCATCAGGGCAGAGATGCAGCATACAGATGGACTCATGATCGAGGGGTGGACTTATCAATGGACACTATTGCCCAGGTTATTCACAAGTGTGAACACTGCACACAGTCTCCTGCTCTGAAAGACTGTTACAAGAGATGGAGCCTGACATCACAGACCGAATGGACTCAGCAGCTTTATGGGGATTGGTCCGTGCAGTAAGGGATGATCTCTCTCCCTCTGTACGTGTGTGTGTATGTATATATATACACGTTATGGTATATTGAAAATGTGGGATCTGAGCGTGACGTGAATGGTATGGAATAAGGGGTGGAATGTCCTGGGTTCAGCAGTAGCAGTCATTTTTCTCCTTCTTGGTAGCTGGTGTTATCAGCGCTGTGTTTTTGGTTTTGGGCCTGGGAACAGCGCTGATAACACCAGTGTTTTCAGTTACTGCTGGGTGATGTTTTAGTCTGGCCAAGGGCTTGCTGAGGCTCATGCTCTGCTAGGGAGGGGGGGAAGCCGGGAGGAAGGAGAGACAGGACACCTGACCCAGACTAACCAAAGAGGTTATTCCATACCACAGCACATCATGTCCAGGATGAAAAAAACAGAGGGCAGGGACCAGGAAGGGTGGGGGTGCATGGTGGGGGGTGCACTGCTTGCTCTGGCTGGGGATTGGTGGTGAGCTATTGTATTCTTTCCTTGTATTTGCCTTGTCATTTTTATTATTGGTGGTAGCAGTAGTGATTTGTGTTATACCTTAGTTACTAAACTGTTCTTATCTCAACCTGTGGGAGTTGCATTCTTTCGATTCTCCTTCCCATCCCTCCAGGAGCGGAGGGAAGAAAGAGTGGGGAGTGAGTGAGAGAGCGACTGCGTGAGTATATAGAGGCTTAAACCATGACAGCAGGTCAAATGCTAGAGAGGATCAGTAGAGTTACTAATAGGAAATAAATCCATTTGACGTTTTTACAGAGCTGCCTGTAAAAAGATGCCTTCCTCAGTGGAACATGAAGCTTCTGTTACTATCGATGCTCACATCTATATGAAAGGAATACAGATCACAAAAGCCGAAGTGTTAGGAAAGGCTTTTCAGTCTGGTACATACCCTCTTTTTGTAGTAGAAGGAGCTAACGGAGACCTGCTCCTCGCTGCATGGTAGGACTCCTGCTGTACAAATACAGATTGCCTGGAGTCTCTGTGCGGATGTTCATTGGAGTAACAAGGCCACTATGGTACGCTGATAAAGCTGACAGGGACATGGAAACAAGAGAATACACTTTCAGGAGCTTTTACCCACCAAACTGCCCTGGAGGCTCACACCAACATCTCCACTAACAAGTTGCTAACAATGTTTCAGGTGTTTTGAAAGGAGTCTCAGTTGAGGTCAGTGCTGTAAAGGACCAGGCTCTCTGTGTCGAGGGCACAGCTAACACTAGAGGTCAGTACCTCCAGCGTTGGAACTAATCTCCTATTTTCCCACTCATGACAGCAGCACACCTCTAATGTGACACCAGTACTCACCTGGGTGTGGGCTCCATCGGGGACACCGCACAGTACATGGTCATGGGTCTCGTGAAATACACTAGGTACCCTGAAGAGACAGGACATGGCATAAAGATCACACAGCGAGGAGCAGATTGCTTAGGGGTGGGTTACACAATGAAACCTGGCAATTTAAGGTGTCGGAGTCAAGGGACTGGGTGCCTATCCATTACCCTGAGTGCTTTCAAACCTCAAGTAGACAACCGCATTTTCTGAACCCAAATGCACTCCCTGCAAATCCATTAAAGAGCATGTTTTGTTGATTATCTGTCCTGGGTTCAGCAGTAGCAGTCATTTTTCTCCTTCTTGGTAGCTGGTGTAGCACTGTGTTTTTGATTTTCGGGCTGGGAACAGTGCTGATAACACCAGTGTTTTCAGTTACTGCTTGGTAATGTTTAGGCTGGCCAAGGACTTTGTGAGTCTCATGCTCTGCTAGGGAGGAGAGGAAGCCGGGAGGAAGGAGAGACAGGACACCTGACCCAGACTGACCAAAGAGGTTATTCCACACCACAGCATGTCATGTCCAGGATGTAAAAACGGAAGGCAGAGACCCGGAAGGGTGGAGGTGCACGGTGAGGGGTGCACGGCTTGGTCGGGCTGGAATTGGTGGTGAGCTATTGTATCGTCTCCTTGTATTTGCCTTGTCATTTTTATTATTGGTGGTAGCAGTGGTGGTTTGTGTTGTAACTTGTTTACTAAACTGTTCTTGTTTCAACCTATGGGAGTTGAATTCTTTTGATTCTCCTTCCCATCCCTCCAGGAGCAGGGGGAAGAAAGAGTGGGGAGTGAGTGAGAGAGTGACTGCGTGAGTTGAGAGGCTTAAACCACAACAGTTCTTTTTGGTGACCAACGTGGGGCTCGAAGGGTTGAGATAACGACAGGATTAAAAGCCACTCGTCACAATGCTGATTTATTGGCTCTCAAAGTTGTTGCTCTGGTTTTCATGGTTTCAGCCTGTTGTACCTTACTTGCAGCCGGTATTTATTATCTCAGCATTCAGATATGGGTTTTGGGCTAAGGTTCTTGTTTCAGTGTACCTTATTGGAATGGCTTGTGATATGGGCAGGCTCCAGAAGCAGGGGGGGGCAGATGTGGACGTGGATGTGGATGTGGACTTGTACCTGGCAGCTCGGATGCTCTTCACCGTCTGGGCCCTCGGCCTCGCCTCCGTCTTCACGAGGCTGTGGGAAGCAGAGGGGGGGTGGACCCGGGAGCCGCCGGTGGCCGAAACGGCCCGGGAGCGCGGCCCCAGGGACCAGGAGCTGAGCCCCGCAGCTGCCGAGCACCGGGAGGAGGCGGCAGAGGGGGTGAGCCCCGCCGGCAAGCCCAGCCCGGCGGCTGCTGAGCAACAGGAGGAGGTGACAAAGGAGCGAAGGAGCGGAGCCCTGCAGCCGAGCCCAGCCCCGCAGCGGCGGAGAGCATTCCCCAGCAGCCGCCCGCAGAGCCCTGTGAGCCCGAGCCCCAGGAGGATGCAGGAGACCACGCAGCACTTCCCAGCAAGGCAGAGGAGGAAGATCTGGGTTCAGACAATGAGCAGCTGGTGATGAGAGAGCCGGCAAGCACAGCAGCTACACCAGCCCCAGTGACAAGTACAGCAGCCTCATTTGAGAGTTCTGAAAGGTTTGAATGGCCTTTGGGTACCCTTGAGACCTGCCTGCTGATTGTGATGGTGATCAGCATGTTGGCATGCATACAGAGTGTGTTTTACCCACAACCATTTTGTCTGGTCCTGAGAGTTAAGCAGAGTGTGGTGTGGGCCTTGTCTGTGGTTAGAATGTGATCCAGGATGACCAAGATATTTTCCCCAAGGCTGGACAGTCATGAGTGGCAGGGTGTATGGGTCAGTATGGGTGAGTATCTAGTCCACTGGGCCCCTCCAGTGCTTTGGAAGCGTCGGAGATGGAAGGCAGCTGTATGGAGTCTCCAACGACAAGCTGCAGAAACTGCTGGAGGGGAGAGTGAATTATTTTGAGCCTGGTGGGCCCACGACACTTTAGGCCATCAGGGCAGAGATGCAACATACAGATGGACTCATGATCGAGGGGTGGACTTAGCAGTGGACATTATTACCCAGGTTATTCACAAGTGTGAACACTGCACACAGCCTCCCCTGCTCTGAAAGACTGTTATAAAAGATGGAGCCTGACATCACAGACCGAATGGACTCAGCAGCTTTATAGGGATTGGTCCATGCACTAAGGGATGATCTCTCTCCCTCTGTGGGTGTGTGTGGATGTATACATACACATTATGGTATATTGAAAATGTGGGATCTGAGCGTGACGTGAATGGTATGGAATAAGGGGTGGAATGTCCTGGGTTCAGCAGTAGCAGTCATTTTTCTCCTTCTTGGTAGCTGGTGTAGCACTGTGTTTTTGATTTTGGGCCTGGGAACAGTGCTGATAACACCAGTGTTTTCAGTTACTGTTTGGTAATATTTAGGCTGGCCAAGGACTTTGTGGGTCTCATGCTCCGCCAGGGAGGAGGGGAAGCCGGGAGGAAGGAGAGACAGGACACCTGACCCAGACTAACCAAAGAGGTTATTCCATACCACAGCATGTCATGTCCAGGATGTAAAAACTGAAGGCAGAGACCCAGAAGGGTGGGGGTGCACGGTGGGGGGTGCACGGCTTGGTCGGGCTGGATGGTGAGCGACTGTATTCTTTTCCTTGTATTTCTCTTGTCATTATTATTAGTAGTAGTGGTAACAGTAGTGGTTTGTGTTGTACCTTAGTTTCTAAACTGTTCTTGTTTCAACCTATGGGAGTTGAATTCTTTCGATTCTCCTTCCCATCCCTCCAGGTGCGGAGGGAAGAAAGAGTGGGGAGTGAGTGAGAGAGCGACTGCGTGAGTTGAGAGGCTTAAACCACGACATTGTCTTAAAATCACTATCTCAAGTGGCTTGCAGAATGTTGAAGACAGTAAGAGAAAATGAGCAGGTACATACTCATGCTTTAACCCTTCATCAGAACTTGTCAAGCGGTGATACTCCAGAGGCAAGTGAGGTGATGTTTAGTGATACAGAGAAATCATTGCAACTTGTACAGTTCTCAACAGGATAACCATACCCTCTGAAGCCACTCCTGAGCACTCTCTCACAAGCCTTACCCCTTTGGCAGCATCTCAAGTGTCTTCAGCCACCCACTCATGCAAGAGTTTCAGGACTTAGCAGGTTTCACTGAGCCTATTCAATGCAATACCACTCTGTTTTTCTGGGAATTCAGTGAGGACTCTGTGAAAAGCAGCTTTCAAAACATGCTCAAACTGGGATGTGTTGAGGTGTGGAAGAGGTGTGCTTGCATCTGAAATAGCTCAGTGAAACTTAGTAGCTCTTACTCAGACCCTAACCTGTTTTATAAGGATGATCTTTGCATTGTACACATTCCTGGAAACCTGGACATGACTGTGTAGGCTTAAATAATATGTTTAAACTAACAATAGTGTGTGTGGCTCTAAACTAACATAGTAGAATACAGCAAAATGTTCTAACTTACTAACACGTAGAGAGAAAAGAATGTTCAGCTGATGAGGAAAGGAACATCATGGGACTGATAGCAACTAAGGAGACAGTAAATAAGACCAAGGATGCTAGCCTTCAAGATAGCAGAGTGGCACCTAGCATGGAGCGAGACTGGAACAGAACAGAAGCAAGGACATACCAACTGCTAACTCAGCACTAGGACCTTGTGAGCATGCGCAAACACTGAGATCATTCAGTAAACACAGTGAGGAAGACTATTGAGGACCACCAGAGACCCCCATTCAGCAAGAAAGCACATGTGTATTTATAGAATCATAGAATCACAGAATAGTAAGGGTTGGAAAGGACCTCAAGATCATCTAGTTCCAACCCCCCTGCCATGGGCAGGGACACCTCCCACTAAACCATACCATCCAAGGCTATGTCCAACCCCACCTTGAACGCCGCCAGGGATGAAGCATTCACAACCTCCCTGGGCAACCCATTCCAGGGCCCCACCACCCTCACAGTAAAGAATTTCTTCCTCATATCCAATCTAAACCTCCCCTGTTTAAGTTTAAACCCATTACCCCTTGTCCTCTCACCACAGTCCCTAATGAAGAGTCCCTCCCCAACATCCCTATAGGCCCCCTTCAGGTATTGGAAGGCTGCTATGAGGTCTCCATGCAGCCGCCTCTTCTCCAGGCTGAACAGCCCCAATTTTCTCAGCCTATCTTCATACGGGAGGTGCTCCAGTCCCCTGATCATCCTCGTGGCCCTCCTCTGCACTTGTTCTAACAGTTCCATGTCCTTTTTATGTTGAGGACACCAGAACTGCACACAATACTCCAAGTGAGGTCTCACGAGAGCAGAGTAAAGGGGCAGGAGCACCTCCCTCGACCTGCTGGTCACGCTCCTTTTGATGCAGCCCAGGATACGGTTGGCCTTCTGGGCTGCAAGCGCACACTGCCGGCTCATGTTCATTTTTTCATCAACCCACACCCCCAAGTCCTTCTCCGCAGGGCTGCTCTGAATCTCCTCCCCGCCCAATCTGTAGCTGTGCCTGGCATTGCTCCGACCCAGGTGGAGGACTTTGCATTTAGCATGGTTAAACTTCATTAGGTTGGCATCAGCCCACCTCACAAGCGTGTCAAGGTCCCTCTGGATGGCATTCCTTCCCTCCAACTTATCAACCAAACCACACAGCTTGGTGTCATCGGCAAACTTGCTGAGGGCGCACTCAATCCCACTGTCCATGTCACCCACAAAGATGTTGAACAAGACCAGTCCCAACACCGATCCCTGGGGGACACCACTCGTTACTGGTCTCCAGCTGGACACTGAGCCACTGAGCACTACCCTTTGTGTGCGGCCATCCAGCCAGTTCTTTATCCACCGAGTGGTCCACCTATCAAATTGATTTAGGATGCAAATATTATTAGTTCCAGGGGAAAATATCATGAATATGTAAATCATTCACTGGAAAAGCTGTGAATATGCATGAGTATGCTAAATATAGAGCTGCTGCTGGCAAGTAACAGGTGCACTCACCTTTGCGAAAAAATTTGTTTGCGTGCCCAGCTCTGCAATAAAGAATGTTTCTTTCCAAAACTCCAAATTGAGTCTTAGAGAGTTGCTTCAACCAAATTTTACGGTAACAATTTGGTGCCAGAACAGGGACCTTCTGCCATGCTTCCCATGGATCTGAGGAGTCTCTGGGACCTTCATGACGGTGTCAGGGAATTTTCCTGAAAGGAATCACAGATTCCCGGACCAACTCGGGACCGCAGTAAGACCCCTGATTTTATTTCTTTAAAAAAGCATCCTTTCTGAACCCTTACCCTGTTAGTCGCAGGGGACGCTCTGTGCAGTGGATAAGGTTAGTCTGGTTCTGGTTGTTTGGATTCTGGTATCTGAGTGGAGGTCAGGATCATGGGTACCACTGCCTCCAAAGGGGGAGTCCTGGAAATGTCCCCACTGGGTTGCATTTTGAAGCACTCTGGAATGTGGGTGGAGGTCAGGACCACTGCCTCCATGGGGGGGTGTGGGGTGTGTTGAAGAAATCCCCATTGGGTTGCATTTTGCGACACTGGAAACAAATCTGTGAACCCCCAAGTGTCTCAGTCACTCAGGAGACTTTGAAACAAAAAGTGGTGGACCCCCGGGTGGCTCAGTTACTCAGGAGACTCTGGTAAAATACTGTAATCAATGGTGGCAGTTGTACAAACTGGATTTTGGGGAAAAGTGGCCTGTGAACAGAACAATTCATTATAATACTTTGTTACAATTGATGTTACCCTTGAGACGAGAAGGAAAGCGGGATGAAGTAGCTTATGTAGAAATGTTTTTCACTTTGAGAAATCATCTGGAATGGCAAAAGGATTGTAGTTTTAATCTTGCACCCCAGGACCTGTTAGCATTGTCCTTGGAGAAAGATAGTAAAATTCGCTTAAATGCCGTTGCTCTTCATGCAGCATAGGACAGTTTGGATTTGATGATGGCCCCCCAGAGAAGGGGTATTGTGAATAACGGGGCCAAAGGTGCTGACAATGAGAATCAAGCACAAGCACAGGCACTGGAAAGAGAGATATTAGAGGGGGCTGAAGGATTTAGCCCTACAGCAGGGCAAACTAGAGAAAATGAGGGGAAACTGTGATTGTGTCTTTAAGACAAGCTGTGGGCAATGATGGTCAAGTCACAACAAAGGTTCCCTTCACCACTGTAGATTTGAATATTTGGAAACAAGTGGATGGTAATTATGCAACATGCTTTTGAGAGTGTTGACAGGGATATGATTATTCGTATGGCTTGGACCACAGTAGTGCAAAATAGAAAAATATAGGCTGAAATATAATCTATTATAAGAAAGTAAATTTAGTTCTACTTAGTGGTCATCCTTGTACAAGATAAATGACCATAGCTGATGTAGTTCTAGGACCTCATAACCTTGTACAATATTTATTGTAAGCAAAACAGATCGTCCAAAATTTATGTTAAGCAAAAAAAGACACATAGATAAAGATTATCTAAACTAGCGGATGTTCAGGATGAGTTGTAGCTGAGTTAACTGATAAGTAGAAGGATGGGGAGAAATCATTCAACTATGTCAGTGGAGTTACTAAACTAATTAAGCTGGCGTAAGCATTTATCAACTGAACATGCTTCAAAGACTGCCAGGATGAAAGTTCAAGGAACGTCCAAGTGATGAAGATTGTTGGAAGAAGTAAACGACCCCCAAAGACCACTACCACATTTTTGTTCGCATGTGGGAGAAACTTTCTAGTAACCTCATGAATATGCATATACGTAATGAATATGTATGCTTAGTGACTATATAAGGACGGCTTGTGTAGCACTTCGGAAGAGACATGCTAGGAGGAGCTATCCCCTGTGTCTTCCAGCGCCACAATAAAGAATACCTGCTTGTCAACTGAAAAACTTTGTTGGCGAGTTCTTAATTGAGTCTTTAAATCAATTTGGCACCCCAGATGGGACACTCTCTGCTCGGCTGCAGGACCCGCTGAGGACAAGTTTCCCTAGGGCCCCTGGGAAAAATTTCCCCGGAAGGACCCCTCCACTCACTTGGATCACTGTGGGAGCAGACAAGGACCATCACCATCATTGTAAAGGTCTTCTTTTAATTATTTTATTTTATGGCATTCCATAAGGCATAGGAGACGTCCTAAGCAGGAAAGCCGATTAGTGTTCCATAAGGCATAGGAGATGTCCAACACAGGAACACGGGAATGTGGTTAATATTCTGTAAGGCATATGCAGGAATAAGAAAGCCTTCTGTAAATCGAGATAGGAAAATCTCGTAGGTAAAGGCGTATACCCGGCTGCTAGCGTACGTTTGGTCTACAGGTATACATTCTGAATTGTTCCGTAAGGCATAGGAGACGTCATGTGCGGGAACGCGGTTGTATTTTTCTGGTATTTGACCCAGTTTCTGAAAACCAGTATTTGATGCTGTGCTTGAGTAATTAATGAATGGCAAACTGTTTTTATTTTTATCGTGCTGCTAATTAGTATTTGTATACTTGGCATATGTTTTTGTCTTTGTTTGAAAAATTGCGAACGAGTGGAATTTTTGGGATCCTATGTGAGTGTGTGTGTGTGTATAGTGTGTATAAGAAAAATAATGGAAAATCTACAGAGCGGAGAAATAATAGAAAAGAGCCCTTTGGGATGTGTTCTGGCTCATTGGAAAGAATTAGGGGGATCCTCCAGGGGCCGGGTAAATAAAAAGACTTGACTGAAATATTGTAACCAATGGTGGCCATTATATACCTTGGAGGATCAGGAAAAATGGCCCAAAAATGGGACTTTGAATTATAATACATTGTTGCAATTAATGTTATTTTTAAGCTGACAAGGAAAATGGAATGAAGTGATGTATGCAGATATGTTTTTCACTTTAAGAAACCACCCAGAGTGGCAGACAGAATGAGAAGTTAATATAGCTCTGCCAGATCCCTAAGTTTGGCTTTGGAAAAGGACAGGGAAAAACAGAAAGCTAAGCTGGAGAGATGTTGTTCAGCCGGTGATATTGGGGGGAAGATGTTTAAAGTTAAAAAAACAGAGTAATCAGGAAGATAGGTTGGAGGATTATGTATCACAGGTACCTCTGAGAGGAGCACCTTCGGCATCTGCCCTATCTGTTATTGATAAGGAGGAAGGGGTTGCTGTCACTGGCAACAGAGCAGAAGGACCTGAGAATGTTAAAGAAGCGTGGAGAGCATATAGGAATCGGGAACAGGTAGAGAAGAAAAAAGCTGAGTCGTGCTATAGCCATGGCTACGGTGGCTGCTTTGGGGCAAGTAGAAACTGGTCGAGGGACTAATGGAAGAGGAATAGCAGTTAGAGGCAGAGGAGAAATGTTCAGTAAAGGGGAGAGCAAATTTTTCTCCCAATGTAGAACCTAATCAGTGTCTAAAATGCAAGGAATTCAGACACTGGAAGCGAGACTGTCCTCAATGGAAACAACAGGAAACACCAGTGACTGAACTAGACTGATGGGGACCTGGGCAATCTACCCTAGCAGATCCACTGGTTAAATTAAAGCTAGGGGCTAGAGAAAATGAAGTGGCATTTTTAGGGGGTACAGGAGCAACTTATTCGATGTTTAATCAGAGGGAAAAAGAATTTGTTACAGATGTGGGAGATACTGGCTGCCAAGAAAAAAAGCATTCTTTCTGAAACCCTTAGAGTACAAATTGGGAAAACAAATAGGAATGAATAAATTTTTCTGCATGCCAAATTCTCCAAAATCATTATTAGGGCGAGAAGCAGCGTTTAAAGAAGGCAAAATGGAATTAAGAGTTAAAAATGATCAATTAATTGCAGTTTTGACTTTATCTTTAATTCAACAGAAAAGCAAACAGAAGGACCTCCCTGAAATAGAAGAAATCCTCAATCAGATATATCTGGGAGTATGGGCATCTGAAGTTCCCGCTAAGGCGAAAAAATGCTTTGCCTGTTAAAGTAGAAATAAACGGGGGGCCTGCCCAATTAGAATAAAACAATATCCCTTAAAACTGGAGGATCGAAAGGGAATCAAAGAAATTGTTGACAATTTTTTAAAATATGGATTATTAATTGAATGTGAATTGGAATATAATACTCCTATCTTGCCAGTAAAGAAATCCGATGGGAAAAGTTACAGATTAGTTCAAGATCTCAGAGCAATCAACAAAATTGTGGAGGATATTCATCCAGTCGTAGCTAATCCGTATACCTTATTGACTAAATTGAATACTAATCAGAAGTGGTTTACCGTTCTGGACTTAAAGGATGTATTTTTCTGTCTGCCCCTGGCCAAAGAAAGTCAAAATTTATTTGCTTTTGAATGGGAAAACCCTGAAACAGGAAAAAGGACACAGCTCACTTGGACGGTGTTACCTCAGGGATTTAAGAAGAGCGGGACCATTTTTGGAAATCAATTGGCATGAGAATTAGAATCCTGGGAAGCACCCACCCAGACAGGCACTTTACTGCAATATGTTGACGACCTGTTAATTGCTACTGAAACTGAGAAAGAATGTGTTCAATGGACTGTAGAATTATTAAGTTTTCTGGGGCTAAATGGATACTGGGTATATAAATCAAAGGCTCAACTAACTTGAGTATCTTATTTAGGATATGAAATAACAGGAGGACAGCGAGTACTTGGAGCAGCTCGGAAGGAAGCAATCTGTCAAACACCATGACCATCCATGGTTAAAGATCTCTGGACATTTCTGGGAATGACAGAATGGTGTCGACTCTGGATCCATGATTATGGTGTTCTGGTAAGACCTTTATATGAGCTGCTAAAAGAAAATCCAACCTTTCTAAATTGGACAGATCAAGCTGAAGAGGCGTTTAAAAGTTTAAAGACAGAACTCATGAGAGTTCCAGCTCTGGGGCTCCCGGGCATAGCCAAACACTTTTGGCTATCTTCCTATGAGAAAAAGGGAATAGCCTTGGGGGTTTTGACTCAAAGATTTGGACCTTATAAAAGAGCAGTGGCCTATTTTTCAAAACAGCTGGATGAACCAAGTAAAGGCTGGCCTGAATGCTTGAGAGCAATGGCAGCAGTTGTCTTAAACATGCAAGAGGCCCAAAAACTTACACTGGGACAGAAGTTCACTCTGTTAGCGTCAGACGCAGTATCAACAGTCCTAGAACAAAAAGGTACACACTGGCTATCGCCATCGCGTTTCTTGAAGTACCGAGCCATTCTAGTAGAACTGGATGATGTGGAAATTGTGGTCAGTAATGTTGTGAATCCAGCATCTTTCCTTCAGGAAACCCCTACCAAACTGTTGTTTCACGGTTGCTTGGCCACTATAGAGACAGTATACTCGAGCTGACCAGACCTGAAGGAGGAGCCTCTGGAGGGTGCAGATTCTTGGTTCACCAATTGCAGCAGCTTTGTTAAAGACGGTAAACGAAGAGCAGGTTACGCCATAACTAGAACTTCAAAGGTAATAGAAGCTAACCTATTACCCTCTAACACCTCAGCACAAATGGCAGAAATAATAGCCCTGACTAGAGCCTTGGAGTTGGCAAAGGACAAGCGGATAAGCATACGGACTGATTCCAAATATGCCTTTGGTGTAGTTCATGCGCATGGAGCAAGTTGGAAAGAACGAGGACTTTTAAATACCCAGAGAGGACAAATTAAACATGTAACGGAAATCCTGCCATTGTTAGAAGCTGTACAATTTCCTAATGAAGTGGCTATCATACATTGTAAAGGACATCAAAAAGGTAACACTGATCAAGAGATAGGAAATAATTTGGCTGATCATGAGTCTAAACGGGCAGCAGAAACACAAAGCGTTGAGGTGATATCCTTAACTCCAGATGGTAAACTGGTAATTGAGCAAAATAAACCTAGGTACTCTAAAGAAGATATGAAACTAATTGAAGACTTGGAAGGACAGGAAAATGGAAAGGGTTGGATAAAAATACCTGATGGGTGAGTAGGGATCCCCTATAATCAATTATGGAAATTGATACAAGAGGAGCATAACAAAACTCATTGGGGAAGTAATGCCTTGTATAAACATTTAAACAAACAGATCATAGGAAGAAATTTACATACCACAGTGCAATTAGTGACAAAACAATGTCAACTATGTCTGAAAAATAACCCTAAGACTAAAAACAGGAATCAGGTTGGGACAATTGGAAAAGGGAATTACCCAGGACAGCAGTGGCAGATAGATTTTTCTGAATTACCTAGAAAAGGAGATTGTCAATATTTGTTGGTATTGACATATAACTTTTTCAGGGTGGCCAGAAGCGTTCCCTTGCAGGGCAAATAATTCAAAACAAGTGATTAAGGTGCTATTAAATGAAATAATATCTCGTTTTGGGGTACCAGCAACTATCTCCTCTCACCGCAGTACACATTTCAGTGCAAAATTATTACAAGAAATCAGCAAGAAATTGGAAATAGAATGGCAATTACATGTTCCATATAGGCCTCAGGCCAGTGGGCAAGTGGAAAAAATGAATCACTTAATTAAACAACAGCTTGGGAAGATTTGTCAAGAGACTAAATTATATTGGTATCAGGCATTACTATTGGCCTTATGAAGAATCAGAACAAAACCTCGGTCAAAGGCATGAATTAGCCCATTTGAGATTCTATATGGAAGGCCATACCAATCTCAATTTAAAGGGGAGAGTCTTCAAGAAGTAGGAGAAAGAACCGAGAAAAAGTATGGCGCTTCGAGTCTTCAGAACCCACACATGTGAGACTACATCTATCATAATTGGGACTTGTATAATAATAGGTGTAGAAGCATGGAATCAAAATCTATATCTGAGATTCATACAAAATGTTACTAGTGTCTTAAACGAGTGATTGCTGGATCTGTACTCAGCTACCTAAATCAGGAGAGAGACTGGTTATTCCTTTAATTGGCCTCCCTGTCCCCTTTAAGACAAATTAGAGTAGATTATGGAGAGATCCTATTTATACCAACAAGAGCTGTACAAATGTCTAGGTTTTAAAGATTCAAGCCTCGAATATATCAGAACTTAAATGTGTAATCACTAACAAAACTCTTAATCAAGGCAACATGTTGGTAGGAAATTACCCATTTTGCATCTGGGCAATGCAACTTCACCTTCGAAACCCTTTAACTGGTTATTGGAATGTTCCCGAAGGGAAAGGGTGGTAGTGGTTATGTGGAGAAAATGCCTGTAAGGCTTTGCCTCCTAACCAGAAAGGAACATGAACACTAGGAGTAGTGGTTCCCAACTTTACAGTAATTGACATTCATCCCTCTGTGTGGGTGCCGAGATAGAAATAGTTAATGAAATGGATCCGAGTGTTATCGCCCTGGTCAGGTTTAAGCCTTGAGAATGGTAAAGAAAACACCAGGTGGTGTTGCCCTGTTTGGGATTAAGCCTTGGGAACCCTAAAGAGAACAATGAAGGGTCAAGATCGGTTAGCAAAACAAAGCAGGAGGTTTGCAAGATAAAGCAGGATGTGCAACTCCAAAACAGACCAAGCAATGTAAACATTTATAGTCTTTGTAACTCTTAGTGGTTTTGCTGAATCAGGATGACAAGGAAGTAAGACGAGTGGAAAATTACTGCTAAGCGCTTAGTAGGCTATAAAAGGGATGCGAGATGCGTAATAAAGGTCTTCAGATTTCATTTATAACCAGAAACGGAGTCCGTGTCTTCAATCTCCACAAATGGCACCCAAACAGGGACATTAAAGGCAGAAGAAGAGCCCCAGTGGCGAGCTGACTGAATGAGTCAGGCAGTGGACCAGAGAACTGTCTTCCTGGGAAATTTAGCACCTCTTAAAAAGGTGGGTGGTCAGGACCATGGGTTCTCAGCTTTCAAAAGAAGATAAAACAGTAGTTACTATGTAACCAGCATTAAAGGGTCTTTTGACGATGCAAACCTATCACCTGGGAGAGGTGAGGAGGCCAGTGGGGGAGCACCAAAGAGATCCAGACATAACAATCACCTAGAAAAGGTGAGCAGCCAGGAATGGGACTATGAGGGGGAATATTACGAAGGAAGAAGCCTCTGTTTTACGGATGTTTTCAGTCCTTCTTAAGAAGAAGGGAGCAACCTTTAAAGAGACAGACTTAATGTCAAAATGGTTGAAAACGTGTTATCCAGAGATTAATGATGACACTGCATTTGAGGTCTCTTTGTGGGATGGTGCAGGAGTTAAATTGTGGGATGCAGCCGCAAAAGGCGATGACACTGCGAAAAATTTGTTAGTCATTTGGAGAACTATTTTAGAAACACTAAAGTCAAAAGATGTGATAGTGGAGCCCAGTGCCCCCCTCCCCCCCCCCCCCCAAGAACCTCAGCGAGTCACCGCTGCAGCTGCAAAGACTGAGGATGGGGATGAAGACTGTCCTTTCCACCCAGGCCCTATTAATCCTGAGAAGGAGCCTAATCTCAGATCACCTGAAACATGCTGGAGGAAATGTTTTAATTGCACTTGATAACGCTGAAACTCCAGAACACATTTATGAGGAGCCTGTGCACTTTCATCAGACTGCTGTTGCTGCTCCTGAGGTTCTGACGCCTGATAATTCTGATGCTGACCTGGACGGTCCTTTTGACCCGGGGCCCGTTGATCTGGAAAAGGAGCCCGATTTATATCCCCCAGATCCTCATGATAAACGGGCAGCTGTAAAGGGAGAAGCGAGATGGGTGGGGGATGCAGATGTACTGTGTGCTTTCCTGGTGGTGTATGTGCTGGATCAAGACCTGTGGTGGGAAGGTCTCTTGTATGCTCTTATCAAAGATATCAGGTGAACGGTGATGGACCATAGACTTGGGACCCCATATACAACTCATTTGATATAGTCTCTCTGTGATACTCACGTACTAGAGGTCGGCAAATATAAGTATGTCCATGTTTCTACCTACCCTTGCAGACCTTTATAGATACTGCTGGCCACATCTTCCGACGTAGGCTGGCCACCTGTGTCCGAATGAGCGTGCATTTTGGTCAGTATAAAAGCCCAAGCCTCATGCAATGTGGGGGAGGCAGAGCCTCCGGGGGGATGCCCGCTGAGTTTGAGCCTGCCACCTTGCACTGCGATGATGCTGCTCGGAGCTGGTTTCCTGATTGTCTTCACAGGGTCCTTGCGCCAGGTTCTGTATGTGGGGCCGCGTAGTGGGAATAATGATGTCCTGGATTTTGTGTTCCAAATATTGCAGATAAGTGGAGTGCGCTTGTGGGATCCCATGCGCGTGTGTGTGTGTGTTGAGGGCAGACGGTGTTCTGTGTACTTTTTGTTGTCGGGTTCGCGTAAAAGTTTTTAATGGTGTCGTGGTTTAAGTCTCTATGAACTCACGCAGCCGCTCTCTCACTCACTCCCCACTCTTTCTTCCCCCCGCTCCTGGAGGGATGGGAAGGAGAATCGAAAGAATGCAACTCCCATAGGTTGAGATAAGAACAGTTTAGAAACTAAGGTATAACACAAAAGCACTACTGCTACCACCAATAATAATAATGACAAGAGAAAATACAAGGAAAGAATACCATAGCTCACCACCAACCCCAGCCCAACCAAGCAGTGCACCCCCACCAATAATAATAATGACAAGGCAAATACAAGGAAAGGGTACAATTGCTCACCACCCTGCCCGACCAAGCAGTGCACCCGCACCACCCTTCCGGGTCTCTGCCCTCCGTCTTTTCTACATCCTGGACATGATGTGCTGTGGTATGGAATAACCTCTTTGGTTAGTCTGGGTCAGGTGTCCTGTCTCTCCTTCCTCCCGGCTTCCCCTCCTCCCTGGCGGAGCATGAGACTCAGAAAGTCCTTGGCCAGCCTAAACATTCTAAGCAGTTACTGAAAACACTGGTGTTATCAGCGCTGTTCCCAGGCCCAAAATCAAAAACACAGCACTGCACCAGCTACCAAGAAGGAGAAAAATGACTGCTACTGCTGAACCCAGGACAAATGGGTAGCAGGTTAACATTTTGGGCAAGAAAGGGTTAATGCAAAAGTGCGGTTGCTGGCAGGTATTTATGGCTGCTGCTTGGCAGGCTGGGAGCTGTAGCTGTTGCTCAGGGTGAGTGACGGGGGGGGGGGGGGGGGGGGGAGGAAATTATTTGATAGAGCTTGGTAACCATGTTCAAAAGAAGCTGCCCTCCGATTTGGCTCCCAGAGCTCCACCGGTGGAACGGCCAGGATGGACACCGGAGCCATGGAGTGAAGAAAAAAAAAAACAACACCAAAAACCCTCTTGATCAATTGAAGTATTGGGGCGGTTCGTGGAGACACCACAAACAAAGCCTAAAGAGGCCTGCAACGTGCTGGGCGCATGGGAGGAGTCCTGCTTAGCAGGGTTAAGGTAACCTGGGGGTGAATCCAAGACTTGGAGGAAAAGATAGATCGGTTGAAACAAGAACTGCTAACTGGAAAAGCAAGAGGGGTAGCACAACCACAGGCTTTACCAGCCGCCACCCAAGCAGCATCAGGGTGGCAGAGAAAGAAGAAAAAAAAAAGGGTAATGACACAGCAAACTCCTTGACTGTTAACATTGTGCAGTTTGTTTCTGCAGCTGCTTCACATTCCTTTTCATCAGAATGCCTCTGCTTTAAGGAATCACTTTAACCTGTCTTCTTCTCAAGAACTGGTAACCTGGGGGAGGGGGTATATTTGTGTCCTCCTACCCACAGGTCCATGGCAGCTGCCTGCAAAGTTTTTCAAGCCTTGCCAAGAAAAACTATGGCGCATCGAGTCTTCAGGACCCACACATATGAGACTACGTCGATCATAATTTGGACTTGTATAATTATAGGTGTAGAAGCATGGAATCAAAATCTATATCTGATATTCATACAAAATGTTACTAATGTCTTAAGCAAGAGTGATTGTTGGATCTGTACGCAGCTACCTAAATCAGGAGAGACCGAGTATTCTTTTAATTGGCCTCCCTATCCCCTTTAAGACAAATTGGAATAGATTAGATGTGAAAACAAGTTGAAATATTTCGAGGTGGCACAGGACGACACCTCATAGGGATTTGAGGAAATTTGGGAAAAATTAACATTATAGGTACCCAGTCTCTCTGTCCTGGGTTCAGCAGTAGCAGTCATTTTTCTCCTTTTTAGTAGCTGGTGCAGTGCTGTGTTTTTGACTTTTGGCCTGGGAACAGCGCTGATAACACCGATGTTTTTAGTTGCTGCTTAAATGTTTAGTCTGACTAAGGACTTTCTGAGCCTCATGCTCTGCCAGGGAGGGGAAACCAGGAGGAAGCAGAGACAGGACACCTGACCCAAACTAGCCAAAGAGGTATTCCATGCCACAGCACGTCACGCCCGGGATGTACAAACTGGGGGCAGTTACCCGGAAGAGTTAGTTCACGGCTTGGTTGTCGGGTGGTGAGCTGTTGTATTCTCTTCCCTTGTATTTGCCTTGTCACTATTATTATTGGTGGTAGCAGTAGTGGCTTGTGTTATACCTTAGTTACTGGACTGTTCTTATCTCAACCCGTGGGAGTTCCATTCTTTTGATTCTCCTCCCCATCCCCCCGGGAGCAGGGGGGAAGAAAGAGTGGGGAGTGAGCGAGCAAGCTACGTGGCTAACTGGATTTCAACCACAACACTATCCTGGTTGAGACAGTTGGGTTTTTTACTGTATTGGTAATAATACGAATGCTTCTGATTACATGTATAACGGTCCAATGCTCCTTTTGGTGTTGGAAACAATCCATGATGAACTATGACGAATGGAAGAGAAACAAAATTAAGCATCAAGTAGAAACAGGGAAATACTTCAGGAAAATAAGAATGAAATAACTCAGTTGCAAAAGTATTTGCAATAGGACAAGAAAAGGGGGGATTGAAGAATAGGGTTGATTGAAGAATAGGGTTGTAAATAAGTAACTTCAAGGACCTTTAGGCTTTGTTAGCAACTATAGAGAAAAGGAAATTACTAAGATAAGCTTTGCCAGAACCACCTGGTGGTTACTCTTGCCAAGTTCTTGTTCTGTACTTAGTTACTCCCTTTAACTGGCTCGCTCCTCCAGATACCTTCTACTTTCCCATTCGGATGCCTTTGGTGCCTCATTCTTCATGGATAAGCTTTAACATCTTCGAGACTGAGTTCTAACTTTATGCCTTCAGTCAGGGAATCCACGGGCCTGCCGTAGCCCCCCACCACAATTCCCCCTTTTTATTTTTCGACAAAAAAGGCCGTGTTTATCATCCGCTGCAGGGCCCTTCGCAGGCAGGATAACAAGCATGGCACCACAAGCGTAATACAGAGAAGAACAAACAACATCATAAGCCCATCTTTTATCAGAGATACAATCCAGCCTTCCAGACTCTAAGAGCTTAACCATTTTCCCAGACCAAAAAATCCATCATCTTCCTGCAATTGTCCGTGGGACCGGATGAAATCCATCCACGGGTCCTGAAGGAGCTGGCAAATGAAGTTGCTAAGCCACTGTCCATCATATTTGAAAAATCATGGCAGTCAGGTGAAGTTCCCGATGACTGGAAAAAGGAAAATATAACCCCCATTTTTAAGAAGGGGAAAATGGATGACCCAGGGAATTACAGACCAGTCAGTCTCACCTCTGTGCCTGGCAAAATCTTGGAGCGGATTCTCCTGGAAGGCATGATGAGGCACATGAAAACCAACAAGGTGCTTGGTGACAGCCAGCATGGCTTCACTAAGGGGAAATCCTGCCTGACCAATCTGGTGACCTTCTATGAAGGGGCTACGGAACTGATGGACAGGGGCAGAGCAGTTGATGTCATCTACCTGGACTTGTGTAAAGCCTTTGACACTGTCTCACATGACATCCTTCTCTCTAAGTTGGAGAGGCATCAATTTGATAGGTGGACCACTCGGTGGATAAAGAACTGGCTGGATGGCCGCACGCAAAGAGTAGTGCTCAGTGGCTCAGTGTCCAGCTGGAGACCAGTAACGAGTGGTGTCCCCCAGGGATCGGTGTTGGGACCGGTCTTGTTCAACATCTTTGTGGGTGACATGGACAGTGGGATTGAGTGCGCCCTCAGCAAGTTTGCCGATGACACCAAGCTGTGTGGTTCTGTTGATATGCTGGAGGGAAGGAATGCCATCCAGAGGGACCTTGACACGCTTGTGAGGTGGGCTGATGCCAACCTGATGAAGTTTAACCATGCTAAATGCAAAGTCCTCCACCTGGGTCGGAGCAATGCCAGGCACAGCTACAGGTTGGGCGGGGAGGAGATTCAGAGCAGCCCTGCGGAGAAGGACTTGGGGGTGTGGGTTGATGAAAAAATGAACATGAGCCGGCAGTGTGCGCTTGCAGCCCAGAAGGCCAACCGTATCCTGGGCTGCATCAAAAGGAGTGTGACCAGCAGGTCGAGGGAGGTGCTCCTGCCCCTTTACTCTGCTCTCGTGAGACCTCACTTGGAGTATTGTGTGCAGTTCTGGTGTCCTCAACATAAAAAGGACATGGAACTGTTAGAACAAGTGCAGAGGAGGGCCACGAGGATGATCAGGGGACTGGAGCACCTCTCGTATGAAGATAGGCTGAGAAAATTGGGGCTGTTCAGCCTGGAGAAGAGAAGGCTGCGTGGAGACCTCATAGCAGCCTTCCAATACCTGAAGGGGGCCTATAGGGATGCTGGGGAGGGACTCTTCATTAGGGACTGTGGTGAGAGGACAAGGGGTAATGGGTTTAAACTTAAACAGGGGAGGTTTAGATTGGATCTGAGGAAGAAGTTCTATACTGTGAGGGTGGTGGGGCCCTGGAATGGGTTGCCCAGGGAGGTTGTGAATGCTTCATCCCTGGCGGCGTTCAAGGTGGGGTTGGACATAGCCTTGGATGGCATGGTTTAGTGGGAGGTGTCCCTGCCCATGGCGGGGGGGTTGGAACTCGATGATCTTGAGGTCCTTTCCAGCCCTTACTATTCTGTGATTCTGTGATTCTGTGAGAGGACAAGGGGTAATGGGTTTAAACTTAAACAGGGGAGGTTTAGATTGGATCTGAGGAAGAAATTCTTTACTGTGAGGGTGGTGGGGCCCTGGAATGGGTTGCCCAGGGAGGTTGTGAATGCTTCATCCCTGGCGGCGTTCAAGGTGGGGTTGGACATAGCCTTGGATGGCATGGTTTAGTGGGAGGTGTCCCTGCCCATGGCAGGGGGGTTGGAACTCGATGATCTTGAGGTCCTTTCCAACCCTTACTATTCTATGATTCTATGAATTTCTGAGTTGGGTCCATCAATTTCTGGATGCTAGCATGAATGGACTGAGAATGATTTGATAAGTTCATACAACACATTCCATCAAATTCTTGGCAACCATGTCCATGTGCTAACAATAAAAAATCAATGGCTGCTCTATCTTGAAGAGTAGCGTGTCTTACAGAGTTAACATCTATTGCTAAGGCACTTAGGATTTTGCCATTTCAGTAGTTTGTTTTCCTAACCAGCAAGCAAGCTTATTTAATTGCGCTAATGCTCTAGCAGCAGCAACCCCTGGCATAAAGGAGCTAGTTACAATAATTTCCCCTCTATTCCAGTGATCAACATTACCATTACGATTGGAGTCAAGTGTTGCTCATTTTTTGTGACCTCTGTGTAACTGTGTGTGATTTAAGATCGTACTTATGTTGGGTGTTGTGGAATAATTAGGAAATATGGGATAATTAGGAATTAAACTTATATTTGAAATGCAGCATTGTCCACACATAAGGGAAAAACGGACTTTCAAGGCCTCTCAGGGTGAGATGCAACCACACCTGGTATGCCAGGAATGTGCACTCCACAGCGGTTCCTGTGGCAACACAGACAGAGGGTAGAGCAAGGTGGAGATCTCACGGTTACGCTTTGTCCTAACTTCAGCACAAGATGGGAACTAGGTGGTGCAAGAAACTGATAAGCTGCATACTTGCCACTCTGAGCCAGCAGCCTGTCATCTTTTGACAGAATGCCGTCCTCAGTGTGAACTTTGCTTCATTATAATGTCATTATAATGCATTTACATGCTAAAATACGCACCCATCTCCAATGCGACCCCCCTCCAAAATGAGACCACCCCTCTCTAAGCATGCGCTCTGAATTTTTGGTGTCATATACCTTTAAATCGAAGCGAGAGAAATTTGCACCAATAGTAATAAAGGTATGTATGACTAGAGTCACTCAAGCTCCACCTTGAAGGTGAAAATAATATAAAATGACCCAAGAGAGAGGGGGATATTAGGGAAGATACCATCATGGACGAGTCAAGGAAGATAACATCAACTGACTCCTGGGACCGGTCAACGGGCTGGACCTCTCTTCCCCCCCCATAGGGACGCCTGTGGGTAAGACTTGTGCTGTATCCAGTGCTTTCCCGGGAAAACCTAAAATCTCTAGAGAGTTACTTTTACTGTCATCTGTATATTTCATAGCTATGCTGTGTTAACTTTATCAAGAGCTTGTATTCATATAATCATTATTCGCACGTGCTTTTGCAGACAGTATCTATCACCGGCAATCCATAAGAACCTATATCTGTTGCATCAATAAATCAATAAACTGCACTGTTTCAGTAACCGATCGTAATTCTCTCACTGAACGCGACCCCATCTCTCAGTGTGGCCGTGAGGGTTCATGAGCACGATTCGACTGACAGTGTGGTGCACTATCATAGAATCTATCAGTGACTCCAGTGCAGTGAAGTTCGAAATAGCGAACACGGCCGGCCTGATATTTGCCGCTGCTTGTATTGGGCAGGGTGGTGCACTATCAGTCACTCCGGTGCAGTGAAGTTCGAGATAACGAACACGGCCGGACTGATAGCTGCCGGTGATCTTCCCCCTCCCTTTAACGCAACAGATGTAAGCTACGATAGCCGTCCCAACATACACGGACCTCCTCTTGGTTTCCATGGAATACCGGGATACGCTTTGTCACCACACAATAAGAATATACCTCTAGGTAATGCTTTTGGTAAGCTATCAATAGAAGATTCATTAACAACTGAACACCATGAACTATTATTTGCTGTCATATTACGAAACAGAGGACTGTTTGGTCAGACATCAGTAAAATTGTGATAACGCTTCAGGTCCGACCACAGAGACTGACCCACCTTGGCCTGATCATGTCATGGCCGTGGTACATCGCGTTCCTTTCCGGCCAAAACACCAACACTGGGGGCATTCACCGTTCCCCCAATATCTATCTCTTCTGGATCTCTCGTTATGTTGGGCAGCGCTTGAACCCAATCAGAAATAGTTGCGTTGTTTACTACCCCTTGTACCGGCAGGCCAACTAGACATATATGGAAAGGCTTGTCTGCTGTACGTATCGAAGCACAAAAGGTTGTTTGATTCAGTGTCCTGGCTAAGGTCACCCAGATGTTAGAGCTGTTCCACGGCATCAGTGAGGGTAGATGCAGATTTCCGCTTGTTGGAGTTGGAGTCCAAAACAGGATGCACACACTGAGCAGGAATCCAGCAGGGGCCTCCATTTGTAGAAACACAAGCATATCCTCTTCCCCAAGTTATTAACCTAAAAGGACCTTCCCAGTTATGATTTTCCAAAGACTTTACCATTACCATAACAGGTTCTTTCCCTGGTATCAGATCTGGGCCTACATGGGTTAGTGCAGAAAAATGTCTAATCATTGGGAGGACATTCATGCCCGTGTGTAAATCAGAACTGGATAATGTTAAAACATTTAAGACAAACAATGCTTTGTTGATTCGTGCATTTGGGGTCTCCCCTATCATTTCCCCTTTTTGTTTTACTAGCATGTTTTTTACAATTTGCTGTGTCCGCTCTATCACTGCTTGACCTGTGTAATTTACATAGCCAGCCACTACTCCAGGCAGCATTATTTCAGTAAGATTAGTCTGATTTGAAGTCACTTGAACCTTTATAACATGTGGCATACCAGTGAATCCTACACACCATGTAACAGGTCGGAATAATGGGGGATTTAACAAATGTGCCCAGTATACTTGTCCATTAGCCATGGTCACGCATAATAGAACAGATATTACAAAGATTTCTGTCCTTGTCATTTCTTTATGTTGTTGAGTTCTGGGGCTTTATACGTTTTACTGGCAGCCAGTATGGTCCTGTTGCTATCTGTACACAGCTGTATCCTCGATCCCATGTCAGCAATGGCTCTGGTCTTTTCCACTCGTTATCATGTAGGCCTTTATATAGAACCAGTGGTTTGGGAAAGGAATTGTCCGTCAGATGTCACAAGCACTGTATTGCGGAAAGAGAATCAAAACTAGACAAAATTTTAAAAATTCAGTGCAAATTGCGCTTTTGCTGTTTGTGTGGAGAAAATACTGGCATTCCTCTTTTTGTTTTTAAAGAAAACGTTTGAGTGTACCATAGGCTTCTTCTGCAGTGCTTTGACCTGTTGGAGAATGGGGGATACCAGTGACATGGGAAACTCCCCAAGCTTGCAAAAAAGATGCAACCCACATTGACACATAAGCAGGGCCATTATCTGTTTTTATCCGCTGTGGAACCCCTAAGGTTGCAAAAGCACGCTGCCAATGGCGAATAACATCCCGGGCAGATTCACCAATATGAGCGGTGGCCACAATAGCAGAAGAAAATGTATCTATGGAAACATGCACATACTTCTGTCTGCCAAATTCAGCAACATGTGTAACATCTGTTTGCCAAATCTGTAATGCTTGTAAACCCCAAGGATTAGTGCCAAAATAGGCAGGAACATGCTGGCCTTGACAGTCAGGGCAGGCAGCAACGATGGCACGTGCTTCACTATTGGAAATGTTAAACCGTTGCTTTAGAGCACGAGAGCCTTGGCGGAAAAATTTATGAGATGCCTGCGCTTGTTATTTTATATTGGTAACAAGTCCAAGGGCAACTGCAGATACCAGTGAATCTGCCTTTGCATTACCTTCCACTATAAAACCTGAGAGGGTGGTATGACTCTTAACATGCATAATATAATAGTGATGTCTCTGTTTTTGTATTGTTAGCCATACTAATTTTCGGATCCCAAACAATTTTTTATTGGAAACTTGTCCCAAAACTGCTTTGTCGTTTCGTTGTACCACCCCGGCTACGTAAGCAGAGTCAGTAACAGTGTTAACTGGGTCAGGAAAATGTTGAAATACCATTGCTATTGCTCTAAGCTCTACTACTTCGGGTGATCCTTCTTGATATTCTATTCGGTGCTGCCAGTGAAAGTTTTCTTTTCACACAGTAACAGCTTTTCCAGTTTTCCCAGAGCCATCTGTAAACACCGTTGGCTCTTCCACTGGTTGGCTCTGTGATAACAGGGGAGGCCACCCCTCACCTCAAGGTCTGGCATGGCATGTGTCCCCACTGCTCAACGCCTGCTGGGTTGCAGTCAACAGCAGACCTAAGGTTCTTCTTGGTGGCAAACACAGAGGCCAACCCAGTCTTGCCCTTGACTGTTGTAGGAGGCATTTCGCCAACCTCAGTCCTTGCACCTCATTGTCAATGCAGAGTTTCACCTGCTTCATCCAGTAACAAATCGCTACTATGGCAAAGCACATAGAGATTCACATTAGCAGTATGTATACTACAGGGTGCAGCAGCATGTCGAAGATGCCAGTGGCAGTGAGGGACCAGCCAAAGAAATTTCCTACCAGTGGAGTTCTCCCACCCTCTTAATTTGTTCCATTGTCTGCTTTATAACACCACTATTGTATTAGAATCTTTTTAGCTTTTGCCTTAGCATTTTCTAGCAGCTGCTGCAAATTTGCATGCTCTAACATCTCTTTTACAAGTGACAAATCCATACAATACAAGGTGTAGTTTCTTATTAGCAACTGGCTAGTAAATACAGGTGGTTTTATACACAAAAAAATCACAGCCTCTAATAATAGCTACTTCACACGCACACATATTCAAGCTGTTACTTTTCAGTTGCCCCCAAGTGATGCTTTGCAGTCATTCATTTTTCTCTTCCTCTATCTCATTCAGTGGGAGGTGTCCCTGCCCATGGCAGGGGGGTTGGAACTAGATGATCTTAAGGTCCTTTCCAACCCTAACTATTCTATGATTCTATGATTCTGCTCGGGGTATTCACGGGCAGCTCTTATAGCTGAGGCATCCGGTTCTTACACTCATCTGTCCAGCTCATGGCAAGGCTTGACAAACTTTGCAGGCAGCTGCCATGGACCTGTAGGTAAGAGGACACAAATATACCCCCTCCCCCAGGTTATCAGTTCTTGAGAAGAAGACAGGTTAAAGTGATTCCTTAAAGCAGAGGCATTCTGATGAAAAAGGGAAGCGCAGCAGCTGCAGAAGTAAACTGCACAGTGTTAACAGTCAAGGAGTTCGCTGTGTCATTACCCATATTTTTTTTTTTTTTTTTCTCTGCTACCCTGATGCTGCTTGGGTGGCGGCTGGTAAAGCTTGTGGGTGCACTACCCCTCTCGCTTTTTCAGTTAGCAGTTCTTGTTTCAAATGATCTATCTGTTCCTCCAAGTCTTGGATTCATCCCCAGGTTACTTTAAAAGCACTAAGCAGGCCTCCTCCTCTGCGCCTAGTGTGTTGCAGGCCTCTTTAGGCTTTGCTTGTGGTGTCTCTACGAACTGCTCCAATGCTTCAATAGATCAAGAGGTGGTTTTTTTTGTTTGTTTTTGTTTTTGTTTTTTTTGATGGGGGGGTGTTTGTTTGTTTGTTTGTTTGTTTTCTTCACTCCACAGCTCCGGTGTCCATCCTGGCTGTTCCACCGGTGGAGCACTGGGAGCCGAATCGGAGGGCAGCTTCTTTTGAACATGGTTACAGAACTCTATCAAATAATTTTTTTTTTATTTTTTTTCCCCCAAAGTTGTTGCTCGGTTTCAAATGCCAGCCTGCTCGGCAGCAGCCATAAATGCCTGCCATGCTCAGCAGCAGCTACAGCTGTCAGCCTGCCAAGCAGCAGCCATAAATCCCTGCCGGCAACTGCACTTTTGCATTAACCCTTTCTTGCCCAAAATGTTAATCTGCTACCCATTAAAAACTTTTACACGAACCCGATAACAAAAAAATACACAGAACACCGTCTGCCCTCAACACACACACACACATGGGATCCCACAAGCACACTCCACACAACTACAATATTTGAAACACAAAATCCAGACAATCATTACTCCCACTACACAGACCCACATACAGGTGCAATGACCCTGTGAAGACAGTCAAGAAACCAGCTCCGAGCAGCATCATCGCAATGCAAGGTAGCAGGATCAATCTCGGCGGGCGTCCCCCCGGAGGCTCTGCCTCCCCCACATTGCATGAGGCTTGGGCTTTCATACTGACGAAAATGCACACTCATTCCGATGCAGGTGGCCAGCCTACATTGGAGGAAGTGGCCAGCAGTATCTATAAAGGTCTGCAAGGGTCGATAGAAACATAGACGTACTTCTATTTGCCAACCTCTAGTACGTGAGTATTACTGAGAGACTATATAAAATGAGTTATATATGGGGTTCCAAGTCTGTGGTCTGTTACCAATCGCTTGGTATCTTCTGATAAGAGCATACGAGAGACCTTCCCACCACAGGTCTCGATCCAGCACATACACCACCAGGAAAGCACACAGTACATCTGCATCCCCCACCCATCTCGCTTCTCCCTTTACAGCTGCCCATTTATCACGAGGATCTGGGGGATATAAATCAGGATCCTTTTCCGGATCAGCAGGCCCCGGGTCAAAAGGACCGTCCAGGTCAGCATCAGAATTATCAGGCTTCAGAATCTCAGGAGCAGCAGCAGCAGTCTGATCAATGTGCACAGGCTCCTCATAAATGTGTTCTGGAGTTAATTAAAACATTTCCTCCCACAGGTTTCAGGTGATCTGAGAGTAGGCCCTTTCTCGGGATTTACAGGGCTCAGGTCAAAAGGATCATCTTCATCCATCCTTGCAGCCGCGGCAGCAACCGACGGAGGTTCTGGAGGGTGGTGGGGAGGGGCACCGGGCTCCGGAAGAGGGTAATCTGGTCCCTTCACGTCTTTTTCAGGATTAGAAGGGGTATGAACCAGTGACTCTATAGGGGACCTGTATTGTCGATTAGCTGTAGCTGGGGCACCCGAACCAAACATTTCATCATCAGAGTCCTCTCCCAATATCTTTACCTTCTTCCCCCCCAGGATTTTACACCGAACTACGGGATCCCTGGATGGTTCTTTGCGCCTCACATCAAGCTGCGTAACAGGGGCCGGGGGCAAAGTCACACAGAGAGAAGCTTCGTCCCCTTCACTTGGAGGACTCTTATTCTTAAATCCTTTCGCACTCTGGGTGCCTGTGCTTTGATCATTAGGGGGGCTGACAGCTCCGCTTTGTTTTGCTGCTCTTTAAATGATTTTAAAGTCTCAAAGAGCAACCGCCATGTTGTAAGCATCATCTGAGCCTGTTTCTCCCCCCTGTATGCATGATCGAACAGGATATCCCCCAGGCATTTCCACACCGAGACACTAAAGGCTGTCACAGTATTGGCCTCATACCCCTGTCTCTTACTCCATAATAGCATTTTTCAGAGGAGTAGTTTGTCTCCATCCACCCCCCGCTTTTGTAACATTATTGTCCACGTGGTCAGTATGACCGACTCCTCTTTACTTAATGAGGCTCCCATGTTCCCAGCGGCTCACCTATCCAGGTGTCTCAAATCAGGCCGGCCATGCAGAACCCCACTGCTCTCAATGCTTCGCTGGGCTCTGTCTCCACAGCTGTCCTCCACCATTCTTCTTTTTTTACTCTCTTAAATTTAAGTTCCAGTTCAAGTTCCAATTAGATCATGCCTTGTGCAATCACATCCGGGTTACCAGATGTCGTTGTCAAGACGGCCAAAAAGCACACATGCACACATTTCTTCAGTGACTCAGTAGAAAGTTCTCTCTTTACTATTACAAACCCTTACTTATATACAGTTTCTAACATACATGTGTCTTTTAGCCATTGGTTACATCAGTTAGCAACAGCACATTATTGGATGACCCTTTGCCGCATTACTAAAATCTATTATCTTGCCAAGTTCTTGTTCTGTAGTTAGTTACTCTCTTTAACCGGCTCGCTCCTCCAGATGCCTTCTACTTTCCCATTCGGATGCCTTCGGTGCCTCATTCTTCATGGATAAGCTTTAACATCTTCGAGACTGAGTTCTAACTTCATGCCTTCAGTCAGGGAATCCACGGGCCTGCCGTAGCCCACCACCACACACTACCACGTTTTAGTGCACATGTGTGGGAATACAGGCAGTCGAAGATGTGAGGGACGTAACCAGATCAACCATAAAACATCACAGATGTGAATAACAAACGTTGGTATGCAGCATATCCTGTACGGGTGGACATGAGTTAATAAACAAAGATAATGCAAATTATAGTGTTGGAACTGATCAAAGCTTAGCTAGTACAAAAACAAGGATAACAGTTGAATAGTTAAGATCTAAAAATAGCTTGTCTAAAAATAGCTTATGTGATTTTGTATAAATATGGCAAGATGCTCAGTAAAAGTGATTCAGTTTGCACACGCATGCTGTCTCCATCTCATACTTCGCTGCAAATGGCACCCGAACAGGGGCTCTTCACTCACCGAGCGAAGTACCCCCAGTGAGCCGAATGGGAGAGAGAACGACGTGTCCATCCTTCCCTGCAGGTATTTTGCACAGGTATAAGGAAGCGGCCAGGGTAGCATAATGGGGCAGACTGCAACCAAATCGCAGCAATTACATCACCAAATGTTGATGTAGATTACAAAGGAGCAAGGGTATCAGGTGTCCCCCCCGAAAGTGACTCTTTTGCTGCTATGGATAGGACGCACTTGTCCTTGGTACCCTAATACAGACTCTTATGAAATACGGGATTGGAAGCATGTGGGACAGCAGTTACAAACTGTACAATCCAATGACCATGATATAAATCCTGATTAATTACCTGGCACATTGTTTTTGCTGCGTTGCGCTCTCTTCAGCCGCGGGTAGCGGATGATAACCTTTCACAAACTGACTCAACTCCAGTACTGTCAGATCACCCGAAACCTGCGGGAGAAAATGTTTTAATTGCACTTGATAATGCTGACATGGCTGATGCAAATGAAACTCCAGAACACATTTATGAGGAGCCTGTGCACTTTCATCAGACTGCTGTTTCTGCTCCTGCGGTTCTAACGCCTGATAATTCTGATGCTGACCTGGGTGGTCTTTTCGACCTGGGGCCTATTGATTCAGAAAAGGAGTCTGATTTATATCCCCCAGATCCTCATGATAAATGGGCAGCTGTAAAGGGAGAAGCGAGACGGGTGGGGGATGCAGATGTACTGTGTGCTTTCCTGGTGGTGTATGTGCTGGATCAAGACCTGTGGTGGGAAGGTCTCTCGTATGCTCTTATCAAAGATATCAGGTGAACGGTGATGGACCATGGACTTGGGGCCCCATATGCAACTCATTTGATATAGTCTCTCTGTGATACTCATATACAAGAAGTGGGCAAATACAAATATGTCCATTTTTTATAGACCCTTGGAGACCTTTCTAGATATTGCTGGCGCTGCATCCTCTGTCAGTCTCAGGGTACATTCTGTACCTCTCTTTTTTTTTGAGATCAACCCTACAAAGACACATTCTGTGAATCTTTACATTGAAGAAACTGGAATTTATGTAAACATGGTTTCATTTTTGCTGTTTAGACAACCTGCGTCGGAATGAGTGTGCATTTTGGTCAGTATAAAAGCCCAAGCCTCATGCAATGTGGGGGAGGCAGAACCTCATACCACCCAAGTCAACATTGCCTCCGCGGGGATGCCCGCTAAGGCTGAGCCTGCCACCTCACACTGCGGTGATGCTTCTCAGAGCTGGTTTCCTGATCGTCTTCACAGGGTCCTTGCGCCACGTTCTGTACGTGGGGCCATGTAGTGGGGATAATGATTGTCTGTCTGCATTTTGTGTTTCAAATATTGTAGTTGTGTGGAGTGTGCCTGTGGGATTCCTTGTGTGTGTGTGTGTGTGTGTGTTGAGGGCAGACGGTGTTCTGTGTAATTTTTGTTGTTGGGTTCACGTAAAAGTTTTTAACAGGTAGCAGATTAACATTCGGGGCAAAAAAGGGTTAATGCAAAAGTGAGGTTACTGGCAGGTATTTATAGCTGGGGCAGAGCAGGCTGGTGTTTGTAGCTGCGGGTGATCGACTTGAAAAAAAAAAAAAAAGCCTGGCTTAGTGTGTTTGAAGTAACCTGGGGGTGAACCCAAGACTTGGAGGAACAGATAGATCGATTGAAACAAGAACTGCTAACTGAAAAAGCGAGAGGGGTAGCACAACCACAAGCTTTACCAGCCGCCAGCCAAACAGCATCAGGGTGGCAGAAAAAAAAAAAAACAACAAAAAAAAAAAACACCAAAAAAACTAACAAAAAAACCCGAGACGAGGCAGACATGAAAAAGGAAGGAGCCAGTGCATCGCTTATGTTTCCAACCTGCCTGGCCCTTTAACTGCGGGTAATGACACAGCAAACTCCCTGAATGTTAACACCGTGCAGTTTACTTCTGCAGCTGCTTCACATTCCTTTTTCATCAGAATGCCTCTGCTTTAAGGAATCACTTTAACCTGTCTTCTTCTCAAGAACTGGTAACCTGGGGGAGGGGGTATATTTGTGTCCTCCTACCTACAGGTCCATGGCAGCTGCCTGCAAAATTTGTTAAGCCTTGCCATGAGCTGGACAGATGAGTGGAAGAACCCAATGCCTCAGCTACAGGAGCTGACCGTGAATACCCCAAGCATAACGAGACAGAGGAAGAGAAAAATGAATGACTGCAAAGCATCACTTGGGGGCAACTGAAAAGTAACAGCTTGAATATGTGTGCGTGTGAAGTAGCTATTATTAGAGGCTGTGATTTTTTTGTGTATAAAACCACCTGTATTTACTAGCCAGTTGCTAATAAGAAACTACACCTTGTATTGTATGGATTTGTCACTTGTAAAAGAGATGTTAGAGCATGCAAATTTGCAGCAGCTGCTAGAAAATGCTAAGGCAAAAGCTAAAAAGATTCTAATACAATAGTGGTGTTATAAAGCAGACAATGGAACAAATTAAGAGCTTGGGAGAACTCCACTGGTAGGAAATTTCTTTGGCTGGTCCCTCACTGCCACTGGCATCTTCAACATGCTGCTGCACCCTGTAGTATACATACTGCTAATGTGAATCTCTATGTGCTTTGCCATAGTAGCGATTTGTTACTGGATGAAGCAGGTGAAACTCTGCATTGACAATGAGGTGCAAGGACTGAGGTTGGCGAAATGCCTCCTACCACAGTCAAGGGCAAGACTGGGTTGGCCTCTGTGTTTGCCACCAAGAAGAATCTTTAGCTCCGCTGTTGGCTGTAACCCAGGAGGCATTGAGCAGTGGGGACACATGCCATGCTAGACCTTGAGGTGAGGGGTGGCCTTCCCTGTTATCAGAGAGCCATCCAGGCGAGAAGGGCAGGCCCTGCAGCCGGTGGTTGGCATGAGATATGATCTAGTCCAAATCCCCTGCTCAAGTAGGGTCATCTAAAGCAGCTATTGATAGTAGATATATAAAACAAAAAAAAAGGGTAATGCATGGATTTTCTCCACATAAACAGTTAACAAAAGCGCAATTTGTACAATTTTTTTTAAATTTGTCTAGTTTTGATTCTCTTTCTGCAGTACAGCCCTTGCAATATCTGATGGGCGATTCCTTGCCCAAACCTCCGGTTCTATATAAAGACTTACATGATAACAAGTGGAAAGGACCAAAGCCATTGCTGATATGGGGTCAAGGATACGGCTGTGTGCAGCTAGCGAGAAGGCCATACTCACTGCCAGAACTCAATAACATAAAGAAACGAAAAGGATAGAAATCTTTGTAATATCTGTTCTATTATGTGTGACCATGGGTAACGGACAAGTATAGTTGGCAAATTTATTAAATCCCCCATTATTCAGACCTGTTACATGGTGGGACGGGGAAACACCATTTTTAAATGAAGAAACAACATGGCTTGGTGGAAAATGGATTCCACCCATTCCTAGTGATTTAAGTGACAATGTAACGTTGAAAAATGCTACATTTTGTACGGAGACTTCTCCGATTTGTGTTAACAAATATATAACAAATCGGACTCTCGAATGGTGTGTAGGTTTCACTGTTATGCCTCGTATTATAGGGATTCAAATAACTTCAAATTAGACTAATTTTACTGAAATAATGCTGCCTGGAGTAGTGGGTGGATATGTTAATTATACAGGATAGCCCTCCTTGCCTGTTTGTTCCCTGAAAGTATATAAGTCATTACGCCAAATTCAGTGGAAATCTTGTTTGGGAGAGAAACCCCAAATGATAAACTGGTCAGCAGGAGAGGTCATTGATTGGTTTCCTAATGGCACTCTTCATAATTTAATCTGGCATAATGGGGGTCTATCTGGCCCTGTGTTGCAATTATCTGCCGCTCACAATCATTCAAACATTAAAACTAATATGTGGCGATTGGCCCTCCTTTTTATTAATGTTACAAGAGCTGATTTGTTTAGAATACACAATACTACTAATATAACACATCATATACATTCCTGGAATCAATCACGCATTTGTACTATACATCCATATGTCTTAGGAATTGCAATGGGCTTAACTATTAATTCAGGGAACTTAACTTATGAAATAAAAATGAAAGAAATAATATTTAAGACATGCATTTTTTCTATTGATGTCATGGACAATGCTAGTATCATACCTTTTAAGCGAAGAGCTTCTGCATGGCTACCAGTGAATCTCACCCGAGAATGGGAAAGTGAAGGAGGTTTAGATCATTTTGTTCAATTGTTACAAACAGATATTCGATACAGAAAGCGTAGAATTAAGCATTTTATAGGTTGGCTTTTATTTGCTATAATATCGGCTATTGTAATATTAGCTGCTGCGTCTACTGCTATTGCATCATTAACAGAATCAGTACAAACGGCTCACACTGTTAGCCAGGCTTTGCAAAATGTCACTAATGAACTTAGTATTCAAACCACCATTGATGAATGGATAATGATGCGTTTAGATACTTTAGAATCTGAAATATTATGGTTAGGAGATAAACAAGAAACTTTGCGTATACATGTATCTCTACAGTGTGATTGGGATTCCGCAAGCAGGATATGTGTGTTACATCATTACCTTGGAAGCAGTCTATACATGGGAGGGATATAGTTAAAAAACATATTCAAGGGGCATTTGATACTAATCTGCATAACAGAATCAATGCTCTCAAACATCAGTTGCAAGAGCAATTACAAAACCTACAAAGAACGCAAACAACATCAGTTCTAGAAACCTTAAGAGATGATCTTTCATGGATAAATTAGAAAAATTGGTTTTCTGGGTTAAATTTACAAACTTGGGTATTTCTACATATTGGATTATTGTTTACAATAATTTTCATAGTACTCTTGGGAATAGCTATTAAAGTAATACGAGCCATCAAAATTAAGCACAAGCAGATCATGTTTATGATGTTGTTAAAAAACAAAACAGGGGAATTGTGGAAATACAGGCAGTCAAAGATGCGAGGGATGTAACCCAAACAGCCATAAAACATCACAGATGTGAATAGCAAACATTGGTATGCAGCATATCCTGTATGGGTGGACACAATTTAATAAACAAAGATAATGTGAATTATAGTGTTGGAACTGATCAAAGCTTAGCTAGTACAAAGCCAAGGATAACAGCTGAATAGTTAAGATCTAAAAATAGCTTGTCTAAAAATAGCTTGTGTGATTTTGTATAAATATGGCAAGATGCTCAGTAGAAGTGATTCAGTTTGCACAGGCATGCTGTTTCCATCTAATACTTTGCTGCACGCATGTGGGAGGGATTCTCTAAAAGTATGATGTAATGTATGTAATCTAATGAATATGTATGTTTAAGGACAATATAAGCACAGCCTGGTTGATGCTTGGATTAGACACACTAGGAGGAGCTATCCCCTGTGTCTCCCGGTCCTGCAATCAAGCATACCTGCTTGTCAACTTAAACTTTGTTGGTGAGTTCCTGGAGATTTCTCCGAATCAATGGGAACAAGAGTCAAAGGAATGTGCAGTAGTTACATTTATAGCCTGTATGTGCTTGCAAGCACAGCAGTTGTCTTTGTTCACCACACCACAGTGTGATCACCTCCTGCAAGCTCAGGAGCGATACATCCCAACTACAAGGAAGTTCAGCAGGAGGGCCAGGAGACCTCCTTGGATGGATAAGGAGCTGCTGAGCAAAATTCAAAGGAGAAAAGAGGCTTATAAAAGGTGGAAGCAAGGTCAGGCAGCCTGGGAAGAATACAGGGATGTTGTCCGGGAAGCTAGGGACCAGGTTAGGAAAGCTAAGGCCCACTTAGAATTAAACTTGGCTAGGGATGTTAAGGATAACAGGAAGGGATTCTATAGGTACATTGCAAATAAAAGGCAGGCTAGGGACAACGTGGGCCCTCTCCAGAAGCTATCAGGAGAACTGGCTACCCTGGATTTGGAGAAGGCTGAGGTTCTTAATGACTTCTTTGCCTCAGTCTTCACCGGCAAATGCTCTGACCATACCACCCAAGTCTTGGAAGGCAGACACAGGGACAGTGAGAATGAAGACCCTGGGCCCACTGTAGGAGAGGATATGGTTCGAGACCATCTTAGGAACCTGAATGTATACAAGTCCATGGGACCTGCTGAAATCCATCCGTGGGTCCTGAAGGAGCTGGCAAATGAAGTTGCTAAGCCACTGTCCATCATATTTGAAAAATCATGGCAGTCAGGTGAAGTTCCCGACGACTGGAAAAAGGGTGATATAACCCCCATTTTCAAGAAGGGGAAAATGGATGACCCAGGGAACTACAGACCAGTCAGCCTCACCTCAGTGCCTGGCAAAATCTTGGAGCAGATTCTCCTGGAAGGCATGCTAAGGCACATGAAAACCAACAAGGTGGTTGGTGACAGCCAGCATGGCTTCACTAAGGGGAAATCCTGCCTGACCAATCTGGTGGCCTTCTATGACGGGGCTACGGAACTGATGGACAGGGGCAGAGCAGTTGATGTCATCTACGTGGACTTGTGCAAAACGTTCAACGCTGTCCCACACAACATCCTTGTCTCTAAGTTGGAGACATCAATTTAATAGGTGGACCACTCGGTGGATAAAGAACTGGCTGGCTGGCCGCACGCAAAGAGTTGTGCTAAATGGCTCAATGTCCAGCTGGAGACCAGTAAGGAGTGGTGTCCCTCAGGGATGGGTGTTGGGACCGGTCTTGTTCAACATCTTTGTGGGTGACATGGACAGTGGGATTGAGTGCGCCCTCAGCAAGTTTGCTGATGACACCAAGCTGTGTGGTTCGGTTGATATGCTGGAGGGAAGGAATGCCATCCAGAGGGACCTAGACATGCTTGTGAGGTGGTCTGATGCCAACCTGATGAAGTTTAACCATGCCAAGTGCAAAGTCCTCCACCTGGGTCGGAGCAATGCCAGGCACAGCTACAGGTTGGGCAGAGAAGAGATTCAGAGCAGCCTCCCTGTGGAGAAGGACTTGGGGGTGTTGGTTGATGAAAAAATGAACATGAGCTGGTAGTGTGTGCTTGCGGCCCAGAAAGCCAACCATATCCTGGACTGCATCAAAAGGAGCGTGACCAGCAGGTCGAGGGAGGTGATCCTGCCCCTCTACTCTGCTCTCGTGAGACCTCGCTTGGAGTACTGTATGCAGTTCTGGTGTCCTCAATATAAAAAGGACATGGAACTGTTGGAACAAGTGCAGAGGAGGGCCACGAAGATGATCAGGGGACTGGAGCGCCTCCCGTATGAAGATAGGCTTTGAAAGTTGGGGCTGTTCAGCCTGGAGAAGAGGAGGCTGCGTGGAGAGCTCATAACAGCCTTCCAGTATCTGAAGGGGGGCTATAGGGATGCTGGGGAGGGACTCTTCATTAGGGACTGTAGTGAGAGGACAAGGGGTAACGGGTTCAAACTTGAACAGGGGAAGTTTAGATTGGATATGCGGAGGAAGTTCTTTACTGTAAGGGTGGTGAGGCCCTGGAATGGGTTGCCCAGGGAAGTTGTGAGTGCTCCATCCCTGGCAGTGTTCAAGGCAGGGTTGGACATAGCCTTGGGTGGCATGGTTTAGTGGGAGGTGACCCTGCCCATGGCTGGGTGGTTGGAACTAGATGATCTTAAGGTCCTTTTCAACCCTGACTATTCTATGATTCTCTGCTTCTATGATTTAATCTGTATTTCAAGCAGAATCCAAGCAGTATTTCATGATGATTCATGTCCCACAGCTGAATTTGGGAAAGTATATATGAGGAAAGCCATGATGGTATTTTATTATGCTGTTGTTGCTGGCTTTCCACTCTGTACCCCATTGCAAATGTAACCCGGAATCCTTTTCGTCAAGCTGTGAACAGAATTCAGCTGCACCTTTCTGAAACAATATATCAGCTCTTCAATTGAGGTCAACCTGAAGGTTGCTGATCTGGCTTGTGGAAATGACTGTCATACAATTCTAATGGGGACTGTCTCACCCTGAGAGCACTGCATGCTGTCCCAGGCAATGCACTGATATTGCAGTAACCTGTTAAAGAGAAACAGAGAACGAAACTAAATTATACCTATCAGGCCAGCTTCTCAGCCGGACACACAGCTTTGGGGAGGAGCTCAGGAAAACCTGCCAGCTCATCTTCAAGGTACAAACTACTGTGGTAAGAGTCAAGGCTGCTTCAGTCAGGGATGATAAAAGTAACATCCCCTTAAAGAAGCACAGAAAGGTGATGGGGTGTTGCAGTTTATTTTGGGATGCAAGACAGCTCACAGAAAACATCTTTGTTAGAGTAAACTGAAGCCAAGACCTGGAAGACACCATTACAAGCACTGAAACCTTGCTCCCTTCTCTCCACTATGGCAATTGCAACTGCAGCCTTTCAAACAGCAGCCTCTAATAACCCATATTAATCAGCGTCTGCTCCCACTCAGGAGTGCTCTCAGTCTCCCCCTCTTCCATTGCAGGGCCAGATTTAATTATATATGCACTGGGTGACAGAATGCAATCATTTGTGTATGGCTGGTCTCCAAAAATGAGATAGCTAAGAGGCATCAGAATTTACTTTGGCATTGCTTGCAAAGAAGGCTAAGAGATAACTTAAATGGCATAAGAAGAAAAAAAAAATAGACCGAATGTTGTCTCCCCTCTTTTTGTTCAGAATGGAATTGGATGATCATCTCATTTAATTGCCATGAGAATAAAGGAAAATTTAACTTGGAATGCCAAACATAAACACAGATATGACTTCAATGCAGTTTTTAGCATTCACAGTACAAAAATCAGACTATATTCTTAAAACTAACTGCTGTCATCTTCAAAGCTTCCTCTCTGAAGGCTCAGGATGTCCCTGCTGCTGTTCAGCATTCTGCTAAGCATTCTCAGCATGGATATAATAAGACTTCAAGATGTCCTATAGCTGCTACTTATGATGTAGACAAAATGGCAATCCCACTCCATTTCCATCAGATGTGACAGGAGAATAACCATCACAAAACCCAATTTTTTTCAACCAGGGCTCCATCCCTTAATTCCAAGTACCCAAACTAAGGGAAAAACAGCTTCACAAGCTCATTCTTTGCTAGAGACCAAGAGTCCACATGGCATAGAGCTACGTATGTCTGCATAGTTTCAGCAGGAGTCTGCAGTAAACCTCAGACCCACATCTATTCCCAACCAAGCCAAGTTTCACTGTTTTTGCTGTTCCAGGAACGACCCACTTTCACTGCTTTTTCCTAGGTAACAATCCAGTCTTCTGGTAAGGTTCTCCTAGCCCTTAAACTAATGCTGTAAAGAATAAGCTGGTTTTAAAATCTCTAAATGGTAAAGAAAGAATCCCACCTTCCTAGATTTGCAGCAGCTGCTAGAAAATGCTAAGGCAAAAGCTAAAAAGATTCTAATACAATAGTGGTGTTATAAAGCAGACAATGGAACAAATTAAGAGCTTGGGAGAACTCCACTGGTAGGAAATTTCTTTGGCTGGTCCCTCACTGCCACTGGCATCTTCAACATGCTGCTGCACCCTGTAGTATACATACTGCTAATGTGAATCTCTATGTGCTTTGCCATAGTAGCGATTTGTTACTGGATGAAGCAGGTGAAACTCTGCATTGACAATGAGGTGCAAGGACTGAGGTTGGTGAAATGCCTCCTACCAGAGTCAAGGGCAAGACTGGGTTGGCCTCTGTGTTTGCCACCAAGAAGAACCTTTAGCTCCACTGTTGGCTGCAACCCAGCAGGCGTTGAGCAGTGGGGACACATGCCATGCCAGACCTTGAGGTGAGGGGTGGCCTCCCCTGTTATCACAGAGCCAACCAGTGGAAGAGCCAACGGTGTTTACAGATGGCTCAGGGAAAACTGGAAAAGCTGTTACTGTGTGAAAAGAAAACTTTCACTGGCAGCACCGAATAGAATATCAAGAAGGATCACCCCAAGTAGTAGAGCTTAGAGCAATAGCAATGGTATTTCAACATTTTCCTGACCCAGTTAACACTGTTACTGACTCTGCTTACGTAGCCGGGGTGGTACAACGAAACGACAAAGCAGTTTTGGGACAAGTTTCCAATAAAAAATTGTTTGGGATCCGAAAATTAGTATGGCTAACAATACAAAAACAGAGACATCACTATTATATTATGCATGTTAAGAGTCATACCACCCTCTCAGGTTTTATAGTGGAAGGTAATGCAAAGGCAGATTCACTGGTATCTGCAGTTGCCCTTGGACTTGTTACCAATATAAAACAACAAGCGCAGGCATCTCATAAATTTTTCCGCCAAGGCTCTCGTGCTCTAATGCAACGGTTTAACATTTCCAATAGTGAAGCACGTGCCATCGTTGCTGCCTGCCCTGACTGTCAAGGCCAGCATGTTCCTGCCTATTTTGGCACTAATCCTTGGGGTTTACAAGCATTACAGATTTGGCAAACAGATGTTACACATGTTGCTGAATTTGGCAGACAGAAGTATGTGCATGTTTCCATAGATACATTTTCTTCTGCTATTGTGGCCACCGCTCATATTGGTGAATCTGCCCGGGATGTTATTCGCCATTGGCAGCGTGCTTTTGCAACCTTAGGGGTTCCACAGCGGATAAAAACAGATAATGGCCCTGCTTATGTGTCAATGTGGGTTGCATCTTTTTTGCAAGCTTGGGGAGTTTCCCATGTCACTGGTATCCCCCATTCTCCAACAGGTCAAAGCACTGCAGAAGAAGCCTATGGTACACTCAAACGTTTTCTTTAAAAACAAAAAGAGGAATGCCAGTATTTTCTCCACACAAACAGCAAAAGCGCAATTTGTACTGAATTTTTAAAATTTTGTCTAGTTTTGATTCTCTTTCCGCAATACAGTGCTTGTGACATCTGACGGACAATTCCTTTCCCAAACCACTGGTTCTATATAAAGGCCTACATGATAACGAGTGGAAAAGACCAGAGCCATTGCTGACATGGGATCGAGGATACAGCTGTGTACAGATAGCAACAGGACCATACTGGCTGCCAGTAAAACGTATAAAGCCCCAGAACTCAACAACATAAAGAAATGACAAGGACAGAAATCTTTGTAATATCTGTTCTATTATGCGTGACCATGGCTAATGGACAAGTATACTGGGCACATTTGTTAAATCCCCCATTATTCCGACCTGTTACATGGTGTGTAGGATTCACTGGTATGCCACATGTTATAAAGGTTCAAGTGACTTCAAATCAGACTAATCTTACTGAAATAATGCTGCCTGGAGTAGTGGCTGGCTATGTAAATTACACAGGTCAAGCAGTGATAGAGCGGACACAGCAAATTGTAAAAAACATGCTAGTAAAACAAAAAGGGGAAATGATAGGGGAGACCCCAAATGCACGAATCAACAAAGCATTGTTTGTCTTAAATGTTTTAACATTATCCAGTTCTGATTTACACACGGGCATGAATGTCCTCCCAATGATTAGACATTTTTCTGCACTAACCCATGTAGGCCCAGATCTGATACCAGGGAAAGAACCTGTTATGGTAATGGTAAAGTCTTTGGAAAATCATAACTGGGAAGGTCCTTTTAGGTTAATAACTTGGGGAAGAGGATATGCTTGTGTTTCTACAAATGGAGGCCCCTGCTGGATTCCTGCTCAGTGTGTGCATCCTGTTTTGGACTCCAACTCCAACAAGCGGAAATCTGCATCTACCCTCACTGATGCCGTGGAACAGCTCTAACATCTGGGTGACCTTAGCCAGGACACTGAATCAAACAACCTTTTGTGCTTCGATACGTACAGCAGACAAGCCTTTCCATATATGTCTAGTTGGCCTGCCGGTACAAGGGGTAGTAAACAACGCAACTATTTCTGATTGGGTTCAAGCGCTGCCCAACATAACGAGAGATCCAGAAGAGATAGATATTGGGGGAACGGTGAATGCCCCCAGTGTTGGTGTTTTGGCCGGAAAGGAACGCGATGTACCACGGCCATGACATGATCAGGCCAAGGTGGGTCAGTCTCTGTGGTCGGACCTGAAGCGTTATCACAATTTTACTGATGTCTGACCAAACAGTCCTCTGTTTCGTAATATGACAGCAAATAATAGTTCATGGTGTTCAGTTGTTAATGAATCTTCTATTGATAGCTTACCAAAAGCATTACCTAGAGGTATATTCTTATTGTGTGGTGACAAAGCGTATCCCGGTATTCCATGGAAACCAAGAGGAGGTCCGTGTATGTTGGGACGGCTATCGTAGCTTACATCTGTTGCGTTAAAGGGAGGGGGAAGATCACCGGCAGCTATCAGTCCGGCCGTGTTCGTTATCTCGAACTTCACTGCACCGGAGTGACTGATAGTGCACCACCCTGCCCAATACAAGCAGCGGCAAATATCAGGCCGGCCGTGTTCGCTATTTCGAACTTCACTGCACTGGAGTCACTGATAGATTCTATGATAGTGCACCACACTGTCAGTCGAATCGTGCTCATGAACCCTCACGGCCACACTGAGAGATGGGGTCGCGTTCAGTGAGAGAATTACGATCGGTTACTGAAACAGTGCAGTTTATTGATTTATTGATGCAACAGATATAGGTTCTTATGGATTGCCGGTGATAGATACTGTCTGCAAAAGCACGTGCGAATAATGATTATATGAATACAAGCTCTTGATAAAGTTAACACAGCATAGCTATGAAATATACAGATGACAGTAAAAGTAACTCTCTAGAGATTTTAGGTTTTCCCGGGAAAGCACTGGATACAGCACAAGTCTTACCCACAGGCGTCCCTATGGGGGGGGAAGAGAGGTCCAGCCCGTTGACCGGTACCAGGAGTCAGTTGATGTTATCTTCCTTGACTCGTCCATGATGGTATCTTCCCTAATATCCCCCTCTCTCTTGGGTCATTTTATATTATTTTCACCTTCAAGGTGGAGCTTGAGTGACTCTAGTCATACATACCTTTATTACTATTGGTGCAAATTTCTCTCGCTTCGATTTAAAGGTATATGACACCAAAAATTCAGAGCGCATGCTTAGAGAGGGGTGGTCTCATTTTGGAGGGGGGTCGCATTGGAGATGGGTGCGTATTTTAGCATGTAAATGCATTATAATGACATTATAATGAAGCAAAGTTCACACTGAGGACGGCATTCTGTCAAAAGATGACAGGCTGCTGGCTCAGAGTGGCAAGTATGCAGCTTATCAGTTTCTTGCACCACCTAGTTCCCATCTTGTGCTGAAGTTAGGACAAAGCGTAACCGCGAGATCTCCACCTTGCTCTACCCTCTGTCTGTGTTGCCACAGGAACCGCTGTGGAGTGCACATTCCTGGCATACCAGGTGTGGTTGCATCTCACCCTGAGAGGCCTTGAAAGTCCGTTTTTCCCTTATGTGTGGACAATGCTGCATTTCAAATATAAGTTTAATTCCTAATTATCCCATATTTCCTAATTATTCCACAACACCCAACATAAGTACGATCTTAAATCACACACAGTTACACAGAGGTCACAAAAAATGAGCAACACTTGACTCCAATCGTAATGGTAATGTTGATCACTGGAATAGAGGGGAAATTATTGTAACTAGCTCCTTTATGCCAGGGGTTGCTGCTGCTAGAGCATTAGCGCAATTAAATAAGCTTGCTTGCTGGTTAGGAAAACAAACTACTGAAATGGCAAAATCCTAAGTGCCTTAGCAATAGATGTTAACTCTGTAAGACACGCTACTCTTCAAGATAGAGCAGCCATTGATTTTTTATTGTTAGCACATGGACATGGTTGCCAAGAATTTGATGGAATGTGTTGTATGAACTTATCAAATCATTCTCAGTCCATTCATGCTAGCATCCAGAAATTGATGGACCCAACTCAGAAATTCATAGAATCATAGAATAGTAAGGGTTGGAAAGGACCTCAAGATCATCGAGTTCCAACCCCCCTGCCATGGGCAGGGACACCTCCCACTAAACCATGCCATCCAAGGCTATGTCCAACCCCACCTTGAACGCCGCCAGGGATGAAGCATTCACAACCTCCCTGGGCAACCCATTCCAGGGCCCCACCACCCTCACAGTAAAGAATTTCTTCCTCATATCCAATCTAAACCTCCCCTGTTTAAGTTTAAACCCATTACCCCTTGTCCTCTCACCACAGTCCCTAATGAAGAGTCCCTCCCCAACATCCCTATAGGCCCCCTTCAGGTACTGGAAGGCTGCTATGAGGTCTCCACGCAGCCTTCTCTTCTCCAGGCTGAACAGCCCCAATTTTCTCTGCCTATCTTCATACGAGAGGTGCTCCAGTCCCCTGATCATCCTCGTGGCCCTCCTCTGCACTTGTTCTAACAGTTCCATGTCCTTTTTATGTTGAGGACACCAGAACCGCACACAATACTCCAAGTGAGGTCTCACGAGAGCAGAGTAAAGGGGCAGGAGCACCTCCCTCGACCTGCTGGTCACGCTCCTTTTGATGCAGCCCAGGATACGGTTGGCCTTCTGGGCTGCAAGAGCACACTGCTGGCTCATGTTCATTTTTTCATCAACCCACACCCCCAAGTCCTTCTCCGCAGGGCTGCTCTGAATCTCCTCCCTGCCCAACCTGTAGCTGTGCCTGGGATTGCTCCGACCCAGGTGGAGGACTTTGCACTTGGCATGGTTAAACTTCATCAGGTTGGCATCAGACCACCTCACAAGCATGTCTAGGTCCCTCTGGATGGCATTCCTTACCTCCAGCATATCAACAGAACCACACAGCTTGGTGTCATCGGCAAACTTGCTGAGGGCGCACTCAATCCCACTGTCCATGTCACCCACAAAGATGTTGAACAAGACCGGTCCCAACACCGATCCCTGGGGGACACCACTCGTTACTGGTCTCCAGCTGGACACTGAGCCACTGAGCACTACTCTTTGCGTGCGGCCATCCAGCCAGTTCTTTATCCACCGAGTGGTCCACCTATCAAATTGATGCCTCTCCAACTTAGAGAGAAGGATGTCATGTGAGACAGTGTCAAAGGCTTTACACAAGTCCAGGTAGATGACATCAACTGCTCTGCCCCTGTCCATCAGTTCCGTAGCCCCTTCATAGAAGGTCACCAGATTGGTCAGGCAGGATTTCCCCTTAGTGAAGCCATGCTGGCTGTCACCAAGCACCTTGTTGGTTTTCATGTGCCTCATCATGCCTTCCAGGAGAATCCGCTCCAAGATTTTGCCAGGCACAGAGGTGAGACTGACTGGTCTGTAATTCCCTGGGTCATCCATTTTCCCCTTCTTAAAAATGGGGGTTATATTTTCCTTTTTCCAGTCATCGGGAACTTCACCTGACTGCCATGATTTTTCAAATATGATGGACAGTGGCTTAGCAACTTCATTTGCCAGCTCCTTCAGGACCCGTGGATGGATTTCATCCGGTCCCACGGACAATTGCAGGAAGATGATGGATTTTTTGGTCTGGGAAAATGGTTAAGCTCTTAGAGTCTGGAAGGCTGGATTGTATCTCTGATAAAAGATGGGCTTATGATGTTGTTTGTTCTTCTCTGTATTACGCTTGTGGTGCCATGCTTGTTATCCTGCCTGCGAAGGGCCCTGCAGCGGATGATAAACACGGCCTTTTTTGTCGAAAAATAAAAAGGGGGAATTGTGGTGGGGGGCTACGGCAGGCCCGTGGATTCCCTGACTGAAGGCATAAAGTTAGAACTCAGTCTCGAAGATGTTAAAGTTTATCCATGAAGAATGAGGCACCAAAGGCATCCGAATGGGAAAGTAGAAGGTATCTGGAGGAGCGAGCCAGTTAAAGGGAGTAACTAAGTACAGAACAAGAACTTGGCAAGAGTAACCACCAGGTGGTTCTGGCAAAGCTTATCTTAGTAATTTCCTTTTCTCTATAGTTGCTAACAAAGCCTAAAGGTCCTTGAAGTTACTTATTTACAACCCTATTCTTCAATCAACCCTATTCTTCAATCCCCCCTTTTCTTGTCCTATTGCAAATACTTTTGCAACTGAGTTATTTCATTCTTATTTTCCTAAAGTATTTCCCTGTTTCTACTTGATGCTTAATTTTGTTTCTCTTCCATTCGTCATAGTTCATCATGGATTGTTTCCAACACCAAAAGGAGCATTGGACCGTTATACATGTAATCAGAAGCATTCGTATTATTACCAATACAGTAAAAAACCCAACTGTCTCAACCAGGATAGTGTTGTGGTTGAAATCCAGTTAGCCACGTAGCTTGCTCGCTCACTCCCCACTCTTTCTTCCCCCCTGCTCCCGGGGGGATGGGGAGGAGAATCAAAAGAATGGAACTCCCACGGGTTGAGATAAGAACAGTCCAGTAACTAAGGTATAACACAAGCCACTACTGCTACCACCAATAATAATAATGACAAGGCAAATACAAGGGAAGAGAATACAACAGCTCACCACCCGACAACCAAGCCGTGAACTAACTCTTCCGGGTAACTGCCCCCAGTTTGTACATCCCGGGCATGACGTGCTGTGGCATGGAATACCTCTTTGGCTAGTTTGGGTCAGGTGTCCTGTCTCTGCTTCCTCCTGGTTTCCCCTCCCTGGCAGAGCATGAGGCTCAGAAAGTCCTTAGTCAGACTAAACATTTAAGCAGCAACTAAAAACATCGGTGTTATCAGCGCTGTTCCCAGGCCAAAAGTCAAAAACACAGCACTGCACCAGCTACTAAAAAGGAGAAAAATGACTGCTACTGCTGAACCCAGGACAGAGAGACTGGGTACCTATAATGTTAATTTTTCCCAAATTTCCTCAAATCCCTATGAGGTGTCGTCCTGTGCCACCTCGAAATATTTCAACTTGTTTTCACATCTAATCTATTCCAATTTGTCTTAAAGGGGATAGGGAGGCCAATTAAAAGAATACTCGGTCTCTCCTGATTTAGGTAGCTGCGTACAGATCCAACAATCACTCTTGCTTAAGACATTAGTAACATTTTGTATGGATATCAGATATAGATTTTGATTCCATGCTTCTACACCTATAATTATACAAGTCCAAATTATGATCGACGTAGTCTCATATGTGTGGGTCCTGAAGACTCGATGCGCCATAGTTTTTCTTGGCAAGGCTTGAAAAACTTTGCAGGCAGCTGCCATGGACCTGTGGGTAGAAGGACACAAATATACCCCCTCCCCCAGGTTACCAGTTCTTGAGAAGAAGACAGGTTAAAGTGATTCCTTAAAGCAGAGGCATTCTGATGAAAAGGAATGTGAAGCCGCTGCAGAAACAAACTGCACAATGTTAACAGTCAAGGAGTTTGCTGTGTCATTACCCTTTTTTTTTTTCTTCTTTCTCTGCCACCCTGATGCTGCTTGGGTGGCGGCTGGTAAAGCCTGTGGTTGTGCTACCCCTCTTGCTTTTCCAGTTAGCAGTTCTTGTTTCAACCGATCTATCTTTTCCTCCAAGTCTTGGATTCACCCCCAGGTTACCTTAACCCTGCTAAGCAGGACTCCTCCCGTGCGCCCAGCACGTTGCAGGCCTCTTTAGGCTTTGTTTGTGGTGTCTCCACGAACCGCCCCAATACTTCAATAGATCAAGAGGGTTTTTGGTGTTTTTTTTTTTCTTCACTCCATGGCTCCGGTGTCCATCCTGGCCGTTCCACCGGTGGAGCTCTGGGAGCCAAATCGGAGGGCAGCTTCTTTTGAACATGGTTACCAAGCTCTATCAAATAATTTCCTCCCCCCCCCCCCCCCCCCCCCGTCACTCACCCTGAGCAACAGCTACAGCTCCCAGCCTGCCAAGCAGCAGCCATAAATACCTGCCAGCAACCGCACTTTTGCATTAACCCTTTCTTGCCCAAAATGTTAACCTGCTACCCATTTGTCCTGCGTTCAGCAGTAGCAGTCATTTTTCTCCTTCTTGGTAGCTGGTGCAGTGCTGTGTTTTTGATTTTGGGCCTGGGAACAGCGCTGATAACACCAGTGTTTTCAGTAACTGCTTAGAATGTTTAGGCTGGCCAAGGACTTTCTGAGTCTCATGCTCCGCCAGGGAGGAGGGGAAGCCGGGAGGAAGGAGAGACAGGACACCTGACCCAGACTAACCAAAGAGGTTATTCCATACCACAGCACATCATGTCCAGGATGTAGAAAAGACGGAGGGCAGAGACCCGGAAGGGTGGTGCGGGTGCACTGCTTGGTCGGGCAGGGTGGTGAGCAATTGTACCCTTTCCTTGTATTTGCCTTGTCATTATTATTATTGGTGGGGGTGCACTGCTTGGTTGGGCTGGGGTTGGTGGTGAGCTATGGTATTCTTTCCTTGTATTTTCTCTTGTCATTATTATTATTGGTGGTAGCAGTAGTGCTTTTGTGTTATACCTTAGTTTCTAAACTGTTCTTATCTCAACCTATGGGAGTTGCATTCTTTCGATTCTCCTTCCCATCCCTCCAGGAGCGGGGGGAAGAAAGAGTGGGGAGTGAGTGAGAGAGCGGCTGCGTGAGTTCATAGAGACTTAAACCACGACACCATTAAAAACTTTTACGCGAACCCGACAACAAAAAGTACACAGAACACCGTCTGCCCTCAACACACACACACACGCGCATGGGATCCCACAAGCGCACTCCACTTATCTGCAATATTTGGAACACAAAATCCAGGACATCATTATTCCCACTACGCGGCCCCACATACAGAACCTGGTGCAAGGACCCTGTGAAGACAATCAGGAAACCAGCTCCGAGCAGCATCATCGCAGTGCAAGGTGGCAGGCTCAAACTCAGCGGGCATCCCCCCGGAGGCTCTGCCTCCCCCACATTGCATGAGGCTTGGGCTTTTATACTGACCAAAATGCACGCTCATTCGGACACAGGTGGCCAGCCTACGTCGGAAGATGTGGCCAGCAGTATCTATAAAGGTCTGCAAGGGTAGGTAGAAACATGGACATACTTATATTTGCCGACCTCTAGTACGTGAGTATCACAGAGAGACTATATCAAATGAGTTGTATATGGGGTCCCAAGTCTATGGTCCATCACCGTTCACCTGATATCTTTGATAAGAGCATACGAGAGACCTTCCCACCACAGGTCTTGATCCAGCACATACACCACCAGGAAAGCACACAGTACATCTGCATCCCCCACCCATCTCGCTTCTCCCTTTACAGCTGCCCGTTTATCATGAGGATCTGGGGGATATAAATCGGGCTCCTTTTCCAGATCAACGGGCCCCGGGTCAAAAGGACCGTCCAGGTCAGCATCAGAATTATCAGGCGTCAGAACCTCAGGAGCAGCAACAGCAGTCTGATGAAAGTGCACAGGCTCCTCATAAATGTGTTCTGGAGTTTCAGCGTTATCAAGTGCAATTAAAACATTTCCTCCAGCATGTTTCAGGTGATCTGAGATTAGGCTCCTTCTCAGGATTAATAGGGCCTGGGTGGAAAGGACAGTCTTCATCCCCATCCTCAGTCTTTGCAGCTGCAGCGGTGACTCGCTGAGGTGCTTGGGGGGGGGGGGGGGGGGGGGGGGCACTGGGCTCCACTATCACATCTTTTGACTTTAGTGTTTCTAAAATAGTTCTCCAAATGACTAACAAATTTTTCGCAGTGTCATCGCCTTTTGCGGCTGCATCCCACAATTTAACTCCTGCACCATCCCACAAAGAGACCTCAAATGCAGTGTCATCATTAATCTCTGGATAACACGTTTTCAACCATTTTGACATTAAGTCTGTCTCTTTAAAGGTTGCTCCCTTCTTCTTAAGAAGGGCTGAAAACATCCGTAAAACAGAGGCTTCTTCCTTCGTAATATTCCCCCTCATAGTCCCATTCCTGGCTGCTCACCTTTTCTAGGTGATTGTTATGTCTGGATCTCTTTGGTGCTCCCCCACTGGCCTCCTCACCTCTCCCAGGTGATAGGTTTGCATCGTCAAAAGACCCTTTAATGCTGGTTACATAGTAACTACTGTTTTATCTTCTTTTGAAAGCTGAGAACCCATGGTCCTGACCACCCACCTTTTTAAGAGGTGCTAAATTTCCCAGGAAGACAGTTCTCTGGTCCACTGCCTGACTCATTCAGTCAGCTCGCCACTGGGGCTCTTCTTCTGCCTTTAATGTCCCTGTTTGGGTGCCATTTGTGGAGATTGAAGACACGGACTCCGTTTCTGGTTATAAATGAAATCTGAAGACCTTTATTACGCATCTCGCATCCCTTTTATAGCCTACTAAGCGCTTAGCAGTAATTTTCCACTCGTCTTACTTCCTTGTCATCCTGATTCAGCAAAACCACTAAGAGTTACAAAGACTATAAATGTTTACATTGCTTGGTCTGTTTTGGAGTTGCACATCCTGCTTTATCTTGCAAACCGCCTGCTTTGTTTTGCTAACCGATCTTGACCCTTCATTGTTCTCTTTAGGGTTCCCAAGGCTTAATCCCAAACAGGGCAACACCACCTGGTGTTTTCTTTACCATTCTCAAGGCTTAAACCTGACCAGGGCGATAACACTCGGATCCATTTCATTAACTATTTCTATCTCGGCACCCACACAGAGGGATGAATGTCAATTACTGTAAAGTTGGGAACCACTACTCCTAGTGTTCATGTTCCTTTCTGGTTAGGAGGCAAAGCCTTACAGGCATTTTCTCCACATAACCACTACCACCCTTTCCCTTCGGGAACATTCCAATAACCAGTTAAAGGGTTTCGAAGGTGAAGTTGCATTGCCCAGATGCAAAATGGGTAATTTCCTACCAACATGTTGCCTTGATTAAGAGTTTTGTTAGGGATTACACATTTAAGTTCTGATATATTCGAGGCTTGAATCTTTAAAACCTAGACATTTGTACAGCTCTTGTTGGTATAAATAGGATCTCTCCATAATCTACTCTAATTTGTCTTAAAGGGGACAGGGAGGCCAATTAAAGGAATAACCAGTCTCTCTCCTGATTTAGGTAGCTGAGTACAGATCCAGCAATCACTCGTTTAAGACACTAGTAACATTTTGTATGAATCTCAGATATAGATTTTGATTCCATGCTTCTACACCTATTATTATACAAGTCCCAATTATGATAGATGTAGTCTCACATGTGTGGGTTCTGAAGACTCGAAGCGCCATACTTTTTCTCGGTTCTTTCTCCTACTTCTTGAAGACTCTCCCCTTTAAATTGAGATTGGTATGGCCTTCCATATAGAATCTCAAATGGGCTAATTCATGCCTTTGACCGAGGTTTTGTTCTGATTCTTCATAAGGCCAATAGTAATGCCTGATACCAATATAATTTAGTCTCTTGACAAATCTTCCCAAGCTGTTGTTTAATTAAGTGATTCATTTTTTCCACTTGCCCACTGGCCTGAGGCCTATATGGAACATGTAATTGCCATTCTATTTCCAATTTCTTGCTGATTTCTTGTAATAATTTTGCACTGAAATGTGTACTGCGGTGAGAGGAGATAGTTGCTGGTACCCCAAAACGAGATATTATTTCATTTAATAGCACCTTAATCACTTGTTTTGAATTATTTGCCCTGCAAGGGAACGCTTCTGGCCACCCTGAAAAAGTTATATGTCAATACCAACAAATATTGACAATCTCCTTTTCTAGGTAATTCAGAAAAATCTATCTGCCACTGCTGTCCTGGGTAATTCCCTTTTCCAATTGTCCCAACCTGATTCCTGTTTTTAGTCTTAGGGTTATTTTTCAGACATAGTTGACATTGTTTTGTCACTAATTGCACTGTGGTATGTAAATTTCTTCCTATGATCTGTTTGTTTAAATGTTTATACAAGGCATTACTTCCCCAATGAGTTTTGTTATGCTCCTCTTGTATCAATTTCCATAATTGATTATAGGGGATCCCTACTCACCCATCAGGTATTTTTATCCAACCCTTTCCATTTTCCTGTCCTTCCAAGTCTTCAATTAGTTTCATATCTTCTTTAGAGTACCTAGGTTTATTTTGCTCAATTACCAGTTTACCATCTGGAGTTAAGGATATCACCTCAACGCTTTGTGTTTCTGCTGCCCGTTTAGACTCATGATCAGCCAAATTATTTCCTATCTCTTGATCAGTGTTACCTTTTTGATGTCCTTTACAATGTATGATAGCCACTTCATTAGGAAATTGTACAGCTTCTAACAATGGCAGGATTTCCGTTACATGTTTAATTTGTCCTCTCTGGGTATTTAAAAGTCCTCGTTCTTTCCAACTTGCTCCATGCGCATGAACTACACCAAAGGCATATTTGGAATCAGTCCGTATGCTTATCCGCTTGTCCTTTGCCAACTCCAAGGCTCTAGTCAGGGCTATTATTTCTGCCATTTGTGCTGAGGTGTTAGAGGGTAATAGGTTAGCTTCTATTACCTTTGAAGTTCTAGTTATGGCGTAACCTGCTCTTCGTTTACCGTCTTTAACAAAGCTGCTGCAATTGGTGAACCAAGAATCTGCACCCTCCAGAGGCTCCTCCTTCAGGTCTGGTCAGCTCGAGTATACTGTCTCTATAGTGGCCAAGCAACCGTGAAACAACAGTTTGGTAGGGGTTTCCTGAAGGAAAGATGCTGGATTCACAACATTACTGACCACAATTTCCACATCATCCAGTTCTACTAGAATGGCTCGGTACTTCAAGAAACGCGATGGCGATAGCCAGTGTGTACCTTTTTGTTCTAGGACTGTTGATACTGCGTCTGACGCTAACAGAGTGAACTTCTGTCCCAGTGTAAGTTTTTGGGCCTCTTGCATGTTTAAGACAACTGCTGCCATTGCTCTCAAGCATTCAGGCCAGCCTTTACTTGGTTCATCCAGCTGTTTTGAAAAATAGGCCACTGCTCTTTTATAAGGTCCAAATCTTTGAGTCAAAACCCCCAAGGCTATTCCCTTTTTCTCATAGGAAGATAGCCAAAAGTGTTTGGCTATGCCCGGGAGCCCCAGAGCTGGAACTCTCATGAGTTCTGTCTTTAAACTTTTAAACGCCTCTTCAGCTTGATCTGTCCAATTTAGAAAGGTTGGATTTTCTTTTAGCAGCTCATATAAAGGTCTTACCAGAACACCATAATCATGGATCCAGAGTCGACACCATTCTGTCATTCCCAGAAATGTCCAGAGATCTTTAACCATGGATGGTCATGGTGTTTGACAGATTGCTTCCTTCCGAGCTGCTCCAAGTACTCGCTGTCCTCCTGTTATTTCATATCCTAAATAAGATACTCAAGTTAGTTGAGCCTTTGATTTATATACCCAGTATCCATTTAGCCCCAGAAAACTTAATAATTCTACAGTCCATTGAACACATTCTTTCTCAGTTTCAGTAGCAATTAACAGGTCGTCAACATATTGCAGTAAAGTGCCTGTCTGGGTGGGTGCTTCCCAGGATTCTAATTCTCATGCCAATTGATTTCCAAAAATGGTCCCGCTCTTCTTAAATCCCTGAGGTAACACCGTCCAAGTGAGCTGTGTCCTTTTTCCTGTTTCAGGGTTTTCCCATTCAAAAGCAAATAAATTTTGACTTTCTTTGGCCAGGGGCAGACAGAAAAATACATCCTTTAAGTCCAGAACGGTAAACCACTTCTGATTAGTATTCAATTTAGTCAATAAGGTATACGGATTAGCTACGACTGGATGAATATCCTCCACAATTTTGTTGATTGCTCTGAGATCTTGAACTAATCTGTAACTTTTCCCATCGGATTTCTTTACTGGCAAGATAGGAGTATTATATTCCAATTCACATTCAATTAATAATCCATATTTTAAAAAATTGTCAACAATTTCTTTGATTCCCTTTCGATCCTCCAGTTTTAAGGGATATTGTTTTATTCTAATTGGGCAGGCCCCCCGTTTATTTCTACTTTAACAGGCAAAGCATTTTTTCGCCTTAGCGGGAACTTCAGATGCCCATACTCCCAGATATATCTGATTGAGGATTTCTTCTATTTCAGGGAGGTCCTTCTGTTTGCTTTTCTGTTGAATTAAAGATAAAGTCAAAACTGCAATTAATTGATCATTTTTAACTCTTAATTCCATTTTGCCTTCTTTAAACGCTGCTTCTCGCCCTAATAATGATTTTGGAGAATTTGGCATGCAGAAAAATTTATTCATTCCTATTTGTTTTCCCAATTTGTACTCTAAGGGTTTCAGAAAGAATGCTTTTTTTCTTGGCAGCCAGTATCTCCCACATCTGTAACAAATTCTTTTTCCCTCTGATTAAACATCGAATAAGTTGCTCCTGTACCCCCTAAAAATGCCACTTCATTTTCTCTAGCCCCTAGCTTTAATTTAACCAGTGGATCTGCTAGGGTAGATTGCCCAGGTCCCCATCAGTCTAGTTCAGTCACTGGTGTTTCCTGTTGTTTCCATTGAGGACAGTCTCGCTTCCAGTGTCTGAATTCCTTGCATTTTAGACACTGATTAGGTTCTACATTGGGAGAAAAATTTGCTCTCCCCTTTACTGAACATTTCTCCTCTGCCTCTAACTGCTATTCCTCTTCCATTAGTCCCTCGACCAGTTTCTACTTGCCCCAAAGCAGCCACCGTAGCCATGGCTATAGCACGACTCAGCTTTTTTCTTCTCTACCTGTTCCCGATTCCTATATGCTCTCCACGCTTCTTTAACATTCTCAGGTCCTTCTGCTCTGTTGCCAGTGACAGCAACCCCTTCCTCCTTATCAATAACAGATAGGGCAGATGCCGAAGGTGCTCCTCTCAGAGGTACCTGTGATACATAATCCTCCAACCTATCTTCCTGATTACTCTGTTTTTTTAACTTTAAACATCTTCCCCCCAATATCACCGGCTGAACAACATCTCTCCAGCTTAGCTTTCTGTTTTTCCCTGTCCTTTTCCAAAGCCAAACTTAGGGATCTGGCAGAGCTATATTAACTTCTCATTCTGTCTGCCACTCTGGGTGGTTTCTTAAAGTGAAAAACATATCTGCATACATCACTTCATTCCATTTTCCTTGTCAGCTTAAAAATAACATTAATTGCAACAATGTATTATAATTCAAAGTCCCATTTTTGGGCCATTTTTCCTGATCCTCCAAGGTATATAATGGCCACCATTGGTTACAATATTTCAGTCAAGTCTTTTTATTTACCCGGCCCCTGGAGGATCCCCCTAATTCTTTCCAATGAGCCAGAACACATCCCAAAGGGCTCTTTTCTATTATTTCTCCGCTCTGTAGATTTTCCATTATTTTTCTTATACACACTATACACACACACACACTCACATAGGATCCCAAAAATTCCACTCGTTCGCAATTTTTCAAACAAAGACAAAAACATATGCCAAGTATACAAATACTAATTAGCAGCACGATAAAAATAAAAACAGTTTGCCATTCATTAATTACTCAAGCACAGCATCAAATACTGGTTTTCAGAAACTGGGTCAAATACCAGAAAAATACAACCGCGTTCCCGCACATGACGTCTCCTATGCCTTACGGAACAATTCAGAATGTATACCTGTAGACCAAACGTACGCTAGCAGCCGGGTATACGCCTTTACCTACGAGATTTTCCTATCTCGATTTACAGAAGGCTTTCTTATTCCTGCATATGCCTTACAGAATATTAACCACATTCCCGTGTTCCTGTGTTGGACATCTCCTATGCCTTATGGAACACTAATCGGCTTTCCTGCTTAGGACGTCTCCTATGCCTTATGGAATGCCATAAAATAAAATAATTAAAAGAAGACCTTTACAATGATGGTGATGGTCCTTGTCTGCTCCCACAGTGATCCAAGTGAGTGGAGGGGTCCCTCCGGGGAAATTTTTCCCAGGGGCCCTAGGGAAACTTGTCCTCAGCGGGTCCTGCAGCCGAGCAGAGAGTGTCCCATCTGGGGTGCCAAAGTGATTCGGAGAAATCTCCAGGAACTCGCCAACAAAGTTTATGTTGACAAGCAAGTATTATTGTGGTGCCAGGAGACATGCTAGGAGGAACTATCCCCCGTGTCTCCTGGCGCCGCAATAAAGAATACCTGCTTGTCAACTTAAACTTGGTTGGCGAGTTCCTGGAGATTTTTCTAAACCACCATTTAAGTTTGTTTTGGGGTAGAGATTTTGGAGTGTGTGGCCTACAGGCAGAGCCCAAGCCTGGTACAGGATGATACAGCCAAGTTGTTTCAATTTCTCAAGCTCAGGGTTCCCAGCTGCAAAAAAGTTTGAGCAGACTCCTAAGAAAAGCTCAAGGACAAACATGTAAATGAGTTCAGCTTGAAGCAGCAGCCTAGCAGCCACTGCAGCTCTCTGGTTTCATATGTGAGAGCAGGCAGGTCAGAAAGGTCACACCAGAGTGAATCAAAGGGACCAAAATACCCGTGGTTAACCTTTCTATTAAAGTATACACCTGCACAACAGTGAGATTGAAACCAGCTACTGCAGAAGAGGATGGAAACACTTGTGTTCTCCCCTCTCACATACCAGTCATTATAAATAAGCAATCAAATCGGACCACATATCTCCTGAGCCAGATGCAATCTGAATCTGTGACCTAGGTAGGCATACATACATGTGTATCATTACCTGTTTCCTGAGAGCAAATCTTCAACAGCAGACAAAACTGCTTTAACATTTCTTCCAGAAGGAAAACTGATATAAAGCTTTTGAGGTATAAAAGCAAAAGGCTTTGTGAGCTTACAGAGTGTAGGCTGGATGTAGCACAGAGGATTCACTGCCCCTATTTGTGATTGTAAACATGGGGCTGACATTGCTCCAGCACAAGAGGACTAACTAGAAGACAAGAGAGTTTGGAGACCTATTTTTTTTGCATTTTTTCTGGGTTTCCTGCTGAAGTAGCTCATAGTTTACCCACCATATCCAGCTGTGCTGATATAAGGAAAGCAAGTGCCTGGAAAACATAGGGTTAAAATACTTTGAGCCTAACTTAGGTCTAAGATAGAGAACAATGTTTGTGTTGTAAGTCTGTGGTGAGATAACAGAATTTAGTGACCCTACTAACATGAGTGAATTGTTTCTCCCCATCCTTCTACTTATCAGTTAGTCTGGAGACACTGCCTCCAGAACATCTGCTAGCTTCAGATACTCCTTGTCTACCCACCCTGTTTTGCTTGCAATAAATTTTGTACAAAGGTCATACTGTTCTAAAACTTTGTCAGCTATCAGACAGTTACAGATATGGCTGGTTTCAGCTAGTTTTGTGATTACTGAGGCAACCAACTCTGCCAAAGGTGAAAAGTACATCATGAGGAAGATTGCTTACTTCATCTTGAAGACTCCTGCCCACGTGAGGAAGACTACTTCATCTTGAAGACCCCCCACCCACGACCACCAGAGGGCAGTGCGCAGGCGCCAAAAGGAAAAGACTTAGGATAATGAATTCCTAGAACTAATAGTAATATCCCCACCCCTCTCTCAGGAACCTGATGAATATGCATGTTTGTGTGTAAAAATATCTGCTTGCTTAACCCCTCGGGGTGCAAGTTAGGAGGAGTGATCCCCTTTGCACTCGGCGCCATAATAAACATACCTGCTTTATAACTCTGCATGAGTTCTAGAGTCTGATTCCATGCTTCAGTGCTAAACAACCATCACCTTTAAAAAAAAAAAAAACAAACAAACAAAACACCTATTTTACTTAGAATAGCTTTTAAGAGAGGACCCAAACAAAACCTGAGGGGAAGCCTCCTGTAGCCAGCAAGTTCAAAACCAAGAGCTGACCTTTTTGCTATTTATAAAAAAATATAACCCACTTTTTCTCCTAATCAAGCAACACTCAACAGTTTATATTGCAAATGAGAGAGAAGCCATAATCGTCCCAGAGAAAAAACGTGGATATACGCATAGAAAATGGCAATATCTTCTATTAGGCCTGACATTATACTGTAAAATAAAAAAAAAAAAAGGTACAAAAATAAAAGCATAAAAAAAAAATCGGAGATCTAACTAAGATTAGAAATAAAGTGCCTCATTAAGGTATTATCGCCGCACAAACAGCTCCGAGACCAACTCAGCCCTGTCCGTTCACAGCCGGCGAAAGGTCCCGCAAGGGCAGGAGCAAGGGCAGGGCAGCAACCCCCAGCTACAACAGCACCCCCAACCTGAACACCGCAGAATTCCACCACCAAATTCCCGCTGCTCAAGCACGCCACCCTCTTGGGACGCCCCAGTACAGGCGGGGCTAACGGCAGCGCACCTGCGCACGACTGTGAGCCGCGCGGGGGATGACGGGAAACATAGTCCTACGCTCACTCCACACACCTCGCCAGTCTCGGAGCACTTGGTAGGACCTTATAGCGTGGGCGGCTTTAGCGCGGCCCGACTTCCTCGGAGCGCCTCGTTGCAACGACTTTCGCGTGGCTACGGCCCCGCTGCAGGCCCGCGGAGTGTGTGCGCTGTGCTCCGCGAGGCAACACCCACCCGGGGCGCGGTGTTCTTTGTGACCTGCGTGGCCACGGCGGCGAGCGCAGGCCCAGGCAGCAGCAGCCACCAGCAGCGTAGGGGTTAAAGGCGGCGGGCCAGGGGAGGAGGCGGGAGCATGCGTATTACCGATCTCTATTGTCTTCAGCGCGGCGTCGAGCATCCAGGTGGTTGGCAGCGAGGCCGTGCCTAGCGGAGTGGGGCTCTGCGCCCCCGCTGCCACATGGGCAGCAGCTGATTGTCGCCCGGCTGCTTGGCCGCGCCCCGAGCAGGAGCGAGGCGGGTGGAGCGGCCCGGCTGGCGTCCACACACATCCCCATTCCCTCGCCGTCTCGGTCTCCCCTTCATCTCCTACGCGGCCCCGGAGCCCTCGGCGGTCCTTGCCGGGAGTGACGGCGGCGGCGGCGGCGGCGGCCTCGGAGCGCCCTCGCCCCTACGGGCTCGGCGCGGGGAGGATGTCTGGGGCGGGGATGGGTTTTCGCCCGTAGTTCCCCGTGCCTCCCCTGCTTTCTTCCGCCCTCTCTCGCTTCTCGGGGGCGGCGCGGCCCCGCTCCTCGCGAGGGGCTGTCGCTCGCCTTCCTCCGGCCCTGCGGTGCCCATATGGGGGGTAAGCAGAGCACAGCGACCCGTTCGCGAGGCCCCTTCCCGGGGGTGTCGAGGGATGACAGCGCCGTGCCTCCGCCGGGAGGAGTGGGGGGGCCGTCCCCCTTCGGCCGTTACCGGGCGGCCGGCGGCGGCGCCATGGGGCTGCGCAGCCGCTCAGTCAGCTCGGTGGCTGGTATGGGCATGGAGCCCGTGGCGGCTGGCACCGTCCCCTTCGGGCTGTACGCGGCGGCAGCAGGGGAAGACGAGCGGGCACCGGGCGGCGGCGGCGGCGGTCCGGTCTCCGATTCCACGTACGCCCATGGCAACGGTTACCAGGAAACGGGAGGCGGTCACCATAGAGACGGGATGCTGTACCTGGGCGCCAGGGCCTCGCTGGCCGACGCGCTGCCCCTCCACATCGCACCGCGGTGGTTCAGCTCGCACGGTGGTGAGTGCTGGCTCCCCGGAGCGTCCCTACGGCTTCCTCACCTTCAATGGGTGCCCGGGTGTGGCAGTGGGCACAGTTTGCCTGGGACCAGGATGGGAGGGGGGCTGCCCCAGTTTTGGTCGGCTAGTCAATGCCCCTTGTGCTAAGCCTGAAGGAAGGACCCTCATCCCCTCCCTGGTGCTGGGGATGGTGTCTGTGTCAAGGTCGAGGGAGGAAGCTTTCTGGAAGGGAGGTGGCTTGGCTCTGGGATGTGAAGCAGTGGATATGGTACACACACATCCTCCCCACTTTGACCTGGGGGAAAGTGGTCTGAGGGTGCTGTAGCTTGAGCACCAGGTTTTGAAGACCAGGCTGAGCTCCTCATGCTGCTTCTGAAGGTGTTTGAGGGGTGCCAGTCAGGTGTAGTGGTTCCCACACCTTAGAAGCTGGGAAAGGGGTAGAGGAAGCCTTTGAAAGCGAGGTGTGGGATTTTTTCCCCCCTTTATTTTCATCTGATAAAGGGCCAGGGTGAGGCCAATGCGGGTTTTCTCATTGAAGCCATCTGGCACCGTTGTGGTGCTGTGGAGGAAGCAGAGGAGGAACTGCCTGCCTCTTTAGTGGGGCTGGGGAGCTTGCAGGAAACAGGTCAAGGGAGTTGTAAGGTTGTCCCCATCTTCACCCTTCAGGCTGGACCCTTCCGTGGGTCCTGGTGTCTGGAGAAGGAGCTCTGGCTGTAAGTAGAGCAGTGTCACTGACCTAGTTTTGGCTGGGTACAGGGAGCAAGATGGGAGGTCCTCCCTTCCCCTCCCTGATACAAGGGAAGTAATTTCAGGGATGTCTCCTTGTGTTTCCTGGAATAGTTTGGGATTTCTTTCCCACCCATCCCCTTTGCAAATGCTGTAAGTGTTCTCTTTGCATGACATGATCTGGGAATTTCATAATACTCCTTGGGACAATGCCTCATCAGTTGAAACTGAACCAGTGGACAAGAACAAAGTGCAAAATGAGGCGTGTGGGGGCCTATTTTCCTCCTTCCATCTTGGGATTTTTCCCCATTACCCAGTCTCCAGAGGCTGCTCTTCTCAGTTAGATGAAAGCTCGATGTCTTACATCACATCCTCAATGGTAGAACACCCTGTGCCCTCTTCCTATTGATCTGCATAAGCCGGGTTCTTGCAGTCCTTCCTGGCAGATGGAGAGTGCTGGCTGGTGTGTGAAACCAAGTGCTTCTGCAAACTTTCTTGCTCCGTGACCTTGTGCAGACTGTGCTGCTGCTCTGGGTTTTAAACACAGGAAGAAACTAAGGCACAGCATCATTCCAGGTATTTCACAAGCCTCTGTATGAACGAGTGCCATGGGGCCTTCTGCTGTGCCTGGTGCTGGAGGGAGGAGGGTTTTGTTACAGAAACACCCTGGAGCTAATCTGCACGTAGAGGTAGTCATTTGAGAGTATCAGTTACATTAAATGATAGTTCTCAAGCTGCAATGCTGAGAGGCAAAGACCTGCTCATAAAAATAAACCAGCTGCAAAATAGAGTAAGCTTTTTCTGACAGCTCGAGTGAGTTAGTGCAGTGCTGCTAAGTTAAAGCCAATGCCTTAGAAGATTGCAGCACGAGCTGTGGGAAGTGCTACAGGAACTGGGTTTCTCCGCTGCCTCTTTTGAGGCCCTCTGAGAATGATTGAGCTGTGCTGAAGCAGCAGTGCAAGCAGTTCAGCCCGTGCTGAAGCCTCTTTTGGTGGTTGCTCTTCCTCATTGCTAACTAATAGTAAAAGGAGTGGAGGATGCTTAAAAACAATCCTGAAAACCATAGCAGCTGGTTAACCTATAGCAGGGCAGGCAGGAGCTACTTGCTTCTTCCCCCTTGCCCCCTCATCGACCTGCTCCTCTCATGGCGCTGAGCCGCTCCATTAGCCACTGGAAAGTGCTGAAGCAGCAGCGCTCCAGTAAATGGAGAGGAGCTTTGACATTGCTGTGCCTGACTGTCCCTGCTTATTTTGAAATATGACTCAAGGGTGGGAATGAGGGGGGTCACCAACACACTGAACCCACTCAGCAGGACATGTGCCTGGGGATCCCTGGGGTCTGCCTGAATTGCTGTACTGCCTCAGGAGAGGAACCCCCCAAACTCTGTGACTAACAGGTCTGGAGAGTGGATCCTTGCCCTGCCTGCCCCTTTCCTCCTGCCTCTGCACAGGCCGGACACTTGGACAGTGCCGGTGGGGAAGGTTATGCACATAGGCTTGCTCTTCCAGGAGTACTTGGGTTTGGGGGTAGAGCCAGGATAAAATACTGCTGTTGCAGCAGCATGTCGGTGATAACAGGAGCATGCAGATAGGCTTGGCACCTTGCTGCTCCCTCTATCTGAGATGCTGGGCCCATCAGCAGGGACCCTGGGGAGTGAGATGGGGTGGGCTTGATGTGTTTTCCTTGGCTGGTCTTGACTCCTTTCCCCCCTCTGCAGCTGAAGGCTTGCAGAAGAGCCAGGCATGCCCAGAGAGGGAGAGAGAAGTGCTGGGAAGCCTGTGCAGGGGGAGCTTGCGAAGTGGTCCCCAGGGCCAGCGTGTGCTGCAGTCCAGTCAGGTGAAGTTCCTGACAACTGGAAAAAGGGTGATATAACCCCCATTTTCAAGAAGGGGAAAATGGATGACCCAGGGAACTACAGACCAGTCAGCCTCACCTCAGTGCCTGGCAAAATCTTGGAGCAGATTCTCCTGGAAGGCATGCTAAGGCACATGAAAAACAACAAGGTGCTTGGTGACAGCCAGCACGGCTTCACTAAGGGGAAATCCTACCTGACCAATCTGGTGGCCTTCTATGACGGGGCTATGGAACTGATGGACAGGGGTAGAGCAGTTGATGTCATCTACCTGGACTTGTGCAAAACGTTCAACGCTGTCCCACACAACATCCTTGTCTCTAAGTTGGAGAGACATCAATTTAATAGGTGGACCACTCGGTGGATAAAGAACTGGCTGGCTGGCCGCACGCAAAGAGTTGTGCTCAGTGGCTCAGTGTCCAGCTGGAGACCAGTAAGGAGTGGTGTCCCTCAGGGATGGGTGTTGGGACTGGTCTTGTTCAACATCTTTGTGAGTGACATGGACAGTGGGATTGAGTGCACCCTCAGCAAGTTTGCCGATGACACCAAGCTGTGTGGTTCGGTTGATATGCTGGAGGGAAGGAATGCCATCCAGAGGGACCTTGACGCGCTTGTGAGGTGGGCTGATGCCAACCTGATGAAGTTTAACCATGCCAAGTGCAAGGTCCTCCACCTGGGTCGGAGCAATGCCAGGCACAGCTACAGGTTGGGCAGAGAAGAGATTCAGAGCAGCCTCCCTGCGGAGAAGGACTTAGGGGTGTTGGTCGATGAGTAAATGTACATGAGCTGGCAGTGTGCGCTCACGGCCCAGAAAGCCAACCATATCCTGGACTGCATCAAAAGGAGCGTGACCAGCAGGTCGAGGGAGGTGATCCTGCCCCTCTACTCTGCTCTCGTGAGACCTCACTTGGAGTATTGTGTGCAGTTCTGGTGTCCTCAACATAAAAAGGACATGGAACTGTTGGAACAAGTCCAGAGGTGGGCCACGAAGATGATCAGGGGACTGGAGCACCTCCCGTATGAAGATAGGCTGAGAAAGTTGGGGCTGTTCAGCCTGGAGAAGAGGAGGCTGCGTGGAGAGCTCATAACAGCCTTCCAGTATCTGAAGGGGGGCTATAGGGATACTGGGGGGGGACTCTTCATTAGGGACTGTAGTGAGAGGACAAGGGGTAACGGGTTCAAACTTGAACAGGGGAAGTTTAGATTGGATATGCGGAGGAAGTTCTTTACTGTAAGGGTGGTGAGGCCCTGGAATGGGTTGCCCAGGGAAGTTGTGAGTGCTCCATCCCTGGCAGTGTTCAAGGCAGGGTTGGACATAGCCTTGGGTGGCATGGTTTAGTGGGAGGTGACCCTGCCCATGGCTGGGTGGCTGGAACTAGATGATCTTAAGGTCCTTTTCAACCCTGACTATTCTATGATTCTATGATCACTGTAGGGAGCTGTGTGTCCGTTGCGTTAAAAGGGGGGGAAAGCAAATCCCTTGCTTTATTCTCCAATATGTAACTACCAGTCTGACCGCGTCCGCTTATATCGAACCTCTACTGGTCCGGATTTACCAGTAGTGGTGATTGGCTATGAAAACAGTGTTGTTTATTGATTGAGTTTATTGAGGCAACAGATACAGGTTCTTATGGGTTGCCGGTTATAAATACTGTCTGCAAAAGCACGTGCAAATAATAGTTACATGGATACAAGCGCTTGATAAAGTTAACACAGCATAGCTGTAAAATATACAGGTAACAGTAAAAGTAACTCTATAGAGATTCTAAGTTTTCCCAGGGAAGCACAGGATACAGTGCAAGTCTTACCCACAGGCGTCACTATGGGGGGGGAAGAGAGGTCCAGCCTGTCGACTGGTCCCAGGAGTCTGTTGATGTTATCTTCCTTGACTCATCCATGATGGTATCTTCCCCAATATCCCACTCTCTCTTGGGCCATTTTACACTATTTTTCACCTTCAAGGTGGAGCTTGAGTGACTCTAGTCATACATACCTTTATTATTATTGGTGCAAATCTCTCTCGCTTCGTTTTGAAGGTATATGACACCAGAAATTCAGAGCGCATGCTCAGAGAGGGGTGGTTTCAGTTTGGAGGGGGGTCGCATTGGAGATGGGTGTGTATTTTAGCATGTGAATGCATTGTAATGACATTATAAGGAAGCAAAGTTCACACTGAGGACGGCATTCTGTCAAAAGATGACAGGCTGCTGGCTCAGAGTGGCAAGTATTCAGCTTATCAGTTTCTTGCACCACCTAGTTCCCATCTTGCACTGAGGCTAGGACAAAGCGTAACCGTGAGATCTCCACCTCACTCTACCCTCTATCTGTGTTGCCACAGGAACCACTGTGGAGTGCATATTCCTGGCATACCAGGTGTGGCTGCATCTCGACCTGAGAGGCCTTGAAAGTCCATTTTTCCCTTATGTGTGGAAAATGCTGCATTTTGAATATAAATTTAATTCCTAATTATCCCACATTTCCTAATTATTCCACAATGTCATGACAGTCAGCAAGAAGAGCCCACTGCTGAATCCTCCAGGCTCTGCCACAGCTGCTGGGGTGCAGGGACAGCAGGAGCAATTGTGTACTAATGGCCTTTGCCCTTCCAGGGTGAGGGAAGGAAAGCTGTTGCTCTTAGGAATGGCAAAGCCTAAATGTCTTTCAAATGTGGTGGGTGTGGGGGCTCTGACCTTTGTGGTGCAGCTTGTCCCTCCTTCTAAGGCAACAGCACATCCTTGGGTAAGTGGATCCTGCTTCCTGATGGGGATTTTCCAAGGCATGTCTGGATCCACGCAAGCAATGTAACTGCTCTAGCACTTCCCAAAGCTGCTTTGGGATTTCCCTGTCTGCCCAGGGTTTGAGATCTGCTTCCTGGCTTATGCAGGTGGAAGATGACAAAACAGCTTTTGCAACTTTGAAATTAGCTTGTAGCGCTTCACCCCATCTCTGTAGCTTCATGACCGTTAGGACTTCTCAGCAAAGCCAAGGCTAGCAGGAAGAAGGGATTAAACGGTTATGTGATTTAATGCTGCATGCTTCCAGCTTTGTATGATTCTCTTGGTATCACTCATGCTACTCATCTTCATCAGAGGATCTCAGGGAGTTTGCAGAAGCTGTAAATAGCTTAAAATTTATCTGTAATTCCCCCTCATCACCCAAAGCCCTCGAGTGTTTGAAGCTGTAATAAATCCGTATCTCCTCATATGCTGGCTAGCCCAGGGAAATGCGTAGCTCATCCTTGTGTGCTGTGCTGTCAAGAATGTTGCAAGCTTTCCATGCACTGACAAAACAAGCTGTTTGTCCTGGATGCTGGCAGCAGCAAGGTCAGGAGGTCTCCTTTGCCAAAGGAGCTGCTACTTTCTCAGTAGCACCCTTCCTGGAGCAGGAGGACCCCACCTGGGGGAGATCGAAGGGTGGCTGGTGCAGACATGGTAGCCAGGCTGTTGGGTTGGGTCCTTCTCCAGGCAGCTTTAGAGAGTGAAACAAGCTGGAAGTGCTCTTTAATCTGGCTCTGGAGTAAGGGATGTGAAATAGGGATCACTTGTTGGAGGATGAGCTGAAAGTCTGTGTAAATACCTGTGCTGGGCAGCCCTGGTTTCTGCCTGGCTGGGGAGAGGCATGTCTGTGGTGAACACCTGTTGTTCTCTGCCAGCTTCAGTCCTGAGCCTTTTCTCACTTGGCAGTCCTCACTCCTGGGCTAGTCCTGCCATTGCAGTCTCCACCAAAACCAGAAGCCTTAATTCTAGCTGGCTAGTCAGTGAGTCCACTTTCAGCCCTGACTTTCCTGACACCAACTTTTCAACATGTAGAAATTGTATGTGCTTCCCTCACCCCTTATGGGTGTTAGGCCAGGGGAAGGGCACCCCAAGGTCTGCAGGAACTTGCCATTATGAATCTGTTTTTGCCCGTGAAAATTTTTGAAGGAAGCTGTCCTCAAGCTGTCTTTTTGTGGGTTTGATGCGAGTGACTGCCTGGCAGCTGGATCAGGCACCCACAGCATTGCCAGGCCTGTGGATCATAGATTCATAGAATGGGTAGGGTTGGAAAGTATCTTAAGGTTATCTAGTTCCAACCCCCTGCCACAGACAGGGACACCTTCCACTAGACCAGGTTACTCCAAGCCCTGTCCAACCTGGCCTTGAACACTGCCAGGGATGGAGCAGATACAACTTCCTTGGGCAGCCTGTGCCAGGGCCTCACCACTCTCACTGTAAAGAATTTCTTCCTTATATCTAACCTAAATGTCCCGTTCAAGTCTGAATCCATCACCCCTTGTCCTATCACTATAGTCCCTGATGAAGCATCTCTCCAGCATCCTTGTTGGCCTCCTTCAGATACTAGAAGGCTGCTCTGAGGTCTCCATGCAGCCTTCTCTTCTCCAGGCTGAACAGACCCAATTTTCTTAGCCTGTTGTGAGGGATCATTTGGAAGTGGTGCAGGATTTTCCTAGCCTATTTCGAGGGATCATTTGGAAGTGGCCCTGATGACACCTCAGGCTGGTGATATTCAGTTGTCGGACTCCTTGGGTCTGGAGGGGTTGCTCTTCTGCTTCAGCCTTCTCTAAGCCAGCTGCAGGGCAGCATACACCCAGGGCAAGAGGCAGCAGCTACCTTGGAAGAACAAAGTACTGAATACCAACAGATGGGAGACTGGAAGGCATATCAGGCCTGCAGCCTGATGAAGTTTAAGTGTGTCAACATTGGCATTGCATGTGAGGAGCTGGCGGCGGTTATCTCTGGTCTCTGCAGCGAGAGCTGTGCTGCCTTGACTCCAGTGCTGTCCGAAATCTCTTTGCCTTGCCCAGGAGCCAGGCACTAATTGCTGTTCATGATAACAGCTTGGCTGGGCATGCTCCTCTCTTAAGCCTGTGCTTAAATCAGCATGGGGAGCTGGGTGCCCTCTTCCCCCTCCACATGTGTGTTCCAGAAATGCTGAGAGTGATGCTCTCATGCTCCCTGGGCTGACCCACTTCCCAGGCAGGATTGTCTTCCCAGCCCATGATGTAAGTTTGTCCCATGCTGGTTTATTTTGCTGTTTGTTCCCGTGACTGGAATAACTGTAAAAGCTTCTCTTGTTTATTAATGTGCTCTCAGGGCTCCTGTGCTCCCTCTCATTTGCTGGCTGGAGGATCAATAAGCTGTAGACATCTTTGGTGGAGGAATGGTATCCAGGCTGGCGCTGCGCCAAGGGAGCTGTGGAGAGTCACGGGAAAATGCTGCTAAATGCTGAAAATTAATTTCAAGAGAAATGCAGGGAGGGAGAAAAAAAAACACCTTTTTTTTTTTTTTGGGGAGGGGGAAGCCTTTTTTCCTCCCATGTAATCTCTGTATGACAAATCAGACAAACAGCAAAGAGATCTTTGAATGAATTTCTTCTGTAGGGACCGGTTCTGTGGCACCCCAGCCAGCCGGTGGGCAACATCTCGTTGCCTCTGCTGCTGGTACACCAGATGTGCTGAATACTTGGCTTTGAGTAAATGTGACCTGGCTTTCTCCTGGTTCTCTTGAAAATTGAAATCAGTGATAGGACAAGGGATTCAAACTTAAATGGGAGATTCAGGTTGTATATAAGGAAGTTCTTTACTGTGAGGGTGGTAAGACACTTGTACAGGTTACCCAGAGAAGCTGTGGCTGTGTTCAAGGCCAGGTTGGATGAGGCTTGGAGCAACCTGGTCTAGTGGAACGTGTCCCTGCCCATGGCAGGGGGTTGGAACTGGATGAGCTTTAAGGTCCCTTCCAACCCAAACCAGTCTGGGATTCTAAGATTTATACAAGTGATGCTGTAAAGCAGCAGGCCCTGATGCAGAGCATTTTGCCCTCCTGCTCCAGTACATCAGGACATCAGCTTCTGTCTGTGGAGGTAGACCCATTTTTTCCTGCAGATAGAGCAGGAGTGGTTAAAGTTGGGCCTTAGATGTCTCACCTACACCAGTCCCACCAGGCAGGTTTCAAATGCAGGTGAACCCACTTGAAGTTTGGGTCTCCCCACCTGGGAATGCTCCTGTTTTCTCTTGCAGGTGCTGCTTTGGCCAAACTCTTTGCCTTGGTGCTTTCTGGTGGGAAGTCATCAGAAGGTGCAGCTGCAGGAAGCTCTGCTGGCCTGGGGCCTCTTCTCCTGCAGCTGCACAGCATTTCCCATGGGCAGAGCCCAGCTGTTGGTGGGTTTCCTGCCCTGCCAGGATGTGAGCTGAGGAGGGGAGTGTGAGCAGGGATGGTGCCTTGCTGTTGGAGAGGCTGCAGTGCACCTCTGAGATGAAGCTGACTCCTCTTCCCTCCTTCCCCACAGAGCTGAGCTGCTGCTCCAGCTGGTGTCAACAGCAGGTTGGGAAGTTCCTGGCTCTCTGTGCTCATGCACACTCATGCAGTGGGCCTCCCATCAGCAGTGCAGGAATGAGACTGCACCTTGTGCAACAGTCTGGTGGTGCTTTGTAGAGGAGTAGAGAGATGCAGCAGAAATACTTACCCTTTTGCTAGTTTTAACAGAAATTCCCCAGGGCTGTATATTCCCGGTGATCCCTCTCGGCTCATTGAGGCTGGGTCGAGTTATAGCCATGGTTCCTGAGAGACTGTCACCTACCAGGCACAGAAATGGGGCTGGGATGTGTCCTGGTGAGGGAAGCACAATGGCACAGGTGAAGAATTGCTCTGAAAGCTGCTCAGACCTGTTTCCTGGCGCTAGCAGGTAGGACTGCGTGACAACAGTGGATATTTTTAGAGGCCAGTTGCCTGGAATACAAGAGAAGAAAAGCAGCAGGCAGGCAGGAGAACTGAGTGATGCTTCCCCTGTCCTGCATCCCTGCCCAGCATTTTATTTTCTGGGACTGCTGGCTTTAAGGAGTTTCCACATCCTCTGTGCCTCTTTGCCTATTGCTGCCTCAAAAGGCAGCTGGCTTCATTCTTCCCTTTGGCTTTCTCCATGGTTTCTCTGATTGTGGCTCAGCAGCTCAGTGGTAGTGTTGGGGGCACTAATCTTTGCATTGCAGCTTGGTATGGTGAGTGTTTGGGGGATTGGATTTTTTGGAGACGTCTTTGTCACCAGTGAGGGAAAACCCACAGTTCCTCCTGCAGCTAGGGTAATTGCAGTAATCCGTTTGGGAGCTTTCCCTACACAACGATGGAGCTGTGTTTTGTCAGCAGTGCTGCAGGGAAATTGAATTCGCCTTTCAAACCATCCATCCATCCATCCATCCATCCATCCATCCATCCATCCATCCAAGGCCTGTATATCCGTGGCTGGGGAAAATGAAGGGCAAGAGTTGATGGCTTAAATTACTGTTCGCAAGGAGGTTGAGTCAGTGTAGACTGAGGTCAGTTTTGTGGCCTGATGTCTGTTAAGCTCTTGAGCAGGATGGGGTGAGGCTGAGTACTCTGCCTGAGCTGCCTTGGCCTTCCAGGTTATCCCTACCCAGATCTTGCTGCTTTGAGCTGTTGTCCATCTGCTTATTTATTGCAATGTTGATTTCATAGCCCTTGAAGTCTGCTGTTTGCCTGGATCTTACCCTTCCAAGGGTGGTTGTAGACACCTTTGACTTCTTTTTGCTTACCATGTGAAGCAGACAGCACCCTGTGGCTGGTTCTGGGTATTTCATGGGGAACTCTGCTTCCCAAGGCCCTGCCCAGCTTTGGAAGTGGGGGTACACTGTGCTCCCCTGAGTGTTGCATTGGTGGTTTTTCTTTCTCCTGGGGAAGAGAGGGCTTGAAATCCCACAGCTGGGATTTTTGTCATCTGCAGCCCCACTGTTTCCTTCCTGCTCCCAACAGCCACTGGCTATGGGACAGCTCAGCCCTTCCCGTGTTTGAGGGTGGCATATGTTGAAGCGAAGGGGGGAGGCAGGAGCAGAGGAGATGGGACAGCCAGGCAGGGTTGTTCCTGCCTGTGGCATGGTGTGCAGCCTTGCTAGCAGGATCTGGCATGGGTGTACATCTATGGCTGGAGAAGGGGAGCTCATGCTGACTGGCTGGGCAGTTTGGTGTTGTTGAGCATCCCTCCCCTCCTGTACCATGCACAGCAGAGGTGTGTGATCATCCTGCAGGTCTGCACTCCACCTTTTCCCTCCCTGCTGTCCTGGTAGCATTCACTGGGCATCCCTTAGCAATTCCAGACCCTCCTGTGGAGCAGGGAGATGCTCTTTGCCATGCATCTCTTCCTACCATGCCAGGGGCAGCCGAGGTTAGGGCTTGCTCTGCAGTGTGCTCCCACCTAGGGCTTTTTCCCAATGATGTCTTTCTGCAGAAAAAAAACAGTGTTAACTGGCCACAGGCGTTTCCCAGCCATGTGCTGCCTGTGGCTGTAGCTCTGTGTGCGTTTTGTCTCTGTTTACTGCCCGCTACTTAAAAATTGCCCTTTCTCTACCCTGAAAAGCAGTGCCTTGTGCTTCCCACACACCCCAGGGGCTGGGAGTCTTACTGCTCAGGGAGGAGGTGTCTCAGGAGCCGGATGGGATTGTTTCCTGCAGGAGGAGGTACGTGGGTGAGATCAGTGCTGTGCTCTGCTCCCTCTGCCAGCATCACAAAGTCGGGGCATGTCATCATGTCTCTCTGGGGTGTCCCTTCATCCTCCTTAGTGAGATCAGCTGAAGCTGAGGCATGATGGAGCCTTGGCAGCATCAAGGCACGAGTGTTTTGCTTTGGAAAAACCCAGGGTTCAGGAGGGAGGGAGCTAGGGAGCTGCTGTGTCACCCCACATCCTCAGATCCGGTTGTGTTTGGGAATAGCTTAGGTCAGGCTTTTGCATTTGAGCCTTCTGGAAAGCAGGAGTTCCTCTGGCAGCTCAGCAGCAGCTGGAGCCCACAGCAGGAACTCCGTGGGTGCCTCCCAATGATGGCTTAGGAGTGACTCACACCGGTCCCCACGTGATATTTCCTCACTGCTCCCTCCCAGCCAAAGCATCTCAACTCTCCCTTTCAGCTCCGCTTTCTAAGTCTCCACATCCCACTTTGCTGCTGGAAGATCCCCTGGGATCCTTCATTTGGACTCCCAGGACACCCCACACCCCCCCATTGCCCTGTTGTCTCTGTGCATCTTGCAGATGCTGCTGCCTGCAGCAGGGTTTGTGGTTGGGCTTCCTCCTTTGTGCAAGAACGAGTCAGGAGGGAAGAAGCAGGTGCACAGGCAAATCCTTTGGAAATTCCCAGGTGCCTACAGGATTCCTCTCCTATTTGGGCAGTGAATTTGAAACCCGGAGCCTCCCTCAAGAGATAGGGAATTAGTGCCAAGACATCCCTGCTGCTCTTGTGTGCCATGAGATGGCCTCAGGCTGGTTTTGTGACTAGCAGGAGCCCTGAATGAGCTAGAAACTCAGTAAATTCAAGCCCTGCAGCCCCATGTCAGGAGTCTAAAGTGTTAATGCCTTTGCTGGGCTGTTGCCTGGGATCCCTCTGCTTAACTTTGCTTTTCTCTGGGATGCTAAAATTAGCTTTGGGCTATGCTTCCTTATGAAGCCTGTTCCCAGCAACTGGGGGTGTATTTCTGCAGTAAAGTAGGACTGGCAGGCAGGGTGAGGTTGCCTTTCTCATCCAGGTCTGGAGGAACTGATTCTGCAGCATAGCCTGGGCTATAGGAGGGAGATGCTCCCTACCTGTAGCATAGGTACCTGTCCTGGGTTCAGCTGTCCACACTACAGGCTATGCTGGAGGTGTCTTCTAAGGCTTTGGTGTGTCCATCTGCTGAGGCTCAAGATGTCCCTGTGGGGTTCCCTCACTTGTGTCTCCTGCCCATTCCCAACTCTCTGGCTTTTGTCAGCCCCAGTATTGCAATCTGTTCTCCTTCTTCCTGTCTTCCCCCCCCTCCCCCACCCATAAGAAACCAGCTGCCTAAAAAAAATCATAGAATCATAGAATCATAGAATAGTTAGGGTTGGAAAGGACCTTAAGATCATCTAGTTCCAACCCCCCTGCCATGGGCAGGGACACCTCCCACTAAACCATGCTATCCAAGGCTATGTCCAACCCCACCTTGAACGCCGCCAGGGATAAAGCATTCACAACTTCCCTGGGCAACCCATTCCAGGGCCTCACCACCCTTACAGTAAAGAATTTCTTCCTCATATCCAATCTAAACTTCCCCTGTTTAAGTTTGAACCCGTTACCCCTTGTCCTCTCACTAAAGTCCCTAATGAAGAGTCCCTCCCCAGCCTCCCTATAGGCCCCCTTCAGGTATTGGAAGGCTGTTATGAGGTCTCCACGCAGTCTTCTCCAGGCTGGAGACCTCATCATAATACAGTAAAAAATACAATACAGTAAAATATCTCTGCCTCCTAGCTTGCAGCAAGGCAACCCTGGGCTGCTGCAATGTGATGCCACCCAGCCCCTCCACTCATGTCCTGCATCCCTCCGGCCCTGCATCCCAGCTGGAGCACTGATGCCTTTTCCTTGCTGCTGCATCTCCTTTTTGTGGCTTGAGTTGGGTGGGAGGGGGCAGAGGCATCTCCAAAACCTCAAGTGTTAGGGTGGTGCTGGCTTTGGCCAGCTTCATGGTCCATGGCATATCCCTGCTGCCCTTGGCTGGGGTGTGGCCAACCTGGAGCACAGGGACTTTGCCAGGAGCCACTGCACATCAGGGACAGCTTTTCTTAGACACTGCAAAACCTTGCCTTGCACAGAAGCAGCTTCTTTTTGGGGTGCTACTTCACATTACAAACATTTATTTTCTCCTGGCTCAGCAAGGTGGACTGACTCCATCAGGAAGGAAATGGTAGGGTGGGACAGGGATGGACCATTGCCAAGGCCCATTTAGCTTCTTTCCAAGCTCTGCCATCCAGGGATGTCCCATCCCAGCCACGTCCCTGCTGCCTGGCTGATATTCTGGGGCTGGCTCACTGGCATCCCCCAGCCCTGCCTCCCTTCCATTCCCAGGAAGGTGGGATGTTTGTTTCCACCCTGGAGCCATTCTTTATGCTCTCCCACCTCCCTGCAGCCTTGAATTGGGAGAAAGGATACTCATAGGGCCCTTTTTCAGAGCTGGCAAGTGAGGCTGCTTAAGTGCTTTACTCCTTCCTGCCTATGTGTCCCTGCTCATGTCAACTCTTGTGCTGCACAATATCCCAGCACTGTCATTGCATTCACCCAGTGCCCTGGGACACAGAACTGTGTTGGGCTTTGGCTCCTGCATCTGCCCATGCAGCTGATGCAGTTTCCTTCTGCAAGGGGAGGTGGGTTTGAGCCTGATTCTCCTGGTTGCCCTAGCCTCCAGGCACTCAATGCAAGCGCTTTGTTGGCAGAGGAAGCATAGTCCTTGGTGTAACAGGTTCTTAGTGTGACTGTGAGCTGCCTCCTGGCCCCATTGCAAGGAAGCATCACCAGCTGCATTGCTTAGAGGCTGATAGAGCATCACTTCTGTGGTGGGTGATGCTCTCAGAAGATGATACTGTCCTGGGTTCAGCAGTAGCAGTCAGTTTTCTCCTTCTTAGTACCTGGTGCAGTGCTGTGGTTTTGACTCAAAAGTGCCTGGGAACAGCACTGATAACACTGATGTTTTTAGTTGTTGCTCAGTAATGTTTACTCTGACCAAGGACTTTCTGAGTCTCATGCTCTGCCAGGGAGGAGGGGAAACCAAGAGGAAGCAGAGACAGGACACCTGATCCAAACTAGCCAAAGAGGTATTCCATACCACAGCACGTCATAAACTGGGGGCAGTTACCCTGAAGGGCTAGATCACTGCTCGGGTCAGGCTGGGTATCAGTCAGTGAGTGGTGAGCGGTTGTATTGTCTTCCCTTGTTATTCCCCTTATCAATATTATTATTGGTGGTAGCAGTAGTAGTTTTGCATTATACCTTAGTTACTGGCCTGTTCTTATCTCAACCTGTGGGAGTCACATTCTTTTGATTCTCCTCCCCATCCCTCCAGGAGCAGGGGGAGGAAGGGGAGGGGGAGTGGGTGAGTGTCTGCATGGTTCTGAGTTACTGTCTGGGTTTAAACCACGACAGTTCTTTGTGGCACCTAATGTGGGGCCCAAAGTGTTGAAGTAATGAAAGATCTGACCAGAGTGTGTCTAATTGTATTTGTGATAAGCATTCATTGTTTCGGATTAGTAGTCACTCATCACAATGCTGATTTATTGGCTCTCAAAGTTGTTACTCTTGGTCTCAGAGTTTCAGCATGTCGTACCTTACTTATAGCCAGTATTTGCTGTTTTAGTGTTTATCGGCTTTGGGGCCTGGGCTAAGGTTCTTGTTTCGCTGTACTTTATGGTAATGGTTTGTAATACGATAGACTCATTGATCATGAAATTGATCTGGCTTGCGCTCCCAGTGTGGTCATCACCTCTATACTTTGGGAGGTATATAATGGAAGTGTTTAGCAATTACACATCTTTTGTTTCTTCCTTGGGTGGTCAACCTATGGAGACATTCCCTTACACTCCCAGCTCCCCCACCAGACTATTTACAGCATCAATTGAGAGTTCTGAAGGTTTTCAATGGTCTTTGAATACCTTTGAGACCTGCCTGCTGCTTGTGCTGGGGATCAGCATGTTGGCACACAGACAGAGTGTGTTTCACCCACGACCATTTCGTCTGATCTCAAAAGTTAAGCAGGGTCGGGTTTAGGTCTTGTCTAGGGTTAGATGATGATATAGGAGGACCAAGAGATTTTCCCAGAGGCTGGACAGTCATGAGTGGCAGGGTGTGTGGGACAGTATGGACAAGTATCTAGGCCAGTGGGCCCCTCCTGTGCTTTGGAACTTTACCACTGAACAGGTGCAAAATCCAGAAAAATTAGTAAAACACTTAAATGAGGTGTGTTGTCATCCTGGTCATATCAGAGTGGGACAAATCATGGCAACATGCTGGGGCTTGGCCTATGCTTACAGAGCCCTGTTCAGCACCATCCAGCACCTTCAAAGGGAAAAAAATGTCTCTGGATCTGATGGCAAAGCAATAGGCAATGCAACTGCTCCAACTCCAAGTGCAGCAGCTATACCAACCCCAGTGACAAGTATAGGAGCCACTCAAACATCAACAGCAACAGACAATGCAGCTGCTGGTGCTACTCAACCTCCAAGCACAGAGGCTGCGCCAACCCTGACAACAGATACTGAAACCACTCCAACCCTAGTGGCAGAGATTGCAGCTAAACCAAAGGACCGCTTTGTGCCAGTATCGGTTGCCCCTGTACACGAGGAGAAAAGCAAACAAGAGGCACAAAGAGCAACCCATACAGTGAAGAAAGATGAAGAACCAGTGCACTTACTACAGGGGGCGGCATCTAAACAAGAGTTATTATTATGTGAATCAGAGGAAGGGGAAGAAGAGGTGACTTCTTGACCCTGGACCTTGACCAAGATACGTAATATGTGAAAAGATTTCACATGTCATCCGGGGAGCACATCATCACATGATTGCTCTGATGCTGGGACAATGGGGCTGATGGTCATGAACTAGAAGGTAGGGAAGCCAAGCAGCTGGGATCACTTGCTAGGGAAGGGGGAATTGACAAAGCAATTGCAAGAGAGAAATGGGCCCTCAGCTTTTGGAGGCAGCTCTTGGCAACTGTGAAGGAAAGGTTTCCCTACAAGGACGATGTTATGAGTCGTTCGACCAACTGGACCACGATAGAGAAAGGCATCCAGTCTCTGAGGGGATCAGCCGTTCTAGAAATGATCTATTGTAGGCCAGATGCTGGGAATGCACCTGTAGATCCAGATGAAGTCGAATGTATACGACCCATGTGGCAGAAATTTACACAGAGTGCACCATCATCATATGCCCACTCATGGGCATCAATGACCTAGCATGACGTAGCACCACCAACAGTGGATGAAATGATTCGTCAACTCCGAGAGTTCGAAGACAATTTCACCCATTCCATCATTTCCGCTGTGGAAAAACTGTCCCAGGAGTTCAGACAATTGAAAGATGATCTATCCAGCTCCCCACGTGTACCAACCCACATCTCAGCTATTAACAGAAGGCACCCTACTGTCTGAGAGAGAAGATATAGGAGGTACGTGCCACGGGCCACCCTATGGTTTTACCTGTGTGATCACGGAGAATACATGAGAAAGTGGGGTGGAAAACCTACCTCAGCTCTGGAGGAATGGGTGCGTGAACTGAAGAGGAGAAAAAAGGTCAAGGATGATCATCCCATGAAAGCTGGGGCTTCAGTCTCTGTTGAGCAGGTTCCCAGATGGAGTGGAAGAGCTAATTTTACTCCAGCTCCTGTGATAAAGAAGACTAATCCTTGCCTACAAGGTGTAAGTGAATAATCTTCTGATGACTATTAGAGGGGCCCTGCCTCCAGCCAGGTGGAGGTGAGGGACAATCGGATTTACTGGACTGTGTGGATCAGATGGCCTGGCACATCAGTCCCACAGAAGTATAAGGCTCTAGTAGATACTGGTGCACAGTGTACCCTGATGCCATCAAGCAGTCGAGGGGTGGAACCCATTTATATTTCTGGAGTGACAGGAGGATCCCAAGAGTTGACTACTGGAGGCTGAAATCAGCCTGACTGTGAGGGAATGGCAAAAACACCCCATTGTGACTGGTCCAAAGGCTCCATGCATCCTTGGCATAGACTATCTCAGGAGAGGGTACTTCAAAGACCCAAAAGGGCACCAATGGGCTTTTGGTATTGCTACTTTGGAGACAGAGGAAATTGAGCAGCTGTCCACCTTGCCTGGTCTCTCAGAGGATCCTTCTGTTGTGGGGTTGCTGAAGGTCGAAGAACAACAAGTGCCAATCGCGACCACAGCAGTGCACCGGCAGCAATATCACACCAACCGAGACTCCCTGATTCCCATCCATAAGCTGATCCGTAGATTGGAGAGCCAAAGAGTGATCAGTAGGACCCGCTCACCCTTTAATAGCCCCATATGGCCAGTGGGAAAGTCTAACAGAGAGTGGAGACTAACAGTAGACTATCGTGGCCTGAACGAAGTTACACCACCCTTGAGTGCTGCCGTACCAGACATGCTAGAACTTCATTATGAACTGGAGTCAAAGGCAGCCAAGTGGGATGCCACCACTGATATTGCCAATGCATTTTTCTCAATTCCTTTGGCAGCAGAGGGCAGGCCACAGTTTGCTTTTACTTGGAGGGGCATCCAGTACACTTGGAACCAACTGCCCCAGGGGTGGAAACACAGCACTACCATCTCCCATGGACTGATCCAGACTGCACAGGAGCAGGGGCAAGCTCCAGAACACCTGCAATACATTGATGACATTATTGTGTGGGGCGATACAGCAGAAAAAGTCTTTGAGAAAGGGAGGAAAATAATCCAAATCCTGCTGAAAGCTGGTTTTGCCATTAAATGGAATAAGATCAAGGGACCTGCACAGGAGATTCAGTTTTTGGGAATAAAATGGCAAGATGGACGTTGCCAGATCCCCACAGATGTGATCAACAAGATAACAGCAATGTCTCCACCAACTAATAAGCAAGAAACACAAGCTTTTTTGGGTGTTGTGGGGTTCTGGAGGATGCACATCCCAAATTACAGTTTGATTGTGAGCCCTCTGTATCATGTGACCCAGAAGAAGAATGATTTTAAATGGGGCCCTGAGCAACAACAAGACTTTGAGCATATTAAACGAGTGATAGTTCATGCAGTCGCCCTTGGACCAGTCCGGACTGGGCTAGATGTGAAAAATATACTCTGTGCTGCAGCTGGGGTCACTTTAGAAAAATGAGGAGTGAATTCATTTTCCAGGAAATCTCAGGTCTGAATATCTTGGCTCTGCAGGTTTCCTTCACTTGGCTGGTGAGGAGGACAACTCCATGATCTCTCTTGGGGCTGTGCTGGAGCTCATGAGGGGTAAAGGAAGGGGAGGACTCAGAGTTCCTTCACCTCACCTAACCCCACATACTTCTCTGCTTCAGATTGACCAACTGGGCCCATAGATGGGGTCTTTCAGTCTTTCTATCCTTTTCGATCACTAGCATATTATTTTAAAGGTGATCCATGTCTTCTGTCTTCCACCTGATACCAATTCAGCTGGTGAGGTCAGGGAAGCTGCAGAAGGAGTTGGGATGCTCTAGGTTTGCTTGGCAAGGAGGAGACACCAGGACTACTTCAGCTGCATGCTTGGACCAAATATTCCCTGTGTTCATCATGTGCTCGGACACATCCTCACCTGGTGTAAGCTAGCTCCCTTGGCCAGGGGTCCAGGATGCCTTCTGGACACATGGAGATGTGCTGTGCAACTGAAGTGGACGTCAGGCAGCGTGGGGCTTATCCCTGAGTTCCCTGGTGATCAGGTTGTATCATGGGGTGGTGGCACGGAGGGGGGGACCCCTCCTGAGGTAGGCATATTCTAGGGATGCTGCTATACTCAGGGCTTCTGATTTATCCTGCTGTGGTAGCAGGGTCCTGGGCAACTGGGGATGACTTTGATGAGTGCTACTCTGTACGGGGTGGGTTGCTTGTGCCTGGGCTGCTGCTTTCCCCTGCCTTCAGGGCACATCATCCCTCACCAGTATCTTCTTCCCATTGCTGGAGGTGCCGCACAGCAGCGAAGCTGCTGCTCCCTGCGTTTCAGCCATCTGCTAGTTATAGAGCCAAGGTCTCCTACTGCTGGGGTGATGCCACATCTCCAGTTGGCCCTGTAGCCTGGAAACAAGCTGTCTGGAGGCACACCAAGCTAGCAGAGGGTTTGGTGATTGAATGTGGACATGTCATGTGCCTTTTCCTGTGGTCAGGGGTGTGTTTGCATTTCCCGTAGATACCATCTTGCCCATCCCCAAGGGAAGCAGCCATTTCCACTTGCAGGATGTGTTGTGGTTGACCATGTTGTAGTGCTTAGCAGCTTCTCTAAGCTGCACAGGTTGCTGTGGGCATTACTTGTAGGCACAAGTGATGGGAATTTCCTGTCCCATCTGTGTTTGAAATGTTTACAGGTGGATTGGAAAGGTGTCTTGACCCTACCACCACCACCAAAGCCCTGGCAGCCTGTATGGTGGTGCTTTTGGCACTGCGAGAATTAACTGCGGGGCTTTTTCAGCTTGCATAGGACCTGCTGGAGGTTTTTGGAGGTTCCCAACTCTGCTTCACCCAGCTCTCTAAAATTAACCATGTAACCTTCCTAAAAATATTCAGAGGGCAGTAGCCCCTGGAGAGCACCAGTGCTACTTGCTCTCAGCTTCTAGACCAAGCCATCAGAGAGATGAAATTACCTGCTAACCTGTCTCTCGAAGCCCTGGAAAGCTCCTGGCTTTCTCAAAGTCTCGTGCAGGATTTGAGTCCACGTCTGGATCTGAACCTGCCTTTGTGGACCAGCCTGTTTCCCCTCTTCTTCCTCACTTGGTCCTGGTGAGAGCTGGTGCCTGCCTGCACATCTCTGTGACATGCAGTGACATTGCCAGCTTCAGGTTTAGCGTGCTGCAGGCAGGAGCATCACCAGCTGCCCAGGGTGCCTTCAGAAGGAGGAAGGGTCCATGGCCTTTCCCTGGAGCATCCCTAAGCCTTCCCATGGATGTGGGAGGCCCAGGCGAGGAGAAGTAGCTGGTCCCTTCCTCCTTTTTTTTTTTTTTTTTTTTTCATGCATGTGGGAGGAGGGTAAACAGGGCTTGAGGAGGAGGGAGAGAGCTGAATTTTCCATGAGCAGCTGTCAAAATGTAATCTCCTTCACTGCTTGGACTGGCATCTTACGCAGAATAAATTAACAGGGATTTTGGGTGTCATGGTTTAAGTCCAGTCAGCCACGTAGCTCGCTTGCTCACTCCCCCTCCCCCTTCCTCCCCCTCCCCGCACCCGGAGGGATGGGAAGGAGAATCAAAAGAATGCAACTCCCACGGGTTGAGAAAAGAACAGTCCAATAACCAAGGTATAACACAAACCACTGCTGTTACCACCAGTAATAATAATGAAAAGGGAAACAACAAGGGAAGAGAATACAACCGCCCACCACCCGCTGACCGATACCCAGCCCAACCAAGCAGTGATCTAGCCCTTCCGGGTGACTGCCCCCAGTTTATATACTGGGCATGATGTGCTGTGGTATGTAATACCTCTTTGGTCAGTTTTGGTCAGGTGTCCTGTCTCTGCTTCCTCTTGGTTTCCCCTCCTCCCTGGCATAGCATGAGACTCAGAAAGTCCTTGGTCAGAGTAAACATTACTAAGCAGTAGCTAAAAACATTGGTGTTATCAGCGCTGTTCCCAGGCCGAAAGTCTAAAACACAGCACTGGACCAGCTACTAAGAAGGAGAAAAAATGACTGCTACTGCTGAACCCAGGACAGTATCCACCCCTTATTCCATACCATTCACGTCATGCTCAGATCCCACATTTTCAATATACCATCACTCTCATCTCATATATATACATATATATACATCCACAGAGAGAGAGATATCATTCCTTAATGCATGGACCAATCCCCATAAAGCCACTGAGTCCATCTGGTCCATGATGTCGGGCTCCATCTCTTGTAACAGTCTTTCAGAGCAGGAGAGGCAGTGTTCACATTGGTGAATAACCTGGGCAATAGTGTCCATTGCTAAGTCCACCCCTCGATCATGAGTCCATCTGCATGCTGCATCTCTGCCCTGATGGCCTGAGGTGTCATAGGCCCACCAGGCTCAAAATAATTCACCCTCCCCTTCAGCAGTTTCTGCAGCTTGTCGTTGGGGACTCCATACAGCTGCCTTCCATCTCCAACGCTTCCAAAGCACTGGAGGGGCCCAGTGGACTCGATACTTGCCCATACTGTCCCACACCCCCTGCCACTCATGACTGTCCAGCCTTGGGGAAAATCTCTTGGTCATCCTGGATTGTAGTCTAACCCCAGACAAGGCCCAAACCCGACTCTGCTTAACTTTCGGGAGCAGATGAAATGGTCGTGGATAAAACACACTCTGTATGTGTGCCAACATGCTGATCCCCATCACAATCAGCAGGCAGGTCTCAAGGGTACCCAAAGGCCATTCAAACCCTTCAGAACTGTCAAATGACACTGCTGTACTTGTCACTGGGGCTGGTGTAGCTGCTGTGCTTGCTAGCTCTCTCACCACCAGCTGCTCATTGTCTGAACCCAGATCTTCCTCCTCTGCCTTGCTGGGAAGTGCTGCGTGGTCTCCTGCATCCTCCTGGGGCTCAGGCTTGCGGGGCTCAGTGGGCAGCTGCCGGGGGATGCTCTTGGCCACCTCGGGGCTGGGCTTCGCTGCAGGGCTCTGCTCCTCTGCTGCCTCCTGCTGCTCTGCAGCTGCCTCCTTCCCCTCCTCAACTGCCCTGACCTCCTCCACCAGCAGCCGCTCCCTCCTGGCCTCCTGGTCCCTGGGGCCGCTCTCCCAGGCCGGTTTGGCCTCCGGTGGCTCTCGGGGCCGCTCCCCCTTGGCTCCCTGCAGCCTGATGAAGATGGAGGCGAGGATGGGGGCCAGGACAGTGAAGAGCAGCGGGACAGCCAGGTACAAGTCCATGGCCACATCCATCCTGCCCTGCTGCTGGAGCCCACCCGTATTACAAGTCATTACCATAAAGTACAATGAAACAAGAACCTTAGCCCAAGCCCCCCATCTGATAAATACTAAGACAGCAAATAGCAGCTGTAAGGTACGACATGCTGAAACTGTGAGATTAAAAGCAACAACTTTGAGAGCCAGTAAATCAGCACTGTGATGAGTGACTATTAATCCGAAACAATGAATGCTTATCACAAATACAGTTAGACACACTCTGATCAGATCTGTTGTTACCTCAACCCTTCGTGTCCCACGTTAGGCGCCAAAAAGAACTGTTGTGGTTTAAGTCCAGTCAGCCATGTAGCTCGCTCGCTCACTCCCCCCCCCTTCCTCCCCCTCCCCGCTCCTGGAGTGATGGGGTGGAGAATCGAAAGAATGTAACTCCTATGGGTTGAGACAAGAACAGTCCAGTAACCAAGGTATAACACAAACTACTGCTGCTACCACCAGTAATAATAATGAAAAGGGAAACAAGAAGGGAAGAGAATACAACCGCCCACTGTTGACGCAGAAGTCCCAGACACAGCATAAACGACCAATATGATCAAGCTGTGCCAAATTTATTGTGCAGATAGCTCAGTATATATAGGCATTCTACTTGTCTGTCATTAACACACACAACTCTAATTGGATCCATGCATTTTTCACGCAACTCAATGTACAATAGGATTCGCTCAGACCCTCTGTCCACGCGCATAGTGCTCTCCACCTACGTTCTACTTGGTGTCCTGCTTAATATCTAATTGGTTAATGTCTCTCAGCTAAGTGTTAGTAATAGCTTAATGATTGGTTAACTATTACAGCATATGTTTCAAGGTTGCAGTTATCAGTTCCCTCCTGCACATCTCTCTCAGCAGCTTACCGTGCCAACTTCCTCAAGACTTCTGCACATACACGAACTTTAGTAACCCCCAGGTGAGGCCTCAATGCCTGTGGGTTACTACCTTACCATTGTCAAGCAGCTGTCTGGATTGCTCACATGCCCATTCACAGCCAAATAGCTCTCCACAAATCCCTCTTTGTTTTTGAGCAATCCAGACCTGATTCATAGCACGAGATAGCATACCGATAATACACTTCCACAAACAGCAAAAGATTAAAACAATAATAATCAATACCATTAAAACTCTTAAACCTTGTTTGATTAGTACTCCTAGCCAACCACTAATACCCCAACCCTGTAACAACTTTTGAAACCAGTCCCATTCTGAGAGTACTTGTGACTTTTGCACTCGTGAGAACCTAAAGTGTGGGTTTTGCAAGCAAGCAAGATTTACAGTCCAATTTAGCAACCTCCTTATCTTAGCTCCTTCTTATCTTCCAGGCCTGCATTCTTGTTTCATTAACTGTCCGGGAATTACTTCTTTTCCACGGTCGGCTGCACAGAGGTAACCAGGAGTTACCCCTGCTACATGGCCAGCTGCACATACTTGCTTTCATTCAGAGCAGGCATATGTCCATTCTCTAACAAGAAATCATCCACATCTCCCCCTTTTCTTTTCTTGAATAAGCCAAAGCTGTTTTACTAGGTTTTCAATCATACCACAAATACATTGCAAAATACAAGGACAAGATACAATCATAACTATGTTCAAGATTACTACCAAAATCATTCCAATACCTTTAATCAGAGATGTGAGCCAACCATTAAAGACCCAAGATATAAGAAGGGCATCTAACCAAGAAATTTTATCGTTCTGATAGACATCATGAAGCACTTTTGCATGCTTCCAAATTTCTTTAACATCTTTCAAGATCTTTCCAGACTGATCAAGATAACTACAACAAGATTCATTAATTAAAGTACATACACCATCTACTGGAGCTGTTAATATATCTAAAGCCTTACAATTCTGCAAAACTATCTTTTTTAAAGAATCTACTTCTACTTGAGTTAACATAGTCACATACGTATTGCCATTAAAAACAGCATAACAAACTTCCACTGGAATCGTTTTGCACACTTTGCTTTAGTCTTGCAGTCACATTACATCCTTTGTTACATTCTACAACTTGATTATACAAATCTTCCTCAGCTGCATAATATCTTTGCATTCCCAAATATTTGTGATCTGTAATTATGAAAATACGAGCAAGTGCACCAGCGTTCCAAAAAGCCTTTCTATAACGACTCACAATATGATTGACAAAACACTGAACATTTCCAAACTCTTTTATCGTATCTGGGCCTACATGGGTTAGTGCATAAAAATGACTAATCATTGGGGGGATATTTATACCCATGTATAAATCAGAACTGGATAATATTAAAGCATTTAAGACAAACAATACTTTGTTGATTTGTGCATTTTGGGTCTCCCCTATCATTCCCCCTTTTTGTTTTACTAGCATGTTTTTTACAATTTTTTGTGTCTGCTCTATCACTGCTTGACCTGTGTAATTTACATAACAGCCCACTACACCAGGCAGCACTATTTCAGTAAGATTAGTCTGATTTGAAGTCACGTCACACATAATAGAACAGATATTACAAAGATTTCTGTCCTTGTCATTTCTTTATGTTGTTGAGTTCTGGGGCTTTATACATTTCGTTGGCAGCCAGTATGGTCCTGTCGCTAGCTGTACACAACCGTATCCACGACCCTATGTCAGCAATGGCTCTGGTCCTTTCCACTCGTTATAATGTAGGTCTTTATATAGAACTGGTGGTTTGCACAAGGAATCATCTGTCAGATGTCACAAATGGTGTATTGTAGAAAGAGAATCAAAACTAGACAAATTTAAAAATTTTTGTACAAATTACGCTTTGCAAACTGTTCGAAGAAGATCCTTACATTTCCCTTTTTTTTGTTTGTTTTTTGCTTTTTGTTGTTTTTTTGTTTGTTTATTTGTTTTTGTTTTATATATGATACCTGCTTTAGACGACCCTAGTTGAGCAGGGGATTTGGACTAGATCGTATCTCCAACATATGCCAACCACAGGCTGCTTGGCCTGCCTTTCTCTCCTGTATAGTTCTCTGATAACAGGAGAGGCCATCCCTCACATCAAGGTCTGGCATGGCATGTGTCCCCACTGCTCAACGCCTGCTGGGTTGCAGCCAGCAGCGGAGCTAAAGGTTCTTCTTGGTGGCAAACACAGAGGCCAACCCAGTCTTGCCCTTGACTCTGGTAGGAGGCATTTCGCCAACCTCAGTCGTGGCACCTTGTTGTCAGTGCGGAGGTTCACCTGCTTCATCCAGTAACAACTCGCTACTATGGCAAAGCACATACAGATTCACATTAGCAATATATACACTACAGGGTGCAGCAGCATGTTGAAGATGCTAGTGGCAGTGAGGGACCAGTCAAAGAAAATTTTCCACCAGTGATGTTCTCCCACCCTCTTAATTCATTCCATTACCTGCTTTATAACACTATCATTGTATTAGAATCTTTCTAGTTTTTGCCTTAGCATTTTCTAGCAGCTGCTGCAAATTTGCATACTCTAACATCTGTTTTACAAGTGACAAATCCATACAATACAAGGTGTAGTTTCATATTAGCAACTGGCTAGTAAGTACAGGTGGTTTTATACACAAAATCACAGCCTCTAATAAGAGCTACTTTACATGCACATATATTCAAGCTGTTACTTTTCAGTTGCCCCCAAGTGATGTTTTGCAGTCATTTGTTTCTCTCTTCCTCTATCTCATTCTGCTCTGGGTATTCACGGTCAGCTCCTTTAGCTGAGGCATTGGTTTTTTCCACTTGTCTGTCCAGCTCATGGCAAGGCTTGACAAACTTTGCAGGCAGCCTCCATGGACCCATAGGTAGGACAGAAATATACCCCCTCCCCAGGTTATCAGCTCTTGAGAAGTAAGTCAGGTTAAAAATGATTCCTTAAAGAGGCATTCTGATGAAAAAGGAATGTGAAGCAGCTGCAGAAGCAAACTGCACAGTGTTAACAGTCAAGGAGTTTGCTGTGTCATTACCCATTTTTTTTTCTTTTTTTTTTCCTTTTTTTTTTTTTTTTTTTTCTATCTCTGCCACCCTGGGGCTGTTTGGGTGGAGGTTGGTAAAGCTTGGGGGTGCGCTACTCCTCTTGCGTTTTCAGTTGAAATCTTGGATTCTCCCCTAGGTTATCTTAAACACACTAAGCAGGACTGCTCGGCAGCAGCTACAAACTCCTGCCTGCCCAGCAGCAGCTACAGCTGCCAGCCTGCTGAGCAGCAGCCATAAATCTCTGCCGGCAGCAGCACCTCTGTATTAACCCTTTCTTGCCCAAAATGTTAATCTGCTACCCATTAAAAACTTTTACATGAACCCAATAACAAAAAACACACAGAACACTGTCTGCCCTCAACAGACACACACATACACACGCATTCATGGGATCCCACAAACACACTCCACACAATTACAATATTTGAAACACAAAATGCAGACAATCATTACTCCCACTACATGGTCACACATACAAAAAGTAGTGCAACGACCCTGTGAAGACAATCAAGAAACCAGCTCCGAGCAGCATCATCACAGTGCAAGGTGGCAGGCTCAATCTCAGTGGGCGTCCCCGCAGAGGCTCTGCCTCCCTCACATCGCATGAGGCTTGGGCTTTTGTACTGACGAAAATGCACACTCATTCCGATGCAGGTGGCCAGCCTACATCAGGAGAAGTGGCCAACAGTATCAATAAAGGTCTGCAAGGGTCGGTAGAAACATGGACATACTTATATTTGCCAACTTTTAGTACATGAGTATCACAGAAAGACTATAAGCACACAATACATCTGCATCCCTTACCCATCTTACTTTTCCCTTTATAGCTGCCCATTTATCATGGGGATCTGGGGGATCTAAATCAGGCTTCTTTTCCAGATCAACAGATCTCGGATCAAAAGGACTATCCAGGTCAGCATCAGAATTATCAGGCACCAGAACTTCAGGAGCAGCAACAACAGTCTGATGAACGTGCACAGGCTCCTCATTAATGTGTTCTGGAGTTTCAGTGTTATCAAGTGCAATTAAAACATTTTCTCCTGCAGGTTTCAGGTGATCTGAGAGTAGGCTTTTTCTCGGGATTAACAGGGTCCGGGGCAAAAGGATCGCCTTCATCCCCATCCTCAGTCTTCCAGCTGCAGCTGCAGAACCCTGGCGGAGGTTGGGGGGGGGGGGGGTGGGGGGGGGGTTGGACTCCTCTCATTCTTTGACTTAGCCATGTCGGAGAGCTGTAAATTTGTAAGTCCGTCATGAAGTGTCTGTAATGTCTCATCTAAAAATCCTGTCCATTTGTCCCACACTTGACGATATAGAGGATTGGGCTCTGGGGGGAGGGAGGCCAGGGGCGGTGAAGATGATAACAGCGGATACAAATTCGTATCCCCTGGCCCTTCCATCATCGGTTCTGTTTTTTCCCATTTGTTGTTCCGTGGGGGTGGAAAAAGCTCTCCTGCTTGCATATTTTTTAAAGAGTCAGTGATTAGTCTCCACACAGTGGGGTATTTACTTGCCTCCTTGGATCCTTTACTTACCTCTTCCCACAGCGTTGCCCATATTTTCTCCCAAGTTGGGATTTGAAAGGCAGCATCCACTGAGGGGATTAAATCCTTTCCCTTTGCCCAATGCAGCAAAGCTTTCAAGGCAGGCTCATCATAACTCGCTGCTCTCATAGAGAGAATATGTTGGAGGAGCTTAACCACTGCTGACTCTTCTTTGGTCAGTGTGAACCCCATCTCCTCCCAGGCCGCTCACCTGATCAGGGCGAGATTCCCAAAACCTTTTGCGCCAGCAACTCCCGAGTGCCGGGGCAGCACTCGATTTCAGCCGTCTTCTGCCCCCTCTTTCCCGTCGGTCTCGTCATTTTCTCCAACGCCGATCTGAGGGTCCCTGTTCGGGCACCACTCGATTTCAGCCGTCTTCTGCCCCCTCTTTCCCGTCGGTCTCGTCATTTTCTCCAACGCCGATCTGAGGGTCCCTGTTCGGGCACCACTCGTTGACGCAGAAGTCCCGGACACAGCACACAGACCAATATGATCAAGCTGTGCCAAGTTTATTGCGCAGATAGCTCAGTATATATAGGCATTCTACTTGTCTATCATTAACACACACAACTCTAATTGGATACATGCATTGTTCACGCGACTCAATGTACAGTAGGATTTGTTCAGACCCTCTGTCCACGTGCATAGTGCTCTCCGCCTACATTCTACTTGGTATCCTGCTTAATATCTAATTGGTTAATGTCTCTCAGCTAAGTGTTAGTAACAGCTTAATGATTGGTTAACTATTACAGCATATGTTTCAAGGTTGCAGTTATCAGTTCCCTCCTGCACATCTCAGCAGCTTTCCGTGCCAACTTCCTCAAGACTTCTGCACGTACACGAACTTTAGTAACCCCCAGGTGAGGCCTCAATGCCTGTGGGTTACTACCTTACCATTGTCAAGCAGCTGTCTGGATTGCTCACAAGACCGTTCACAGCCAAATAGCTCTCCACAGCCCGCCAACCGATACCCAGCCCGACCAAGCAGTGATCTAGCCCTTCCAGGTGACTGCCCCCAGTTTATATACTGGGCATGATGTGATGTGGTATGGAATACCTCTTTGGTCAGTTTGGGTCAGGTGTCCTGTCTCTGCTTCCTCTTGGTTTCCCTTCCTCCCTGGCATAGCATGAGACTCAGAAAGTCCTTGGTCAGAATAAACATTACTGAGCAGTAGCTAAAAACATCGGTGTTATCAGCGCCGTTCCCAGGCCAAAAGTCAAAAACACAGCACTGGACCAGCTACTAAGAAGGAGAAAAAATTACTGCTACTGCTGAACCCAGGACACTGGGGAATGTGGAAAATCCCTTAGCCTGGAGGAGGGCCGGCCATGTGGAGAGCAGCCCTTTCATCTGCAGGACCAGCTCTAGGCCCCAGCACCTGCCTGAGCCACAGAGGGATGCTCCGAGGTGCTGATCTCCACTGTTGGGTGTCCCCTGGCCTCACTGGGTTTTCCATCCACAACATTCCCCCAAAGGTCCCCCAGAGAAGGGGTGAAAGAGCCCAACTCCCTTCCCTGCCTCCCCTTTCCCAGGCTTCAGTGCCTGCCATGGAGGGGGATGCAAGCAGTTACTTTTGCAATGCCAAGTATTTGTGCTGACAGCTGGGGTTCAGGATGCCCCTCTGCCCCAGGGGCCTTTCCATTCCAGCTCCTCACTCCTGCTTGGACCCAGTAATTTATGGAATTGCATTTTCACCCTACTGCTCTGTCCTGTGAAATGCAGAGCCAGCAAAATGTGTGCACTTGGCTCAGCCTCCAGACCCATGCAGCAGCCAGCATCTGTGCCTGGAGCACATCACACGTGTTAGGGTTTGAGCCTGGGCCCCTCCGTCTGCACAATGTCCTCACATACTTGTCACAGGGCTGTGGTGGTGCTGGGGGTCCCTGTTCCCCTGCCAGCTGCTCTGGGAGCACTTAGGAGCATGATAGGCGTTCATGCCAGCTATTTATAACTGTGCTAAAGCTACCCCAGCTAGCAAAGAGGCCTGGAGACACAGTAACAGTGCTCACCCGACCCTGTAAAGAGCCCTGCTCTTTCCCTGGCTCCTGCTGCTTTGTGCCGTAGGCTGGGTGGTCTCATTCAGGACCCTCTCCCTTTGCCCTGGTTGAACGTCTCACTGGATCCCTTTGGATGCTGCTGAAGCTGGTAGATCTGGTGCAGCCATTTAAAATAACACATTGGCACAAAAAAGGGGGGGGGGGCAGAGAAAACCAGGTCTTCCCATGTGGTGCACGGGGGATTGTACCTCACCTCTGCAAATGCCTTGTCCTGACACCAAGCTGGCAGCTGGAAAACCTTTCCCAAAGGGAGCCCTTTGCAGCTGCCCTGTGCCAGGGGCTTGCCGCTGGGAACCAATCCCCAGAGCTTCCCTGGTGCTGGGAGACCATCCTCCTTCAACCAGGACGGGTTCAGCCAGAGACAGGCAGGCTGCCAGGGGAGCTGAGTGACAGGAAAGCTGTCTCACAAGGGGAGGCTAGTTGGGTCTTGCAGGAGGCAGGCTGTGAGGCTATCTGAGCCCGCTCTATAAATACACCAGGTGGATAAACACTTGGGAGGAGGAAAAATAACACCCAACTATTTCAGCTAATGGGCACTGCTGCCACAAGGTATAAATCAGTCAGGAGTAAAATTAGGCTGGAGAGAAGGCAGGTTGGGGCTGCTGCCCATGAGGCTCCAGCTGCTGGTGTTGCCCTTTCATCTAGGCCTTGGTGCAGGCAAGGCTGGACTCACATCAGAGACCCTGTGGCAGGGATGTGTCCCTGCAGTGACACCCTCCCAGAGGGGCTCCCTGTTTTAGCAGGTCCCTTTAGAGCCAGTCCCCCACTATCCATGATGCTCATCCTTGCTGTGCCCTCCCTGGGAATAACCACCCTCCAGAGGGGCAGGAGTTGGCATCCCTGTCCTAGGAGCTGGGAAGTAACTGCTCTCATTAGCAGCAGTGATAAATACAGATTATTTTGGCTGTTTGCATGGCAGAGGTCTGACCTGCCTACCCTTAAAGCCACCCGCACTTTCTCCTTTCCAAGAAGCAAAAAATATGCACTTGCCATGTCCATGTGGTAGTAAACAAGAACCTGATTTATCCTTAGATAATTTGTGTACATTCCTCTCCTTTCCTGAGCAGCCTTTGCATATGTATGAAGAAAGCTCTTAAGCAGCACTGCAGTCAAACCTGATCTGCTTTTAGAAGTCAGGTCCTTAAATTACCCTCTCTGCAGGCAGGGAGTTGATAGATATTCTGGTGCAAACCCATGGTGGTATGCATGTGTTTAGCTGCAGCAGCTTGAGCCCCACTGCACTAGGCAGTGATAAACTGTGTGGCCTTGAGTTGGCCACAGTGGGACCTGGGTGTGTGACCTGCAGGGCTGGTTGGGGTTTTGCTCCCTAAGAGTTTGGGGTTTAGTAAGCCTGGGTTTGGGGCAGCCTGGCGTGGTGGCGCTGGGGATGATGCCATTGCAGTCTGTATGGCTCGAGCTTGTGGTGGCACTGGTAGGATACCCTGGCACCAGATGGGCTCCATCCTCATGCCCAAGCAAGGATGCAGTGCAGATCTGGCCAGCTTCATCCAGGAATCTGAGTCACCAGGCAGGGCCAAAATCAAGCTGGGACACCAGCCTGCAGGGTCCCCTGCTACTGGAGCTGGTGGCTGGCATTGGAGGGCTAAGCACCCACCTCATTCCTGCCAAAAGCTGGAGAAAGCAGCAATGTGGGCTCATGGCTCTGGCCTGCCAGTCCTCTGCTGCAGCCCTACAGCAAACCTTCCTTGCAGCTTTCCTGGCTTGCTGTGGCAGCAGGGACATCACCATCCAGGCACAGAGATGTGCCCCTGCCCTTGCCAGCTGCGGGTGCTGTGTGACCCTGGCTGCTCTCACCCTTTAAGGCCTGGCAGCAGCTGGTGACCACGTGTGCTCTGCCTTGGCACGCTCCCCGTGCCCTTGGCACAGCAGGCATGGGGATGACCGGCACACCGGCTCAGGCAGCTGTTCCCTCTCAGGTGGCTGTCCCATGCTGGCACTGCTGGCAGCCAGCACAGGATGAGCAGGTGCCCAGTGGGCACTGCATGGGGTCTGTGCCACCATGCAGGCAGCAGGTGAGGGGCTGCCTGCTGCTGGGATGTGGGATAGACTCTTCTGTTTCCCTCACTAAGGGCTCTTTCCGCTCTCCCTCCAGGTTTCAAGTGCCCCATTTGCTCCAAATCAGTGGCTTCTGATGAGATGGAAATGCACTTTATCATGTGTCTGAGCAAACCTCGCCTCTCCTACAATGGTAAGCGCCAGGTTTTGCAAGGGGCACAGTGTCCTGCTGGCTTGGGATGGCTCTGGGCAGGCTGGAGACACAGCAGGATGCATGAGCAGGCAGTTTGGATGGGCTTGCCGAAGGGCTTTGCTCCAGTGGGATGGTGCAGCTCACAGTCCCTGCTCAGCTCTGCTCTCCTGGCATGGCTCAACCTCGCTGCTTGTGCCTTCGGGACCCTTTAGGGGACAGCCCCCTCCCTGTGTTGCAGTGTGCTGTGCCAGAGGGACCTGTCCTGTCTGGGGTAGGGGACATGTGTCCTCCTGGGTTGCCCCTCAGAAGGGTCATTGCTTTCCTCCCCTTGCTGGCAATGAAGCTTACTGGGCTGAGCACTGCTCCTGCATCTCCCATCCTCTTGATGCTCACCCCCTACTCAGTGGTGCCTTTTTGGAAGCCAGCCCCATTCCGGCTGCCTCCACAGAGGTGGCTGTGGGCTTCCCTCCATCCCAGGAATGGGAATACCTCCACAGTGGACCACATCTCACCGCTGCCCTCTCCCCTCCTCCTAGATGACGTGCTGACCAAGGACTCTGGCGAGTGTGTGATCTGCCTGGAGGAGCTGCTGCAGGGGGATACGATAGCCAGGCTGCCCTGCCTCTGCATCTATCACAAAAGGTACTGCACAGGGACCAGGGGACACAGCCAGGTGGGTGGCAGGGGGACAGCCAGGGACATCCCAAGGCTCAGCAGCATGGTGGTGACACGCTTTCCTCCCTGCAGCTGTATAGACTCATGGTTTGAAGTGAACAGATCTTGCCCAGAGCATCCTTCCAATTGACCTACCAGGTGTGCTTGCTGATTTCTCTCTAAGGTGAGCCTGTGCTGGGTTTACAATCCTGGGCTGGGAGGGTGGAATGGGCTGGCTGTGGCTCCTAGAATTATAGAATTAACTAGGTTGGAAAAGACCTTTAAGATCATCAGGTCCAACCATTACCCCAGGACTGCCAAGACCACCGATAAACCATATCGCTGTGGGCCTCATCTACATGTTTTTTTAACACTTCCAGGGGTGGTGATTCCACCACTGCCCTGGGCAGCCTGTTCCAATATCTGATCACCCTCTTGGTGAAGAAATTGTTCCTAATATCCAATCTAAACCTCCCCTGGCACAGCTTGAGGCTGTTACCTCTTGTCCTGCTCCTCACCTGGGATCATCTCTCTCTGCCTTTTCAGAGCACCTTGCTATACCTGCTGTACCTCCTCTCCCCATCCCCCCTGCCCCTCCTGGAGTTTTGGGCTGACTTTAAATTCCTCAAGAAGACAGAAATAAAACTGAGAAACTTGAACCCACTTGGGACAACAGCAATTTTTTTTAATTTTATTATTATATTTTTATTTGGTTTGTTGCATTTTATTGGCTTTTTTTTCCCTTTTTCTGTTTTATTATATTTAAATAATTTAAAATAAAGAACCATCCAGGAGAAGACAAGTGTGAGACCAGTGGAACGACCCACTCTCCCCTCCACAGTTGCTGGTCACCAGGAGAAAGCTCTTCCTGCCAGGGAGGCCCCAGGGACACCCTCAGCCAAAACCCTGCTGTGATGTTTGGCTTTTCACCTCAAAACAAAAGGGGAAACTGTTGGGGGAAAACAGCCAGCCAAACAGAACACTTGGCATTCCTCATCAGCAACCCCCACCTGGACCTGCCCGTGGACTCTGGTCAGTGTTTTTGCACTGACTCAACAGGAATTTTCTCCTCTTTCTCATCTCCCCTTTGGAGATCTCCAGCCCAGGCCAGCATGGACTCTGCCCCATGCTGGGAACAGGGACACTGCTCCCCTCTGCTGAGCTGCAGGGGTCTGTCTATCAAGTGTTTACAATGAGTAACAAAAAAAAAGAAAAAGAAAATGTTAAAAAAAAGGAAAAAAAAAAAAACCCACCAACCACAACTGAAGTTTTGCGTTGACTGTCGTGTTCTTCAATTTGAGCTTTCCTCCCCCAGTGATGTTTACAGACCAGTCACTCTTTAACATGGCTATAACCACTCAGAGACTGGAGAGCCACAGCATCCTACTGCCCCTCTGTCACCCCTTGCTGGGCTCCTCTTGCCAAAACTCCTTCCTTGCCATCTCCATGGAGTCAAACCCTTTTGAGGAGGAGATGGGGAAGGTCCCTGATGGCCTCTCCCTGGCCATAGCAGTGGCTTTGCCAGAGGTACCAAGATGGAGGCAGTTCCTGACAGTGATCCCCCAGCCCATCCCCAGGCACGGTGGGTATGTTTTAGCTGGTGAGGCCTCCCCTGCTGGTGGCTGTGCCCCTGCGGGAAACCTTTCTGTATTTATATATTAAGAACAAGGTGGAAAAAAAAAACAAAAAAACAAAAACAAAAAAAAAAACAAAAAAAAAAAAAAAAAAAAAAAAAAAAAAAAAAAAACAAAAAAAAAAAACCAACAAAAAACTTCAGAGCTTGGGGGGGCTTCCTTCATTAGTCAAGGTGTTTTGATATGGTATTAAAACAATGTTCAATAACATAGTCACTGTTACTTTATTTCACTGGCTTTCTTGGTGAAGCAGAGGGTGCTGGTGCCCCTTTCTCCATAGCTACCTTGGTGTAGGGATGGCCAACACAGCCAGGAAAGCTCTCAACCCCACAGCTCTGGGGAAGGGGCTAAAGTGGGATCCCACCAGTTCCTCCACCCTGAGGGTATGCACTGCTTGGGGCAGGGAAACCCTGGGGAAGAGGTTGGGGTGTCCTGTCCCCCCAAAAGACATCACAGTGCATGGAGGCTGCAGGTGCAAAGGGGTTTATTGAGGGTCTCTGACCCACAGGGGTGAGGATGGGGGATCTGGAGGAACACAAGGGGTGCCAGACTGGTGCTGGTGCCACCCTCAGAGCACCCTGCTGGGGCTCATGAGGTTGTGGGGGTCCAGTGCATCCTTGATGCTGCACAGGGTATCCAGCCCCTCTTGGCCCAGCTCCTCCAGCAGCAGCACCCGCTTGCCCAGCCCCACGCTGTGCTCCCTGGTGCAGGTCCCCCCACACCACCAACACTCATCCACATCCATGGGACACCCCCCAGGACCCCAGTCCTAGGCTCTGGGCACCCTCACCCTGGTGACAGCAAGGTCCCCCAATCCCTGGGGCCCTGGGCATGAATCCTTTGCTTCAGGACACACCTGGTTCCCCATCCCAGATAGTGGACACCATCACTCACCCCAGAGCCATGTCATGGCCCCCCAGCACTGTCCTTCATGCCAGAACACCCCTGGTTCCCTATCTCTTGTCCCTGAGCACCCATGCCCACCATGGCACTCAGCCCTAGGCACTCTGTCACCAGGGCCACCCCAGCTTCATCCCACGCTGGTGCTGTGCCTACCTGTCTGCCTCTGCTGCTTGGCCAGGCCGTGCCAGGAGCCGTGGAGCTCCAGGAATGGCATGGGGACCACCAGCAGCTCCATGCTGTTGAAGCTGCCGCAGGCACCCACCATCGCCTCATCCAGGAACTCTGGTTAGAAGGAGATATCATGAGCCCTGCCACCAGCACCCAGACCCCCAGCCTGAGCACCATCCCCTGGCACCCACCAATACGTCCCACGAGTGTGATAGTCTGCAGGACCTGCATGGTGCAATCCATGACTGCCTGCATGCTGGGGAAGGCAGTGGCGGCGCTAGCCTCAGGCAGCGAGTGCAGGTGCAGCATGGCCTGTGTGAGGAAGCCCAGGGTGCCCTTGGAGCCCATGAACAGCGAGGTCAAGTCATAGCCAGCCATCCGCTTCCTGCATGGGGCTGGTGAGTGAGTGCCAGTTCAGCCCCAACCCAACTTGGACCCCCCTGGTGCCCACCTGGGCTGGCACCTGCAGTGTGGAGGAGACACCTGTCTGACAGCACCACATGCAGGTTCAGCACATTGGGGTGCATGGTGCCAAAACACACCATGTTTGTGCCCAAGGTACCCATGGCCACCATGCCACACAGCGAGGCATTCGCACCAGGGTCTGCGAGCAGGGGATGGGAAAGGTGGCTTGGCATGGGGATGGGGCTATGGGGCATCCCCATGGGACCCCATGCTGTGCCTGGCCCTGTACCAGCCCCAATGCACCCCTGGGACCATGGGGACAGCATGGGATTATGGCACCCACTCCTCCATGGACACCTCTGGGACCACAGCATCTCAGTGGGGATCCCCATCACCCTTAGGATCAAAGCACACCCATGGGTACCCCCAGCAACTCTGGGATGACAGCGTGCCCAGTCCCATGAGCACCCCTGAGACAGTGACAACCCCAGCCCTATGAATACCTCTAGTGTACCCCTGGCCTCATGGGTACACCCAGCACCCCCAGTGCCACCACACTCGGCCCCAGACACCTCCCTGCCTGCTCTCTGGTGCCCACCGTACCAACAGGGAACCAGAGCCCAGTGCCCTACAGGTGACTGTTGAGGGCCTTGCAGGTGATGCCAGGCTCCACTGCCACCGGGAAGTCCTCAAGGCTCAGCTCCGCAACGGCATCCATGTGGCTCAGGTCAAAGCAGATGCTTCCCTGCCATGGGGCACCACAGGGGCTGGGCACGGCCAGCACTAGCAGCCCCAGGCAGGGGTTGGGCAGAGGTTGCGGGGGGGGGGGCTGTACCTGCACGGTCTGTACCTGCCTATGCCAAAGGGCACCATGGGCACATAGCAGCAGTGCGCAGCCAGCTCCTGTACCTGCCCCACCACGTGTGGCCACACCATGGCATCTGGGGGGGACAGCTGGGGACAGGGGCACCACTGCCACCCACCCCCCTCCACATCCTCCCCACCATGGCCCTTCTTCTCCCCAACCCTCTCCTCCATGTCCCTTCTTCCTTGCCCCAGACCCTTCCCCCCATTGCCCTCCCCCTCCATGGACCCTCTCCCAGCCCAGACCCTTCTCCTCCATATGTCCATTTCCCTCCACATGGCCCTTCCCCAATCCAGATTCTTCCTCTCCCAAGACCCTTCCCCTCCCCACAGCTTTCCTTCTGAAGGACCCTTCCTCTCCCCAGGCCTTTCCCTTCCCAATGGCCCTTCCCATCCACAGGACTCTTCCTCTCCCAAGACCCTTCCCCTCCCCATAGCTCTTCCCCTCTCCTCTCTGGTATCCGGGCCCCCATCCTGTGTCCCTGCCAGCAGCACCACTCCTATTGCTTGCACCCCCAGCCGGGGCACCAGGGACTCCACAGAGACTGACGGGGACTGACAGGGATCCTGGGGAACAGCCCTGTGGGTCCTGGGCTGGCAGGTCCCTGGGGTGCAGCTCCCAGCTCCTGGGGCACAGGGAGCAGGAACACAGAGGGGACTCACAGGAACCCCAGGGAGCAAGAGCACAGGTCCTGGGCTGATGAGGACCCAGGGAGTAAGCCCCAACCCCAGGGACAGATGGGTGGCAGGGTCACCCCAGGAACCAAGGTCATCCTAGGGACCAAGGACACTGTCCTGGTTTCTGTTGCTATAGTGTCAATTTTCTTCCTAGTAGCTGGTACAGTTGACAGACACAGGCTGGGGTCTGGGACACCCAAGCAGTCGCGAGGGCACCCAGTGCGGCCGGTGTGGGCAGAGCAGGGCAGGGGCCCAGCCTCATTACCTGCTGGTGCTCCAGCTGGTCCTTGCTCTGCCAGATGATGTTGCCTTTCTCCAGCAGCTCTTTCTGGGCCTTCTCAAACAACTCCTTGCCCTGCAGGGAAGGAAGGGGCATGACATGGAGGTCAGCAACACCAGCCTTGCCAGGACCAAATCCTCCCCTGCCCTGGGACACCCCTGGTCCCTATAGTGCTCAAGCCATAGTGTAAAACCAAGATGTGGGTGGCAGAAGCACTATGGCAGTCAGAATTGTCCGATCCCCCCATGTCAGGGACCACTGGCACAAACCCACCTATGGAGAGCATCCCCACTGCCTGCACTCACCTGGAGATGGACATAGTCATAATCCTCCATCCAGTCGCTCTTGCTGTTCTCATAGGGCCTGTCAGGAGACTCCTGGACCAGCAGCTTGGGTGGGGAGGGCAGGGACCGTGACAGGATGCTGCTGGCCTTGTTGGAAGGGTGAGGGGGCCTGTGCCTGCTGCTCTCCACCGCCGGTTTTGTCTGTTTGAAGAGGAGGGAGGTGTTGCCATACAGAAAGGAGGCCAACTGCTTCGTGTCATCGGGAATGCTGTGCAAGTGCATGACAAAGTGCTCCAAGTCATCCGTGCCCAGCTTGCTGCTGGCCAAGGTGCTCGGGGCCCAGCGGCAAGCATCCAGCACTTGGCTGTGCCACACCAGAGTCTGGTAGACCTCCTCTATCTTCTGCAGCTGCTTGCTGAGCTTGGTGTAGAGGGAACAGTCAGAGGCCTGGGCGGCATTGCCCACTGCCCCCTGGGCAAACTCTAGCAGGTCCCTGAGGGCCATCTGGACACCCTCAGCTGCCCCACAGATGCTGGTGGCATTAGCCTCCATGTGGTCAGGGCTGCACCAGTTGGCACTGATAAAGGACATGAGGTAGGAGATGGCACTGCCAACACCATGCTGGAGCTTGGCCAGCGTCTTCATGGTGGCATCCACATCCAGGGACAACTCCTTGCCAGCTCCCTCATAGGCACTACATCCAGCAAGGATATGGAGATATTGCTGTGGGTGCTGCCTGTGCTGGAGACTGAGAGGCGCTTGGCATTGTCACCCTTGGCCTCATGGTCCACTTGTGGTGGAACATCATAGATGTACTCACCCTCTGTGTCCAGGGAGCCCTTGCCTGGGGCATGCAGGTCCCAGGGCAAGTCATACACCTGGGAGAAGGCCAACCCCCCCAGCTTCTTGAGGCTGGGGGGTACATCCTAGGTCTCTTGAGAGAGCAGTGGATTAGAGGAATCTTTCCCATCTGCCGGTGGTACATCATAGATGTCCTCTGGCAAACAAGGCTCCTGCTGGGCCAGGAGCAGATGGTGGGAGAGGTCAAAGGCTTTCTGCTTGGCAAAGGCAGGGGGCACATCATAGGCCTCCTCCCATGCTGGGCCACCCAGCATGTCCTTGCTCACTGAGGGGGAGGGACATTGTACACCTGCAAGGGCAGTGGCGGGCAGAGTCAGCATTACTGGGAGAACCAGCCTGGGTCACACCTGGATGTGAGGCATGCTGTGCTGTACATCACCACCAGCTCCAGGGATGCAAGACAGTCCTGAGTGAGCACCAGGACAGAGCCACCCCAGGGGTGCTCCTGCCACCAGGGAGGTTGGCACAGCCCTGCTGCAGCACCCCAGCCTCCCACATCCCCTGTGGGATGGGAATCAAAGTCTTAGAGCAGCCCAGGAAGGAAGAGACCTTGCAAAATCATCCAGTCCATCCTCATCCCATAGAGGATATTATCTAGGACCCTGTTCCCTCACATCTTGAAAGCTTTCAGTGCCATGGAGGCCACCAGATCCCTGGGTAAGATGTTCCACAATTGTTTTTACTGTAAAATATGCCTCTTGTATGAAGAAGCTTGGACCTCCCCAGCAGCACTTACAGTTTGGTGCAGGTTCTTCTCCACACTGGGGGGCATGTCATATATCTCCTGCCCCAGGTCCTACCCATTGGGACCCTTCACTGCCATAGGGGGGGTGTCCCAGCCCTGGAGGGGGGATGACACAGGACTATGTGTCAGGGATGGAGTGAGTACCAGCCTCCTCCCAGGGACCACTGGGAAGGACAGAGGTGCCCAAAACAGCACCAAGGCTCACGATGTGCCCAGCTCTGGGTGTCATTCATCCAGATTTGTATCCCACACTGTGGCAGAGCATCTCCCTGCCCCCTAGTCAGCCTCACCTCCTGGCTGAACTGGCTCAGGACCTCTCCTTGGACAGGCAGCACATTGTAGATCTCCTAGGAGCCCGTGGAGAGGAGATAACAAGGGAAATAGAATCATAGAATCATAGAATAATTAGGGCTGGAAAGGACCTCAAGATCATCTAGTTCCAACCCCCCTGCCATGGGCAGGGACACCTCCCACTAAACCACGCCATCCAAGGCTCTGTCCAACCCCACCTTGAACGCCGCCAGGGATGAAGCATTCACAACCTCCCTGGGCAACCCATTCCAGGGCCTCACCACCCTCACAGTAAAGAATTTCTTCCTCAGATCCAATCTAAACTTCCCCTGTTTAAGTTTAAACCCATTACCCCTTGTCCTCTCACCACAGTCCCTCATGAAGAGTCCCTCCCCAGCATCCCTATAGGCCCCCTTCAGGTACTGGAAGGCTGCTATGAGGTCTCCACGCAGCCTTCTCTTCTCCAGGCTGAACAGCCCCAATTTTCTCAGCCTATCTTCATACGGGAGGTGCTCCAGTCCCCTGATCATCCTCGTGGCCCTCCTCTGCACTTGTTCTAACAGTTCCATGTCCTTTTTATGTTGAGGACACCAGAACTGCACACAATACTCCAAATGAGGTCTCACGAGAGCAGAGTAGAGGGGCAGGATCACCTCCCTCGACCTGCTGGTCACACTCCTTTTGATGCAGCTCAGGATGCGGTTGGCTTTCTGGGCTGCAAGCGCACACTGCCGGCTCATGTTCATTTTTTCATCAACCCACACCCCCAAGTCCTTCTCCACAGGGAGGCTGCTCTGAAACACCTCCCCGCCCAACCTGTAGCTGTGCCTGGGATTGCTCCGACCCAGGTGGAGGACTTTGCATTTAGCATGGTTAAACTTCATCAGGTTGGCATCAGCCCACCTCACAAGCATGTCTAGGTCCCTCTGGATGACATTCCTTCCCTCCATCATATCAACAGAACCACACAGCTTGGTGTCATCGGCAAACTTGCTGAGGGCGCACTCAATCCCACTGTCCATGTCATCCACAAAGATGTTGAACAAGACCAGTCCCAACATCAATCCCTGGGGGACACCACTCATTACTGGTCTCCAGCTGGACACTGAGCCACTGAGCACTACCCTTTGCGTGCAGCCATCCAACCAGTTCTTTATCCACCGAGTGGTCCACCTATCAAATTGATGTCTCTCCAACTTAGAGACAAGGATGTCATGTGAGACAGTGTCAAAGGCTTTACACAAGTCCAGGGAGATGACATCAACTGCTCTGCCCCTGTCCATCAGTTCCGTAGCCCCTTCATAGAAGGTCACCAGATTGGTCAGGCAGGATTTCCCCTTAGTGAAGCCATGCTGGCTGTCACCAAGCACCTTGTTGGTTTTCATGTGCCTTAGCATGCCTTCCAGGAGAATCCGCTCCAAGATTTTGCCAGGCACAGAGGTGAGACTGACTGGTCTGTAGTTCCCTGGGTCATCCATTTTCCCCTTCTTAAAAATGGGGGTTATATCACTCTTTTTCCAGTCATCGGGAACTTCACCTGACTGCCATGATTTTTCAAATATGATGGACAGTGGCTTAGCAACTTCATTTGCCAGCTCCTTCAGGACCCACGGATGGATTTCAGCAGGTCCCATGGACTTGTATACATTCAGGTTCCTAAGGCAGTCCCGAACAAGATCCTCCCCCACAGTGGGCCCAGGGTCCCCACCCTCACCGACCCCGCTTCTGCCTTCCGAGACTTGGGTGGTGAGGTCAGAGCATTTGCCGGTGAAGACTGAGGCAAAGAAGTCATTAAGAACCTCAGCCTTCTCCAAATCCAGGGTAGCCAGTTCTCCTGATAGCTTCTGGAGAGGGCCCACGGTGTCCCTAACCTGTCTTTTATTTGCAATGTACCTATAAAATCCCTTCCTGTTATCCTTAACATCCCTAGCCAAGTTTAATTCTAAGTGGGCCTTCGCTTTCCTAACCTGGTCCCTAGCTTCCCGGACAACATCCCTGTATTCTTCCCAGGCCGCCTGACCTTGCTTCCACCTTTTATAAGCCTCTTTTTTCCCCTCTAATTTTCCTCAGCACATCCTTATCCATCCAAGGAGGTCTCCTGGCCCTCCTGCTAAAATTCCTTCTAGTTGGGATGCATCGCTCCTGAGCCTGCAGCAGGTGATCCTTGAATATCAACCAACAGTCTTGGGCCCCCCTGCCCTCTAGGGCTGTATCCCATAGAACCTTACTGAGCAGGTTCCTGAAGAGGCCAAAGTCTGCTCTCTTGAAGTCTAGGGCAGTGAGCTTACTGCATGCCCTTCTCACTGTCCTGAGGATCTCAAATTCAACCATCTCATGATTGCTGCAATCAAGGCTGCCCTGGAGCGTCACATTTCCAACCAGCCCTTCCTTGTTGGTGAGGACGAGGTCAAGCATGGCACCTCTCCTTGTTGGCTCCTCTATTACTTGCAGAGGGAAGTTGTCTTCCACACAATCAAGGAACTTACTGGATTGCTTGTGCTGGGCCATACCATCCCTCCAACAGATATCAGGGTGGTTGAAGTCTCCCATGAGAACAAGGGCCTGTGAGCGTGAGGCTGCTCCTATCTGCCTATGGAGCGCTTCCTCCAGCAAGTCCCCTTGGTCAGGCGGTCTGTAACAGACCCCCATAATAATGTCACCCATCGCTGTTCTCCCTTTAACCCTGACCCACAAACTCTCTGTCGACTGTTCACCTGTCCCCAGACAGAGTTCCATACTCTCCAGCCTATTCCTAACATAAATAGCAACTCCCCCTCCCTGTCTGCCGGGCCTCTCTTTCCTAAAGAGCCGGTAACCTTCCATTCCAACACACCAGTCATAGGAGCCATCCCACCATGTTTCTGTGATGTCTATGATATCATACCCCCGTATACATGCACACATCTCTAATTCCTCTTGTTTGTTCCCCATACTACGGGCATTTGTGTAGAGGCATTTGAGCCGAGATCCAATTGAAGCCGGTTCATTGGCTGGAGCAGCTGGAATATCTCTACATTGCTCCGAACATTTACTGTAGGTGCTGCCAACCGACTGGGTGTGTTGGGATGGAATGATGCCCCCCTCCCCCAACACATCTGGTTTAAAGCATCCTTGACCAGTCTGGCAAGCCTCCTACCAAATCCACTCTTCCCCTTCTTTGTCAGACCAGTTCCACCAGCCCCCAGTAGACCTGGCCTACTATATTGAGTCCCATGTTCAAGGTACCCAAACCCCTGAATATAGCACCACCCTTCTAACCATTTATTAACCTGCCCAATCCTCCTAGCCTTTTCAAGGTCCTGCCCTGTATCCTGGTGAATTGACAAAAAGACAATCTGAGCTCCAGAGCCCCTAACCACCTCTCCCAGTGCTCTGTAGTCCTTCTTTATGGTCTCCGGGCTACTGCTATCTATATCAGTAGCATCCACATGGATTACTAGAAGTGGGTAATAGTCAGTGGGACCGACTAGATCAGGCAGCTTCTCAGCCACATCCCTGATCCGAGCCCCTGGTAGGCAACACACCTCCCTTGAGACTGGGTCAGGCCGGCAGATGGGTGCCTCTGTGCCTTTCAGATTAGAGTCCCCTACTACTACGGCCCGCTGCTTTTTCCTGGCAGCACCAGTAGTGACCTTCTTTACCAGTGCACTAGCTGGTTGCGCCTGGTGGGAGCGCTGTTGCTCATCAGCCCCCTGCAGGACAGCAAAGCGGTTCTGGGTGGGGACAACAGATGTAGGAGGAAGCCCCTTGCTTTTAATTGCCCTCTTCCTCCTTTTTTTGTTGTTTTTTTCTGTTACCATTTCCCAGCTTCCTGGGTTAGCAGCCTCCTTTCCTGCATGGGCAACAGTAGACACTCGAGGCCCCGGAACAGTCTGGTCCCGGAGCAAGCAGTGCTGCTTCCCCTCAGCTTCCCTGACACCTTTCAGCCTGGTAACAGCTTCCTGCAGTTCAGCCACCTGCTGCAGGAGGACCTCCACCAGGGAGCACAGAGTGCAGCCCTGCCCATTGCTCACCCTTCCCTTAGGATGGCAGTGCAGGCGCTCTCTACACCCCGACCTCTGCACTACAGCCTCCCTTCCCATCGGCTTCGTTTGGGTGCCTACACTGGCCACCACCAGCACAGCCAGAGCGGAGCTCCCAGACCGAGCTTTGCCCGTACGGCGAGTGTTCACTATCCCGCTCACCACCCCGCTCGCCTGCCCGCGCGAACTGCCACGCAAACTGCCTCGAGCCCGCCCTGTTTGCCTGCCCTGTTCGCTGCGCTCTGGGTCGCTCGCGCATAATACTCACCCTGCTCGCCCTTGGGGGAGTCATAGGCATACACTTGCCCCACATGGGTGGGCACCAGCACCTGGCAAGAGAGAAAGGGATGAGGTGGGCACCACCGAGCATCCCCAGCCTGCCTCCCACCCCACATCACCCCTCCGAAACACAGCAATGGGGTGAAAAGATGGGTACTGGGACTGTCTGGTACCGGGAAACCGGTGCCCACAGGAGTGTGCTGCCTGGCCAGGCTGCACTGCCAGGACCGGGATGATCTCACTGTTTATGGCGGCGAGCACCGGCAAGAGACAAAGCCCAGCGGCATGCCCGCAGCATGCAGGAGTGAACGGCCGACGTGGGCACTGAGCCGCGGCCAAGGATTTGCCAGCTCCCGGCGTGTACAGCAGGTCCCTGCCCATGGCTCAGTGCCTCCCACCTTGCTGTACAATGGGACACGAGACCAGCACAGAACCAAACCCAGAGGGTCGTGGCACCCCAGGGCAAGAAGAGCTGAGCCACTGGCAGAGGTGTCAGGCTAGTTTTAGGATTTTAGGATGCTCCCCATGCACTGGCCGTCAACTGGCAGCCCCACAGCCCCTCACCGGCTGCTTCCTGGGGGACAAGTGAGAGCAGCATTCCCAGAAAACACAATGCTGAAAGCACCTGACTCCCCCAGAATGACGTGCCCGGGAAGGGGCAGATCCAGGAAGAGCCTGGTGTCCAGAGTGCAGTTGTTAGGCTGACCTGGACAGGGTCCCTGTGCTGGGGACAGGCTGGTGGCTCACCCTTGCCAATAAGCCCAACTGGCAAGCACCAGCAGGCTCCTTGGCTTGGCTGGGACATACTGGCACTGGCTGCTTGCCCGCACTCTCAGGAGGAAGGAGAGATCACAGCAACATGCCAGGTACCGCATCTACCTCCATAGCTCCAGGACCTGGCCAAGGGACATCTCCAGGCAGCTCTTAGGTTACCAGCAGCCCATGCTTGTACCAGACACCAGTAGATCTGATTCAGAGAAAACTCCAGGAACTTGCCAACAGAGTTTTAAGTTGACAAGCAGGTATTCTTTATTGCGGCGCCAGGAGACACAGGGGATCATTCCTCCAAGCGTGTCCCTCCCAAGCATCAATCAGGCTATGATTATATTGTCATTAAACATATTCATTATATTACATACATTACATTATACTTTTAGAGAATCCCTCCTGTATGCACACAAAAATGTGGTAGTGGGCTTTCGGACCCCTGTGGTTATTCCTTCATCACTTTGTTTTAGGATCATTGCCATATCAGTAACCACCAGGCAGTTCTGGCAAAGCTTATCTTAGTAATTTTCTTTTCTCAATAGTTGCTAACAAAGCCTAACATCCTAGAGGTTACTCATTTACAACCCTATTCTTCAATCAACCCCATTCTTCAGATCCCATGCTAAAGACCAAGAGGACCAGAGTGCCAAATGCTGTGCCAGCCCCAAGCTGGGTAGTCCACACCAACCTGGGCACGTCAGTCACTGCAGGGACACCCCCCCTCCTCAGGACATCCACTCCTGCCTGTGGTGTGGGCAAGAACACCCCCCCCATCACCCCCATATGGGCAAAAGGACTGCTTGCTCCCAAAGACAGTGGTGAGCTGATAAGAGCCCTGTCACCCACTTGCCACCACAGAGAGCCCCACAACCATGCTACCACTCCCTCTAGTCCCACCATCTTGCCTTTCCCTGGGGCTTGTGCCCTTCCCAGCTCCTCATGTCCAATGATGAGGGCACCTGGTAGATGTCTTGAGCCTGACTGGCTGAGTGGGAAAACCTGGTAGATGTCCTGGGGGGGCTGGCAGAACCTCCAAGGTACACCTCTGCTGCTTAGCCCAGGGAGGGGGGCACCCAGTAGATCTCCTGGCCAGGGCTGCTGAAAGCATAGGGAGGTGTCTGCTTTGGGTAGACAGGTAGCTGCTTAGCCAGGGCAGGTGGAAGCTGTCTGGTAGGTGCTGAGCCCAGGTACAGACCCCGCTGTCCCTTGCTGGGGACTGACATCAGGTAGATGCTGTCCCCTTGGGGGTCATAAGCAGGGTGCATAGGTTTGTACTGCAAGACAGGTGACAGCAGGGTGTAGCCCCCTTGGTAGTGTCAAGGCAGAGCCAACTGGGACACTGGCAGCTGAGGCAGTGACTGCCCCCACACAGGGCCAGGCACTTGTCACTGCTTCTTGTCATACATCCCCACCAGTATCTTGAGGCAATTCCCAGGGACGATGCCCTGCCGGCCATGGAGCGAGCAGAGCCACCAGCCACCCAGCCTTCACATGTTGCACTCCAGCACCATCATAATATCACCCCTGCGGAAGGAGAGCTCATCCAGGGACTTGGCCACATTGCTGTACAGCACGTTGGCCAGCACATTCTGCACACCCCGTGCCAGGGTGCTGAGCCACAGGGAGTCAGCAGATCCAGCACTAGGATAAAGCCTCAAGGGCTTTGCTGAGCAGGTCCCACCAGCTGGATCTCTCTGCTCCAACTGCCTTTTCCTTACCAGCTGGAGTTCAACCCATCCTTCCCAGAGGTGGTGCTGGAAAGGGGCCAAGCCCTTCCAACTCCCTGGTATTGGGGGGCCTTCCTCCACCTCTCCCTCCCCTTCCCACCACCAGGGAGGAAGTGCCATGGTGGTGAGTCAGCCACAGCCATCCCCATGCCAGCTGCCACAGGACCCCTTCTGCCATGGCCACCCTCATGGGGGACACAGGCTGTGCCACCGTGGCATGCCTGGGACACTGCACAGAGCCCTCTGGCCTCACCAGTGCAGCACAGACCACAGCCTGCCCCAGGATGGCAGGACTGACCCTGCTGGCTCACCCCACGCCCCACAGGCCTTGCCTGCCTCCCCTGCCAGTCTGGTAAGGAGACCTGTAGCCCCAGGGGGATCTTCCCATGGGGCCTGGAACACCATGGGGACAAGGCCTCCCTGCCCCAGTGCAATAGGGCTAGACCTGTAGGCTTAAATTATAGGTTTAAGCTAACACATAAAACACAATAACATGTAAGACTTTAATGCAGTAGAATACAGCAAGTTGTTCTAACTTGCTGACACATAGGGAATAAGGAACATCCAGCTGATGGGGGAAGAAATATCACGAGACTGATAACAACTAGCAAGGAAGCAGTAAATAAGACCAAGGATGCTAGCCTTCAAGATAACAGAGACTGGAACAGAACAGAAGCAAGGACATACCAACTGCTAACTCAGCACTAGGACCTTGAATGCATGTGTAAGCACTGAGGTCATTCAGTAAACACAGTGAGGAAGACTATTAGCGATCACCAGAGATCCCCACTCAGCAAAAAAAGCACATGTGCAATTAGAATGTAAATATCATAATTAGCTCCTGGAAAAACCTCATGAATATGTAAATAATTTTTCAGGAAACACTGTGAAGACACATGAGTATGCAAAACATAGAGCTGCTGCCGGCAAGTAACAGGTGCATTCACCTTTGTGAAACGATTCACATGTGCGCCCGGCACTGCAGTAAAGAATGCTGCTTTCTGAAACTCCAAATTGAGTCTTAGAGAGTTTCTCTGACCGACTTTTACGGTAACAGGCCAAGATCACTCGAAATGGCTCGGCCGCCCCGGGGTGGGGAGCTCAGAAGGAGAGACTGCTACCTTCCCCGTACTCCGCCGTGTCAGTGCCCCCGCCTCATGAGTCCTCACCCCCGGGCCCCGTGAAGAGCGTCCCCCCTCCCCAGTCACCCCACCCGTGGGACTGCTCACCAGGTAAGTTCATTTTCCCGTGGGGCCATACGGCCCTAGCGCCAGTCAACCGCAACCAGACCCAACAGACAATGTGATAGTACTGCCGTAGGAACCATTATAATGCGTGCCCACCTGGGCCCGGCGGCACCACCCGCGCCCATTGGCTGCGCCCTCTCCGCGGGGGGCGGGGCTGCGGCGGCGGGCGGGGCTTGGACGGGGAGAGGAGGGGCGGGAACCGGGAGGGGGTTCAGCACTAGCGAAGGGGACGGAGACAGGACAGAACAGGACGGGACAGGACACGACACGACACCGAGACCGGCAGCGGGGGGTGTGCCGCCGTGCAGCTCAGGGTGCAGAGGGGGTGCGGTGGGTGTGTAACGGGTGTGCATTGGATGTGCACTGGATGTGCACTGGGGGCGTAACAGGGGTACATGGGTATGTGACAGGCGTGTAACGGGGGTGTGGGGGAGGGGGTTACAGGAATGTAACGGGCTTGGAGCACATACATGTGTGTGTAATGGGTGTGTAGCAGGGGAGGTGTATGTGAAAAGTGTGTAACAGGTGTTCTGGGCAGGTAATGGGTATGCAACAGCAGGGGGGTACCAGGTGGGTGTAAGAGGCAGGTAACGGGTGGGTGTAGGTACAACAGGTATGTAAGGCAGGGGCTGATGTGTGCAATGTATCCAATGATGGGGGTGTGTGTGCAAGAGCTTTCCCTCAGCTGCACGCCCCACCTCAGCCCAGGTGCTGCTGCAGAGTGATGGTCCATTGTGGCACACATGGCACACTGCAGCATCCAGCATGCTGCTCACCAGACCTGTTCCAACAGCCCAGACACGTGGCCCACGGGTGCCCTGGCAGCCAGCAAGTCTGTGCTTGACACTGCCCCACAGTGAGCCACAGCTCCAGTGCTGCCGGCATTTGCACGGAGCCAGAAGTGGTCTGGGAGGGTGGCTGCAGGGCAAGTAGGGAGCTCATGGGGGACACGTGTGTGAGCTGCAGGGAACGTGCAAGCTGCATGGGCACACACAAGCTGCAGGACACACAGGAGCTGCAGTGGAGGAACAGGACCCGCATGACATGCACAGACCTGCACAAGCTGCACAGACACATGTATGGCCCAGCACAGGAGTGTGTGAGAGCCAGGTGCACACAGGCAGTAGAGGGAGGGGACCTGGGGGTGCCCAGTGAGCATGCAAGGCCTGTGCATGAGCAGGCAGCCAAGGGGAGGCACACGGGGGTTCCCAGCAGCCACAGGGGTGCACACAGGAGCTCCAGAGCCACAGGGTAATGGAGCGAGACACGTGTGCTGAGGCAGGCAAGGAATGCACCTCTGCCTGTGCATGTGCTCCTGCCATGGCATTCCCTCTCGGCTCTGTTCACCTTAGGGGTTACTTTTGGGCCGCACCAATGTGCTGCAGCAGAGCTGAGGCCACATTGCAAACACGTGCCCTACCACAAAAAGTGTGGCTCATTCTGCTGCCCGAGAGCCACCACCACCATTCCTCAGCACCAGCGCCTCCCCTTGCCATCCCCTGTTTGGAGGCAGGTTCCCCAGTGAATCGCTGGCAGAAGGGGAAACTGAGGCACAGCCGGGGGTAGGAGATATCTGGCGGGGAGGGGGCTGGGTTGTGCCCACTGATTCGGAGAAAACTCCAGGAACAAGCTTGCCAACGAAGTTTTAAGTTGGCAAGCAGGTATTCTTTATTGCAGCGCCGGGAGGCACGGGGGATAGCTCCTCCTAACGCTATCCCCCTAACGCGTGTCCCCGTATTGTTACACAAGCTGTCCTTATATAGCCGCTGGGCATACATACATATTCATGAGACTACGTATGGATTACATCATTTTCCAGAAAGTTCCCCGCATGCGTACAAAAATGTGGTGGTGGTCTTTTGGGGTCGTTTGCTTCTTCCAACAATCTTCATCACTTCTGGCAGCCTTTGAAGCACACACAGTAGATGCTTATACCAGCTTAATTGGTTCGTTAACACCATAGACATAACAATCATCCTGTCCTTCTACTTATCAGTTAGTTTAACTGCAGCCCATCCTGGACTCCTACCATTCCAGATACTCCTTATCCTTACATCCTGTTCTTCTAGCCTGTTTTTCTTACACTCATTTTGTACTAAGGTCATAAAGGCCTAAAACTACAACGGTTTATCTTATACAAGAATTCTCAGTATGTTCTCTAGCTGTACTCTATTTTATTTTTCTGTGAATCATGCACCTCAGTAATTTCCCATTACTACTGTTACAAAGCCATCAAACTTAACATTACTTAAAATTGATTCTAAAGGTTTATATATTTAATTTTGTGATTTTGTGCCCCCCTTGTCTCACCACAAACTGCAGCTGCCTTAGCAGGCACAGGACTGTGGTTTCCTCTTGCCAGTGGCAGTGGTGACAGCTCAGGGGATGAGCCCTGTGGGCATCCCTGGGATGGGCTCTGAGCTCTGCAGCTGATCCCATGAGGCCATGGTGTGTTTGCTTCAGAGCCCCTGAGCCTGGTGAGGTTCTGCCAGGCCAGCATCGAGGGTGTCTCCTGGGATCCCCAGGGTGATCCTGCCACCTCATGGCTTCAGGCGGGTGCTGAGGAGCCACAGGCTCCCTGCTTTGGTAATTAAAAGCAGCAGGGATTTTATTTTCCCCTCCCTGTGATGATGCTCAGATCAAAGTATCCCCTGTCAATACTCAATCCTGGCCATTTTCAGTGCATCAGAGCCAAAATTGCTGCTTACATCTGCTGAGCATCCTGAACTGTCAATGGCTCCCGTGTCCCCTGCTTCCGCAGCTGAGTTCCTGGGGGGTGACAGGCACCAACAGGCCTCCCTGTGGCTTCTCCCACCTCTAAGAAAATGAAATGCCAAAAATGAAGATCAGAAGTGGAGCATTTTGGGGGCCTCCACAGCACTGGTGATGCTCATAGCTGGGTTGGTGCCACGGTTGGTTGCTGCCGGTGGGGTACAGCGAGGGTCCTACATTGTGGTTTTTCACTAGCTCTGATGGACACAGGGCTGGGCATTTCAGGATGGATGCTGCTTGGGATGCAGGTTGTCCCAGCAATAGTTGCTATGGAAAACACTTCAGAGGCAAAATTTCCAGCCATATTCATGTGTCTGTCATTGTCTTCAGGAGTGTCCCTGGCATCCAGGCACAGCCAGCTCGGCACCAGGCAGGCTCCGCTGCACCTGTGCCAGGCCTGGCTTTTCCTGGCATGGGAAAGTGTTGGAGGACCCCAAAGTGGGGGTTCAGGTGAGCACAGTGGGTGTGCATGGGATGGGGGGAGCAGGTGAGTGGTGCTGTGCCAGGTTAATTGGCTAATTGCTGATTAATGCCCCATCAGCCCCACTGTGCCCCAACCACCAGAGGGGATGTGTTTCAGTGATCCCACACCTGGGGTACAGCTCTGGGACAGTGGGACATCCTGGGAAAAGGGGTGGTGCTGGGACATTTGAGGGGCTGGAGCCATCCCCAGTGGGGACCAGCAGCTCTGGAGCAGGCTGCCTGCTCCTGCCCACAGCACTTGCCTGCAGCCCTGCCAGGGCTGTGCTTCGGAAAGCTGTCTCCTGCCTCCTGGAGCAGCAATAGGATTACACAAGACTGAGTCTCCTAGCAATGAATGGAGAAATAAATCCTGTAAGGCAGGACGGGATTTATTAGCCTTCAATATTCTGGAAATAATAAGGACATTTCTCTTGGCTTGTATTATCATGAGACCCAACAGTATCACAACAAAGATTTATCCCCACACCTCTCCATGGTGCTGGGTCAGTTTTAAGCTGCAGAGAGGAGATGATGGAGGAGACCACGAGCAGGATGGCAGGACCAGGATGGCTGGGCATCCCCTCATCTCTGGAAAAGCCAAGGTGGAGTGCTGGCCTCAGGCTGCCCCAACAGTAGCAGCTCTGTTCATCTCCCTGTTCATCCCTTGGCGAGGGCTGGGCTGATCCTTGCTCCTGGCTGGGGCTGTGCCACTGCCACTGGCTGAACTTCAAACACTGGTGCCAACACCCACCACTGGTGTGAGGATGCCCTGAGCGGGGACCCTCGCTCAGATGGATGAGAGACCCATGAGCCGCCCCGTTACTCTCCATTAGTCCTGAACCTACCACAGCCACGCTGTGCTGCTGGATGGGACATTGCTACAGGGAAAAGAGGTGGGTGAGGCTGAAAGCAGCAGCTTGGAGAAGAGGATGTGGTGCCTCCAGCATCACCAGCCCTTCCCAGTGCCAGGTCCCCATAGGGAACTGCTGCCCCACTGTGGGGAGGTGCCTCCTGGGGCCAGCCATGCTTTGCCTCACAGCGGCTTGGCAAGCCCAGAATCCCATTGCAGGCCTTGGGATGGCCTGGCAGGGTCCCATGGGATGCACCTTGAGAACCAGACATGTATTCCTGCATTCCTACCACCTCAGCAGCTGTAAATGCACACCATTCCCTGCCCCGTAGCAAGCTCCCTGGGTAGCTTCCCCAAACCCCACTGAACAGCTCTGTAACAGTTTCACCACAGATCTGGAGTGTGGCCACTGTGGCAGAACCCCAACTGACAGGGCACACAGACACAATTGCTGCCTTGTTTAGGGCCCAGCCACACAAGGGGCCCCTTCAGGTAGCCAGGGAAGGGAGAGCAACTTGGGGCGAGGTGATGCTCAGGACATGAGGGACTCCTTGGAGTGCCAGTTATCCCCAGCAAATGCCCCAGGTGGATTCTGACCCACAGAGGATACATGAGCTTCCTGGAGAGGATGGCTCAAGGTGGGAACATCTCAAAAGAAGGACCTGCACCTTCTGGGAGCTTTGCTCCTTCCAGAGAGCTCAGGGCTGGCTGGGATGCCAAGGGCTGGCCAGGACCAGGGCCACCTCCCTTTGTGGGAAGGTGGCTGGGAATGGAAATAGCTAGTGGAGGGGGGGTGTGTTGGCTTTTTGTTTTTCCTTCCTAAGCAGCCAAGCTGTGTTTTCTGGAGACCTGTAAATCACTCCTCATCTTCAGGAAAGAGAGGTGAGGAATACATAATCCAACCAAGCAAAAGTGCGGGACACTTGGGTGTGCATGCAGAGGAAGCTAGGAATCAGCCCCAGGCTGGAGACTGCTTCTGGCCATCCCACAGAGCCAGTCCCAGCTTGCTGGGCAGGGAGCTGGTACCACAGCCCTGTTCACCTCCAGGATTCCAGGAGCTGGGTAGCCCAGCAGAGAGGAGAGCTGAAGCTCTCAGCCACTGCCATGAAACCACACTTTTCCAGCAGGTCAGGTTGCTTCCAAGATTTCAAAATTTTCCACATTTGCTCAGCTGAAGGGAAGGAAAAAACCTGGATAGTTTCTGGAGAGCAGAGCTGGGGCTGGCAGGCAGGATCCTGTAAACGGGGGGTCATTGATTTTCCCAGTTTACCAGCATGCCCGTGGAGTCTGTGCTGGCCAGATCCCACTAACAGACCATTAGCATGTATGGAAATCCAAAGCCAACCCCCAAGTCACCCAGAGCCTGATGCTGCTGCAGGGCCCTCTCTGGACACAGCCTGGAGCTCTTTAAGGCTTTTAAGAGCAGGGCTGGATTTGGTGTCTCTGGTGTTTGGGTTCTCAAAAGGTTTCCCTGTTGCATATGCCAGCCAGGAGCCCTGAGCTGAAACCTTCCCACACCAGTGCCCTGGACAGGGACTTCAGTTGTTTTTGCAACCAAAACCAAAGCAGCAACTGGCTTGGGAGCATTTGGAAATGAAAACCTGCCATCACCCCCTTATTTTGTTTGTGTCCAATTTCAGGCTTATTGAAGCAGGTCTGTAACAGCTGATTCTGTACAGAACAGGCTGCAGCTCTCCCCAGCACATGGTGTTTTGTTCTCATCTATCCTGCAACACAGCCAGAGCATTGTCTGACTCAGCAGCTGACATGTGAGTCCAAAGCTGAGACCGTGGGCAAGGGGCCAGCGCAGCATCGCTCACCCCATTAGCAGGAATGATGGGGCTGGTGTTGCTCTTCCACTGGCACAGGACCAGCACGGGCTGCCCACTGAGCAGGTTCTGAGCATCCGTGGATAAAGGCACCTCTACTCTGAGGACCTGCACAGAATAAACATTGGGAGTTGCCAAACTCAGCAAGCACCAGATCAGAAGGAATGGCAAGATGATGGTGCGTTGCTGGCCTCCAGCTCCTCCTGCTCCACACCCTGTCTGCTCTTCCAGGCAGCTTCACTGAATGTCCCTGAGTGGCCATGCCGTGGGAGGGTCTCCTCACTCCTGCAGCACTGCTACAGGATGACCATGTTGTCCCCATCAACCCCCAGTTCTGGATTTAATCCCAGACACCAGGCACCTCTGAGCAGGGATTTTCACCATTGCATACACTCCTTACTGTATGTGACCCTTAATTTCTCTGTTCCCTGCTTCCTGCACAAACCACACTGCCAGCATGCAAGAGTGTTGGGATGGAATACTTTATTCATGTGAACGTTCAGATCCTGGCCTGTCCTGCCTGCTGCAGTGTCATGGTTTAAGGCCAGCTGGCCAGAACCACGCAGCCGCTCACTCACTCCGCCCCCCTTCCTCTCCCTGCTCCCAGAGGGATGGGGAGGAGAATCGAAAGAACGTGACTCCCACAGGTTGAGATAAGAACAGGCCAGTAACTAAGGCATAACACAAAACCACTACTGCTACCACCAATAATAATAATGATAAGGGAAATAACAAGGGGAGAGAATAAAACCGCTCACCACCCACCAACTGATACCCAGCCCGACCTGAGCAGTGATCTAGCCCTTCCAGGTAACTGCCCCCAGTTTATATAGCAGGCATGACGTGCTGTGGTATGGAATACCTCTTTGGCTACTCTGGGTCAAGTGTCCTGTCTCTGCTTCCTCCTGGCTTTCCCTCCTCCCTGGCAGAGCATGAGACTCAGAAAGTCCTTGATTGGAGTAAACATTACTTAGCAACAACTAAACCCATTGGTGTTATCAGCATTGTTCCCAGGCTGAAAGTCAAAAACGCAGCACTGCACCAGCTACTAAGAAGGAGAAAACCGACTGCTACTGCTGAACCCAGGACATGCAGCTGCTCCCATCTTCTTGACAGCATGAACAAGGAAGGATTTCTTCATGGGCTTGCTTAACACCCCCTCCCCCAGCATCATCAGACCCCCCAAGCAAGTACAGACAGTTCGGCTTTGTCCAGGCAAAAGCACAGCACGGCAGGACAAGGAGGCTGCAGGGCTGGCAGAGCAGGGAGAAGGGCTCCAGCACACAGCTTGTGCATGCACAGCACCCATGAAATCTTCCCGCAGCTCCACTGTCACAGCTGAATATGCCAGCACCCTCCCAGCCTTGATAGTTCCTCCCACTGCCAGAAGCACCTAGGGTTAGCAAAGGATGGATGCCACCATATCTTCTCCTTGGAAAGCTGCCTACCAGAATCATGTTGGTTCCTTCTATCACCTTCTGGGCCGTTTAACTCTAGAAGTGCCCCCTGCCTACTGACAAATACCCTCCCAAAACTATTACAGTATAAGGAAAAACCTGTATGTTGGGCCATATAGGCTGAGTCTTGGGTAGAGAATGGTTTCTGTGCTTTGTGGTCCAGTGGTGGCTGGCAGTCCCTAGCCAGCACTCGGGCACAGAAGGGAGCAGGATTCCCCGTGGCCATCCCCAGCACTTCAGGGCTTCATCCTGCTCAGTCTGAGGTTGCGTTCGATTTCGAACTGCCTGTGATCCACGCGCTCCAGGAATGCTTTCCTCTCGATGTACCTGCAGGGAGGCAGAGGGTGTTAAGCAGTGCCTGTAGCAGCCAGTGCTGCCCCCACCCTGGGGCAAAGCTGACCCGAAGCTAGGAGCAGGGAAGGCATCATCTGCTTCCCTCTCTCTCCATGAGCTGGTCACTGCACTGAATATCTCCCATGGACACCAGAGCTGCTCTGTGGCCTGCTGGGTGTCTCCTGGGGGACTCGCAGAAGTCTGGGGTGAAGGGATCCCACAGACTGGAGATATGGGCTGGCTGCTTCTGGTTCCAGCTCTCCTCTTATGGCTGAGTGTCCTGGGTTCAGCACTGCACCAGCTACTAAGGAGAAAAATAAATGCTGAGAAATCATAGAATCACAGACTGGTTTGGGGCATCATCCCTGCTGCCACCCTATATTCCATTGCAGCCCCAGCCTATCTCTGCTGACACAACCGGGTCAGCTCATCTCCATCAGGTGCAAGGGGCAGAAGCATAATGCAGATAATGTGCTGGCCATGAGGAGGTATTTTTCTGCCTCCCTGCTCCTCGCCATCAGAGGGCTGAGCAGAGGCACCCTCCTCCCCACAGTGGCTCAGGAAAGGCAGGCAGGGGAGTGTTGCTTCCCTTCATCCCTGCAAGGAGGGAGGTGACCCGCTCCTGGGACCAGGCTCAGAGAGGCCACGGTGAGGAAGTCAGAGGGGTCATGTTGAATATTAGTGTGTTATATTGCTGAGTGTGTGGGTTTTCTCCCCCTCCGTTGCTAAACATGGAACACAACCACAGCCAGGAAGGCAAGGGACAGGGGTTACTGCTGGCAACCTGGGAACACCCTGACCACTTGGGCACCAACACCCCGAGCTACTGAATTTGAAGCTCCTTCAGCCCCTCTGCAACACCCTTCTCCCAACTCCAGCAAGCAGTCAGTGCCTTCCTCTTCCTCCTTGTCTGCTGTGCCTCTGTTGGGCAGGGGCTGGCTCCTGGGGGATGGATATGGATCATGAACCAGGAATGCAGTCTCACTGCCACAGCCAGCAGCTCTGCATGGAGGAGGAAATGTGTGACATTACCCCATGGTGGTGTCCTTGGCCAACCACAGAAAAGCGCTGCAGTGGCCGGAGCAGACCCTGCAGGGCACTGCCTGTGCATACACCGGGGTTTATGGGTGTCATGGTTTAAGCCCAGCTGGTAACTCAGAACCACGCAGCCACTTGCTCACTCCTCTTTTTCCCCCTTGCTCTCAGAGGGATGGGGAGGAGAATGAAAAGAATGTAACTCCCATGGGTTAAGAACAGTCCAGTTACTAAGGTATAATACAAAACCACTATTGCTACCACCAATAATAATAATGGTAAGGGAAATAACAAGGGGAGAGAATATAAAACTAAAAAGGGAAAAGGAAAAGAAAACAATAAACCCAAGTGATGCACCCAATTGCTCACCACTCGCCGACCAATACCCAGCCTGACCAGAGCAGCAATCTGGGCCTTCCAGGTAACTCCCCCCAGTTTATATACTGGACATGACATGCTGTAGTATGGAATACCCCTTTGGCTAGTTTGGGTCAGGTGTCCTGTCTCTGCTTCCTCCTGGCTTCCCATGCCCCTCCTCCTTGGCAGAGCATGAGACTGAAAAGTCCTTGATTGGGGTAAGCATTACTTAGCAACAACTAAAAACATTGGTGTGTTATCAGCATTGTTTGCATACTGAAGTCAAAAACACAGCACTGCACCAGCTACTAAGAAGGAGAAAATATAACTGTTACAGCCGAACCCAGGACAATGGGTCAGGCATCCTGGGAACAAGCCTGGCCGGCTGTACAGCATGCACATGGAGGCTGGAGGTGCTGATGGACAGAAGCAGGGAAGCAGCAGGTCTGCAGGGGTGGCACAAGTCATAGAATCATAGAACAGTTAGGGTTGGAAAGGACCTTAAGATCATCTAGTTCCAACCCCCCTGCCATGGGCAGGGACACCTCCCACTAAACCATGCTGCCCAAGGCTCTGTCCAACCCCGCCTTGAACACCACCAGGGATGGAGCATTCACAACTTCCCTGGGCAACCCATTCCAGGGCCTCACCACCCTTACAGTAAAGAATTTCTTCCTCATATCCAATCTAAACTTCCCCTGTTTAAGTTTGAACCCGTTACCCCTTGTCCTCTCACTACAGTCCCTAATGAAGAGTCCCTCCCCAGCATCCCTATAGGCCCCCTTCAGGTATTGAAAGGCTGCTATGAGGTCTCCACGCAGCCTTCTCTTCTCCAGGCTGAACAGCCTCAATTTTCTCATCCTATCTTCATACGGGAGCTGCTCCAGTCCCCTGATTGTCCTCGTGGCCCTCCTTTGGACTTGTTCAAACAGTTCCAAGTCCCCCTGCCCCACTACACCCTGAACCCTGTGCCCAAGCTGCAGCTGCATCTCTGGTTCCCAGTCTGGCTCTGTGCAACCGACAGCAAGGCCGTGCCAAATGGCAGTGTAAAGTGCATGAGCGAGGCACAAACACCCATCCTGTGCTTGTCTAAATAACCTTTGCTACCTGAATCAGTAGCTTCCTGCAAATTACCAGGCCATGTGGAAACAGGGTGGCTGTGGTCCACAGCAGAGGAAGGTAAATTTGTGCGAAGAGGCTGTCCCTGCTAATGAGGGCAGCTGCAAACCGCTCTGGGGAGGGTTTCACTAGTGCTGCCTGTCCGTTGCCAGGCACCAGCAGTTACGAGCATACGGGGCTGGCCCAGGGCTGCTCCCCACTGGGCCTGCCCTACAAAGATGGCCCAATTAAGAGGCTGCTCCACATCTCCATTTATAAAGCACTTCAGAGAGATCAACAGTGAAGGGGATAGCTGCCTCTGCTCCTTACTTTACACTCCTGTCAAATCCAGGACAGGTCCTCAGAATCTGACACAATCTGCAGAAACCCAGATCCTGCTTGTGATAAATGTAAACAGTTAATTTGCTGATAAATTGTAATATATATATTAATGATTAGGCTTGATTAACCTTGTGATAAGTTGTAACTGTCAAACCACAGTATCTTGTTTTCCATTAACAATGTCAAAACCCAAGTTATCCAATCAGTCTTGTAACAGGATTAACCTTGTGATAAGTTGTAACCGGCAAACCACAGTATCTTGTTTTCCATTAACCCAATGTCAAAAACCCAAGTTACCCAATCAGTCTTGTAACACCCATATAAGGAATACAGCACAAGCGCTAGATGGAGGGTCATGGAGAGGACTTGAATAAGACTCGTTGCCTTTATCTTCACGACCCCGCTAATCCTGTCAAGACCCTCAAGAGGATGAATCTGCACGTGCTCCAGTTGCGAAACTGATGAGGGATGGACTTTCTGAGAAAAGGAGTGGACTACCTGGAAAACGGAACTAAAACTGTATAAAAGATGATCACAAAACGAATCGGTGTGCGTGTTGGTGGAGCGGAGACTCCCCGCGCACCCAGCGCTGCTTTGCTTACTGCCTCTTTGCCTTAAATTTACAATAAATTACTTTATTTTTATAATTTGGGCCTTGATCATTTAATAACACTGCTGCTGGGGCAATGCAAATCACTGTATGGGGCTGGTGATACAAGGGGTGGAAAATCAGAGGCAGGGGTGAACACAATCATGAGGCAGCACACATCCCCTCTGCCTCGGGAATCCCAGGGCAAGGTTGTGGCTGGCTGATAACCAGCATCAGCAGCAGAAACATGCCACAGCCCCAGAGAAGGGCCAGTAGGTCTGAGGCACAAAGAGCTTTGGGCTGTGAACAGCAACTTCTGCAAGGCTACCAGAAAAAAGAAATTCAGCCTGCCTTCCCTTCTGAGCAAAAATAAATGCCTCTTGCCTTCCTCAAGACATGCATGGATCATCCTTGTACTGTGCAGGCATGTGTGGCATCAGGCAGACAGCTCCAGGAGCAGGTTGTAGCTGTTCTGGTCAGGCAGACATTTAGTTACAAAGCAGGACAGAGGTTTCTAATGCACACTGTCATCAGGGATTAAAGGCAGCACCTGCTCCCTCCTGCCTGGGTTGAAGGGTTAACAACAGCTCATTGCAGTTTTCATAGAGATGGGTAAATGATTGCTCACTGAAGTGCGAGCAGAGCCTACCTTATTAAAGGAGAAGAGGTGGCTGTGGAAGGATCTGCAGGCTCTACTGCAAAATGACCTGATGCAGGCAACAGCAGTGTCTGTGTGCTCTGCCCCCCGAGCAGGCTGGCTGCTCTGTAACGGTGCAGCACACCTCACACCACAGACATGCTGGTGAAACCCTTCAAGAGCTTCACACCTTGAAGGTGGAAGTAATTCACAGGGAGCAGATACTCAGGTGATACCCTCATAATGCATGCCTGACTGGCACAAACAGATTTGTAAGGAGTATCTAAAATTATCACAGCATCCTGTTTCTCATGTTTAATGACAAAACCTCTTAATAATATAGCCCAGTGGATTTTTCCAACCTGGGATGTGACAGACAGCAAAACCTAAAGCTCTTCAAGCTTATAGAGGCTCTTAAAAATTGCTGCTCTACTTTGCTCATCTTTTCAATGTGCGGATCCCTTCTTCAGCCTTCAAGGAGCATTATGTTGGTGTCTCCAGAAAGGTTTGCTAGGTGTGAAGAACAAGCTGTCCTGCTTGTATGGGGTGGGAAAGGAAACAGCACTGCCTAAGAAAGATCAACATACTGGGTTTGAACAAGCAAGAGATGCTACAAAACACTCATGCAGGGCAGCCTGGCATGTCTGGGGTGTGTACAGTCCAGCTGAGAGTGATGAACCCTGATTCAGGCTGATTCCACTGGCTGTGGAAAGAAATGGTGTGTCCCAGCACTTAGCAGGAGATGGTCTGGCTTTTAATGGTGGTACTACTGCCCAGTCCAGAGCAGTGAAGGCCTAAAGCTGTTACCACACTTGGCACCCACTCAGGACATCTGCATAGGGCAAATTCTCACTCCATATCCCATCGGGACAAGCCAGCCAGGTGCCACAGACAGAAACAGGACCATTCCCTGGAGGTGGGCTCTCCCAAAGCAGCCTGCAGCTTCTGATGGGGCTTCGTGGGAGAAGCTCACCCTCCTCCTCCATCTCAGAGCCTGGTACATGGCCTGGCACTGCCTCCAGACTCCTGGCGTGGTGTAATGGATGGGAACCTAGCTGGGAGTTGATTCCCTCTCATGACTGAGAACCATAACAAAGGATATTGTTTGCTACAGTGTATTCAGCAGAGTATATATGTTTGTGTTCATCATGACTGTTTGTCAGAAAGAGGCAGGAAAACATAGGTATGCAGCTGTTCTATGACCTTCATACTTGGCCGCACTTGGGCACCTGGCCAGCACTCTCAGAGTGGACAACGGTGAGATCATGAGAAACTGCACAGTCCCATGAGTAAACAATTAAAGATCTGGCATAAAACCGGTTGTTTTGATAAGGGTATAAAAGCGGGACCCTCTTGTGGCCATGGCAGAAGCCTCACCTATGGATGGATGCACCAAGTAGGAATTTTCCTAATTGCCTGAGACTCCTGGCATCAGCTGCAATGGGGCTTCCCAGCTGGAAGTGTGGGCCTGGATTATGATTCAGTGGTAATTGGTGGTGTGTTTCTTCTTAATCACTATTCTCTCTATGCAGTAATGATCTAATGCATTGCTAACTTTCTTCGGTATTTTACTTATATACCTATATCTCTGATTTCACTTATTGTACTTATTCACTATATATATAGAGAGATATTTATCCAATTCACATTAGTGTGCTTGCTTTTAGTGTGCTTATTGACTTTAGTGTGCTTGTTTACTAAACTCTGCATATTATACAGTTAGTGTGTGGCCACTTTGTGGCGTACCCTCTCTGTCAGCAGAACAGGCAGGCTGGCTGCCAGCCAAGGATTCAAATTCCTTCAGGGAACTGCAACAGTTACACAGTAAATGCATTAACCAAGGGAACAGCTTCCCGAAGGATGTGGTGGATCCCAAATTGTAAGTCTTTCAATTGTGAGTGGATGCCTCTCAAACATGCAGGCTGTAGTTCAACTACAAGTGCTCGCAGGGACCTCTCAGGGAATGATGTCGCGGTTGAGACAGCCAAAAACACACACACACTTCTTCGGTGACTCAGTAGAAAGTTCTCTCTTACTATTACAAACCCTTACTTATATACAGTTTCTAACATACATGTGTCTTTTAGCCTTTGGTTACATCAGTTAGCAACAGCACATTATTGGATGACCCTTTGCCACATTACTAAAGTCTGTTATCTTGCCAAGCTCCTGTTCTGCAGTGGTTTAAGCCTCTATAAACTCACGCAGTCGCTCTCTCACTCACTCCCCACTCTATCTTCCCCCAATCCCGGGGGAATGGGGAGGAGAATCAAAAGAATGCAACTCCCACAGGTTGAGATAAGAACAGTTTAGTAACTAAGGTATAACACAAACCACTACTGCTACCACCAATAATAATAATAAGAGAAAATACAAGGGAAAAGAATACAATTGCTCACCACCCAATATCAAGCCCGAGCAAGCAGTGCACCCCCACCCTTCCGGGTCTCTGCCCTCCGTTTTCTACATCCTGGACATGACGTGCTGTGGTATGGAATACCTCTCTTTGGACAGTTTGGGTCAGGTGTCCTGTCTCTCCTTCTTCCTGGCTTCCCCTCCTCCCTGGCAGAGCATGAGACTCAGAAAGTCCTTGGCCAGACCAAAACATTACCAAGCAGTAACTGAAAACACTGGTGTTATCAGCGCTGTTCCCAGGCCGAAAATCAAAAACACAGCGCTGCACCAGCTACCAAGGAGGAGAAAAATGACTGCTACTGCTGAACCCATGACAGTTACTCCCCTTAACTCGCTCGCTCCTCCGGATGCCTTCTGCTTTCTCATCCAGATGCCTTCTGCTTTCACATCCGGATACCTTCTGTGCCTCATTCTTCATGGATAAGCTTTGATATCTTCAAGGCTAAGTTCTAACTTCATGCTCTCAGTCATGTAGTCCCCCACAATTCCCCCTTTTTGTTTTTCAACAAAAAAGGCCGTGTTTATCATCCGCTGCAGGGCCCTTTGCAGGCAGGATAACAAGCACGGTACCACAAGCATAATACAGAGAAGAACAAACAACATCATAAGTCCATCTTTTATCAGAGATACAACCCAGCCGCACAGTCCCCAGGAGCACAACCACTTTCCCAGTCCAAAAAATCCATCATCTTCCTGCAATTTCTGAGTTTGGTCCATCAATTTCTGAACACTAGCATGAATGGATTGAGAGTGATCTGATAAGTTCATACAACACATTCCATCAAATTCTTGGCAACCATAGAATCATAGAATAGTAAGGGTTGGAAAGGACCTCAAGATCATCGAGTTCCAACCCCCCCGCCATGGGCGGGGACACCTCCCACTAAACCATGCCATCCAAGGCTATGTCCAACCCCACCTTGAACGCCGCCAGGGATGAAGCATTCACAACTTCCCTGGGCAACCCATTCCAGGGCCCCACCACCCTCACAGTAAAGAATTTCTTCCTCAGATCCAATCTAAACCTCCCCTGTTTAAGTTTAAACCCATTACCCCTTGTCCTCTCACCACAGTCCCTAATGAAGAGTCCCTCCCCAGCATCCCTATAGGCCCCCTTCAGGTACTGGAAGGCTGCTATGAGGTCTCCACGCAGCCTTCTCTTCTCCAGGCTGAACAGCCCCAATTTTCTCTGCCTATCTTCATACGAGAGGTGCTCCAGTCCACAGATCATCTTCGTGGCCCTCCTCTGCACTTGTTCTAACAGTTCCATGTCCTTTTTATGTTGAGGACACCAGAACTGCATACAATACTCCAAGTGAGGTCTCACGAGAGCAGAGTAAAGGGGCAGGATCACCTCCCTCGACCTGCTGGTCACGCTCCTTTTGATGCAGCCCAGGATACGGTTGGCCTTCTGGGCTGCAAGTGCACACTGCCGGCTCATGTTCATTTTTTCATCAACCCACACCCCCAAGTCCTTCTCCACAGGGCTGCTCTGAATCTCCTCCCCGCCCAATCTGTAGCTGTGCCTGGCATTGCTCCGACCCAGGTGGAGGACTTTGCATTTAGCATGGTTAAACTTCATTAGGTTGGCATCAGCCCACCTCACAAGCGTGTCTAGGTCCCTCTGGATAGCATTCCTTCCCTCCAGCCTATCAACCAAACCACACAGCTTGGTGTCATCGGCAAACTTGCTGAGGGCGCACTCAATCCCACTGTCCATGTCATCCACAAAGATGTTGAACAAGACCGGTCCCAACACCGATCCCTGGGGGACACCACTCGTTACTGGTCTCCAGCTGGACACTGAGCCACTGAGCACTACTCTTTGCGTGCGGCCATCCAGCCAGTTCTTTATCCACCGAGTGGTCCACCTATCAAATTGATGCCTCTCCAACTTAGAGAGAAGGATGTCATGTGAGACAGTGTCAAAGGCTTTACACAAGTCCAGGTAGATGACATCAACTGCTCTGCCCCTGTCCATCAGTTCCGTAGCCCCTTCATAGAAGGTCACCAGATTGGTCAGGCAGGATTTCCCTTTAGTGAAGCCATGCTGGCTGTCACCAAGCACCTTGTTGGTTTTCATGTGCCTTAGCATGCCTTCCAGGAGAATCCGCTCCAAGATTTTGCCAGGCACAGAGGTGAGACTGACTGGTCTGTAATTCCCTGGCTCATACATTTTCCCCTTCTTAAAAATGGGGGTTATATTTTCCTTTTTCCAGTCATCGGGAACTTCACCTGACTGCCATGATTTTTCAAATATGATGGACAGTGGCTTAGCAACTTCATTTGCCAGCTCCTTCAGGACCCGCGGATGGATTTTATCCGGTCCCATGGACTTGTATACATTCAGGTTCCTAAGGCAGTCCCGAACAAGATCCTCCCCCACAGTGGGCCCAGGGTCCCCACCCTCACTGTCCCCGCTTCTGCCTTCCAAGACTTGGGTGGTATGGTCAGAGCATTTGCCCGTAAAGACTGAGGCAAAGAAGTCATTAAGAACCTCAGCCTTCTCCAAATCCAGGGTAGCCAGTTCTCCCGATAGCTTCTGGAGAGGGCCCACGTTGTCCCTAACCTGTCTTTTATTGGCAATGTACCTATAGAATCCCTTCCTGTTATCCTTAACATCCCTAGCCAAGTTTAATTCTAAGTGGGCCTTCGCTTTCCTAACCTGGTCCCTAGCTTCCCGGACAACATCCCTGTATTCTTCCCAGGCCGCCTGACCTTGCTTCCACCTTTTATAAGCCTCTTTTTTCCTTCGAATTTTGCTCAGCAGCTCCTTATCCATCCAAGGAGGTCTCCTGGCCCTCCTGCTGAACTTCCTTCTAGTTGGGATGCATCGCTCCTGAGCCTGCAGCAGGTGAGCCTTGAATATCAACCAACAGTCTTGGGCCCCCCTGCCCTCTAGGGCTGTATCCCATGGAACCTTACTGAGCAGGTTCCTGAAGAGGCCAAAATCTGCTCTCTTGAAGTCCAGGGCAGTGAGCTTGCTGCACGCTCTTCTCACTGTCCTGAGGATCTCAAACTCAACCATCTCATGATTGCTGCAATCAAGGCTGCCCTGGATGTGCTGACAATAAAAAATCAATGGCTGCTATATCTTGAAGAGTAGCATATCTTACAGAGTTGACATCTATTGCTAAGGCACTTAAGGTTTTTGTCGTTTCAGTAGTTTGTTTTCCTAACCAGCAAGCAAGCTTATTTAATTGCACTAATGCTCTAGCAGCAACAACTCCCGGCGTAAAGAAGCTAGTTACAATAATTTCCCCCCTATTCCAGAGATTAACATTATCATTACAATTGGAGTCAAGTGTTGCTCGTTTTTGGCGACCTCTGTGTAACTGTGTGTGATTTAAGATCGTATTTATGTTGGGTGTAAGCCACGATAGCCATCCCAACATACACGGACATCCTCTTGGTTTCTATGGAATACCGGAATAAGCTTTGTCACCACACAATAATAATATACCTCTAGGTAATGCTTTTGGTAAGCTATCGATAGAAGATTCATTAACAACTGAACACCATGAACTATTATTTGCTGTCATATTATGAAACAGAGGAATGTTTGGTCAGACATCAGTAAAATTGTGATAATGCTTCAGGTTCGACCACAGAGAATCTGACCCACCTTGGCCTGATCATGTCATAGCCGTGGTACATCTCCTTCCTTTCCAGCCAAAACACCACCATTGAGGGGTATTCACTGTGCCCACAATATCTATCTCTTCTGGATCTCTCGTTATGTTGGGCAATGCTTGAACCCAATCAGAAATAGTTGTATTGTTTACTACCCCTTGTACTGATAGGCCAACTAGACATGTATGGAAGGGCTGATCTGCTCTACGTATTGAAGCACAAAAGGTCGTTTGATTCAGTGTCCTGGCTAAGGTCACCTAAATGTTAGAGCTGTTCCATGGCATTAGTCAGGGTGAATTCAGATTTCCACTTGTTGGAGTCGGGATCCAAAATGGGAAACACTCACTGAGCAGGAATCCTCGCTGGGGCCTCCATCTGTAGAAATACAGGCATACCCTCTTCCCCAAGTTAGTAGCTGTTGAGGACCATACCTTTTTCCTGTAACTAAATCCCTTACCATTACTTTAACGCCATGGCCCACCCTGTCTTTGTCTACTAACGAATTGAAATGCTGAAGGATGGGCGGTGTCTGGATGTCATCAGAAGTCTGCAAAAAATTTAACACATCCATAACTTTGGCTAATCGTGGCTCACCCAGCATTCCCCCTTTTTGTTTTTAAAGAAAACATTTGAGTGTACCATGGGCTTGTTCTACAATGCCTTGACCAGTTGGAGAATGGGGGATACCAGTGACATGAGAAACTCCCCAAGCTTGCAAAAAGGACGTGACCTTCATCGACACCTAAGCAGGGCCATTGTCTGTTTTTATCCACTGTGGAGCCCCTAAGGTTGCAAAAGCACGCTGCCAATGGCGAATAACATCCCGGGCAGATTCACCAATATGAGCGGTGGCCACAATAGCAGAAGAAAATGTATCTACGGAAACATGCACATATTTCTGCCTGCCAAATTCAGCAACATGTGTAACATCTGTTTGCCAGATCTGTAATGCTTATAAACCCCAAGGATTAGTGCCAAAATAGGTAGGAACATGTTGGCCTTGACAGTCAGGGCAGGCAGCAACGATGGCACGTGCTTCACTATTGGAAATGTTAAACTGTTGCTTTAGAGCACGAGAGCCTTGGTGGAAAAATTGATGAGAAGCTTGCGCTTGTTGTTTTATATTGGCAACAGCTCCAAGGGCAACTGCAGATACCAGTGAATCTGCCTTTGCATTACCTTTCACTATAAAGCCTGGGTGGTATGACTCTTAACATGCATTATATAATAGTGGTGTCTCCATTTTTGTACTGATAGCCATACTAATTTTTGGATCCCAAATAATTTTTCATTGGAAACTTGTCCCAAAACTGCTTTGTCTAATCGTTGTCCCACCTCGGCTACATAAGCAGAGTCAGTAACAATGTTAACCAGATTAGGAAAATGTTGAAATACCATTGCTATTGCTCTAAGCTCTACTACTTGGGGTGATCCTTCTTGATGTTCTATTCGGTGCTGCCAGTGAAAGTTTTCTTTTCACACAATAACAACTTTTCCAGTTTTCCCTGAGCCATCTGTAAACACCGTTGGCTCTTCCACTGGTTGGCTCTGTGATAACAGGGGAGGCCATCTCTCACCTCAAGGTCTGGCATGGCATGTGTCCCCACTGCTCAACGTCTGCTGGGTTGCAGCCAACAGCAGAGCTAAAGGTTCTTCTTGGTGGCAAACACAGAGGCCAACCCAGTCTTGCCCTTGACTCTGGTAGGAGGCATTTGGCCAACCTCAGTACTGGCACCTCATTGTCAATGCAGAGTTTCACCTGCTTCATCCAGTAACAAGTCACTACTATGGCAAAGCACATACAGATTTACATTAGCAGTATGTATACTACAGGGTGCAGCAGCATGTTGAAGATGCTAGTGGCAGTAAGGGACCAGCCATAGGAATTTCTTACCAGTGGAGTTCTCTCACCCTCTTCATTTGTTCCATTGCATGCTTTATAACACTACCATTGTATTAGAATCTTTCTAGCTTTTGCCTTAGCATTTTCTAGCAGCTGATGCAAATTTGCATACTCTAACATGTTTTACAAGTGACAAAGCCATACAATACAAGGTGTAATTTCTTATTAGCAACTGGCTACTAAGTACAGGTGGTTTTATACACAAAATCACAGGCTCTAATAATAGGTACTTTACAAGCACACATATTCAAGCTGTTACTTTCCAGTTGCCCCCAAGTGATGCTTTGAAATCATTCGTTTTTCTCTTCCTCTATCTCATTATGCTTGGGGTATTCACAGGCAGCTCTTATAGCTGAGGCATCAGGTTCTTCCACTCGTCTGTCCAGCTCATGGTGAGGCTTGACAGACTTTGCAGGCAGCTGCCATGGACCTGTAGGTAGGAGGACACAAATATACCCCCTCCCCTGGTTATCAGTTCTTGAGAAGAAGAGAGGTTAAAGTGTTTCCTTAAAGCAAAGGCATTCTGATGAAAAAGGAATGTGAAGCAGCTGCAGAAGTAAACTGCACAGTGTTAACAGTCAAGGAGTTTGCTGTGTCATTACCCATTTTTTATTTTTTTTTTTTTAAATGAGAAGCTTTAATTGGCATCAGAGCTACCATGATGCTGACAGGCTGACACAGATAGTCCAAGTGATCAAATACATAGAGCTGAACTGTTACTGAAGCTGAGGGAAACAGCCCACTACAGTGACCGAGTTCACTGAACCTGGTGCAGATACACTGATTTACTTCAAGTCAGGGCTCGGGATGATCAGTGAGCTTCCACGCTTTGAACGCTGTTGAACTTCTGTCGCAGTCGAGATGGCCAAAAACACACAAAGGAAAAAGACCAGAAGGGATGGCTTGCATCCCTGAGTCACGGCAGAGCTGGAAAAGACTCATCTCCAAGAGGACAGAATGCCAGCACTTTTTTTAACTGAGCCAGCAGCTGCAGAATTTAAGCTTTATTAAATGCCTGTTGTGCCCTTGCTGCTGCAAAGGAAACCACCTCCCTCCTTTCCCCTCCCAAATAAAAAGCCAAACTCTGCAGACAGACATCTGGTAATGTCACCTTAGAAAGAGGTGGCAGCTTGACTCACCTCAGTGGGACGTGGTGCATGGAGCAGCTTTACTTCCAATTCAGGTTACAATAGAAATATACTGCTCCCACGGCTGATCCTTACTTTGAGGTTTTATTATGAGCAATACAACAAACCTTCAGTATTCTCCGATTACAAGTGTCTGGAGCATGAAAGGAATAGATAGGTAGGGAAAACAGGTGGGATGGATTTTGAGGCTGTAGGCACCACTTATTACTCCCAGACTCCCTTTTACTTCTGCATGCAGAAGCCCTCTCTCCTAGAGATACACACACTGTGTGACAGGTCAGAAAGGCTCCCTTTAAATGGCCTTCCTACAATATATTTTAGCATAACACAAACAAGAGGCTGCATTATTTCTCAGGTCAGAACAAGAGACAAACAGCACTGAACTAGATACCATTTACTAAATGCTATCCTCCAAGGTCTATTCTAAGCCTATCTCAATTTATAGATTACTCTGCTGGATCAGTAATTTAGGCTATTTGATGTTTAGCATTTAGAAGTGCACATTTCTGGGAAGGCTGAAAACCTGCATTTGATTTACAAAATCACTGTAGGGTCTCTAGTGGCTTGGGTATTTGTCAGAGGCAGGTGTTCTGTCTTAGTCACATTCTTCCTTCTCTCCCTGCATCCAGGTTTAATATCAGCAATGAAATACCAACTGCTACTGCAGCATTTAAAATCATAGAATCAACTAGGTTGGAAAAGACCTTTAAGATCATCAAATCCAACCATTACCCCAGGACTGCCAAGACCACCACTAAACCATATCACTGAGGGCCTCATCTACAGAGTTTGTGAACACTTCCAGGAACAGCGATTCCACCATTGCCCTGGGCAGCCTGTTCCAATGCCTGATCACCCTCTCTGTGAAGAAATTTTTCCTAATACCCAATCTAAACCTGTTAACTGTCCCTTCTTCCCCAGGTGATAAATTCTCTTTTTTTTTTTCTGAGTTCAAGCAATATTTCCCTGTTCAGCCAGGCTGGTCTCTTCCCTGCCAGTTTGATTTTCGGCACATAGGGACCGCCTGCTCCTGCACCTTAAAGATTTCATTCTTGAAGAGTGTCCAGCCTTCCTGGACCCCTTTGTCCTTCAGCAATGTTTCCCGAGGAATTCTAACAACCAGTGTCCTAAACAGGCCCAAGTCAGCCTTCTGGAAGTCTAAGGTGGAGGTTTTACTGACCTTCTTCCTGACTTCTCCAAGGACTGAAAGTTCAGTCATTTCATGATCACTTTGCCCAGGATGGCCTCCAACCATCACATCACCCACCAGTCCTTCTCTGTTTGTGAACAGCAAATCTAGCCAGGAATCTCCCCTAGTTGGCTCACTAACAAGCTGGGTCAGGAAGCTATCTTCCACACCCTCCAAGAACCTCCTGTTTCTTCTCTGCTGCATTGTACTTCCAGCAGACATCTGGTAGGTTGAAATTCCCCATGAGAACAAGGGCAAGTGATCCTAAAACTTCTCCCAGTTGTTTGAAGAACACTTCATCTGTAGTTTCATCCTGTCTAGATGGTCTATAACAGACTCCTACCAGGATATCAACTTGGTTGGCCTTCTCCCTGATCTTCACCCACAAACATTCAGCCTTCTCACTCATAACACTGAGTTCTTAGGCAGTCAATGTAATCCCTGACATACAGTGCAACCTCACCAGTTCTTTTTCCTTGTCTATCCCTTCTGAAGAGCCTGTAGCCATCCACTGCAGCACTCCAATCATGCAAATCATTCCACTATGTTTCTGTGACGGCAATTATATCATGATTTCCCTGCTGCACAATGGCTTCCAGCTCCTCCTGTTTGTTGCCCATGCTGCGGGTATTGGCATAAATGCATTTAAGTTGCCCTGTGGATCTGGACTCCAGCAGCAGCATGCTGCCCTGGGGCTTATATCTATAGAGTCTGGTGTTATCCCCTTCCCCCTTCAAACCTAGTTTAAAGCTCTCTCTATAAGCCCTGCTAGCTCTTGGGCTGGCAGTCAGGTGAAGTTCCCGATGACTGGAAAAAGGGAAATATAACCCCTATTTTTAAGAAGGGGAAAATGGATGACCCAGGGAATTACAGACCAGTCAGTCTCACCTCTGTGCCTGGCAAAATCTTGGAGCAGATTCTCCTGGAAGGCATGCTGAGGCACATGAAAACCAACAAGGTGGTTGGTGACAGCCAGCATGGCTTCACTAAAGGGAAATCCTGCCTGACCAATCTGGTGACCTTCTATGAAGGGGCTACGGAACTGATGGACAGGGGTAGAGCAGTTGATGTCATCTACCTGGACTTATGTAAAGCCTTTGACACTGTCTCGCATGACATCCTTCTCTCTAAGTTGGAGAGACATCAATTTGATAGGTGGACCACTCGGTGGATAAAGAATTGGCTGGATGGCCGCATGCAAAGAGTAGTGCTCAATGGCTCAATGTCCAGCTGGAGACCAGTAACGAGTGGTGTCCCTCAGGGATCAGTGTTGAGGCCGGTCTTGTTCAACATCTTTTTGGGTGACATGGACAGTAGGATTGAGTGCGCCCTCAGCAAGTTTGCCGATGACACCAAGCTGTGTGGTTTGGTTGATAGGCTGGAGGGAAGGAATGCTATCCAGAGGGACCTAGACACGCTTGTGAGGTGGGCTGATGCCAACCTGATGAAGTTTAACCATGACAAGTGCTAGGTCCTCCACCTGGGTCGGAGCAATCCCAGGCACAGCTACAGGTTGGGCAGAGAAGAGATTCAGAGCAGCCTCCCTGTGGAGAAGGACTTGGGGGTGTTGGTCGATGAAAAAATGAACATGAGCCGGCAGTGTGCTCTTGCAGCCCAGAAAGCCAACCGTATCCTGGGCTGCATCAAAAGGAGTGTGACCAGCAGGTCGAGGGAGGTGATTCTGCCCCTCTACTTTGCTCTCATGAGACCTCACTTGGAGTATTGTGTGCAGTTCTGGTGTCCTCAACATAAAAAGGACATGGAACTGTTAGAACAAGTGCAAAGGAGAGCTACGAGGATGATCAGGGGACTGGAGCACCTCCCATGTGAAGATAGGCTGAGAAAGTTGGGGCTGTTCAGCCTGGAGAAGAGAAGGCTGCGTGGAGACCTCATAGCAGCCTTCCAATACCTGAAGGGGGCCTATAGGGATGCTGGGGAGGGACTCTTCATGAGGGACTGTAGTGAGAGGACAAGGGGTGATGGATTAAAACTTAAACAGGGGAAGTTTAGATTGGATATGAGGAAGAAATTCTTTACTGTAAGGGTGGTGAGGCCCTGGAATGGGTTGCCCAGGGAAGTTGTGAATGCTTCATCCCTGGCGATGTTCAAGGTCAGGTTGGTCAGAGCCTTGTGTGGCATGGTTTAGTGGGAGGTGTCCCTGCCCATGGCAGGGGGGTTGGAACTCGATGATCTTGAGGTCCTTTCCAACCCTAACTATTCTATGATTCTATGATTCTATGATTCTATGACATATAAGTCCTAATGGCCATTGTTGCATATTAACAATGAGCAGAGAAATCGGCAAGTGTAAATGCACTCTATCTGCATGTAGCATCTCAATTTTTTGAGTCACTATATTCAAAGTGTCAGTAGCTTTAGGGGTAAGCTGAGGAGGAGAATTCAATTCTGCGTCCCCTTGTAATAAATCAAAGAGCCATTCAAGGTTGGCATTAGTAATACTCAAGATAGGATGCACCCAATTAATAGTACCTAAGAGCTTCTGTAAATCATTCAAATTTGTGATTTTGTTTGCCAGTTTTAGCTTCTGAGGTTTTACTGTTCTTTCAGGTAACACCCACCCCAAATATTTCCAGGGTGGCATTTTTTGCATTTTTTCCTGGGCAATTTTTAGTCCAAAACAACATAAATTTTCTGTTAAATAATTAACAGTAGTTTCTAAGTATTGTTCCATTTCTGCACCGACCAAAATGTCATCCATATAACGATAAATTATCGATTCAGGAGATGCACTCCTAGTTGGTGATATAGCTGCGGAAACTACTAGCTGACAGATAGTTGGACTGTTCATCATTCCTTGTGGCAAAACAGTCCATTGATATCTTTGTATGAGAGCAGCACAGTTGACTGAAGGTACAGAAAAAGCAAAATGATCACAATCGGCAGGATGCAAAGGAATTGCAAAAAAACAATGCTTCAAATCAATAATGCAAAGAAACCAGTCAGCTGGAATCATAGTAGGATTAGGCAAACCTGGTTGTAAAGCCCCCGTGGGTTGCATTACATTATTAATTGCACGCAGATCTTGCAAAAGTCACAATTTCCCAGATTTCTTTGGAATTACAAAAGTGGGTGTATTCCAGGGGCTAGTAGATGGAACAATAAGTCCTGCTTTCAGTTGCTCTTCAGCCAATAAACGTGTTTGCTCCAGTCTTTCCCCTTTTAAAGGCCAGTGATCAACCCCAACTGGTTTTTCTGTTAACCATGAAAGTTTGAGCAGGGGCTTCAGATCAGCGACCATTAGGATAAATGGTCCCCATCTGTGGTAAGTAACAAATTCCACTGCGTTTGCAAATGTCACACCCATAGATTCATAGAAACTGGCAGCATATATGGTTGAAAATGAGCTACAGAACCATCCGGTGCAATAGCTTTGAGGGCTTGAGTACTTTTAAAAAGAGATTGTATATTTCCTATTCTGGCTACTGTTGCTAAAGCCTTTTCAAAGGGCCAATCAGTTGGCCATTGAGATTGTGAAATAATCGAAACATCTGCCCCAGTGTCTATTAATCTACTAAAGAGGTTGTTTCTGAGTAATCTCCTGGGTCCAATAAACCTCAGTTTTCCCAGAGCCTCCAAATCCACAGATATCCAGAACATATCTATATGTTGCATCTCTGCCCTGATGGCCTGAAGTGCCATGGGCCCACCGGGCCAAAAATAATTCACCCTTATGTTGCCAATCTAAGTCCATCTGAGCCACTTCAGTCTTAGCAGCTTTAGCCACTTGTTGGTTCTGGTGTTCCTCAGTGGCCCTACTCTTGGGTACATGAGCATCTATGTGGTATACCTTCACCACCAGGTTCTGCACCTGGGCGGCGGTACCTTGCCACAGTTCAGCAGCCCGGAGGTTTTTACCTCTGCATTGCCAGTTGCTCTGCTTCCATTGCTGCAACCACCCTCACAGGGCATTTGCCACCATCCGTAAGTCAGTATAAAGTACTGGCCACTTTTCTCGTTCAGCAATGTCCAAGGCCAGCTGGATGGCTTTCAGCTCTGCAAACTGACTCGATTCACCCTCTCCTTCAGCAGTTTCTGCAACTTGTCATCAGGGACTCCATACAGCTGCCTTCCATCTCCGATACTTTCCCAAAATACGGCAGGACCCAGAAGTACACAAGGCATACTGCTTTTCACTTTCTGACAGTTTATTATATGGTGGGGCCCCTTCAGCACACATCACCTCCTCCTCCTCTGGTGACATTCCAAAATCTTTGTCCTCTGGCCAGTCCATGATGACTTCTATAATTCCTGGATGACTGGGATTTCCTATTAGAGCTCGTTGTGTAATTACTGCAGCCCACTGACTCCATGTAGCATTGGTTGCATGATGTATAGAGGAGACCCTGCCTTTGAACATCCATCCCAGCATGGGCAGACAGGGTGCCAGGAGGAGCTGTGCTTCAGTGCTAGTCGCTTCTGAAGCAGCTTGAACCCCTTCATAGGCTGCCAGTATCTCTTTTTCAGTTGGGGTATAGCTGGCCTCAGATCCTCTGCATCCCCGACTCCAAAAGCCGAGGGGTCGACCTCGAGTCTCCCCTGGAGCATTCTGCCAGAGGCTCCAGGTAGGACCATTCTCCCCGGCTGTGGTGTAGAGTACATTTTTTACATCTGGCCCAGTCTGGACTGGTCCAAGGGGGACTCCATGAACTATCTGTCGTTTAATTTTCTGAAAGGCTTGTTGTTGCTCAGGGCCCCATTTAAAATCATTCTTCTTCCGGGTCACATGATAGAGAGGGCTTACAATCAGACTGTAATTTGGGACTATTAAAGGGCGAGTGGGTCCTACAGATCACTCCTTGGCTCTCCAGTCTACAGATCAGCTTATGGATGGGAATCAGGGAGCCTCGGTTGGTGTGATATTGCTGCCAGTGCACTGCTGTGGTCGCGATTGGCACTTGTTGTTCTTTGACCTTCAACAACCACAGAACATAAGGATCCTCTGAGAGTCCAGGCAAGGTGGACAGCTGCTCAATTTCCTCTGTCTCCAAAGCAGCAATACCAAACCCCTATCAGTACCCTTTTGGGTCTTTGAAGTACCCTCTCCTGAGGTAGTCTATGCCAAGGATGCATGGAGCCTTTGGACCAGTCACAATGGGGTGTTTTTGCCACTTTCTCCCAGTCAGGCTGATTTCAGCCTCCAGTACAGTCAACTTTTTGGATCCTCCTGTCACTCCAGAAATATAAATGGGTTCCACCCCTTGACAGCTTGATGGCATCAGGGTACACTGTGCACCGGTATCTACTAGTGCCATATACTTCTGTGGGACTGATGTGTCAGACCATCTGATCCACACAGTCCAATAAATCCAATTGTCCTTCACCTCCACCTGGCCGGAGGCAGGGCCCCTCTAATAGTGATCACAATATTGGTCACTTACATCTGGTAGACAGGGATTAGTTCTCTTTATCACAGGAGCTGAAGTAAAATCAACTCTTCCACTCCATCTGGGAACCTGCTCAACAGAGACTGAAGCCCCAGCTTTCATGGGATGATCATCCTTGACCTTTTTTCTCCTCTTCAATTCACGCACCCGTTCTTCCAGAGCTGAGGTAGGTTTTCCATCCCGCTTCCTCATGTCTTCTCTGTGATCCCACAGGTAAAGCCATAGGGTGGCCCGTGGCATATATCTTCTATATATTCTCTCTCGAACAGTAGGATGCCTTTTGTTAATAGCTGAGACAGGGGTTGGTACACGTGGGGAGCTGGATAGATCAGATAGATCGTCTCTCAATTGTATGAGCTCCTGGGACAGTTTTTCCACAGCTGAAATGATGGAAGGGGTGAGAACGTCTTCGAACTCTCGGAGTTGACAAATCATTTTATCCACTCTTGGTGGTACTATGTCATTCCAGGTTACTGTTGCCAATGAACGGGCATGTGAGGACGGTGCATTCCATGTAAATTTCCACCACATGGGTCATGCGCATCCGACTTCATTTGGATCTGGTGCATCTTCATCTGGTGCATCCCTGGCATCTGGCTTGTGATAGATCATCTCTATAATGGCTGATTCCCTCAGAGACTGGATGCCTTTCTCTAGAGTAGTCCACTTGGCCAAATGACTCATAACATTGTCCTTGTATGGAAACCTTTCTTTCACAGCTGCCAAGAGCCACCTCCAATGGCTGAGGGACTGTTTCTCTCTTGCAATTGCTTTGTCAATTCCCCCTTCTCTAGCAAGTGATCCCTGCTGCTTAGGTTCCGTACCTTCTAGTTCATGACCATTGGCTCCATTGTCACAGCATCGGAGCAACCAGGTGATGATGTGCTCCCCTGGTTGACGGTAAAATCTTTTTGCATATTCCGTAGCTCGGTTGAGGTCCGGGGTCGGGAAGTCACCTCTTCTTCTCCTTCCTCTGATTCATGGGATGATGACTCCTGATCAGATGCTATCCCATGTAGTAAGTGCATTGCCCTTGTTTCTTCATCTTTCTTCTTCATCTTTCTTGTCTCTTTTTTGCTTTTCCTCTTGCGTACAGGGGCAATCGATACTGGCACGAATCGGTCCTCTGGTTTAGCTGCAGTGATTATCACTGCTATTGGAGTGGCTGCAGTATCCGTTATCGGGGATTGGGTAGCTGCTGTACTTGTCGCTGGGGTTGGTGTAGCTGCTGTTCTTAGAGCTGGAGTAGCTGCATTATCTGTTGTAGTCAGAGTTTGAGTAGCTGCTGTACTTGTCACTAGGGTTGGTGAAGCTGCTGTATTTGGAGTTAGAGTAGCTGCACTGTCTGTTGCTTTGCCATCAGATCCAGAGACATTCTTTTCTCCTTGAAGGTGCTGGATGGTGTTGAAAAGGGCTCTGTAAGCATAGGCCAAGCCCCAGCATGTTGCCATGATTTGTCCCACTCTGATATGACCAGGATGACAACACACCTCATTTAAATGTTTTACTAATCTTTCTGGATTTTGCACCTGTTCAGTGGTGAAGTTCCAAAGCACAGGAGGGGTCCACTGGCCTAGGTACTTGTCCATACTGTCCCACACACCCTGCCAATCATGACTGTCCAGCCTTGGGGAAAATCTCTTGGTCCTCCTATATCGTCATCTAACCCTAGACAAGGCCCAAAACCGACTCTGCTTAACTTTTGAGATCAGATGAAATGCTCGTGGGTAAAACACACTCTCTATGTGTGCCAACATGATGATTCCCATCACAATTGGCAGGCAGGTGTTGAGGGTACCCAAAGGCCATTCAAAACCTTCAGAACTCTCAAATGATGCTGTAAATAGTCTGGTAGGGGGGCTGGGAATGTAAGGGAATGTCTCCTTCACAGATTGACCACCCGAGGAGGGGAAAAAAGATGTGTAATTGCTAAGCACTTCCATTATATACCTCCCAAAGTATAGAGGTGGTGACCACACTGAGAACGCAAGCCAGATCAGTTTCATGATCAATGATTCTATTGTATTACAAGTCATTACCATAAAGTACAATGAAACAAGAACCTTACCCCAAGGCCCCCAGATGTAAGTAAGGTACGACATGATGAAACTGTGAGATCAAGAGCAGCAACTTTGGGAGCCAATGAATCAGCATTGTGACGAGTGACTATTAATCCAAAACAATAAATGCTTATCACAAATATGATTAGACACACTCTGGTCAGATCTGTTGTTACCTCAACCCTTTGTGCCCCACGTTAGGTGCCGAAAAAAACTGTCGTGGTTTGAGCCCAACCGGCAACCCAGAACTACACAGCCGCTCCATCACTCCCTCCCCCTTTCTCCCCCCACTCCTGGAGGGGTGGGAAGGAAAATTGAAAGAATGTAACTCCCATGGGTTGAGATAAGAACAGGCCAGTAACTAAGGTATAACACAAAACCACTACTGCTACCAATAATAATAATGATAAGGGAAATAACAAGGGGAGAAAATACAACCACTCACCACCCGCCAACTGATACCTAGCCCAACCCGAGCAGTGATCTAGCCCTTCCGGTAGCTGCCCCCAGTTTATATACTGGGCATGACGTGCTGTGGTATGGAATACCTCTTTGGCTAGTTTGGATCAGGTGTCCTGTCTCTGCTTCCTCTTGGTTTCCTCTCCTCCCTGGCAGAGCATGAGACTCAGAAAGTCCTTGGTCAGAGTAAACATTACTGAGCAACAACTAAAACCATTGGTGTTATCAGCGTTGTTCTCAGGCTGAAAGTCAAAACCACAGCACTGCACCAGCTACTAAGAAGGAGAAAAATGACTGCTACTGCTGAACCCAGGACAATGTCATAAATCAGCCACTGGGCATCCTCAAATACAGACAGGCACCTAGAGATAGCTGGAGATCAAGAGAGGCAGTGGCAGCCTCTTCTGAATTAAACAGGCATAAACACAATTGTGTCCTAGTGATACTGAAATAAAACCCACAAGAGCAGAGCTCAAACAATTTGCTGTATTCTGGGAAGTTCTGGTGTACTTGTAACTGTTTCAAACAATTTGTTCACAATTAGTTGCCACAGTTAATTAACCTCAAAGAAAGGGGAGGATTCTTCATTTATTGAGGTCTTCAACACAAGATTGGCTAAAATCCTTTACCAGAAAGGCCAAATAAAGTCCACTGGTTTGGCAGATGGGTGGCTGGGGAGAAGCATGCTGTGCAGGAGTTGAGGCCAGATGAACTCATGAGCTTTTCTGGCCTTCAGCTCTAGCAGCTAAGCAGAGGTTGTAGCTGACAATAGTTGGCCAAGGAGCTGTTTTGCAGGCCTGCCACATTGGACGTGCCCAGTTGAGACAGGGGTTTTGGGGTCTGTTTGGGGTTTTTTTTTTTGTTTATTAAAAACCTCTTTCCAGGTACAATCAGACTTTTCACATAAAACCCAGCAAACACAAAGGCGACATGGAAAGCAGCTTTGGTACCTTCAACACACATCACAAACCCACTTCTTTTGACTCAAAGTGCCTAGAGAATGATGCTAAAGCCTGGAGTCCCTCCTGCAAAGCACAGCTCCTGGAAAGGAAAGGGCACTGAGAGTTTGGATGGCAAAGCTCTCCTTCTATTTCAGGAACAGATCTGACTCCAAATAATCTTCTAGTATGACTTGGGACCCTGTACTTTTACTGGCTAAAAGGTATACAAGCCGATTGAGGTCCCCATCCCAACACAAGCAGGTTTAGGATTCCTGCTGAATCCCCAGCTACCCAGCTCCTAGGGTTTCCAATGGGATGAGGGGCTTGGATCTTCTTCCAGGAGCCATCTCTCCTACAGTGCAGGTAGTGGCAATAAATCTGTGTATTGTGAAGGTTTCCTCCTCCCATGTACTATTCCCAGCTGTAAACCATGAGGCCAATCCACCACCAACAAATGTACAGGCACCCTCAAAGCTTTCCCTGTCACCCTGAGAATGGGATTGCTGGGAAGCTGATCCAGCTTGCCTTACCAGGTCTCTAGTTCAGGGTTGTGCCACATAATGCTCAGCACAGACTGGGGTTATGTTAACTGTCAATCTAGGCTACAGTAAGACACAGGAGGTATGGAAGGGGGAGGAAAAGCACAGCAGATGGGAGAAGAGACAACTGCAGGGTTTGCTTTGGGAATCCAAGACACAACATTCTCTGGGAGTTTCCAGAGCTGCCCCAGGTTCCCTTGGTTTGTAAGTTTGATACAGAAAATTAAGACTATAACTGCAGTGGCTGATATCCAGCCACTCCCTTCCCAGTCTGTCATACATCAAGCAAAGCAGAATCTCTGACACAGATGCACACATATGGGGAATGTGCCAATTTCTGCACAGGTTTTAAGCCCCAGGATGCCACACTCAAGGTTTTACACAACTTGTGGCAGAGCCTGCATGGATTTATATTCTCAGTCCTGTCAATATTATCTCATTGCCTCCTAAAGGAAGACCATGGCCAGAAATCCCATGGACAAAGACAACAGTCATTTCTTTGTTTCCAGCTGTCCATGGTGCCAACGATGTTCCTCTCAAGGTCCCCCAGACCTGACACTGAAGTCCCCTACTTGTTAAAAACTACTTCAGCAGCTAAGGACAATGCATCATGAATAGCTACTGACTTGGCACAAGAAGAGCACAGCAGGTTGTGGAGCGAGAAGGTATCAAAGTGGAGCCAAGTATCCCCATGCCATGCAGAGACAGGAAAGCACTCCTTGTAACAGCAGTGCTCCCTGCTTCCCATCCAGCTCACCTAGTGCTAAAGGAAGGAGTCAGAAGGCAATTATTTTCCCAGGAGACATTTGTTTATAACAAAGGTAATTGAGGACAGTCAGCTCAAACAGCTATGACCAACAACCTCTTCCTAATGTTCACCAACACACTTTTACTTCCAAAGACTTTGGAGAAAAGTCAGTATGAGAAACCCTACCCATTTGTCTGAGGGCAGATATTCTATGCCCATAAAAGATTCAAACCCTGCCCTGCAATCACAGCACTGACCAGGGGAAATCTGCTAAGCATCTTCACTGTCCCATAGGGCTAATAAAGCTTGAAAGGTTTTTAAAGAGTCCTTCTTAAATGCAGTGGCCATGAAATCATAAAGTGAGGAAAGGGACTGCCATCTTGTACAGTCTGCAGAGCCAGCCCAAAGCACACAACCTGTTTTGCACCCATCTGTTTGCAGAGGCCATGCAATTCTCTAGAAGGGATTTTGTTTCCAAAACAAATGCTACAAACTCTTCTATGACTCTGGGAAATAGAAAGCTGTCCTGGGTTCAGCAGTAGCAGTCATTTTTCTCCTTCTTAGTAGCTGGTGCAGTGCTGTGGTTTTGACTTTCAGCCTGAGAACAACGCTGATAACACCGATGTTTTTAGTTGTTGCTAAGTAATGTTTACTTCAACCAAGGACTTTCAGAGCCTCATGCTCTGCCAGAGAGGAGAGGAAGCCGAGAGGAAGCCGAGACAGGACAGCTGACCCAAAGTAGCCAAAGAGGTACTCCATACCACAGCACGTCATGCCCAGTATATAAACTGGGGGCAGTTACTCGGAAGGGCTAGATCGCTGCTCAGGTTGGGCTGGGTATTGGTTGGCGGATAGTGAGCAGTTGTATTCTCTTCCCCTGTTGTTTCCCTTATCATTATTATTATTGGTGGTAGCAGTAGTGGTTTTGTGTTATACCTTAGTTACTGGACTGGTCTTATCTCCACCCGTGAGAGTTACACTCTTTCAATTCTCCTCCCCATCCCTGTGGAAGCGGAGGGGAGGAAGAAGGGGGGGGAGTGAGTGAGCGGCTGTGTGGTTCCGAGTTACCAGCTGGGCTTAAACCATGACAAAAGCAAAATCCAGCTCCCGATGTGAACAGCCAAACAGCGCTGGCGAGGCTCTCTAGTGCATGTGTGTGAGTGGGAAAGAGAGCCCTTCCAGCTTTCCAAAGGGTTCTTGCAAACAGCAGGGAGGGAGAAGGGATTTTGCACATAAGGAAAAATACAGTGATGGTGTTTGTCCTGAAATTGAATGCTGCACAACAAAAGGCCTTGGGCTGCATTGTCTGTTTAGTGCTTTTCTCATGCAAACCATGCAGTGTACAGTGAGACCGAATCCCTGGTTAGCAGGGGGTACATGGCAGGAACTGTTCCTGGCTGCAGCACAGGTCAGCGTACTGGGTGCTGTACAAACCACTGCTTAACCACCTTTATGTTTTTCTGGCCTAAGTGACTTTGCTGTGCATCATCCAGAGCTTACAGCAAAGCTAAGGATGTTCCCACACAGCAGCCTCCAAGGTTAAAGACATGGTATATACCAGCTGCTTCCTCAGCCAGCCTGCAATGGAAAATGTGCCGGTCACAAACGAAGAGGCAGGCATACTGCATACCAGCCAGAGTGTAAGGAAACAGCACAACCACGCTGGAAAATGACTCAGTGCTATCCCAAGGAAATTTAATAATCCCATTCTTCACGTGCTTATGCCTCTGCTGGTTTTATGTAGCGCTTCCCTGGGCAAGCTGTAGGAGCAGGGATGCAGCTCCAGATGAGTCAGGAAGGTTAGAGTATAGAATCATAGCATCATAGAATAGTTAGGGTTGGAAAGGACCTTAAGATCATCTAGTTCCAACCCCCCTGCCATGGGCAGGGACACCTCTCACTAAACCATGCCACACAAGGCTCTGTCCAACCCGGCCTTGAACACCACCAGGGATGGAGCATTCACAACTTCCCTGGGCAACCCATTCCAGGGCCCCACCACCCTTACAGTGAAGAATTTCTTCCTCATATCCAATCTAAACTTCCCCTGTTTAAGTTTAAACCCGTTACCCCTTGTCCTCTCACTACAGTCCCTCATGAAGAGTCCCTCCCCAGCATCCCTATAGGCCCCCTTCAGGTATTGGAAGGCTGCTATGAGGTCTCCACGCAGCCTTCTCTTCTCCAGGCTGAACAGCCCCAACTTTCTCAGCCTGTCTTCATACGGGAGGTGCTCCAGCTCCTTGATAATCCTCGTGGCCCTCCTCTGGACTTGTTCCAACAGTTCCATGTCCTTTTTATGTTGAGGACACCAGAACTGCACACGATACTCCAAGTGAGGTCTCACGAGAGCAGAGGGGCAGGATCACCTCCCTCGACCTGCTGGTCATGCTCCTTTTGATGCAGCCCAGGATATGGTTGGCTTTCTGGGCCGCGAGCGCACACTGCCGGCTCATGTTCATTTTTTCATCGACCAACACCCCCAAGTCCTTCTCCACAGGGAGGCTGCTCTGAATCTCTTCCCTGCCCAACCTGTAGCTGTGCCTGGCATGGCTCCGACCCAGGTGGAGGACCTTGCACTTGTCATGGTTAAACTTCATCAGGTTGGCATCAGCCCACCTCACAAGCATGTCTAGGTCCCTCTGGATGACATTCCTTCCCTCCAGCCTATCAACCGAACCACACAGCTTGGTGTCATCGGCAAACTTGCTGAGGGCGCACTCAATCCCACTGTCCATGTCATCCACAAAGATGTTGAACAAGACCGGTCCCAACATCAATCCCTGAGGGACACCACTCGTTACTGGTCTCCAGCTGGACATTGAGCCATTGACCACAACTCTTTGCATGCGGCCATCCAGCCAGTTCTTTATCCACCAAGTGGTCCACCTATCAAATTGATGTCTCTCCAACTTAGAGAGAAGGATGTCATGCGAGACAGTGTCAAAGGCTTTACACAAGTCCAGGTAGATGACATCAACAGCTCTACCCCTGTCCATCAGTTCCGTAGCCCCTTCATAGAAGGCCACCAGATTGGTCAGGCAGGATTTCCCTTTAGTGAAGCCATGCTGGCTGTCACCAACCACCTTGTTGGTTTTCATGTGCCTCAGCATGCCTTCCAGGAGAATTCGCTCCAAGATTTTGCCAGGCACAGAGGTGAGACTGACTGGTCTGTAATTCCCTGGGTCATCCATTTTCCCCTTCTTAAAAATGGGGGTTATATTTTCCTTTTTCCAGTCGCTGGGAACTTCACCTGACTGCCATGATTTTTCAAATATGATGGACAGTGGCTTAGCAACTTCATTTGCCAGCTCCTTCAGGACCCACGGATGGATTTCAGCAGGTCCCATGGACTTGTATACATTCAGGTTCCTAAGATGGTCTCGAACCAGATCCTCTCCTACAGTGGGCCCAAGGTCTTCATTCTCACCATCCCTGCGTCTGCCTTCCAAGACTTGGGTGGTGTGGTCAGAGCATTTGCCCGTAAAGACTGAGGCAAAGAAGTCATTAAGAACCTCAGCCTTCTCCAAATCCAGAGTAGCCAGTTCTCCTGGTAGCTTCTGGAGAGGGCCCACGTTGTCCCTAACCTGTCTTTTATTTGCAATGTACCTATAGAATCCCTACCTGTTATCTTTCACATCCCTAGCCAAGTTTAATTCTAAGTGGGCCTTAGCTTTCCTAACCTGGTCCCTAGCTTCCCGGACAACATCCCTGTACTCTTCCCAGGCCTCCTGACCTTGCTTCCACCTTTTATAAGTCTCTTACTTCCTTCGCAGTTTCCTCAGCAGGTCCTTATCCATCCAAGGAGGTCTCCTGGCCCTCCTGCTAAACTTCCTTCTAGTTGGAATGCATCGCTCCTGAGCCTGCAGCAGGTGAGCCTTGAATATCAACCAAAAGTCTTGGGCCCCCCTGCCCTCTAGGGCTGTATCCCATGGAACCTTACTGAGCAGGTTCCTGAAGAGGCCAAAGTCTGCTCTCTTGAAGTCCAGGGCAGTGAGCTTTCTGCACGCTCTTCTGACTGTCCTGAGGATCTCGAACTTGACCATCTCATGATCGCTGCAATCAAGGCTGCCCTGGAGCGTCACATTTCCAACCAGCCCTTCCCTGTTGGTGAGGACGAGGTTAAGCATGGCACCTCTCCTTGTCGGCTCCTCTATTACTTGCAGAGGGAAGTTGTCTTCCTCACAATCGAGGAACCTCCTGGATGGATTGCTTGTGCCGGGCCGTACCATCCCTCCAACAGATATCAGGGTGGTTGAAGTCCCCCATGAGGACAAGGGCCTGCGAGCATGAGGCTGTTCCTATCTGTCTATAGAGTTCTTCATCAACCAAGTCCTCTTGATCAGGTGGTCTGTAACAGATCCCCACATTAATGTCTTCTATCACTGTTCTCCCTTTAACCCTGACCCACAAACTCTCTGTCGACTGCTCACCTGTCCCCATGGAGAGTTCCATACTCTCCAGCCTATCCCTAACATAAATAGCAACTCTCCCTCCCCACCTACCGGGCCTGTCTTTCCTAAAGAGCTGTTAACCTTCCATTCCAACGCACCAGTCTTAGGAGCCATCCCACCATGTTTCTGTGAGCGGAAGGGGGTAGGGGAAGACAAGCCACTGAATTCCCAGGGGCTTTGCATTATGAAAGCCATGAGCTGCAATCAGCAAGCCTCTGCGGGTTTGCTTTAATCCCATCCTTGCTGCTGAACAAGCATCTCAACCGATCTCCTGGCAGCATACATATGACTGGTGACACACAGCCTGTGCAACCGCAAGGCAAAATAGGCAAGCACCTGAAGAACAGCCATTTACTTTCTTTCAGTCAGTATTTTCCAAACTGTGCAAGTTTCTTCTGCACTTGCATTCATAGGTGCTGCAAGCCAGCCTGCTACTTTCAGGCCTGCAGCTTAAAGGACACCTTCCACTAGAGCAGGTTGCTCCAAGCCCTGTCCAACCTGGCCTTGAACACTGCCAGGGATGGGGCAGCCACAGCTTCTCTGGGCAACCTGTGCCAGTGCCTGATCACCCTCACAGGGAAGAATAAATAGTAGATGCTAGGAAAAGAGAGGGCATAAAATGCATCTTCCCCTGGGTTTCCCAATAAGAAAAAAAAAGCAGTCTCAAACAGAAACTTCAAACAAATCAGTTCACTCCCTGCCTCAGTGCATATAAGTGCATCTCACACGCATCCTCACACACCCAGAGGGATGTCTGCTGCCAGCAGGACACCAGTTATCTATCTGCCTCCGCAGAGGGTCCTTTGGTACAGCAACTGCCCCAAGGACTGTACTCGCTCTGCAAAGGCAAGGGCTTCAGGGCAAGCCCAACACATCAGGAAGGCTTTGAAACTCCTTGGACAGGGAAATAAGATACTCCATGGCTTGACAGACTAGATTAAAGCCCCTGGAGAGCTTGAGACAGTCTGAAGCTTTTTTAAGGTGCCCTTTCAGCTCAGCCTGTGCACCAGTTCACTCAAGGCTCACAGTTTTGCACAGGAATAAGTAAGGAAAGTGCAAGAACTGGGGGGCTCTGCCACCTCCACACCAGGAGAGCAAAGTGAACCCCAGCCATGCTAACCATCCTCATAGCCAGAAACCAGCATAGAAAAATCCCCATGGCTGGGGCACACATTTGCTCAGATTCTCTCAGGCATTTTCTGGAAACGAACAAAAGAGCAGTTGCAGAGACAGCTGACAACTGAAAAGGCTGGAGCTCTGAAGAGACCATGAGCCATTCGAGAGGTCGGAGTCACACCAATATCACCTTTAAGACAGGGAGAAAGTGATTTGGAGAAATCTCCAGGAACTCACCAACAAAGTTTAAGTTGACAAGCAGGTATTCTTTATTGCGGCGCCGGGAGACACAGGGGATAGCTCCTCCTAGCGTGTCTCATCCGATCAACAACCAGGCTGTGATTATATTGTCCTTAAACATACATATTAATTAGATTACATACATATTCATTAAGTTACTTATACATTGCATCATACTTCTAGAATTCCTCCCAACTACTGTCCTGGGTTCAGCAGTAGCAGTCATTTTTTCTCCTTCTTTAGTAGCTGGTGCAGTGCTGTGTTTTTGACTTCTGGCCTGGGAACAACACTGATAACACCGATGTTTTTAGTTACTGCTCAAATGTTTAGTCTGACCAAGGACTTTCTGAGCCTCATGCTCTGCCAGGGAGGAGGGGAAGCTGGGAGGAAGCAGAGACAGGACACCTGACCCAAACAAGCCAAAGAGGTATTCCATACCACAGCGCATCATGCCCAGGATGTAAAAACTAGGGGCAGGGACCTGGAAGCAGGGGTTCACTGCTCGGTCAGGCTTGGTATCAGTCACGGGTGGTGAGTGGTTGTATTCTCTTCCCTTGTTGTTTCCCTTGTCATTATTATTATTGGTGGTAGCAGTAGTGATTTGTGTTATACCTTAGTTACTGGCCTGTTCTTATCTCAACTCGAGTTACATTCTTTCGATTCTCCTCCCCATCCCCCCGGGATTGGGGGGGGGTGGGGGGAGAAAGGGGGGTGAGTGAGTGAGAGAACTGCGTGAGTTACGGCTGGGCTTAAACCAGGGCACATGTGCACTAAAATGTGGTAGTGTGCTTTGGGACCCCTGGTGGTTATTTCTTTATCATCTTCCTCTTCATCACTTTGTTTTAGGATCCTTGTCATGTCAGTAACCACCAGGCTGGTTCTGGCCAGTTCTTGGGCAATGCTTATCTTAGCCATTTCCTTATCTCTATAGTTGCTAACAAAGCCTAAGGTCCTTGAAGTTACTTATTTACAACCTCATTCTTCAATCAACCCCATTCTTCAATAAACCGTATTCTTCAATCCCCCCTTTTCTTGTCCTATTGCAATTTTTTTTGCAACTGAATTATTTCATTCTTATTTAAAGTTTCCTGAAGTATTTCCCTGTTTCTGCTTGATGCTTATTTTTTTTTCTCTTCCATTCTTCATAGTTCATCATGGATTGTTTGCAACACCAGAAAAAACAAAAACATTGTACCACGCTACAAGTGATTATGATTTAACTTTTGTTGTGATTTTTTTTTTTTTTTTAACTGTGAGGATTTTGAAACCTGATTTAGAAGGCCCTGCTTAAGCAGGGGATTTGGACTAGATCATCTCTTGTGCCAACCACAGGCTGCTTGGCCTGCCCTTCTCTCCTGGATGGCCCTCTTATAACAGGGGAGGCCATCCCTCACATCAAGGTCTGGCATGGCATGTGTTCCCACTGCTCAGCACCATTCTTAAATCAACCCTATTCTTCAATAGCCAACATTTTAGTTGGTAGCTAACCCTAACTGCTTGACTTCACATCTTGATATGAAGCCAGCCAGCCTGGGCATGCCTGTTTTCTATGCCCAGTCCTGCACAAGGCTGACAGCGTGCAGATCAAAGTTTTGGTGAACAAATGTGCTGGAAAATATTGGTGTGCTGATTTTCCATGATTGAAGCCACTAGTATGTGAAAAGCCTGCGGCAACAGGACTGCCTGAAAGCAGGGAGCATTGCTGTGCTCTGACTGCCACTCCAGCCTTACATCTGGTTCATGTTTTATGAAGAATGATTCAGCTGAACTTGTTCCTTGACATGGGAAAAACGATTGTGGGAAAGCAAGAGGATGTAACAAGCATCTGGTACAGTGGAGACACTCAAGGGACATAGTGCCGCTCAGTTAATATGCAAGAAAGCACTATAAAAGCAAAATAAGACGAGTGGTGAAGAATGGGGTTGATTGAAGAATAGGGTCGATTGATTGAAGAATGGGGTTGTAAATAAGTAACTTCAAGGACCTTAGGCTTTGTTAGCAACTATAGAGTTAAGGAAATTACTAAGATGATAAGCATTGCACAAGAACTGGCCAGAAACAAAGTGATAAAGAGGAAGATGATGAAGAAATAACCATAGGACTCATTCAGATCGCTGGGGGATCAGACAAGGACCATCTTTACGAAAGGTATTCTTTACTTTTGTATAGTCTGTAAGATGCAGGGGGCATCTTACATAAAGACTAAATTGGGTTGGTAAGCATATGCAAGGTCTGGAAGCCTTCCGTAAATTGAGATGAGATAGGAAATCTCATAGGTAAAGGCGCATACCTGGCTGCTAGTGTCCGTTTGGTATACACTCACAAGACGCAGGGGGCGTCTTGTGGTTAGGTCCTGCAGGACACAGGGGGCGTCTTTTGGTTTAGATTTTTGATTTTCCTGGTACTTGACTTATTTCGTGGCTTGTTACAGTAACGATCTAGGTATTGGTGACAGGATGTTGTAACAGCGTTATTAATTGCTGTTTGCTTAATTGAATTTAGTCTCTGTCTCAAGTATTGTGCGGAGTGTGTCTGTGGGATCCCTAGTGTGTGTGAATGCAAAAAAAAACCCAGAAAACCACCAAAAAAACCACACCATACTACTATCAGAACAAGGAAACCCCATTGAACAAGTGATTGAAAAGCTAAGGCAGTTAGGGGATTGATTCGGAGAAAATTCCAGGAACTCGCCAACAAAGTTTAAGTTGACAAGCAGGTATTCTTTATTGCGGTGCCAGGAGACACGGGGGATAGCTCCTCCTAACGCATGTCCCCGTATTGCTACACAAGCCATCCTTATATAGCTACTGGGCATATATACATATTAATGAGGCTATGTATGGATTACATAATTTTCCAGAAAGTTCCCTGCATGCATAGAAATATGTGGTGGTGGTCTCTGAGGGTCGTTTACTTCTTCCAACAGTCTTCATCACTTCTGGCAGCCTTTGAAGCATGTGCAGTAGTGTCCTGGGTTCAGCAGTAGCAGTCATTTTTCTCCTTCTTGGTAGCTGGTGCAGCGCTGTGTTTTTGATTTTGGGCCTGGGAACTGCACTGATAACACCAGTGTTTTCAGTTACTGCTTGGTGATGTTTTGGTCTGACCAAGGACTTGCTGAGTCTCATGCTCTGCCAGGGAGGAGGGGAAGCCGGGAGGAAGGAGAGACAGGACACCTGACCCAGACTAACCAAAGAGGTTATTCCATACCACAGCACGTCATGTCCAGGATGTAAAAAAACGGAGGGCAGAGACCCGGAAGGGTGAAGGTGCACGGTGGGGGGTGCACAGTGGGGGGTGCACGGCTTGGTCGGGCTGGATGGTGAGCAACTATATTCTTTTCCTTGTATTTCTCTTGTCATTATTATTAGTAGTAGTGGTAACAGTAGTGATTTGTGTTATACCTTAGTTACTAAACTGTTCTTATCTCAACCTGTGGGAGTTGCATTCTTTCGATTCTCCTTCCCATCCCTCCAGGAGCGGAGGGAAGAAAGAGGGGGAAGTGAGTGAGCGAGCAAAACTGCGTGGCTGAGAGACTTAAACCACGACAAGTAGATGCTTATACCAACTTAATTGGCTCCTTAACACCATACACATAACAATCATCATCCTGTCCTTCTACTTACAGTTTAACTGCATCCCATCCTGGACCCCTGCCATTCCCAGATACTCCTTATCCTTATGTCCTGTTCTTCTAGCCTGTTTTTCTTAGACTCATTTTGTACTAAGGTCATAGGGCCTAAAACTACATCAACTACAAGGGTTTATCATGTACAAGAATTCTCAGTATGTTCTCTAGCTGTATTCTATTTTTTTTCTGTGTATCAAGCACCTCAGTAATTTTCCATTACTACTATTACAAAGCCATCAAACTTAACATTACTTAAAATTGATTCTAAAGGTTAATATATATTAGTTTGTGATTTTTTCCCCCCCTTGTCTCAGGATTTACCAGGACTGGGCTTGGACAAAGCAGCTCAGGACCAGGGGAGAGTAGGAAAGGGGGAGATGTGAGAATTGCAAGTGGTCCTGTTCCCGCAATGTGGATAATTAAAGAAGAAGAAGAATAATTGCTGATAGTGCACCTGAGTCTGGAGCAGGCCAGGGAGTGTTTGTGTGCATGGGTGCAAGGTCGGGCTGGGAAACAGCCTGAGGAGTAATTGTTTATAGAACTGAATTTATAGTGACCGAAGACAATCACTGTGGTTGATGTGGTTTCTGTTTGGCTTCATAGTTCAGATCTAAACCCTCTGGTATTCCAGCGGGATGCCCGCGTGGCTGTTCAGGCCTGGAGGCGAGTGCCTGGATCGGGGGGTGTCTCAGGAACCCTACATGTATTTTATAGACCAAATGGAAAATGCTATACAAAGGAAGATGAATGGTCACGGGGCTGCTCGTGCACATCTATTTAGGCTAGCATATGAGGGTGCAGGTGGGGATTGCGGGGCTGTGTTAGCCCTCGTCAGAGGAAAATTTACAGACATTGCCGAGTTGCTTGGGGCATGTCGGGATGTCGAAGCAGAAGCTCGTAGGGCCCCCGTATTAGCTGCTGCATTAATTATTCTGGTTTTATTGGCTATATTAGGTCACGTTCAAACCTGCCTGGCACTTTGTCGTGGTTTAAGGCCAGCCGGCAACGAGAACCATGCAGCTGCTGGCTCACTCCCCCCCTTCCTCCCCCTGCTCCCAGAGGGATGGGGAGGAGAATCGAAAGAATGTAACTCCCACGGGTGGAGATAAGAACAGACCAGTAACTAAGGCATAACAGAAACCCACTACTGCTACTACCAATAATAATAATGATAAGGGAAATAACAAGGGGAGAAAATACAACCACTCATCACCTGCTGACTGACACCCAGCCGAACCCGAGCAGCCATCTAGCCCTTCCGAGTAACTGCCCCCAGTTTATATACTGGGCATGACATGCTGTGGTATGGAATACCTCTTTGGCTAGTTTGGGTCAGCTGTCCTGTCTCTGCTTCCTCCCGGCTTCCCCTCCTCTCTGGCAGAGCATGAGACTCAGAAAGTCTTTGGTTAGAGTAAACATTACTGAGCAGCAACTAAAAACATCGGTGTTATCAGCGCTGTTCCCAGGCTGAAAGTCAAAACCACAGCACTGCACCAGCTACTAAGAAGGAGAAAAATGACTGCTACTGCTGAACCTAGGACAGTATCCACCCCTTATTCCATAATATTCAAGACATGCTCAGATCCCACATTTTTCAATACACCATCACTCTTGTCTCATATATATATATACCTCCATGCACACAAAGAGAGATATAACATTCCTTAGTGCATGGAGCAATCCCTTCAAAGCTGCTGAGTTCATCCGGTCCATGATGTCAGGCTCCATATCTTGTAACACTCTTTCAGAGCAGGAGAGGCTGTGTGCAGTGTTGGACTGTTGCCTGCTGATGACACTGCAGAACTTGTGTGGTCACTGCTGAGCTCATCTGGTTTTGTCAAAGTTCGTTCTCTGTCAGGATGATGGTCGGAGGGCAGTCAGGGCCAGTCGTTAGTGACCGGAAGACATCTAGTTGGTGGGCTATAAAAGTGCTACATAGCAGGCAGCAGAATACAGTTGAGTTCATTGGCTGTTTTCCCCTAAAATCAAATCCCTTTGAGGTACACATCGGACTTCCCCATCTTTCCGCATTACCCACCAAGTATATCCGGGTCCCTGAGTGTCATGGTTTAAGTCCAGCCAGCAACCCAGAACCACACAGATGCTCACTCACTCCCCCCGCTTCCTCCCCCCGCTCCCAGAGGGATGGGGAGGTGTTGACGCAGAAGTCCCAGACACAGCAGCATAAACGACCAATATGATCAGGCTGTGCCAAGTTTATTGCGCAGATAGCTCAGTATATATAGGCATTCTACTTGTCTATCATTAACACACACAACTCCAATTGGATACATGCATTGGTCACGCGACTAAATACAGAATAGGATTCGCTCAGACACTCTGTCCACGCGCATAGTGCTCTCCACCTACATTCTACTTGGTGTCCTGCTTAATATATGATTGGTTAATATCTCTCAGCTAAGTGTTAGTAACAGCTTAATGATTGGTTAACTATTACAGCATATGTTTCAAGGTTGCAGTTATCAGTTCCCTCCTGCACATCTCTCTCAGCAGCTTACCGTGCCAACTTCCTCAAGACTTCTGCACGTACACAAACTTTAGTAACCCTCAGGCGAGGCCTCAGTGCCTGTGGGTTACTACCTTACAATTGTCAAGCAGTTGTCTGGATTGCTCACAAGACCGTTCACAGCCAAATAGCTCTCCACAGGGAGGAGAATCGAAAGAATGTAACTCCCACAGGCTGGGATAAGAACAGTCCAGTAATAAGGTATAACAGAAACCACTGCTGCTACCAGCAATAATAATAATGATAAGGGGAATAACAAGGGAGGCGAATACAACCCCTCACCATCCGCTGACCGATACCCAGCCCAACCGGAGCAGTGATCTAGCCCTTCCAGGTAACTGCCCCCAGTTTATATACAGGGCATGATGTGCTGTGGTATGGAATACCTCTTTGGTTAGTTTGGGTCAGCTGTCCTGTCTCAGCTTCCTCCCGGCTTCCCCTTCTCCCTGGCAGAGCATGAGACTCAGAAAGTCCTTGGTCAGAGTAAACACAACTGAGCAGCAACTAAAAACATCGGTGTTATCAGCGTTGTTCCCAGGCTGAAAGTCAAAACCACAACACTGCACCAGCTACTAAGTAGAAGAAAAAATGACTGCTACTGCTGAACCCAGGACACTGCCTTAGTTACACGACAAGCTCGAATAAGAAATCCCAGTCGTCCAGGAATTCTAGAAGTCATCATGGACTGGCCAGAGGGCAAAGATTTTGGAATTTCACCAGAGGAGTAGGTGATGCATGCTAAAGAGGCCACACCATACTGTTAGAAAGGGAGAAGCAATATGCCTTGCTTACTGATGGGTCCTGCCATATGGAGTCCGCGATGCCAAGTTGCAGAAACTGCTGAAGGAGAGGGTGAATTGAGTCAGTTTTCAGAGGTGAAAGCCATTCAGGTGGCCTTGGACATTGCTGAATGAGAAAAGTGGCCAGTACTTGATCTCTGTACTGACTCATGGATGGTGGCAAATGCCCAGTGGGAGTGTCTCAGATGGACTTAGAGTGGCAACATAAGGGTGAATTATTTTTAAACGAGTGGGCCCATGACACCTGAGGCCATCAGGGCAGAGATGCAACATACAGATGGGATCGTGATCGAGGGGTGGATTTAATATGGACACTATTGCCCAGGTTATTCACAAATGTGAAACATGTGCTGCAGTTAAGCAAGCCAAACCATTAAAACCGCTTTGGTATGGAGGACGACGGCTTATGTATAAATATGGGGAGGCCTGGCAGATTGACTATATCACACTCCCACCAACTCGCCAAGGCAAGCACCACGTGTTTACTATGGTGGAAGCAACCACCAGATGGCTGGAAACATATGCTGTGCCCCACGCCACTGCCCAGAACACTATCCTGGGCCTTGAGAAACAGATTTTGTGGCAACACAGCACCCCAGAGAGAATTGAGTCAGACAGTGGGACTCATTTCTAGAATAACCGCATAGACACTTGGGCCAAAGAGCATGGCACTGAATGGGTATGTCACATCCCCTACCATGCACCAGCCTCTGGGAAAACCGAATGGTACAATGGGCTGGTAAAAACTACACTGAGAGCAATGGGTGGTGGGACTTTCAGACATTGGGATACACATTTACCAAAAGCCACTTGGCTGGTCAACACTAGAGGATCTGCCACAGGGCTAACCCAGCCCAGTCAGAACTTTTACATACTGTAGAAGGGGACAAAGTTCCTGTGGTGCACATAAAGAATTTGCTGGGGAAGACAGTCTCGGTTATTCCTACTTCAGGTAAAGGCAAACCCACTCGTGGGATTGCTTTTGCTCAGGGACCCGGATATACTTGGTGGGTTGTGGGTGACGGGATAGAAATAGTTAACATCGCCCTGGTCTGTCTTAAGCCCTGGGAACAGCAAAGAAAACACCAGGTGTTAATGCCCTGGTCAGGCCTAAGCCTTGTGAACTGTAAAGAGAACAATGAAGGGTAAAGATCAGTTAGCAAAACAAAGCAGGGGGTTTTCAAGATAAAGCAGGATGTGCATCTCAGAAACAGACAAAACAATGTAAATATTTGTAACTCTTAGTAGTTTTGCTGAATCCGGATAAGGAAGTGAGTGGAAAGTTACTACTTAGCACTTAGTAGACTATAAAAGGGATGCCAGACACAAAATAAAGGATTTCGTTTGTAACCAGAAACAGAGTTCGTGCCTTTCATCTCCACAGTGAGTAATGCAAGAAGATGGGGAAGTCCGATGTATACCTCAAGGGGATTTGATTTTAGGGGAAAACAGCCAATTAATTGAATTGTATGCTGTTGCCTGCTATGTAGCACTTTTATAGCCCACCAACTAGACGTCTTCAGGTCACCATTGACTGACCCTGTCTTCCCTCCAACCATCATCACAACAAAGAATGAACTTTGATGAAACCAGACTAGTTCTGCGGTAAAGGAACGATCAGCATCAGCAGATAGCGATCCAACACTGCACACACCCTCTCCTGCCCTGAAAGACTGTTACAAGAGATGGAGCCCGACATCATGGACCAGATGGACTCAGCAGCTTTGAAGGGATAGGTCCATGCACTAAGGAATGATCTCTCTCACTCTCTCTGTGTAGATGTATATATATATGTATATACATGAGATAAAGAGTGACGGTATATTGAAAATGTGGGATCTTAGCATGACGTGAATGGTATGGAATAAGAGGTGGATACTGTCCTGGGTTCAGCAGTAGCAGATATTTTTTCTCCTTCTTAGTAGCTGGTACAGTGCTATATTTTTGACTTTCAGCCTGGGAACAGTGCTGATAACACCGATGTTTTTAGTTGTTGCTCAGTAATGTTTACTCAGATCAAGGACTTTCTGAGTCTCATGCTCTGTCAGGGAGGAGGGGAAGCCGGGAGGGAGCAGAGACAGAACACCTGACCCAAACTAACCAGAGCATGTTATGCTGTCATGGTTTAAGCCCCTCACGCAGTTTGTTAACTCACTCCCCCCTCTTTCTTCCCCCAGTCCCGGGGGAATGGGGAGGAGAATAGAAAGAATGCAACTCCCACAGGTTGAGATAAGAACAGTTCAGTAACTAAGGTATAACACAAACCACTACTGCTGCCACCAATAGCAATAATGACAATAGAAATACAAGGAAAGAGAATACAACTACTCACCACCCGATACCCAGCCCAACCCACCAGCGAGCCCCCACCCTTCCGGGTCTCTGCCCTTCGTTTTTACATCCTGGGCATGATGGGCTGTGGCATGGAATACCTCTTTGGTCAGATTGGGTCAGGTATCCTGTTTCTGCTTCCTCCCGGCTTCCCCTCCTCCCTGGCAGAGCATGAGACTCAGAAAGTCCTTGGTCAAACCAAATCACTCTAAGCCATAACTATAAAAACATCGGTGTTATCAGTGCTGTTCCCAGGCCGAAAGTCGAAAACACAGTAGAGCACCATCTACGATGAAGGGGAAAAATGACTGCTGCTGCTGAACCCACGACACATGCCCAATATGTAAACTAGGGGCAGTTACCTAGAAGGGCTAGATCACTGCAGGAACCCCACACGTCAACTCAGGGAGAGGGAGGCTCCTGGCCCCAAAACAGGCCAAGCCCATCCCTGACAGCAGAGCTGCAATGAGATGTCATGTCAGGCTGCAGTGACTGGCTGCAGGAGTGGGTCCAGCTCCTGATGGAGAAAAACTTAATCACCAGAACCAGGACATTCCAGGTGCAGACGGCCCAGGGCGAGGCAGGAGCAAGGCTTATTTCTAGCAGCACAAGCCAGGCCCCCTTGTCATGCTGCAAAGAGAAACACACAACTTTGCTCACCTCAGTGGTTACAGAATTTATTGATAATCACCACCAGGATTAGAAGCGTCTGTAGAAAAATAAAATTTAGAGTTTCCCATCATACAAAGACTTAATTGTGACAGCCACAGTCCTTAGCAAGACAGTAAATGAGGTGGGAGCTGAATCAAGAGCAGCACAGGGGATGTCTGTACACAGAAAGCAGGACCATGAGCCTCAGCCTCAACAGTGACATTTCTCCAGGGCAGGCACCTTCTCTGCAAGGTGTTTCCTTGAGCAACACTGGCCAGGGGTTCACGGCACTGCCTGGAATACCTCAGCATTGACAGTTTTACAACTCTTTGAAGTTTTGGGCAAGCTTGAGCAAAGCCTATTGCCACCTGCTGAAAACTGAAGGGATTCCTCTGCTCACCTCACTCAGGATAAAGGAATATAAAGGGAAGACCAAGATGATGGGGTAACAGGTTCAAACTTAAACAGGGGAATTTTAGACTAGATATGAGGAAGAAATTCTTTACTGTAAGGGTGGTGAGGCACTGGAATGGGTTGCCCAGGGAAGTTGTGAATGCTTCATCGCTGGCAGGGTTCAAGGTCAGGTTGGGCAGAGCCTTGGGTGGCATGGTTTAGTGGGAGGTGTCCCTGCCCATGGCAGGGGGGTTGGAACTAGATGATCTTAAGGTCCTTTCCAACCCTAACTATTCTATGATTCTATGATGCAGTGAGAGGGGAGGAAGCTGCTGGCACTGACTGATTCAAGACTACTTCTCCATGCTGTTTGGATCTTATTTTATTGGACAGGGAGGCAGGGAAGGCAGCCAGGGGAGCAGTGGATGCTCTGTGAGTACCAAAGAACACACCCCCGGTGCTAATCCCTGTCAAGACAAGTCAGCAGCTGATTGTTCACCTCCTAAGCCCTGAAAATTTCACAGCGCCTGGCAGAGAGAGGCGCCACTGGATCCAACCATTCAGCTTCCAAACAGTGGCCAAGCTGTCAACTCTTCAAGTAAAGCAGACCCCTTCCCTCTCCCCAAAACAGACTTTAGGAGATCAGAATGGGTAGAAACCAAGAGGGTTTCTGTTCACCCAGCACCAAGTGATTTTATTAAGCAATTTTTGTTCATAACAGCCCAGATTTTCATCCTGCGTGCCTCAGCCCTATTACTGCAGAGGAATCAGCCTTGTGCCATCACATGTAGCACACTGAAAGTGCTTTCCCAGTTGCCATCAGCTTAGTACTTGATGCCAAGGTGGGGGAAAGGGGAGCACAGCAAGTGCTCAGGACACTGGTTTCTAGCCTCACCTGAAAGGTAAGGCCAGACCTGCTCAGTCCAAGTCCCATGAGAGACTTTTAATCCACCCAGGAAAACAAAGAATAATTCATGTGAATTAAACCAGGCACTCTGGACACATGCTGTGTGTGCAGCCATTTGAAATGGGGAGGGGAAAAGACATCTAGAGAGATCATTAGTCCTGCTTTTTCACTGGGGCAGAAGCAAAGAGGAAAGAAGAGGCCCAACCTTTCTCCGGTGGATGCCGCAGTAGGAAGACGGGCTCTCTACAAGCAGTGCAGCATAGCACATGGGGCCCTCTGGAGATCCAGGACTTAGAATTTGTTACACCACCTGGACCTCACCCACTTAAGGAGAAGGATTCACATTAAAGCCTTCCCTAAGTGCACAGCTTTATTCCCTGAATTAACATAGGATAAAAATTAGGGTAATTTCAGTAAGTAGCTCCTGAAAAACACCTCTCACCATCAGCTGCCAACAGAACGCACCTAAGAAATTAGTACATAGAGAGAAATTCTTCATGATACACAGAGTGCCCTGCTGAGGGTTATTTCAGCAGAGAGGACACATGGCTCATGGAGGATAACTGGCCTTATGAAATGCTGCAGGTACAACAGGAGAGCTGGCTTGGAAGCCAAAGGAGCTCAGCAACAACACAGATAGGAAGTGTGTTCCGCAAGGCTGGATACAGATGACGCCTTCCCTCAGCAGCCCATACCATGCCAGCTGGCAATAACCAAAGGACCACAGCAGAGCCACGGGGCTGGCTACACCAACCCCCCATCTTTGGGACTCAACCTCAGCTTCACCAAGGCTCCCAAAAAAACAAGCCCCCAGGAAGTACCCAGCCATGTGCCGTGTCTCCTGGCAAAAGGGCAGATCTAAGAGTTAGTTAAAAGTCACTTAAAACCAAACCAAACTAAACCAATTCATTACGAGAGACAACACTGCCTGCTGGTAAGGGTTGGGCTGGGACACTGGAATCACTGGGGATCCTCCCAGGAGCCTTGCAGGAATCCCACCCGGCACCACACTGTGGGCTGGCTGCCTCTTCACCCCGGAAGCCCCAAATCCCAACAACCCAGTGCCAACCAGCACAGTCGCCTAAGAAGAAGTGTGCTGAGTTTTATATAAGCTGGCCAGCAACATTTCCATGTCAGCAAAGACACCTAATTCTACCACACCACTGTAAACATGATCAGCAAGTAAAAGGAGAATGAAGAAGTTTAAAACCATGAGTCTTCTTCAGAGCCTAAGAAGCAACAGTGCACACTCACACACATGCCCTGGGATTCCCACTGTGGGCAGTGGGGTGTAGTGCCCCATCAGCTGTGCTCTGCCTTTCAGGCAGAAGGTACACAGTGCCTGAAGGGCTTCACTGTAATAAAATTCACAAAGACAGCAATCCTTTTTACACCAGTTATTTCCCCCACTGCAGCATTCATAGTCACGGTTCTCAGCAACAAATTTGCACTTTCATCTGTCTAAAATAATTTTTCCTTTTGCTGCTTTCAAATTCATTATGAGCAAGTGCTGGTATTCAGGCTAGAAAGAAAACAAATACATTTTCTCATTTAAAAAAAAAAATCACATTAAAAGAATTCACTGCAAACAAAGCAGCAAGAGGTCAAAGCATTAAGTGAGCTCCAAAGGCATCACTTTACTCTGTAGCACTGGTTCTACCCCACAACAGCTAGTGTCATCTCTTAGTTACGTCCTGTTGCTACAATTCATCACTTGTAAAAGGTCCTCCTCCTCCAGACACCATTTAGTTTCCTATCCTCCAGGGAAATAAAGTTTCACTTGGCACTTAATGTTACCAAAAAGTAACAACATTCACAATTTTTAGCTTAATTTCAAGCCACACTGGAGGCAGGAGCAGGCCCTCGGGTATCCTTTATCTAGCAGAGAAAGAACACACCCAGGCACACCTCCTGTTGTGCTCCCTCTGATCTGTTTCAGAGGTGGCACAGGTGGCAGATCCTTTGCTCTTCCTCTGATTTGTGATCTCTAGCATATGAGGAAGAGCTAGAGAGTGGCTAAAATGCGTAGAAATGAAACCACCACCATGCAGAATGTCTGACCCACTCCCAAAATGAGGGCTTCAAAGGGAATAATTTTTTTCCCAGCAGCACTGCAAACTCCAGCAATGGCAGAACCTGTAGAGAGGGGGAAAAGCCAAAACATGAATGTGCGGCAGCACATAAGACACATGCTGTCATAGCACAGGGATGAAGAGGAAAGTGTTGGAGAATGTGAGACTGGGGCAAAGAACAAGGGGGAGAGAGCTGGCAGAAGCGTGGACTGGGTTTGCCATGATAAACCTCAGCCAGTAACCAACACGCGCTGGTGGGAACAGGTAAATTGGTGGTGAAGCTCTGCTGAGGCCTGCAGAAGGTATGGAGATTGGGGTGGGTTTGGACATACTGTTGTCACAAGATCCTCTACACCACAGCCCACAGACTGCAAATATTACCTAGTTCTGGGCACAGACACCAAACCTGCATATGTTTTTTCTCTGAGTGCTCAGAAACCTGAAAGCCCACCTGGCTCTGCACCTGACAGGCATGTTTGAAAGCTCTGACAAAGGGCTCGATGTTGGTATGATCCAAATCTTTCAAACATAGAATCATAGTTTGGAACAAGTCCAGAGGAGGGCCACGAGGATGATCAGGGGACTGGAGCACCTCCCGTATGAAGACAGGCTGAGAAAGTTGGGGGTGTTCAGCCTGGAGAAGAGAAGGCTGTGTGAAGACCTCAGAGCAGCCTTCCAGTATCTGAAGGGGGCCTATAGGGATGCTGGGGAGGGACTCTTCATTAGGAACTGTAGTGATAGGACAAGGGGTAACGGGTTCAAACTTAAACAGGGGAAGTTCAGATTGGATATAAGGAAGAAATTCTTTACTGTAAGGATGGTGAGGCACTGGAATGGTTTGCCCAGGGAAGCTGTGAATGCTCCATCCCTGGTGGTGTTCAAGGCCAGGTTGGACAGAGCCTTGGGTGACATGGTTTAGTGAGAGGTGTCCCTGCCCATGGCAGGGGGGTTGGAACTAGATGATCTTAAGGTCCTTTCCAATCCTAACTATTCTATGATTCAAAGCTCATATAGTCTAACCCCCTGCAATGAACAGGGACATCTTCAACTAGGTCAGGTTGCGCAGAATCACATCCAGCCTGGCCTTGAATGTCTCCAGGGATGGGGCAGCCACCACCTCCCTGGGCAATCTGTGCTAGTGTTTTACCACCCTCATTGTAAAGAATTTCTTCCTCACATCCAGCCTGAATCTCCCTCTTTTAATTTAAAACCATCACCCCTGTCCTACCACAACAGGACCTGATAAAAAGTCTCTCCCCATCTGTCTTATAGGCTCCTTTTAAGAACTGAAAGGCTGCAATGAGGTCTGCCCAGACCCTTCTTTTCTCCAGGCTACACAACCTCAACTCTCTCAGCCTTTCCTCACAGGAGAGGTGTTCCATCCCTCTGATCATTTTTGTGTCCCTCCTCTGGATCCGCTCCAACAGATCCATGTTTTTCCTGTACTGAGGACCCCAGAGCTGGATGCAAGACTCCAGGTGGGGTCACATTCCAAACATGGACTAAGGGGGAAATGCAGCTAAAACATTCACCACCTCTCTACCCCGGGGAATGACACGGTTGGACACGCTCCCAAAGGCAACTTCTGACCACTGCAGAGGCCCCCGATCGGATTTTCGATCATCTACTGTGAGAAATATAAATGTGATTTGCGTAAGTAAAGACGATATTGAACAGGATGAAATATTGTAAGAAGTAAAAACTGATTCGGGTCAATATAAACTTAGTTAAATAGAAAATTGCTGTGTTAGTTACAGATATAGACTTAACTTAGTTAAATAGAGAATTGTGTTAGCTGTAGATATAGACTTAGACGAGGGAACTAATGCAATCACAAGCTTCCCGAATGCAGGTCTTGTGGGTGTAAACTGTTTGGGGACGGTTGATTACAGGAAGGAAAGACAGAAGACATGCGCGAGATAAGAAGGTGAAGAGTTCAACCTTAAAAGTCTGTATAAAGGTCACTGAGGAAGACTCTTACTTCATCCCGAGACCCTCGCCCGAGACCACCAGGAGGCAGTGCACATGCGGAAGGGACTTGCGAAACTCATTTTAATACGAAGCGGAGGACAGTTTGCATATTGCATCACCCTTGTTGAATATGTAAGAGTACAGACTATAAATGCTATATGCTGCCGCTTGTAAGTGGGTGTGTTGGCGGAGTGCAGACTCCCCGCGCACCCAGCGCTGTTTGCTTACCTTTATTCGCTCAATAAATTCAAGCTGCTCAAACATAGAGAGCTTGGTCTCGAATTATTTATCACAATTGGGGGCTCGTCTGGGATGGTCTTAGTTCCTGACTTTTGACTCGAATCAGGAGAGGCGCCCCACCGTTTTGGTGGCTCCTGTTCGGGTCGGGTCCGGACTGACACCTTCCGGAACCTGAATTGAGGTAAGCAAAGAACTAAATATTTGAAGCTCCCTGCTCGGCCGTAATAGCATTTTTGCCCGTAATTCTGCGTGCGAAGATCCGAATGAAGACAACAGTCGTAAGCATTTCAGAAGAGTGTGCCGTTCGGTTGGGTGGGATACGGTTGCCTGTGTGTGTAAGAGTGTGTCTGAGACGGAATGTAGTTCCGAAGCGACTGTGGAGGTCTTCTAACCGCGGTTCCAATATCCCGCGAGGGACTTGGCCGGTGAAGGACCAAAGTGATTTTAATAAGGATTCGTGGGTGGGAAACAGATCGTAGATCTTAGAACCCCTCCTGCAAGACACTCTTATTGGCAACCAAGGGCTGTAGGAATTGCCACTGTAAAATTCCTAAATGGGTCAGGAGAAGTCCAAAGTTCAGGACCCAAAGAAAGGGAGCAAGTTACCGGACATACCACCAGAAAGTCCATTAGGGTTAATGATTAAAAATTGGGATAATAGGGGCCCCAGAAAAGGAAAAAGCAAATTAAAGTTAGTCCAATATTGTATGGTAGAATGGCCAAAAGAACCATTAAGACCTCGTATTTTTTGGCCTGGTTTTGGATCTTTCGAGGACTGGGTTTGTCAAGCCCTAAATCTTTATGTAAATTCTAAGGAACCTTTTAGTCAAGAAGAAAGTGATTATGCAGGATTATGGATCAGGACTTCACGTCCTTTTCCAGCCTCGATATTCGTACTAAAGGTGGATGAGAAGTCCGAGGAGGAAGAGGGAAAAGAAAAAGAAAAAGAGAAAGAAAAGGATGATAAATGGGAGCCATTGGATAACTTACCACCTCCCTATCTTAATAATCTACCTCCAGCGCCTCCACCAGCAGCTTTACCCCCTCTGCCGGCGCCATTATTGCCTCTGCCCCCACCACCTACAGCACCAGAATTAGATCAAACTCCAGCAGCCTGTACTAGGAGCAAAACTAGGATACCGGAAGGAGCCTCTCTATATCCATTGAGAGAGGTTCCTCTCGGAGGCAATCAGGGAGGCGTTGGTTTTGTGGCAGTACCAGTTAGCACAACGGATGTAAGGAATTTTAAGAAAGAAATGGGGACTCTATTAGACGATCCCCTAGGAGTAGCTGAAAAGTTAGATCAATTCCTAGGTCCTAATACCTACACCTGGGAAGGAATGCAATCTATTTTGGGAATTCTGTTTACCACTGAGGAAAAGGGTATGATTCGACAAGCTGGAATGAGGATTTGGGAAAGACAGAACCAGGCAGGACCCCCGGGAGAACAGAAATGGCCAAATGTGGACCCCCATTGGGATCATCAGCAACCACAAGGGAGGCAGAATATGAGGGATTTAAGAACAATAATAACACAGGGAATAAGAGAAGCGGTTCCCCGAGGGCAGAATATTAATAAGGCATTCAGTGAACATCAGGGAAAGGATGAATCTCCAACAGAATGGCTGGAGAGGCTAAGACGAAGTCTGCAACTGTATTCTGGAATAGACCCAAATACAGTAGCAGGAACTGTCCTCCTTAAGACTCAATTTGTGGCTAAATCCTGGGGAGATATAAGAAGGAAACTAGAGAAGTTGGAAGACTGGCAAGAGAGGGGATTAGAAGAGTTACTCAGAGAAGCACAAAAAGTCTATGTCAGGCGAGATGAGGAAAAACAGAAAGCAAAAGCAAAAATTTTCATAGCGGCGGTCAGAGAAAGTCAGAGAAATAAGAGTTTACCTGGAGAAAAGGAAAGAAAGATGGAAAGGATACCCCGAGAACTACACTGTCGGGAAAGACCCGCCATTCCCGTCTGTTACTACTGTAATAAGAAGGGACATATTCAGAAAAACTGCCGCAAGCGAGAACAGGATGAAAGAATGCTTAAAGAAGAATAGGGGTGTCAGGGGCTATATCTCTTGGGGACTTCAACATCAACAGAGCCCTTGATAAAATTGTCAATAGGTCCCCACAAAGAAGAATTTTTTAGTTTTAGTAGATACTGGGGCTGAAAAATCAACGATTCAAAAACTCCCTAAAGGAGTAGAAAAAGGGAAAAATTATATGTCAGTAATTGGGGCAAAGGGGGAGCCTTTTAAAGTGCCCATCTTAGAAGATGTAGAAATAGAATCAAAAAAGAAAATCTGTTTGGATGATTTACTTTTGCTCCCCGAAGCAGAATATAATTTGTTGGGAAGGGACTTGATTCTGAAGTTAAACTTAAGCATTCAGAGTCAAGGGGACAAACTACAGATTAAATTATGTACTTTAACACAAGCAGACGAAGAAATTATTAACCCCTCAGTATGGTATCAGGAGGGGGAAACTGGGAAAATAGACATGGATCCTATAGTTGTTCAAATAATAGACCCCCATCGCCCAATTAGAATCAAACAATGCCCCATACCGATGGAGGGTCAAAGGGGATTGAAATCTATAGTAGATAGACTTTTGGAAAAAGAGACTTTAGAACCGTGTATGTCACCTCATAACACACCCATCTTGCCTGTAAAGAAACCAGATGGGTCATATAGGATGGTACAAGATTTAAGAGCTGTAAATCAGCGAACAATCACCAAATTCCCTGTGGTAGCTAATCCTTATACTTTATTGAGTCATTTATCTCCCAAGCACATTTGGTATAGTGTAATAGATTTGAAAGATGCCTTTTGGGCCTGCCCCCTAGATGAAGGTGTGGAATAATTAGGAAATTTGGGATAATTGGGAATTAAATCTATATTAAAAATGCAGCATTGTCCACACATAAGAGAAAATGGACTTTCAGGGCCTCTCAGGGCGAGATGCAGCCGTACCTGGTATGCCAGGAATGTGCACTCCACAGCGGTTCCCGTAACAGGCGGAGGATACAGCGAGGTGGAGATTTCGCGGGTATGCTCTGTCCTAACTTCAGCAGATAAAACGGGAACTAGGTGGTACAAGAAACTGATAAACTGCATACCTGCCACCCTGAGCCAGCGGCCTGTCATCTTTTTGACAAAATACCGTCCTAGTGTGAACTTTGCTTCATTATAATACTAAAATACACACCCCTCTCCAGTGCGACCCCCCTCCGAAATAAGACCACCTCTCTCTGAGCATGCTCTCTGAATTTTTAGTCTCATATACCTTTAAATCGAGGCGAGAGAAATTTTCACCAATGGTAATAAAGGTATGTATGACTAGAGTCACTCAAGCTCCACCTTGAAGGTAAAAATAATATAAAATAGCCCAAGAGAAAGGGGGATTTTAGGGAAGATACCATCGTGGACGAGTTAAGGAAGATAACATCAACCGACTCCTGGGACCGGTCGACGGGCTGGATCTCTCTTCCCCCCCATAGGGACGCCTGTGGGTAAGACTTGCACTGTATCCAGTGCTTTCCTAGGAAAAACTTAGAATCTCTATAGAGTTATTCTTATTTGTCACCTGTATCTTTTAGAGCTAAGCTGTGTCAACTTTATCAAGCGCTTGTATTCATGTAACTATTATATGCACGTGCTTTTGCAGACAGTCTCTATCACCGGCAATCCATAAAAACCTGTGTCTATTGTGTCAATAAACTAATTTTCTCACTGAATACAACCCCATTTCTCGTTGTGGTGCACTATCGGTGAATCCGGATCAGTAAGGTTCGAAATAGCGAACGCGGCCGGACTGATAGGTGCAGCTGATTGGACTGGACAGTGTGGTACACTATCGGTGAATCCGGATCAGTAAGGTTCGAAATAGCGAACGCGGCCGGACTGGTAGTTGCATATTGGAGCCATTTCCTGTCCTTCCTCTAATAAAGCAAGGGGTTTGTTTCCCACTATGAGTGAATCCGGATCAGTAAGGTTCGAAATAGCGAACGCGGCCGGACTGATGAGTTACATATTGGAGAACAAAACAAGGGGTTTATTTTCCCCCTTTTAACGTAACATTTAAATTGGCGTAGTCGGCAGGATTGCCATGGATAAACTGCTGCAAAAATATGATTGTGCCCCTTCCCCAACTGGGAAGGAGTGGGCCCAAAACTTTTGGAAGGATGAAGAGAAAGTGGTAGAACGTATTGAGCAGTGTTGGGCTTTACAGAAGCTTAAAGAGGGAAAAGGTAAAAAGGTGATGTGTGCAGTGTTAGGTGCTTGTTTATCTTGTGCACAAGAGGAAGCTAAAAATGCCCCTGCTCCTAACCTGGAGGATGCAGATGGATTGCATACTTTCCTGGTGGTATATGTGCCGGATTGAGACCCGAGGTGGGAAGGTCTCTCACCCCATATATAACTTGCTTTATATAGTCTCCCTGTAATATTTATGTACTAGAGGTTTGTATATATAAGTATGTCCGTGTTTCTACCAACCCTTGCAGACCTTTATAGATACTACTCGCCACTTCTTCTGATGTAGGCTGGCCACCTGCATCAGAATGAGTGTGCATTTTGGTCAGTACAAAAGCCCAAGCCTCATGCAATGTGGGGGAGGCAGAGCCTGCACGGGGACGCCCGCTGAGATTCAACCTGCCACCCTGCACTGCGATGATGCTGCTCGGAGCTGGTTTCCTGATTGTCTTCACAGGGTCGTTGCACCACATTCTGTACGTGGGACCGTGTAGTGGAAGTAATGATTGTCTGCATTTTGTGTTTCACATATTGTAGTTGTGTGGAGTGTGTTTATGGGATCCCATGAATGTGTGTGCATGTGTGTGTCTGTTGAGGGCAGACAGTGTTCTGTGTATTTTTTGTTATTGGGTTCATGTAAAAGTTTTCAACAGGTAGCAGATTAACATTTTGGGCAAGAAAGGGTTAATAGAAAAGTGGTGCTGCTCAGCAGGCTGGCAGCTGTAGCTGCTGCTGGGCAGGCAGGCGTTTGTAGCTGCTGCCGAGCAGTCCAGTCCGGCTTAGTGTGTTTAAGGTAACCTAGGGGGTGAATCCAAGACTTGAAACATGAACTGCTAACTGAAAAAGTGAGAGGGGTAGTGCAACCACAAGCTTTGCTAACCTCCACCCAAACAGCATTGGGGTGGCAGAGAAAGAGAAAAAATGGTTAATGACACAGCAACCTCGTTGACTGTTAACTGTGCAGTTTGCTTCTGCAGCTGCTTCACATTCCTTTTATCGGAGTGCCTCCGCTTTAAGGAATCACTGTAACCTGTCTTACTTCTCAAGAACTGATAACCTTGGGGAGAGGGTATGTTTGTGTCCTCCTACCTACAGGTCCATGGCGGCTGCCTGCAAAGTTTGCCAAGTCTCGCCATGAGCTGGACAGACGAGTGGAAGAACCCAGTGCCTCAGCTATAAGAGCTGACCGTGAATACCCCAAGCAGAATGAGGCAAAACATCACTTGGGGGCAACTGAAAAGTAACAGCTTAAATATGTGTGCTTGTGGAGCGACTGTTGATGGAGGCTGTGATTTTGTCTATAAAACTACCTATACTTACTAGCCAGTTGCTAACAAGAAACTACACCTTGTATTATGTGGATTTGTCACTTGCAAGCAGATATCAGAACATGCAAATTTGCAGCGACTGCTAGAAAATGTTATGGCAAAGGCTAGAGAGATTCTGGTGCAATGATAGTGTTATAAAAAGCACGCAAGGAGGGTGGGAGAACTCCACTGGTAAGAAATTTCTTTGGCTGGTCCCTCACTGCCACTGGCATTTTCAGCATGCTACTGCACCTGGTAGTATATGTGCTGCTAGTGTAGATCTGTATGTGCTTTGCCATAATGACGATTTGGATGAGGCAGGTGAAATTCTGCATTGACAATGAGGTTAAATCTGTCACAAACAGCCATACCCTTACCTCTGTCTAAAATTACCAATATTTGGCAATACCCGTGTCGTGGTTTAAGCTTCATAAACCCATACAGCTGCTCTCTCACTCACTCGCCACTCTTTCTTCCCTCCGCTCCTGGAGGGATGGGAGGGAGAGTCGGGGGAGTGCGGCTCCCATGGGTTGAGATGGGAGCAGTTTAGTGACTGGGGTGTGGCACGGACCACTGCTGCTACCACCAATAATAATAATGACAAGAGAAAATACAAGGGAAAAGAATACAATTTCTCACCATCCAATATCAAGCCCGACCATGCAGTGCACCCCCACCACCCTTCCGGGTCTCTGCTCTCTGTTTTTTCATCCTAGACATGACTTGCTGTGGTATGGAATAATCTCCTTGGTTAGTCTGAGTCAGGTGCCCTGTCTCTCCTTCCTCCCGGCTTCCCCCCTTCCCTGGCAGAGCATGAGACTCAGCAAGTCCTTGGCCAGCCTAAACATCACCAAGCAGTAACTGAAAACACTGGTGTTATCAGTGCTGTTCCCAGGCCCAAAATCAAAAACACAGCACTGCACCAGCTACCAAGAAGGAGAAAAAAAAAATGACTGCTGCTGCTGAACTCATGACAACCCGTTGCCTGCAGCAACACTTACAGGGGTTGACGGGGTGGTAATGGAATTGGAAAAGAGGGATATCATTAAACAAATTCAGTCACCTTATAATTCCCTGGTGAGGCCTATAAAGAAACCCACCGGACAATGGCATTTCATAGTAGATTATCAACAGTTAAACACCAATACTACACCTCTAACTGCAGCAGTCCCAAATATTGCCGAAATTGATGTTAAGGATATGTTTTTCATGATTTTCCTCCTTGTGAGGACAACTGGTGTTGGTAAAAATGCCTCAAGTACCCATGGTACTAATTACTCCTAAAAATCCCTATGCACAGGAAACCAAAGACTGTTCAGGAAAGGTACACTAGATTAGTACCCAGTGGATTTTCACCTTTCTTTTAACCCCGTCGGTCAAAAGGCCGAGCATGTTTTCTCTTTTATGTTCACAGGAATTCTAGATGAACTGCACATGGACAAATGGACTGGCCTGCACTGGACTGGAGTGCATCCAAGGAATCTTGTCACTCATCCTAGCCGTAATAGCAATAGTATTTTTTACATTCATGATCATTTGCCAACCTAAGTTTTAGAAAAATGGTAAACTGCAGAATTGAATCAATATTATGTTTCTACAGACCTGCAGTGGCTCTGGTCTGAGACTCATGCAAAACACACCGGGAGCATGGGATTAAACACGGGAAATGTAGAATTAGATTCTAACAAAGACTTAAATCTGTCAACAGTGATGATACATGGGACAAGAAATAAAAGTAGGATGTACAGTTATTCGTTCCGTAACCAAAATAGAAATAACAAATAAAAATCTGTACTGTGGAGAGATGGGATTGTTGGTCCAACTTTACTTTGGTCCAGCCAGTCTTTGCAACCTGCCTCTGGGCATAAGACAACGTAGGGCTGTACTTTGCCTTATGTCATTAAAAATAACCCATCATACTCCCTCAAACGTGTGGAACAATCGATGCAAATTAACATCTTTGCAATTTAACCCACATGGTCACCATTCCTGGATACATTGTATGCAGAATGGTCAACATGGTCACATGGGCGAACCTTCACCCCCTTAAGACGATCAAAGAGAGATTTAACTGGTATCTATCTTAGGAATGGGGCTAGGAGTCTTAAATAGCATAGATGCGGAAATCCTAGCCAACAAACTAGCCACAATGACCCGAGACCTGACTAAATTGAAGTACCCTTTACAATCTTCTCTTATGGCTTTGGGAAATCACCAATGGTTTTTATTGAATATGTTACCTCAAGGGGAAGGAATGAGTGAAAAAGACCACCAGCTAATTATAAATACACTCGATGTCGCCCAAAACAATGTTTCTCTGGCTCTTGGCTGTATCCAAGCCCAGCTAGATACAACCAATGACAGCCGCAATTATAAGGGAAGGTGAAGCAGGTACCTTACCCGCTGAAATTCAGAAAGTAGTCTGGGATAACGCAATTGAATTTGAAAGAAAATTCCAATCTTGGTGACACCTGATTAATTTCACTTATGACCCCATTGAGAGTAAAGTCACTGCTTTCGTCCTAACAATACGCAATGCTTCGGTACGTACCATATACCCAATCATTGCGCTAGGACTGAATCACAATGAAACCGTGCTCTATCCAATTGAACATAGAGTATGGGCGCAATATATCAATAAATGGCAAAGCACAAGACATTTGTCTTGACACGGAACAAAATGTTTGTCATTTTGAAATACATCCCAATGAAAATCCAGAAACTATGCTTGTATATATTGGAAAAGGATGTGCTTGTATGAGAACTCTTTGTAATTCTATATTAATAGATGATGTTACTATGAATATTATTGATCACACTAACCTTTGCATTTGTAACTTTACTAACATTATTGGGTGCGACTTCAATTATTCAGCTCCTGTTACTTCTCAACAATTGTTGCGATCAAGATACACGCTGTATAATGACTTGTTATTCACTCCTATTGGGATGAATCTCACATTGGTGAGGAAGCTGCTACACCATGAAGACTTGAAGCAGTTGCTGACCCAGGCCAAGGAAAGAGGACAAAGAACTCTGATCACTGTCCACCATGATACCGAAGAAGTTCATCAGGTGTTGGAAAGAGTCCAGAAAGATGCAGAGCCTAAATGGTGGGACACTCTCTTTGGATGGTCACCAACTGCCACAGGAATTCTGAATAGGATGCTTCACCCTGTTGTCATTTTGTTAATACTTACTGTATTAGGATTTGTCTTGACAATTGCTTTGTATATTAGACTTTGGATTATGTTAAAACGCTTAACTAATTTAGCATCCCCACAGGATGTATATGTCCTTAGCAATCTTCACTCAAAAGGTGTATGGGACGTTCCAACTTCCTTCTAAATATTGTGAAGCTTGAGTGACTATAGTCACGGGGTGGATTACGTGGAATAATTAGGAAATTTGGGATAATTGGGAATTAAATCTATATTAAAAATGCAGCATTGTCCACACATAAGAGAAAATGGACTTTCAGGGCCTCTCAGGGCGAGATGCAGCCGTACCTGGTATGCCAGGAATGTGCACTCCACAGCGGTTCCCGTAACAGGCGGAGGATACAGCGAGGTGGAGATTTCGCGGGTATGCTCTGTCCTAACTTCAGCAGATAAAACGGGAACTAGGTGGTACAAGAAACTGATAAACTGCATACCTGCCACCCTGAGCCAGCGGCCTGTCATCTTTTTGACAAAATACCGTCCTAGTGTGAACTTTGCTTCATTATAATACTAAAATACACACCCCTCTCCAGTGCGACCCCCCTCCGAAATAAGACCACCTCTCTCTGAGCATGCTCTCTGAATTTTTAGTCTCATATACCTTTAAATCGAGGCGAGAGAAATTTTCACCAATGGTAATAAAGGTATGTATGACTAGAGTCACTCAAGCTCCACCTTGAAGGTAAAAATAATATAAAATAGCCCAAGAGAAAGGGGGATTTTAGGGAAGATACCATCGTGGACGAGTTAAGGAAGATAACATCAACCGACTCCTGGGACCGGTCGACGGGCTGGATCTCTCTTCCCCCCCATAGGGACGCCTGTGGGTAAGACTTGCACTGTATCCAGTGCTTTCCTAGGAAAAACTTAGAATCTCTATAGAGTTATTCTTATTTGTCACCTGTATCTTTTAGAGCTAAGCTGTGTCAACTTTATCAAGCGCTTGTATTCATGTAGCTATTATATGCACGTGCTTTTGCAGACAGTCTCTATCACCGGCAATCCATAAAAACCTGTGTCTATTGTGTCAGTAAACTAATTTTCTCACTGAATACAACCCCATTTCCCGCTGTGGTGCACTATCGGTGAATCCGGATCAGTAAGGTTCGAAATAGCGAACGCGGCCGGACTGATAGTTGCAGCTGATTGGACTGGACAGTGTGGTACACTATCGGTGAATCCGGATCAGTAAGGTTCGAAATAGCGAACGCGGCCGGACTGGTAGTTGCATATTGGAGCCATTTCCTGTCCTTCCTCTAATAAAGCAAGGGGTTTGTTTCCCACTATGAGTGAATCCGGATCAGTAAGGTTCAAAATAGCGAACGCGGCCGGACTGATAGTTACATATTGGAGAACAAAACAAGGGGTTTATTTTCCCCCTTTTAACGTAACAGAAGGATCTAGAGATTATTTTGCCTTTGAATGGGAGGACCCTGAGACAGGGCGAAAACAACAACTGAGATGGACTGTGCTACCACAGGGGTTTACAGAGTCACCTAATTTGTTTGGACAAACATTGGAAAAAATCTTACAAGATTTCACCTTGCCCAGGGAAGTAAAATTATTACAATATGTAGATGACCTACTAATAGCAGGAGAAACTGAAGGGGAGACCCGAAAGGCCACTATTAAATTACTAAACTTTTTAGGGGAAAAGGGATTAAAGGTGTCCAGGTCAAAATTGCAGTTTACAGAACAAGAAGTAAAATATTTAGGACATTGGTTGTGTAAAGGAAGGAAGAAGTTGGATCCTGACAGGGTGTCTGGGATTCTAGCTCTGAGACCCCCAAAAACTAAAAAGGAAATTAGGCAAGTACTGGGATTATTAGGATATTGCAGACCATGGCTTGAAGGCTATAGTGAAAAGGTAAAATTTCTATATGAAAAATTGACTAATAACCAGTTTAAGTGGCATGTGGAAGATGACATGAAGTTTGAAAAAATTAAGAGAACACTTGTGGAAGCGCCTGTGTTAAGTCTTCCAGATTCGGAAAAACCTTTTTATCTGTTTGTAAATACATCTAGTCAAACAGCATATGGAGTCCTCACTCAAGATTGGGCAGGGATAAAAAAAAACATAGGATATTTGTCTAAATTACTTGATCCAGTGAGTAGAGGATGGCCTGCCTGTCTCCAAGCCTTGGTTGCTACTGCACTATTAATAGAAGAAGCCAGAAAAATTACCTTTAGTGCTCCTTTGAAGGTATATACCCCACACAATGTTAGAGGCGTTCTCCAACAAAAAGCTGAAAAATGGTTAACGGAGAGCAGAATTTTGAAGTATGAAATCATATTGATTGACTCTCCTAATTTAGAGCTAAAAATTACCTCTGCTCAAAGCCCAGCACAATTTTTGTTTGGAGAACCGTCAGAAAGGTTACAACACGATTGCTTAGAAGTAATCAAAGTCCAAACTAAGGTGAGGCCGGATTTAAGGGACACTGAATTAGAAAAAGGAGAAAAACTGTTTGTTGATGGATCTTCCCGAATAATAGAAGGAAGAAGAAAATCAGGGTATGCAATAATAAATAAGGACTTAAAGATTGTGGAATCAGGACCTTTGAGTCCAGTATGGTCAGCCCAAGCTTGTGAGTTATATGCTCTATATAGAGCTTTAGAATTATTAAAGGGAAAAAGCGGAACAATATTTACAGGTTCTAAGTATGCATTTGGAGTGGCCCACACTTTTGGAAAAATATGGGAAGAAAGAGGCCTAATTAATACCCAGGGGAAGAATCTAATACATCAAGAATTAATAATAAAAATTTTAAGAGTGTTAAGAGAGCCAAAAGAGATAGCGGTAGTACATGTTAGAGGACATCAAAAGGGGTTAGATTATCAGACTAGGGGAAACAATCTAGCAGATAAAGAAGCCCAGGAGGCAGCTTTGAGGGCTCAGGTCGTTCGGGTTAATGTAATACAAACAACAGGAGATACAAGTGAGGAGAAACGGGAAAGGGAGAAGAAGTATACCGCCGAGGAAATAACAAAACTTGAGAAAATAGGGGCAAAATTCGAGCAAGGAAAATGGACACTGCCCGATGGCAGAGAAATGTTGCCAAAGGCTTATAATAGACAAATTTTGGAACGTTTACATGTACAAACACATTGGGGTACAAGAGCATTAAGTGATCATTTTCTTAAACAATTTGGCTGTATTGGAATCTTTGAGATAGCTAAACAGATTACACAAGGCTGCTTGACTTGTCAGAAGGTAAACAAGAAAGTGTTCCGACAAGTGGCAACAGGAGGGAGAAAAACAGCTTATAGACCTTTTGAGAGAATACAAGTTGATTTTACTGAACTCCCTAAAGTCGGAAGGTTGAAATATCTATTGGTAATAGTAGATCATTTAACACAATGGGTAGAAGCCTACCCTGTTGCACGAGCCACAGCACAAATGGTAGTAAAAATTTTATTGCAACGCTTAATACCTAGATATGGGATAATCCAGTACATTGATTCTGACCAAGGCACACATTTTACTTCCAAAATAATAAAGCTGCTATGTCAATCTTTAGGTATCAGGTGGGAATACCACACTCCATGGCAACCACAAAGCTCGGGAAAAGTAGAGAGAATGAATCAAACAATAAAGCAACAACTGGCCAAATTAATGATTGAAACACAGATGCCTTGGACAAAATGTCTATCATTGGCACTTCTAAATATAAGAACCAAACCCCATAGTGAGACTGGATTATCGCCCTATGAAATGCTATATGGCATGCCCTACTCTCAGGGGATGCCACTTGGAAATAATATAGTAGAAGATCTTGATATTCAAAAATATATAATTATTTTGGGAAAAAGGTTGAGAGAATTAAGGGAAATAGGAATGTTAGCTCAAACACCACCCCTGGGATTTGCAATCCATCAGTTGAAGCCTGGGGACAGGGTGCTGATAAAAACGTGGAAAGAAGAAACTTTATCCCCTCTTTGGGAGGGACCTTTTCTTGTTTTGTTAACCACAGACACCGCTGTCCGAACTGCAGAAAAAGGGTGGACCCACATATCGCGAGTCAAGGGTCCAATAAAGGAGTGGAAGGTAACGTCGGAACCAGGAGAGACTAAGCTAATCATAAGACGAACTTGAAAATCCGAACAGCGAAAAGAAGACTGGACCCACGGACAGTTTCCTTTAAAGCAGACAAATTCTGTCTGAATTAATTTATGTCAATTGAAGTTAAAGAAAGTCTTTATACGTGGTTCCAAATACCACGGGAATGTAAAGTGAGACAGGTATACTTTATTCCTTGGAGGGAAGAAAGGATACCTCAACTAACAGGGGGAGCAGGCTGTTATAAGATCACGGGAGTCCCCAGGATTTTTCCCTTGGCCTGCGATTTAGAAAAAGAAATACCGGAATTTCCTAGATCAATAATCCCACCTGAAATCCCATGCATTAAACACCCTGATTCGGGTCATCTATTTTGGATAGTCTGTAGATGCTGGAATTGTAACCAAAAATGGTCTTGTGTGTCGTTTAACAAACAACCATGCTGCAAAAAGTGCAGAAACCCTAATTCACTCCCTACAAGGGAACAAATAAGACAGGTCAAAATTCTTAAACTGTTTTGCGGCTGGGAATTACTTTTACCTGAAATGCGGGAAATATTTGAGAACGATTGGTATCGAGTCTTGGCCAAATGCGCTAAAGAGTTTGCATGGAAAAAGGCCCAGCAAAAATATCAAATAACAGAATAAAAGGAGAGTTAAAATTTCTAAATTGTGAATCAGAAATTGAACTGAACCATGGAACATAGCGTATAAATAGGATAAGCAACTAAAGGGTTTGAGGAGCCCCAACCTTGGACCCAAATTGATCTAAGGAGTCGCCCAATACTTAAAGGGAAGAGGGCAAGACCGGAGTGGGAACCGGTATTGCGGCTGTAGAAGTCTGCCAAGGGCTGCAACCCCTTTGGGCTGTGACTGCCGAATACCATGGCCCTGTCCGGACCTCTTTTGATTATACTTGGGGGGAATCTCCTGACTTTGATAATGGCACATAACTGCAGTCAGTGTGTGGAAACTACCAGGAAAGGAAAGGTCAGTTCCCAGACCTCGGTCTATCACACCATAGAATCATAGAATCATAGAATAGTTAGGGTTGGAAAGGACCTCAAGATCATCGAGTTCCAACCCCCCTGCCATGGGCAGGGACACCTCCCACTAAACCATGCCATCCAAGGCTATGTCCAACCCCACCTTGAATGCCGCCAGGGATGAAGCATCCACAACCTCCCTGGGCAACCCATTCCAGGGCCTCACCACCCTCACAGTAAAGAATTTCTTCCTCAGATCCAATCTAAACTTCCCCTGTTTAAGTTTAAACCCATTACCCCTTGTCCTCTCACCACAATCCCTAATGAAGAGTCCCTCCCCAGCATCCCTATAGGCCCCCTTCAGGTATTGGAAGGCTGCTATGAGGTCTCCACGCAGCCTTCTCTTCTCCAGGCTGAACAGCCCCAGTTTTCTCAGCCTATCTTCATACGGGAGGTGCTCCAGTCCCCTGATCATCCTCGTGGCCCTCCTCTGCACTTGTTCTAACAGTTCCATGTCCTTTTTATGTTGAGGACACCAGAACTGCACACAATACTCCAAGTGAGGTCTCACGAGAGCAGAGTAAAGGGGCAGGAGCACCTCCCTTGACCTGCTATGTAAAGGTCAAAGGTTGGAAAGCTGCATTTTTAACCAAACCCAGTATGCTTTATGCAAGGAAAACGACAAAGTTGTATGCTATGATCCGAAGGAACTTCCTTATTGGATAGAAATAAAGACAAACTCAGACCAAGGCAGATTACTTGGAAAAAGTCAGACAACGGCTAATTTGGATAAGCCCATGTCTATAATCTTTGATGCATGTGATGCAATCGATGACGATTGGTATTCAAACTGTGGAGATATGAGTTGGAGAACATATTATAGGGAATGTGAAAAATATATATGTATAGGATCGAACTCAGGTCCTACGCCTAGTAGTTGCTATTCCCTTCATCCGTCTCTTGAAAAAAGTGATCATTATTGTTCACCTAATGGATGGGGATGTGCATGTTGGAGTACGACTCCCTCATGGGGATGGCCCGACCATTATGCGGGAACTAACTTAAAAACAAAAATTGAAAAGGGCCACACATCCTCACCCTGTGAGGCCCCTACTTGTAATCCTGTTAATATAACAATTTTAAATCCTGCTGAACGGGAAAAACAAGAGGTCAAATTGGGACTTAAAATGTATGGGGCAGGAGAGGACCCAGGAGTAGTCCTTAATGTAAAAAAAATAGGAAAAACAAAAGAATCAATCCAGCATCGACTGTTATTCAACTCATTTTATCATGAAATCGAGACGGGAGTAAAATATGAAATTCCAACAGTTGCCAAAAACCTATTTATAAACTTGGCTGAAAATATTGCTAAATCATTAAATGTAACTAACTGTTATGTTTGTGGAGGAACTAATCAGGGTGAACGATGGCCATGGGAAGCCATGGAAAGCAATATAACGGATCCTGGAGTTTGGAACAGAACGAAAAAAGGTAACAGGAAACAACAATGGGTACTTCAAACAAATATAATTGGGAAAAGTTGCTGGCAAAATCTGGAAAAGGGAAAACAGGTAGGTAACCTGGAATGTGAAGGAGGTTACCTATGGAATAAAACTAGGAACAAATGGGATAAATGGGGAAAACCGCTGGAAATGGCTGATCAATTTAAAAATTGGACAAATGGGACAACCATATCAGAAGGGTGGCCAACTCCGGATGGATATTATTGGATTTGTGGCAGATTAGCTTACGCATACTTACCAAAGAATTGGACAGGATCATGTGTGTTGGGAACTATAAGACCCGGTTTTTTCCTGTTACCCATAAATCGGGGAGAACAATTAGGAGTCCCAGTGTATACTGAAGCTGATGAATTGAGACAAAGACGATATAAGAGGAGTCTACAAATAGGACAGTGGAAAGACAATGAGTGGCCACCTGAGAGGATAATCGCCTACTATGATCCTGCTACGTGGGCAGAAGACGGGTCCTGGGGTCATAGAACTCCAATATATATGCTTAATAGAATTATTAGACTGCAAGCCATAGTAGAGATAGTAGTAAACAAGACTGGAGATGCATTAGGACTGATTGCGAAACAAAATACAAAAATGAGAACCGCTTTATATCAAAATCGCTTAGCTCTAGATTATTTGTGAGCACAGGAAGGAGGTGTGTGTGGAAAATTTAACCTTAGTAATTGCTGTTTAGAAATCGATGATGAAGGAAAAGCTATAAACAAACTTGTAAGGGAAATGAAGAAAATTGCACGTGTCCCAGTTCAAACTTGGAAGGGGATAAACTTGGGAGGGATGTGGGATAATTTCTTCAATAATGACTGGTTTACTAGGATAGGAGTAATTGCATTGGGGATATTCACAGGGTTATTAATTATCCCGTGTTTAATACCTTGTTTTATTAGATTAATACATTCAGTTATACAAGGAATGCAAATATCGGCTGTACCCATTGATCCTGAAGAAGGGAAAGAAAAGATACATTCCCTAATGATTATAAAAACAAAAGAGGATCCAGAATTGATTCCAATAAAACAAGTACTGGCTCGATTGGAAACTAAAACACAAATCAATGCTATAAAGAAAAAGATGGGGGATTGTGAGAAATATAAACGTGATCCATGTAAGTAAAGATGATATTGAACAGGATGAAATACTGTGAGAAGTAAAAACTGATTCGGGTCAATATAAACTTAGTTAAATAGAAAATTGCTGTGTTAGTTGTAGATATAGACTTAACTTAGTTAAATAGAGAATTGCTGTGTTAGTTACAGATATAGACTTAACTTAGTTAAATAGAGAATTGTTGTGTTAGCTGTAGATATAGACTTAGACGAGGGAACTAATGCAATCACAAGCTTCCCGAATGCAGGTCTTGTGGGTGTAAACCGTTTGGGGACGGTTGATTACGGGAAGGAACGACAGAAGACATGCGCGAGATAAGAAGGTGAAGAGTTCAACCTTAAAAGTCTGTATAAAGGTCACTGAGGAAGACTCTTACTTCATCCCGAGACCCTCGCCCGAGACCACCAGGAGGCAGTGCGCATGCGGAAGGGACTTGCGAAACTCATTTTAATACAAAGCGGAGGACAGTTTGCATATTGCATTACCCTTGTTGAATATGTAAGAGTACAGACTATAAATGCTATATGCTGCCGCTTGTAAGTGTGCGTGTTGGCGGAGCGCAGACTCCTCGCGCACCCAGCGCTGTTTGCTTACCTTTATTCGCTCAATAAATTCAAGCTGCTCAAACATAGAGAGCTTGGTCTCGAATTATTTATCACATCTACCATACTTGTGAGGATGCCGGCGGTAACGGGTCCCACGATGCCCATCAGCAAAAGGCTCACGGACATGAACCTGCCGTACTTGTGGTGCCAGAGCATGAAGAGCGCTAGCAAAGCTGCCGGGACGTGGAAAGACAGGGAGGAGACGAGTGCCCACAGGAAGACACCATACCACATCTCTGTGGAGGGAAGCGCCATGAGGCTGACGCGGGGCCCACAGGCCTCCGGCAGAGGGAGGGCCCCGTATCCGCGGGGGCCTCGCTGTGGGGAAGGTATCTGGGAAGGTGGAGAGCAGGCTGGAGTAGGTGGCGGTGCCATTTACCGACGCGGGGTACCAGGCGAAGGCTGAGAATCTGATACAGAAACCACCCACGGCCCAATCCGCCACCCTCCATCCGCTCACTGGACCCACTACCTCCATCCACGGCCACCAGCCCTTCTGCCCGTCACAGCCAATGAGAAGCATCGTGCGGTGACAGACAAAGCCCTTCACCAACCACCGCTCGCCAGGGGAGTGTCCGGATCGCTAGGCCCTGTCCCTACCCTCGCGTTGCTATGGGAATAGCTGTCGGCCTCAAAGAACTCAGGGAGATCTCCCTGAGGTCGGGGTTGGAGGAGTGCTTTAGCCTGTTGGTAGCTTTCTCGTCATTGTTCTCCGTACTCGGCGCCTCTTTGGAAGCACAAATATCACTCACCTCGCCAGGGGGCGCGAGTGGACGCCGCCACTGCTCCGGGGTCGGTATCAGTACTATGTCGCAGGAGTAGTTCTTGGTCGAGGACGAGGATTATGTGCTCTCAGGTGAGCGGAGTGGTCCCGGTCCTCATTGTCTTTGCTTGCAGGTGTGGAGTACAGTGAGGATGACGTGAGCGAGCTGGTGCGGAAGGACCCGGCGGATAGCCCGTGGCCGCACCGCGTCAGGAGGAGCCCCGCCGCCCCACCAGCAGGTACAGCCACCCCTGGTTCCGCACAGGCGCGGTGTCTCGGGTGGGAGAATCCGCGTTGGTGCGGCTGAGAGTCGCCTTCGCGGATGCTCATCCTGCCGGGCGCTGTGGTGAAGTGCTGGGAGATGAGAAACGCTTTTTGTCCTTGTGGTTCAGCGCCACAGATCCTCAGGCTTGAAGAACATCGTGCCTGAAACTCCCTGCAAGAGCCAGTTAGTTTCCTTCTATTAAGCCTTTTTAAGTGCAAAGCACTTTTGGTGGAAGAAGCTTCCTGTGTATATAGTTGTCCTGGGTTCAGCTATAGCAGTCATTTTTCTCCTTCTTAGTAGCTGGTGCAGTGCTGCGGTTTTGACTTTCAGCCTGGGAACAGTGCTGATAACACTGATGTTTTTAGTTGCTGGTCAGTAACGTTTACTCTGACCAAGGACTTTCTGAGTCTCATGCTCTGCCAGGGAGGAGGGAAAGCTGGGAGGAAGCAGAGACAGGACACCTGACCCAGACTAGCTAAAGGGGTATTCCATACTACAGCACGTCATGCCCAGGATAGAAACTGGGGGCAGTTCCCTGGAAGGGCCAAATCACTGCTCTGGTCAGGCTGGGTATCAGTCAGTGGGTGGTGAGCAATTGTATTCTCTTCCCTTGTTATTTCCCTTGTCATTATTATTATTGGTGGTAGCAGTAGTGGTTTTGTATTATACCTTAGTTACTGGACTGTTCTTATCTCAACCCATGGGAGTTACATGCTTTCAGTTCTCCTCCCCATCCCTCCAGGAGCTGGGGGAGGAAGAAGGAGGGGAGTGAGCAAGCGGCTGTGTGGTTCTGAGTTACCAGCTGGGCTTAAACCACAACAATAGCTTATTTAAGGCTGGTTTCTATCCAGGTGTCGTGGTTTAAGCCTCTATAACACACGCAGTCGCTCTCTCACTTCCCCCTCTTTCTTCCCCCCCCACTCTGGGGGGGGGGGGGGAATGGGGAGAAGAATCGAAAGAATGTAACTCCCACGGGTTGAGATAAGAACAGTCCAGTAACTAAGGTATAACGCAAATCACTACTGCTACCACCAATAATAATAATGACAAGAGAAATACAAGGGAAGAGGATACAACTGATCACCACCCGAAGACCAAGCTGTGAACTAAAAAACTCTTCCGGGTTCCTGCCCCCAGTTTTTTTTACATCCTGGGCATGACGTACTGTGGTATGGAATACCTCTTTGGTCAGTCTGGGTCAGGTGTCCTGTTTCTGCTGCCTCCCGGCTTCCCCTCCTCCCTGGCAGAGCATGAGACTCAGAAAGTCCTTGGTCAGAAGAAAGCATTCTGAGCCGTAACTATAAACATCGGTGTTATCAGGGCTGTTCCCAGGCCGAAAATCGAAAACACAGCACTGCACCAGCTACTACAAAGGAGAAAAATGACTGCTGCTGCTGAACCCATGACACCAGCTCAGGTTCTTCTCTTGTGGTTCCTGCACTATTCCAGAGCCCATTATACCCTTACAGGGACACTGGCACATGTGCCAGCCCCCTTCAGGGGGAAACCCTGCTTCAGTCCTGTGGTGTTTTCTGAACAGCACTGTCTTTTAATTAAGCAGCTTCACCCCCAAGACAAGGGGAATTGCTCCAGGTAGACTGTCTTAGTGTAAATATGAAATATCATGTTGCTTTACCATTCAGGTCTGCAATAGTGTTGCAGCACCTCAGTGTATATGTATACATATATATATTTTTTTTTGGCATCTGCTTCTAGGAAGAAGAATAAAAGAGGTCTCGCTAGAGCCAGATGTGAAAGAAGAAGAAAAGGCTCAACAAAATGAAGAGATGAATTGCTTAATAAAGCTATTTCCCTCTCAAAGAGATGTTGTCATCAAGTAGCTTAATATCTTCAGGGTTGTTTATGAAGATCATCTTTGTGTTCTTCTATATTCTTGAGTAAAAATAAAGATATTTCTGAGTAATCCACCCTGGAACCTTTACTGCCAAGGAGTTTAGTTTGGGAGAACCGAGTCTTCAGGCTTTTGCTTGCTTTCTGAACCACAGCAGTGTATTCTTGCTCCTTCCTACATTTAATTACAATTTCTTATCTTGTTTTGGGTCTGTTTTGATCCTTGAGTTCCAGTAAGAATCTGGATCCAAAGTGGGGAATTTCCTTTTGGTGGCAGGGGCATTTGTTTCCTTTCTCTTGTCTGTGGATGACTTGCCTTGACCAGCCAGCCTAAATTGCAGTGGGACCTGAGGTCTGTGTTGGGTCCTCGGCCCCTTGGAGTGATAATTTGGCTTGGCTCCACAAATTCATTGTTTTGCTTTCTCCTTCATGTATTTTGTAGGCTGAAGGAGAGAAGAGTGGGAACAAGTTTCAGAAGAAACCAAAAGATTCAGGAGAAGTGACAATCACCAAAATGTTTGATTTTGCTGGTGAGGAGGTCAGGTAAAAAACAGTAAAGAACTTCTTCCTTTTATCTAACCTAAACTTCCCCTGTTTCAGTTTGAACCCATTACCCCTTGTCCTATCACTACAATCCCTGATGACGAGTCCCTCTCCAGCATCCTTGTAGGCTTTATATACCTACAGCTAAGTTAGCTAAAGGCGTATTTTTCTGCACCAGTTGCTTTTCTAGTGTCTTTTGTACTGCTCAGTGCTGTTTCCCTTGGGCACTGCAAAGGAATTGATACAACTTTCTACTAATTTTTGGTCAAATAGACAAAAGCTGGAGCCTGGATGACAGGAGACTGTAATCCAGCAAACCACCAAGGCTGATGTGGGTTTTGTTTACAGCAGCTGTTGTATCAATAGGTTACAGAGCCAGCAACAGATGCTGCAGCAAGCTCTGGGGACTGTTTTCTGCAGGTGCCAGAGTTACAATGTTCTACTTCCTTTGATAACAGAAAAATCCTTCAATGTCTTTTTGCATCTGTAATTTTTTGTGATATTCAAAGCTGAAGCTTTTGTGTTGTTTGCTACATCTCACATCTCTGGATGCGTTACACTGTTAGCTGTGGGTAAAATATAAGGATTTACCACTGCTTACAGCAACTGCTATTTTCCAGTAACGGTGGTAGGTCAGGGCCGGAGGGCTGCTTTTCCTTTAGAACAGTCGGAAGTTGTCTTTGCACTACCCTAAAGTCTGCAGATGCTCTGAATACCAAAGGCTGACTTCCTTGCCTAGGGAAGCAGCTGGCACATTGTAGTTTATAAAGGCCAACACATGGTAGTTGTGTGTGTGTTTCTGGGCCAAAAGAAGTAAAATAAGAGAGCTGCTTCTGTTGCTTTCCTTTCTAAATAGTTTGATACTACTTTTGAGTGTTGATCTTATGAAAGCTTGAGAAGAATTTAGGTCAGTATTTAAGCACTGATAGATTCAGGGCATGAATTTTGACGGTCTGCTCACAAAAGATCATTTAGCCCTGATCTCATGTTGCCGAACAATTTATTTTCTCCTGTAAGAAGATGCATAATCTCTTGCATGATTGGAGTAGCAGAAGTCTCTTGAAACATATCTCCAACTACAGGGCTATACTAGAATAGTGAAAGACCTTCCTCTTTAAGCTGTCAGCTCCCCTATAGGTTATTGTTGCACTTAATGTCCATTTTGATTAGTCTGCACTTGTATCAGTTGTAATGGTGAACTTTAGGTTCAGAGTATTACAAATCACCAAATAAAAAATTAAATTTAGTGGCTTTTAATTTCAGAGAATATATGATTTACTATTAGCTTGTAAAACCAAAGCTTTTGAATCCTGAACTAGAAACAATATTTGAACTGATTTCCATGTTTTCCAGTTGTGACTCTTCTGTCTGCTTTTCATTCCTCCCTGGTGTTAAATATATTAGGAGCTGCAGGTGACTGTCACCCAAATAGCTGTAATTGTGGGCAGTGGGAGGAATTTGCAAAGGCAGTTCAGCATCTATATGGAAGTTCAGGTAACTCCTCCTGACAGAGGAGATTGAAGATCCTTTGAAGCCTCTGGTTTATGAACTTGCCCCACAATGCAGGATGTGTGGTTGCATTAATAGGGAATTGCATCCCTGGTGCCAGGGTTTACCTATTGCAAAATGTCACTGCTGTATGATGAGGCTTTTTTTCTCTTTGGCACTCCAAACTTCTTTGCCCCTTGGCTTTCTTTAAACTGCTGTTGTGTTTAGTGTATCAAAATGGTTCTCCTGTGCTCCTTCAAAGAAAGTCAACTTTGTGTCCATCCAGGACTGCAGAATGTGGCTCCTGTACATGGAGCTGGCGCAGGCAGTGTGAGGGAAGAGTGAAGTGGGGCCATTGAAAGCTAGCAGGAGTAGGTTTTAGTTTGAAATATCTTCTGTGCACCTTCATTTGGCTTGTGAGAAGCAAAATAAAGATAAGAGGAGGAATGGTGTCTGGCTTGGGTGCTAATTCAGGAATGGGAGGCCTGTGTGTGACACCCTGCTTTGTTCATGCATTGCAAATTCCAAGTAAAAGATTCAAAGCCAGAAGCTTCCTATTTCTTGCATATGTTCTTTGTGTGGTTTAAATCCAGAGCTTTACACACTCAGGTTATTCTGCTGCTGGGAATGTTGTCCTGGTAGTGCAGAGTTGCCATGCTGTACTGAGAGTGTTGTGTTGTGCTGGCAAAACTGGCTTGTGCTGCTTCAGTGACCCTTGGCCACTTCCCTGTGTGCCTGAACAAAGCAGTCAAGCCGAAGCAAAGCCATAGCTGGGTTCCAGTCTCCATCTGTCACTGGGGAGAGCCCTGTTCTTTTCCTGAAATCTGTCAGGGTGTTCCTGTCACAGCTCCCTTTACTTTTCCCACAAGGCTATCTTCTCCAGGAGTGCCAGACTGGGATCCAGAAAGACTCCTTGCAAGCTGGTCGATGGCCTCAGGCCTCTGCACGGTGGTCCCTTCCTGCTCAGTCCTTACTGCTGTAAGGTAGGTGGCAATAGGTGTCTTAGAGGCAATTGCTCCTTGTGGAGAGCTATTTGGCTGTGAACGGGCATGTGAGCAATCCAGACAATTGCTTGACAATTGTAAGGTAGTGACCCGCAGGCATTGAGGCCTCACCTGAGGGTTACTAAAGTTCGTGTACGTGCAGAAGCCTTGGGAAAAGTTAGCACGGAAAACTACTGAGAGAGATACGCAGAGAAGGAATGTTAACTGTAACCTTGAAACATACGCTGTAATAGTTAACCAATCAGTAAACTGTTGCTAGCACTCGGCTAAGTGAAGTTAACCAACCAAGTGTTATCGAATGTTCTACTGTTCTGAAACTTTCCTATAAAAGGCACGATTGCGCACATTAAATTGTTCAGCGTGGATCACATTGATCTGTGTTTCATTGTTCCTAAACCCCCGTGAAGGCTCCTGATCCCAGAGGGCTTGCAGATCAGATTTTGCATTAACCCTTGATTTTTTTTTTCTTGAGCTTCTTCATTGTGCTTGCACACTCCATCTCTGGATAAGGGCTCCCTGCTGTTGATTCTTGTAGGAGATTGGATTTGTGACTTGGGATAGCCTCTGTTTTACTGCAATATGACTGCTTTTATTTGTGTGTCCACCATCCTGTGAGGAAACAAGTTGTGCTGGCTACGGGTGCTGAGCAGAGCTGAGAGGCAGCTTGTGTTCCAGGTTAGGGAAGGTGATGGTTTACAGTGCAGTTGTTGCATCTTAAAAGCAAAATACAAAGCTTTTAAAGAGGCACATAAAGTATCTGATTAATAACCGAATAGTTATCAACCTGAGCCAGTATAAACACCAGTGATTACTACATCTGCCACAGTTGAACTGTGGGGTGAAAGAGAACCTGATTTTTGTCTGTTACTGTTGTAAATGGTTAGCATCTAGGATGTCCCTGGAAAAAAATCCAAAACCCACTAAAATTATTACTCATTCTGTGTTGTTGCTTCACAGGCTTTCAGCCTACCTCAGGGATTCAAGGAAAAAAAAGATTATTCAGAGGAGATTGTTCTGAAGTTGGAATTTAAGAACCTTAAGTTGGATCAGTGGGTTTTGGTGGTGAAATTCATGACCTCTTGAGCAGGAGAAGCAAAGGTGAAGTGAGGTGGCTGAGGGCAGGTTCTTGTCAGGAGGCTTTCCTGTGGTAATAAAAGCCCTTTCTCAGCCAGTAGTGCAGATCTCCTTTTTCAGGAATGCCATCGATGATGGGAACTGTGTGGGCAGGGCTACAGGCCATGGCCAAAGTTTGGGTTTTGTGGTGTCCCATGAAGCCATCAAGGTCAGTGTACCCCTTAGCTTAGGCCTGGTTCAGTGGGGTGGTGAGGTCTGAGTCAAATCTGTGGTGTTAGCTGGGCTGCTGGACTCTTTACCTCAGTGAACTACTCTGGAGAGCTGTGCAGAGCTGGTTAAGAACTGATCTATTCCCTCGTGGCAAGAAGTGCTTACCTGTGTGCAGCAGAGCTGGGGTTATGATTCAGTGGTCTGCAGTTGTACAATGCTGCTTCTAGGGGATTTCTTGATGCTGCCTCTCATTACTGCCATACTGTTGTTTTTTTTTTTAATCTTGGCTCATCTGTGTGCTTATTGAATAGACACCTGTGTCCTAGACTGCTCACTGTTTCTAACCCCAGGTCTGCTATCCTCCTTCCAGAGCTTCAGCCCCTTGGATCCCAACCCTTTTTAAGAGAGTAGGTGGAAATGGCTGCAGGAGAAGTAGATCAGACATCTGAGAACAGCCTGACCTTGTTCAGCCTCTTATTTCCTTCTCAGTGGCTGTGATGTCCTCTCTGATCCTTGTGTGACAACTGAGACTGACCAAATGTGACAAAGTTGGGAAATAAAGGGGGTGTAAGCCAAGGAGTTTGGGAAACTAATACCTGTTTTATTGCTTTGCTTTCAAGACGGTTAATGTAGCTGTCTGAGCAATAGCTGTGGCTTCTGCTTCTTCCTGGCTTCATCAAGCAAGAGTGGGGGCAGGCTGATGGAGTTAATGTGGGAGTAAATTCCTTGCTCTTTTTGCCTCTTTCCCCTTGAAATACAAGTCTCAGGATTTAGAACTGGCACAGAGAGCAATTTTAGAAATATGTAATTGTATATCTCTGTTCTTGCTGTCTGGTCTCAGCATGGCTCAGTCAGATGTGTTAGGCTAATTAGTACTGAGAACATGTAATGCCATTAACTCGTCTTACCTTGTGATGCTTTCCAGGAAACTCAGGAGATGAAGAATAGGAAGGGGGGTGGCAGCATGCTCACACTTCTTGCTGGGTGTGAATGTTGGTCACTTGTTTTGTTCTCACGGGGTTTTGTGCAATGCTGAGTGAAGGACAGTTGCTTTTAAAATCAGGAGGAAGATCAGTAGTTTGGGTGTGCATCTCTTACTGAGGTTTTAGGTAGTGTGGTGCATGTCAGATCAAGGTTGATATGTGTGTGACTTGTTCCATATGTGGTTTTCTTTTTGCTGTATTGTTTATATGTGTGAGTGATTAGGCAGGTGAGCATTACCAGGATCTGTCCTGGGAAGCCTTATGTTTGAAAAGCCCTGCCTTTTCTTCAGGTGGATAGCAAGTGATACACAGCTTCCACTAGATTTGGTAAATGGGTGTTGCAGCTTAGATATGGGAGACAATTAACTGAACTAATATAGGGGCAGAGGAAGAAACTGCTTGTGTTTTGGTGTGCTTTGTGCAATGGCTTTGGCTACAGTACCAAGGAAATGTTAGCAAAAGACAAATGAATTTCAGTAGTCCCTTGAAAAGCCACTTCAAAGTCCAGACTCTCTGAGGACTTCTGTTTCATGTTGATGACCAGTGATGGTCATAGGGTTTTATCCTTAGCCCTCCTTGGCTAAGGGGTTCTAAAAAATGGTTTCTAGCCACTTTCCAGTGACATGCCCCTTCCTCAATGAGGCTCTTGCAGTGCAAAAACCTTGACTTTTAAGATTTTTTTTTTCTAGTAATTAATCTGAACACTAGGGGCCTAGGGATGATGCCTTGGGGCCATAAGACAAATCAAACCCCCCAGCATTGCACGGAATATCACTGTGACAGCTGTTTAGAGGTGGCAGTCTAAAAAGCAACTGGTTGCTTTTCTACAAACAAGCAGCAAAATGCTGATCTGGGCATAATGGAGTGAAGGCAGAAGCCTGTTCCTGTCCTTACACTTTTGTTATTCTTGGAGGTCAGAGCATGCCTCAGTTGCACAGAGGGGCTGTGACTTGCAAAGTGCTGCCAGCTTTGTCCAGTGTGTTATCTGGCATTCACCAACATGCTGACTCCTCTTGTCTTATTTTACTATGCTTTTGAAAATCCCAAAGTGATGGAGCAGATGTCCATCTGAAAGTCATCTTATGTTTCTAATATGGCTTGATGCTTTTAAGGAAATAATTATTGTGTGCTGGTTTCATTTGTGCATTTTTGCTGATGATCAGTGTGATGAAAAAGAAGGCTCAGCTGGGATCCCCAAAGGTGGGAGAGGAGTCTCAAATCATCTCCAAAATGATGTCTTGACCTCTAGATTAACTTGGGCATTTATAGGTCTTTGAATCTGTGATATCTGGGTGCTGCATCAGCATTGGGAACTGGATTACCAACTGTGTTCTCCCATCTTCAGGTTTTTCCAAGTGTGTTCTGCCTGCATGGTGTCTAGTTAGTGTGGAAATACATAAGTAAAAATCCCACCTTTCCCCAGTAGGTGTGGAATAATTAGGAAATATGGGATAATTAGGAATTAAACTTATATTTGAAATGTAGCATTGTCCACACATAAGGGAAAAACTTTCAAGGCCTTTCAGGGCGAGATGCAGCTGCACCTGGTATGCCAGGAATGTGCACTCCACAGCGGTTCCCGTGGCAACACAGACGAAGGGTAGAGTGAGGTGGAGATCTCGCGGTTATGCTTTGCCCTAACTTCAGCAAAAAGATGGGAACTAGGTGGTGCAAGAAACTGATAAGCTGTGTAACTGGCAACACCGACGAAGGGTAGGGCGAGGTGGAGATCTCGCAGTTATGCTTTGTCCTAACTTCAGCAAAAAGATGGGAACGAGATGGTGCAAGAAACCGATAAGCTGCATACTTGTTACCCTGGGCCAGCAGCCTGTCATCTTTTGACAGAATGCCGTCCTCAGTGTGAACTTTGCTTCATTATAATGTCATTATAATGCATTTACATGCTAAAATACACACTCATCTCCAATGCGACCCCCCTCCAAAATGAGACCACCCCTCTCTGAGTATGCGCTCTGAATTTTTGGTGTCATATACCTTTAAATCGAAGCGAGAGAAATTTGCACCAATAATAATAAAGGTATGTATTACTAGAGTCACTCAAGCTCCACCTTGAAGGTAAAAATAATATAAAATGACCCGAGAGAGGGGGATATTAGGGAAGATACCATCATGGACGAGTCAAGGAAGATAACATCAACTGACTCCTGGGACCGGTCGACGGGCTGGACCTCTCTTCCCCCCCCAATAGGGACACCTGTGGGTAAGACTTGCGCTGTATCCAGTGCTTTCCCGGGAAAACCTAAAATCTCTAGAGAGTTACTTTTGCTGTTCCCTTTATATTTTAGAGCCAGGCTGTGTTAACTTTATCAAGCGCTTGTATTCATGTAATCATTATTCGCACGTGCTTTTGCAGACAGTATCTGTCACCGGCAATCCATAAGAACCTGTACCTGTTGCATCAATAAATCAATAAACTGCACTGTTTCAGTAACCGATCGTAATTCTCTCACTGAACGCGACCTCATGTCTCAGTGTGGCCGTGAGGGTTCATGAGCACGATTCGACTGGCAGTGTGGTGCACTATCAGTGACTCCGGTGCAGTGAAGTTCGAAATAGCGAACACGGCCGGCCTGATATTTGCCGCTGCTTGTATTGGGCAGGGTGGTGCACTATCAGTCACTCCAGTGCAGTGAAGTTCGAGATAACGAACATGGCCGGACTGATAGCTGCCGGTGATCTTCCCCCTCCCTTTAACGCAACAGTAGGTAAGGGAGGCGATGTTGTTTCTGTACATGGCTCTCAGGAAATTGCCTGACTTCTAAAAATCTGGGAATGGAAGGTGCTCAGGACCTATTCAGGTCTCGCAGGTGCCCTTTTGCTATTAGTAAGGGGATCTTTTTGTCCCTCTGTTCATGCCTTCATTGCAGGGGACTCTGATACAGTCCCAGCATTTTGCTGCTTGCCCTGTTTTCCTTGCTTCCAAGCTGCTGTCATTCCTGACAGCTCCAGGCTCAGAAAGGGCTTTTGATGTCTGGTGAGATGCTGGCAGAGCTGCTTTGCTGCCTTTGGGCCTTGGGTTTCTCAGGCTGGGAAGTGCAGATTGCAAGATGGATTTATATTTTTCTTCCTGGTAACTAAGGGATTCTGAAGCAAGAGGATTTCTGTATTAGCCTGAAGGGAAGGCAAAGATGTCTGCTGCTTTACTGTCTCATTAATATATTATAAACCAAGTCAAGCTTAGTCTGGTCTCTTCCTCATGGGGATGCTTCTGCTTTGTATTGTGTGTTGGCTCCTGTTGTGATCTGTGTAACCTTTGTGTCCAGTGTTCATAGATGTAAGTGAATTTTGAACCCTTAACTCCTGAGATCTATGATACTTCTTCCTTCAGCAAGAAGAGAGATCCATAATGTGAACATTGCACTGCTTTTTAGTTGTGGGGTTGTAGAGATCTATCTTGCTTTTGGAGTACTTGCAAGTTGCAGTTAACAGGATCAGAACACTGTCACACTCACACATACAGCAGCTACATCTGTTCACCAGGATTGCTCAACTTGGGTGTGTTCCATAATTTGAAGTTAATTCTTTTGGGAGGTACAAATAAAAATGATGTGATGCCTCACAGGCTGAAATGCTAAATGCATTGTGGGATTTTGAGGCAGTGTGATAGAGCTGGCTGAGGGAATAGTTGTCCAAAGAAGCAAGCAGAGATCCAGTGCTTGGAGAGATGTAAAACTGGGGTGGATAACTGTGGAGAATAAGGCACAGACCCCATTTCTGGTTAGGAAACGAAATCGTTTATTACCCGAAGGTCCAGGGTTGATATAGGCTATACGAAGTACCCGCGTGTATGAGCAGCTAATACAATTGGTTGGCTATCACCACCCACGTGGGTATTTTCGCTTCTTCATTGGTTGATATCTTGCTCACTGGTTGCCTTGATTGGATGCCTGCTTCTCACTTCTTTCTTCCTTCTTATCTTGCCTACCTTTTTCTGCAATACTCTCAAAGCTTTCCCAGAAGCTAGTCTAGCTCAGAAATCCATCACATCATGGTCCTTTACACCCACATCTCCCCCTTTTTGTTTTTCTAAAGACCTAACCTTCTTTAACATATTATCCAATATATCTTGCACACAATTTAGTAGATAGGGAACAAGAAACCTAATACAAAGGAAAATATCAGTACAAGAAGTAAAGTTTTACATTTCTACTGTTTTATCCCTCTTGTAAGTGACACAGTAATGATGCTACTATTAGACCAACGTATCTCTACTAAACATTTATGAAATGGCTGTGCTACTAACTATGCTGAATTACAGAGTTGTTTGACTCAGTGTTCTAGCTAAGTTCACCCATATGTTGGAGCTATTCCAGGGTGTCAGTCGCATTGTCGACATCGATGTGTTGGTGATTACCCCTGGATTCTGTGTCCGTAACCTCAGGATGGTTCAAAACAGGCCACACCAGCCATGCAAGTATCCACCAGGGACCATGATCTGTGGAGACACAAGCATACCCTTGCCCCCAAGTTATTAATGGATGCGGTCCTTCCCAGAGAAGTGTTTGTGGTGATTTTACCCAAACCTTTGGTTGATGAGTCCCTATGGGATTAGGCAAAATTTGGCTGTGCGACAGGATATGTCTGGTAACGGCTACGGTCTCATTTCCCTCTCCAATCGTCAAGAAGTTTAATACATAAATTGCTTTATACAGTCATGCCTGTGGTGATTCTCCCTTCATTCCCCCTTTTTGTTTTTCTAATAACATTTTTAGTGTTTGGTGGCATCGTTCAACAATGGCTTGTCCTTGTGGTGAGTGTGGGATCCCTGTCTTGTGTTTTATCCCCCAGGTGTTTAGAAATGTTTGAATTATCTTACTATTATAGGCAGGGCCATTGTCTGTTTTTATTTGTTTTGGAACACCTAGAGCTGCGAAGGCACCACGCCAATGACGAATAACATCACAGGCCTTTTCACCTGTTTCTGCTGTGGCCCAGACCATGTGTGAAAATGTATCGATGGAAACATGGACATACTTTTGTCTCCCAAACTCAGGGATGTGAGTGACATCACTTTGCCATAGTTGTAAGGCACTGGTGCCACGAGGGTTTACTCCAGTATGTGGGTGTGTTGCGAATGGTTGACAGTCAGGGCATGTTTGTACTGTTGTACGTGCTTCTGACCAAGAGAGAGAAAACTGTTTTCTGAGTGATCTCGCTGATTGGTGGTAAAAAGCATGTGATAATCTAGCCTGTTCTAACTGATTTGGTAGAGGAGTTGCTACTACGGGAGCCATTAACCTATCAGGTCTTCGATTACCCTCTATGATAAATCCAGGTAAATCTGTATGGCTGCGAATATGCAGAACATAATAAGGTGTCATGCGTTCATCCAATAGCATTTTTAGCATTTTTAAATAATAGAATAAAGTAGGATTGGCAGCTTCCTTCAGCCATGAATTTTCAATTCTAGTAACAACTCCAGCAACATAATTTGAATCAGTGGCAAGGTTCAATGCTCGGTGACAGTGTTGAAATGCATACACTACTGCAGCAAATTCTACAATTTGTGCTGATCCCTGAACTTTTTGTTCTTCATGATGCCATTCATTACCCTCAAACCAAACTGTGATTGCCCTGCCTGTTTTACCTGAACCATCTGTAAAATAAGTTGGACCTTCTACAGGGTTATGTTGACATTTTGAAACTGATTTTATCTCTATTTCTGTTGTCAGGGAGAATAGCTTATGTGGTGGGTGGTGTGGAGTAACTTGTCCACAAAAATTTGTCATTGCTATTTGTAGTTCTGTGTTATTCTGAAAAGCCCATTGAAAACACATCTTGGTTAAGGGAAGAGAGATAGTGTCTGGCTCGTGTCCTGTTAAATCTGTCATTCTCTGCCAGCCACGACACACTATATGTGCTATCTGTTCACAAATAGTAACTATGGTTTTAGAGAATTGGTGTGGTAAAAAGATCCATTCAGTCATGGGTTCAGCAGCAGCAGTCATTTTTCTCCTTCATAGTAGCTGGTGCAGTGCTGTGTTTTCGACTTTCGGCCTGGGAACAGCCCTTATAACACCGATGTTTATAGTTACGGCTCAGAATGTTTTGGTCTGACCAAGGACTTTCTGAGTCTCATGCTCTGCCAGGGAGGAGGGGAAGCCAGGAGGAAGCAGAAACAGGATACCTGACCCAGACTGACCAAAGAGGTATTCCATACCACAGTACGTCATGCCCAGGATGTAAAAAAAGAAAAACTGGGGGCAGGAACCCGGAAGAGTTTCTTAGTTCACAGCTTGGTCGTCGGGTGGTGAGTGGTTGTATCCTCTTCCCTTGTACTTCTCTTGTCATTATTATTATTGGTGGTAGCAGCAGTGATTTATGTTATACCTTAGTTACTGGACTGTTCTTATCTCAGCCCGTGGGAGTTACATTCTTTTGATTCTTCTCCCCATTCCCCCCCCCCCCCCCAGAGTGGGGGGGAAGAAAGAGGGGGAAGTGAGAGAGAGACTGCGTGAGTTATAGAGGCTTAAACCACGACAGTTCTTTTTGGTGCCCAACATGGGGCACAAAGGGTTGAGATAACGGCAGGATTAATAGCCACTTGTCACAATGCTGATTTATTGGCTCTCAAAGTTGTTGCTCTGGTTCTCACAGGATCAGCGTATGATACTTTACTTAAGGCCGGTATTCCTGATCTTAACTTTTTTCAGACATGGGTTTTGGGTTAAGGTTCTTGTTACATAGAATCATAGAATCATAGAATAGTTAGGGTTGGAAAGGACCTCAAGATCATCGAGTTCCAACCCCCCTGCCATGGGCAGGGACACCTCCCACTAAACCATGCCATCCAAGGCTATGTCCAACCCCACCTTGAACGCCGCCAGGGATGAAGCATCCACAACCTCCCTGGGCAACCCATTCCAGGGCCTCACCACCCTCACAGTAAAGAATTTCTTCCTCAGATCCAATCTAAACTTCCCCTGTTTAAGTTTAAACCCATTACCCCTTGTCCTCTCACCACAGTCCCTAATGAAGAGTCCCTCCCCAGCATCCCTATAGGCCCCCTTCAGGTATTGGAAGGCTGCTATGAGGTCTCCACGCAGCCTTCTCTTCTCCAGGCTGAACAGCCCCAATTTTCTCTGCCTATCTTCATACGAGAGGTGCTCCAGTCCCCTGATCATCCTCGTGGCCCTCCTCTGCACTTGTTCTAACAGTTCCATGTCCTTTTTATGTTGAGGACACCAGAACTGCACACAATACTCCAAGTGAGGTCTCACGAGAGCAGAGTAAAGGGGCAGGAGCACCTCTGTCGACCTGTTGGTCACACTCCTTTTGATGCAGCCCAGGATACGGTTGGCTTTCTGGGCTGCAAGAGCACACTGCCGGCTCATGTTCATTTTTTCATCGACCAACACCCCCAAGTCCTTCTCCGCAGGGCTGCTCTGAATCTCCTCCCCGCCCAATCTGTAGCTGTGCCTGGCATTGCTCCGACCCAGGTGGAGGACCTTGCACTTGGCATGGTTAAACTTCATTAGGTTGGCATCAGCCTACCTCACAAGCGTGTCAAGGTCCCTCTGGGTGGCATTCCTTCCCTCCAGCCTATCAACCAAACCACACAGCTTGGTGTCATCGGCAAACTTGCTGAGGGCGCACTCAATCCCACTGTCCATATCACTCACAAAGATGTTGAACAAGACCAGTCCCAACACCCATCCCTGGGGGACACCACTCGTTACTGGTCTCCAGCTGGACATTGAGCCACTGAGCACTACTCTTTGCGTGCAGCCATCCAGCCAGTTCTTTATCCACCGAGTGGTCCACCTATCAAATTGATGTCTCTCCAACTTAGAGACAAGGATGTCATGTGAGACAGTGTCAAAGGCTTTACACAAGTCCAGGTAGATGACATCAACTGCTCTGCCCCTGTCCATCAGTTCCGTAGCCCCTTCATAGAAGGTCACCAGATTGGTCAGGCAGGATTTCCCCTTAGTGAAGCCATGCTGGCTGTCCCCAAGCACCTTGTTGGTTTTCATGTGCCTTAGCATGCCTTCCAGGAGAATCCGCTCCAAGATTTTGCCAGGCACAGAGGTGAGACTGACTGGTCTGTAATTCCCTGGCTCATACATTTTCCCCTTCTTAAAAATGGGGGTTATATTTTCCTTTTTCCAGTCATCGGGAACTTCACCTGACTGCCATGATTTCTCAAATATGATGGACAGTGGCTTAGCAACTTCATTTGCCAGCTCCTTCAGGACCCACGGATGGATTTCAGCAGGTCCCATGGACTTGTATACATTCAGGTTCCTAAGGTGGTCCCGAACAAGATCCTCCCCCACAGTGGGACCAGGGTCCCCACCCTCACCGTCCCCGCTTCTGCCTTCCCAGACTTGGGTGGTGTGGTCAGAGCATTTGCCCGTAAAGACTGAGGCAAAGAAGTCATTAAGAACCTCAGCCTTCTCCAAATCCAGGGTAGCCAGTTCTCCTGATAGCTTCTGGAGAGGGCCTACGTTGTCCCTAACCTGTCTTTTATTGGCAATGTACCTATAGAATCCCTACCTGTTATCTTTCACATCCCTAGCCAAGTTTAATTCTAAGTGGGCCTTCGCTTTCCTAACCTGGTCCCTAGCTTCCCGGACAACATCCCTGTATTCTTCCCAGGCCACCTGTCCTTGCTTCCACCTTTTATAAGCCTCTTGTTTCCTTCGAATTTTGCTCAGCATGTCCTTATCCATCCAAGGATATGCAAAAAGACTTTACCCGTCAGCCAGGGGAGCACATCGTCACCTGGATGCTCCGATGCTGGGACAATGGGGCCGATGGTCATGAACTAGAAGGTAGTGAAGCCAAACAGCTGGGATCACTTGCTAGGGAAGGGGGAATTGACAAAGCAATTGCAAGAGAGAAACTGTCCCTCAGCCTTTGGAGGCGGCTCTTGGCAGCTATGAAAGAAAGGTTTCCATACAAGGGCGATGTTATGAGTCGTTCGGCCAAGTGGACTTCTCTAGAAAAGGGCATCCAGTCTCTGAAGGAATCAGCCATTGTAGATCTATAATATCAAGCCGAATAACGGGGATATACCCATATATCCAGATGAAGTCGAAGGTACATGACCCATGTGGAGGAAATTTACACGGAATGCACCCACATCATATGCCCACTCATTGGCAACAGTAACCTGGAATGACATAATACCACCAACCGTGGATGAAATGATTCATAAACTCTGAGAGTTCGAAGACAATCTCACTGCTTCCATCATCTCAGCTGTGGAAAAACTGTCCCAGGACCTCAAACAATTGAGAGACGATCTATCCAGCTCCTCACGTGTACCAACCCACGTCTCAGCTATTAACAAAAGGTGCCCAACTGTTCGAGAGAGAAGATATAGAAGGTATACGCCACAGGCCACCCTATGGTTTCACCTGTGGGATCACGGAGAAGACATGAGGAAGTGGGATGGAAAGCCTACTTCAGTTTTGGAGGAACGGGTGCGAGAATTGAAGAGGAGAACAAAAGTCAAGGCTGATCACCCCATGAGGTCTGTGGCTTCAGTCTCTGGTGAGCAGGTTCTCAGATGGAGTGGAAGAGCTGATTTTACTTCAGCTCCTGTGATAAGGAATAATTCCTGTCAACAAGACATGAGTGACCAATGTGATGACTATTAGAGGGGCCCCGCCTCCAGCCAGGTGGAGGTAGGGGACAATTGGATTTACTGGACTGTGTGGATCAAATGGCCTGGCACATCAGTCCCACAGAAGTATAAGGCTCTAGTAGATACCGGTGCACAGTGTACCCTGATGCTATCAAGCAGTCGAGGGGTGGAACCCATTTATATTTCTGGAGTGACAGGAGGATCCAAAAAGTTGACTGTACTGGAGGCTGAAATCAGCCTGACTGTGAGGGAATGGCAAAAACACCCCATTGTGACTGGTCCAAAGGCTCCATGCATCCTTGGCATAGACTAACTCAGGAGAGGGTACTTCAAAGACCCAAAAGGGTACCGATGGGCTTTTGGTATTGCTACTTTGGAGACAGAGGAAATTGAGCAGCTGTCCACCTTGCCTGGTCTCTCAGAGGATCCTTCTGTTGTGGGGTTGCTGAAGGTCGAAGAACAACAAGTGCCAATCGCGACCACAACAGTGCACCGGCGGCAATATCGCACCAACTGAGACTCCCTGATTCCCATCCATAAGCTGATCTGTAGATTGGAGAGCCAAGGAGTGATCAGGAGGACCTGCTCACCCTTTAATAGCCCCTATGGCCAGTGCGAAAGTCTAACAGAGAGTGGAGATTAACAGTAGACTATTGTGGCCTGAACGAAGTTACACCACCCTTGAGTGCTGCCGTATCAGACATGCTAGAACTTCAATATGAACTGGAGTCAAAGGCAGCCAAGTGGGATGCCACGATTGATAGGGCCAATGCATTTTTCTCAATTCTTCTGGGAGCAGCATGCAGGCCACAGTTTGCTTTTACTTGGAGGGGCGTCCAGTACACTTGGAAACAACTGCCCCAGGGGTGGAAACACAGCACTACCATCTGTCATGGACTGATCCAGACTGCACTGGAACAGGGGCAAGCTCCAGAACACCTGCAATACATTGATGACATTATTGTGTGGGGCGATACAGCAGAAAAAGTCTTTGAGAAAGGGAGGAAAATAATCCAAATCCTGCTGAAAGCTGGTTTTGCCATAAAACGGAGTAATGTCAAGGGACCTGCACAGGAGATTCAGTTTTTGGGAATAATATGTCAAGATGGACGCTGCCAGATCCCCACAGATGTGATCAACAAGATAACAGCAATGTCTCCGCCAACTAATAAGAAAGAAACACAAGCTTTTTTGGGTGTTGTGGGGTTCTGGAGAATGCGCATCCCAAATTACAGTTTGATTGTAAGCCCTCTCTATCATGTGACCCGGAAGAAGAATGATTTTAAATGGGGCCCTGAGCAACAACAAGCCTTTGAGCAAATTAAACGAGAGATAGTTCATGCAGTACCCCTCGCACCAGTCCGGACCGGGCCAGATGTTAAAAATGTTCTGTACACTGCAGCCAGGGAGAATGGTCCTACCTGGAACCTCTGGCAGAAAGCTCCAGGGGAGACTCAAGGTCGACCCCTTGGCTTCTGGAGTCAGGGATACAGAGGATCTGAGGCCAGCTATACTCCCACTGTAAAAGAGATACTGGCAGCCTATGAATGGATTCGAGCTGCTTTGGAAGTGATTGGCATTGAAGCACAGCTCCTCCTGGCACCCCGTCTGCCCATGCTGGGATGGATGTTCAATGGCAGGGTCTCCTCTGCACATCATGCAACTGATGCTTCATGGAATAAGTGGGCCGTAGTAATTACACCACGAGCTCGAATAGGAAATCCCAGTCGTCTAGGAATTCTAGAAGTCATCGTGGACTGGCCAGAGGGCAAAGATTTTGGAATGTCACCAGAGGAGGAGGAGGTGATGTGTGCTGAAGGGGCCCCATCATATAACGAACTGTCAGAAAGTGAAAAGCAGCATGCCTTGTGTACTTCGTGGTCCTGCCGTATTTTGGGAAAGTATCGGAGATGGAAGGCAGCTGTATGGAGTCCCTGATGACAAGTTGCAGAAACTGCTGAAGGAGAGGGTGAATCGAGTCAGTTTGCAGAGCTGAAAGCCATCCAGCTGGCCTTGGACATTGCTGAACGAGAAAAGTGGCCAGTACTTTATACTGACTCATGGATGGTGGCAAATGCCCTGTGGGGCTGGTTGCAGCAATGGAAGCAGAGCAACTGGCAATGTAGAGGTAAACCCATCTGGGCTGCTGCACTGTGGCAAGATATTGCTGCCCGGGTGAAAAATCTGGTGGTGAAGGTATGCCACGTAGATGCTCATGTACCCAAGAGTTGGGCCACTGAGAAACATCAGAACAACCAGCAAGTGGCTAAAGCTGCTAAGATTGAAGTGGCTCAGATGGACTTAGACTGGCAACTTAAAGGTAAATTATTTTTGGCCCAGTGGTCCCATGACACTTCAGGCCATCAGGGCAGAGATGCAACATACAGATGGGCTCGTGACAGAGGGGTGGACTCAACAATGGACACTATTGCTCAGGTTATTCGTGAGCGTGAAACATGTGCTGCAATTAAGCAAGCTAAGCGGTTAAAGCCTCTTTGGTATGGAGGACTATGGCTGAAGTACAAATATGGGGAGGCCTGGCAGATTGATTATATCACACTCCCACCAACCCGCCAAGGCAAGCGCCATGTGCTTACCATGGTGGAAGCAACCACCGGATGGCTGGAAACATATGCTGTGCCCCACGCCACTGCCCAGAACACGATCCTGGGCCTTGAGAAACAGATTTTATGGTGACACGGCACCCCAGAGAGAATTGAGTCAGGCAATGGGACTCATTTCTGGAACAGCCTGATAGACACTTGGGCCAAAGAGCATGGCAGTGAATGGGTATATCACATCCCCTACCATGCACGAGCCTCTGGGAAAATCGAACTGTACAGTGGGCTATTAAAAACTACACTGAGAGTAGTGGGTGGTGGGACTTTCAAACATTGGGATACACATTTACCAAAGGCCACTTGGCTGGTCAACACCAGAGGATCTGCCAACAGGGCTGATCCAGCCCAGTCAGAACTTCTGCATACTGTGGAGGGGGACAAAGTTCCTGTGGTGCATATAAAAAATTTGCTGGGGAAGACAGTCTGGGTTATTCCTGCTTCAGGTAAAGGCAAACCCACTCGTGGGATTGCTTTTGCTCAGGGGCCCGGATATACCTGGTGGGTAATGCGGGAAGATGGGGAAGTCCGATGTGTACCTTAAGGGGATTTGATTTTAGGGGAAAACAGCCAATGAACTCAATTGTATGCTGTTGCCTGCTATGTAATAATTTTATAGCCCACCAACTAGATGTCTTCAAATCATCAGCCACTGGCCCTCTGGCCGTCATCCCAACAAAGAATGAACTTTGAAGAAACCAGATGAGTTCTGCAGTAAAGGAACGATCAGCATCAGCAGGCAACGATCCAACACTGCACACGGCCTCCCCAGCTCTGAAGGACTGTTACACGAGATGGAGCTTGACGTCAGGGACCGAATGGACTCAGCAGCTTTGTAGGGATTGTTCCATGCATTGAGGCATGATCTCTCTCCCTCTCTGTGTGTGTGTGGATATATATATATATATATGATGGTATGTTGAAAATATGGGATCTGAGCATGACGTGAATGGTATGGAATAAGGGGTGGCTACTGTCATGGGATCAGCAGCAGCAGTCATTTTTCTCCTTTGTAGTAGCTGGTGCAGTGCTGTGTTTTCGATTTTCGGCCTGGGAACAGCCCTGATAACACCGATGTTTATAGTTACGGCTCAGAATGCTTTCTTCTGACCAAGGACTTTCTGAGTCTCATGCTCTGCCAGGGAGGAGGGGAAGCCGGGAGGCAGCAGAAACAGGACACCTGACCCAGACTGACCAAAGAGGTTATTCCATACCACAGTACGTCATGCCCAGGATGTAAAAAAAACTGGGGGCAGGAACCCGGAAGAGTTTTTTAGTTCACAGCTTGGTCTTCGGGTGGTGATCAGTTGTATCCTCTTCCCTTGTATTTCTCTTGTCATTATTATTATTGGTGGTAGCAGTAGTGATTTGCGTTATACCTTAGTTACTGGACTGTTCTTATCTCAACCCGTGGGAGTTACATTCTTTCGATTCTTCTCCCCATTCCCCCCCCCCCCCCAGAGTGGGGGGGGAAGAAAGAGGGGGAAGTGAGAGAGCGACTGCGTGTGTTATAGAGGCTTAAACCACGACACCTGGATAGAAACCAGCCTTAAATAAGCTATTGTTGTGGTTTAAGCCCAGCTGGTAACTCAGAACCACACAGCCGCTTGCTCACTCCCCTCCTTCTTCCTCCCCCAGCTCCTGGAGGGATGGGGAGGAGAACTGAAAGCATGTAACTCCCATGGGTTGAGATAAGAACAGTCCAGTAACTAAGGTATAATACAAAACCACTACTGCTACCACCAATAATAATAATGACAAGGGAAATAACAAGGGAAGAGAATACAATTGCTCACCACCCACTGACTGATACCCAGCCTGACCAGAGCAGTGATTTGGCCCTTCCAGGGAACTGCCCCCAGTTTCTATCCTGGGCATGACGTGCTGTAGTATGGAATACCCCTTTAGCTAGTCTGGGTCAGGTGTCCTGTCTCTGCTTCCTCCCAGCTTTCCCTCCTCCCTGGCAGAGCATGAGACTCAGAAAGTCCTTGGTCAGAGTAAACGTTACTGACCAGCAACTAAAAACATCAGTGTTATCAGCACTGTTCCCAGGCTGAAAGTCAAAACCGCAGCACTGCACCAGCTACTAAGAAGGAGAAAAATGACTGCTATAGCTGAACCCAGGACAACTATATACACAGGAAGCTTCTTCCACCAAAAGTGCTTTGCACTTAAAAAGGCTTAATAGAAGGAAACTAACTGGCTCTTGCAGGGAGTTTCAGGCACGATGTTCTTCAAGCCTGAGGATCTGTGGCGCTGAACCACAAGGACAAAAAGCGTTTCTCATCTCCCAGCACTTCACCACAGCGCCCGGCAGGATGAGCATCCGCGAAGGCGACTCTCAGCCGCACCAACGCGGATTCTCCCACCCGAGACACCGCGCCTGTGCGGAACCAGGGGTGGCTGTACCTGCTGGTGGGGCGGCGGGGCTCCTCCTGATGCGGTGCGGCCACGGGCTATCCGCCGGGTCCTTCCGCACCAGCTCGCTCACGTCATCCTCACTGTACTCCACACCTGCAAGCAAAGACAATGAGGACCGGGACCACTCCGCTCACCTGAGAGCACATAATCCTCGTCCTCGACCAAGAACTACTCCTGCGACATAGTACTGATACCGACCCCGGAGCAGTGGCGGCGTCCACTCGCGCCCCCTGGCGAGGTGAGTGATATTTGTGCTTCCAAAGAGGCGCCGAGTACGGAGAACAATGACGAGAAAGCTACCAACAGGCTAAAGCACTCCTCCAACCCCGACCTCAGGGAGATCTCCCTGAGTTCTTTGAGGCCGACAGCTATTCCCATAGCAACGCGAGGGTAGGGACAGGGCCTAGCGATCCGGACACTCCCCTGGCGAGCGGTGGTTGGTGAAGGGCTTTGTCTGTCACCGCACGATGCTTCTCATTGGCTGTGACGGGCAGAAGGGCTGGTGGCCGTGGATGGAGGTAGTGGGTCCAGTGAGCGGATGGAGGGTGGCGGATTGGGCCGTGGGTGGTTTCTGTATCAGATTCTCAGCCTTCGCCTGGTACCCCGCGTCGGTAAATGGCACCGCCACCTACTCCAGCCTGCTCTCCACCTTCCCAGATACCTTCCCCACAGCGAGGCCCCCGCGGATACGGGGCCCTCCCTCTGCCGGAGGCCTGTGGGCCCCGCGTCAGCCTCATGGCGCTTCCCTCCACAGAGATGTGGTATGGTGTCTTCCTGTGGGCACTCGTCTCCTCCCTGTCTTTCCACGTCCCGGCAGCTTTGCTAGCGCTCTTCATGCTCTGGCACCACAAGTACGGCAGGTTCATGTCCGTGAGCCTTTTGCTGATGGGCATCGTGGGACCCGTTACCGCCGGCATCCTCACAAGTATGGTAGATGTGATAAATAATTCGAGACCAAGCTCTCTATGTTTGAGCAGCTTGAATTTATTGAGCGAATAAAGGTAAGCAAACAGCGCTGGGTGCGCGAGGAGTCTGCGCTCCGCCAACACGCACACTTACAAGCGGCAGCATATAGCATTTATAGTCTGTACTCTTACATATTCAACAAGGGTAATGCAATATGCAAACTGTCCTCCGCTTTGTATTAAAATGAGTTTCGCAAGTCCCTTCCGCATGCGCACTGCCTCCTGGTGGTCTCGGGCGAGGGTCTCGGGATGAAGTAAGAGTCTTCCTCAGTGACCTTTATACAGACTTTTAAGGTTGAACTCTTCACCTTCTTATCTCGCGCATGTCTTCTGTCGTTCCTTCCCGTAATCAACCGTCCCCAAACGGTTTACACCCACAAGACCTGCATTCGGGAAGCTTGTGATTGCATTAGTTCCCTCGTCTAAGTCTATATCTACAGCTAACACAACAATTCTCTATTTAACTAAGTTAAGTCTATATCTGTAACTAACACAGCAATTCTCTATTTAACTAAGTTAAGTCTATATCTACAACTAACACAGCAATTTTCTATTTAACTAAGTTTATATTGACCCGAATCAGTTTTTACTTCTCACAGTATTTCATCCTGTTCAATATCATCTTTACTTACATGGATCACGTTTATATTTCTCACAATCCCCCATCTTTTTCTTTATAGCATTGATTTGTGTTTTAGTTTCCAATCGAGCCAGTACTTGTTTTATTGGAATCAATTCTGGATCCTCTTTTGTTTTTATAATCATTAGGGAATGTATCTTTTCTTTCCCTTCTTCAGGATCAATGGGTACAGCCGATATTTGCATTCCTTGTATAACTGAATGTATTAATCTAATAAAACAAGGTATTAAACACGGGATAATTAATAACCCTGTGAATATCCCCAATGCAATTACTCCTATCCTAGTAAACCAGTCATTATTGAAGAAATTATCCCACATCCCTCCCAAGTTTATCCCCTTCCAAGTTTGAACTGGGACACGTGCAATTTTCTTCATTTCCCTTACAAGTTTGTTTATAGCTTTTCCTTCATCATCGATTTCTAAACAGCAATTACTAAGGTTAAATTTTCCACACACACCTCCTTCCTGTGCTCACAAATAATCTAGAGCTAAGCGATTTTGATATAAAGCGGTTCTCATTTTTGTATTTTGTTTCGCAATCAGTCCTAATGCATCTCCAGTCTTGTTTACTACTATCTCTACTATGGCTTGCAGTCTAATAATTCTATTAAGCATATATATTGGAGTTCTATGACCCCAGGACCCGTCTTCTGCCCACGTAGCAGGATCATAGTAGGCGATTATCCTCTCAGGTGGCCACTCATTGTCTTTCCACTGTCCTATTTGTAGACTCCTCTTATATCGTCTTTGTCTCAATTCATCAGCTTCAGTATACACTGGGACTCCTAATTGTTCTCCCCGATTTATGGGTAACAGGAAAAAACCGGGTCTTATAGTTCCCAACACACATGATCCTGTCCAATTCTTTGGTAAGTATGCGTAAGCTAATCTGCCACAAATCCAATAATATCCATCCGGAGTTGGCCACCCTTCTGATATGGTTGTCCCATTTGTCCAATTTTTAAATTGATCAGCCATTTCCAGCGGTTTTCCCCATTTATCCCATTTGTTCCTAGTTTTATTCCATAGGTAACCTCCTTCACATTCCAGGTTACCTACCTGTTTTCCCTTTTCCAGATTTTGCCAGCAACTTTTCCCAATTATATTTGTTTGAAGTACCCATTGTTGTTTCCTGTTACCTTTTTTCGTTCTGTTCCAAACTCCAGGATCCGTTATATTGCTTTCCATGGCTTCCCATGGCCATCGTTCACCCTGATTAGTTCCTCCACAAACATAACAGTTAGTTACATTTAATGATTTAGCAATATTTTCAGCCAAGTTTATAAATAGGTTTTTGGCAACTGTTGGAATTTCATATTTTACTCCCGTCTCGATTTCATGATAAAATGAGTTGAATAACAGTCGATGCTGGATTGATTCTTTTGTTTTTCCTATTTTTTTTACATTAAGGACTACTCCTGGGTCCTCTCCTGCCCCATACATTTTAAGTCCCAATTTGACCTCTTGTTTTTCCCGTTCAGCAGGATTTAAAATTGTTATATTAACAGGATTACAAGTAGGGGCCTCACAGGGTGAGGATGTGTGGCCCTTTTCAATTTTTGTTTTTAAGTTAGTTCCCGCATAATGGTCGGGCCATCCCCATGAGGGAGTCGTACTCCAACATGCACATCCCCATCCATTAGGTGAACAATAATGATCACTTTTTTCAAGAGACGGATGAAGGGAATAGCAACTACTAGGCGTAGGACCTGAGTTCGATCCTATACATATATATTTTTCACATTCCCTATAATATGTTCTCCAACTCATATCTCCACAGTTTGAATACCAATCGTCATCGATTGCATCACATGCATCAAAGATTATAGACATGGGCTTATCCAAATTAGCCGTTGTCTGACTTTTTCCAAGTAATCTGCCTTGGTCTGAGTTTGTCTTTATTTCTATCCAATAAGGAAGTTCCTTCGGATCATAGCATACAACTTTGTCGTTTTCCTTGCATAAAGCATACTGGGTTTGGTTAAAAATGCAGCTTTCCAACCTTTGACCTTTACATAGCAGGTCAAGGGAGGTGCTCCTGCCCCTTTACTCTGCTCTCGTGAGACCTCACTTGGAGTATTGTGTGCAGTTCTGGTGTCCTCAACATAAAAAGGACATGGAACTGTTAGAACAAGTGCAGAGGAGGGCCACGAGGATGATCAGGGGACTGGAGCACCTCCCGTATGAAGATAGGCTGAGAAAACTGGGGCTGTTCAGCCTGGAGAAGAGAAGGCTGCGTGGAGACCTCATAGCAGCCTTCCAATACCTGAAGGGGGCCTATAGGGATGCTGGGGAGGGACTCTTCATTAGGGATTGTGGTGAGAGGACAAGGGGTAATGGGTTTAAACTTAAACAGGGGAAGTTTAGATTGGATCTGAGGAAGAAATTCTTTACTGTGAGGGTGGTGAGGCCCTGGAATGGGTTGCCCAGGGAGGTTGTGGATGCTTCATCCCTGGCGGCATTCAAGGTGGGGTTGGACATAGCCTTGGATGGCATGGTTTAGTGGGAGGTGTCCCTGCCCATGGCAGGGGGGTTGGAACTCGATGATCTTGAGGTCCTTTCCAACCCTAACTATTCTATGATTCTATGATTCTATGGTGTGATAGACCGAGGTCTGGGAACTGACCTTTCCTTTCCTGGTAGTTTCCACACACTGACTGCAGTTATGTGCCATTATCAAAGTCAGGAGATTCCCCCCAAGTATAATCAAAAGAGGTCCGGACAGGGCCATGGTATTCGGCAGTCACAGCCCAAAGGGGTTGCAGCCCTTGGCAGACTTCTACAGCCGCAATACCGGTTCCCACTCCGGTCTTGCCCTCTTCCCTTTAAGTATTGGGCGACTCCTTAGATCAATTTGGGTCCAAGGTTGGGGCTCCTCAAACCCTTTAGTTGCTTATCCTATTTATACGCTATGTTCCATGGTTCAGTTCAATTTCTGATTCACAATTTAGAAATTTTAACTCTCCTTTTATTCTGTTATTTGATATTTTTGCTGGGCCTTTTTCCATGCAAACTCTTTAGCGCATTTGGCCAAGACTCGATACCAATCGTTCTCAAATATTTCCCGCATTTCAGGTAAAAGTAATTCCCAGCCGCAAAACAGTTTAAGAATTTTGACCTGTCTTATTTGTTCCCTTGTAGGGAGTGAATTAGGGTTTCTGCACTTTTTGCAGCATGGTTGTTTGTTAAACGACACACAAGACCATTTTTGGTTACAATTCCAGCATCTACAGACTATCCAAAATAGATGACCCGAATCAGGGTGTTTAATGCATGGGATTTCAGGTGGGATTATTGATCTAGGAAATTCCGGTATTTCTTTTTCTAAATCGCAGGCCAAGGGAAAAATCCTGGGGACTCCCGTGATCTTATAACAGCCTGCTCCCCCTGTTAGTTGAGGTATCCTTTCTTCCCTCCAAGGAATAAAGTATACCTGTCTCACTTTACATTCCTGTGGTATTTGGAACCACGTATAAAGACTTTCTTTAACTTCAATTGACATAAATTAATTCAGACAGAATTTGTCTGCTTTAAAGGAAACTGTCCGTGGGTCCAGTCTTCTTTTCGCTGTTCGGATTTTCAAGTTCGTCTTATGATTAGCTTAGTCTCTCCTGGTTCCGACGTTACCTTCCACTCCTTTATTGGACCCTTGACTCGCGATATGTGGGTCCACCCTTTTTCTGCAGTTCGGACAGCGGTGTCTGTGGTTAACAAAACAAGAAAAGGTCCCTCCCAAAGAGGGGATAAAGTTTCTTCTTTCCACGTTTTTATCAGCACCCTGTCCCCAGGCTTCAACTGATGGATTGCAAATCCCAGGGGTGGTGTTTGAGCTAACATTCCTATTTCCCTTAATTCTCTCAACCTTTTTCCCAAAATAATTATATATTTTTGAATATCAAGATCTTCTACTATATTATTTCCAAGTGGCATCCCCTGAGAGTAGGGCATGCCATATAGCATTTCATAGGGCGATAATCCAGTCTCACTATGGGGTTTGGTTCTTATATTTAGAAGTGCCAATGATAGACATTTTGTCCAAGGCATCTGTGTTTCAATCATTAATTTGGCCAGTTGTTGCTTTATTGTTTGATTCATTCTCTCTACTTTTCCCGAGCTTTGTGGTTGCCATGGAGTGTGGTATTCCCACCTGATACCTAAAGATTGACATAGCAGCTTTATTATTTTGGAAGTAAAATGTGTGCCTTGGTCAGAATCAATGTACTGGATTATCCCATATCTAGGTATTAAGCGTTGCAATAAAATTTTTACTACCATTTGTGCTGTGGCTCGTGCAACAGGGTAGGCTTCTACCCATTGTGTTAAATGATCTACTATTACCAATAGATATTTCAACCTTCCGACTTTAGGGAGTTCAGTAAAATCAACTTGTATTCTCTCAAAAGGTCTATAAGCTGTTTTTCTCCCTCCTGTTGCCACTTGTCGGAACACTTTCTTGTTTACCTTCTGACAAGTCAAGCAGCCTTGTGTAATCTGTTTAGCTATCTCAAAGATTCCAATACAGCCAAATTGTTTAAGAAAATGATCACTTAATGCTCTTGTACCCCAATGTGTTTGTACATGTAAACGTTCCAAAATTTGTCTATTATAAGCCTTTGGCAACATTTCTCTGCCATCGGGCAGTGTCCATTTTCCTTGCTCGAATTTTGCCCCTATTTTCTCAAGTTTTGTTATTTCCTCGGCGGTATACTTCTTCTCCCTTTCCCGTTTCTCCTCACTTGTATCTCCTGTTGTTTGTATTACATTAACCCGAACGACCTGAGCCCTCAAAGCTGCCTCCTGGGCTTCTTTATCTGCTAGATTGTTTCCCCTAGTCTGATAATCTAACCCCTTTTGATGTCCTCTAACATGTACTACCGCTATCTCTTTTGGCTCTCTTAACACTCTTAAAATTTTTATTATTAATTCTTGATGTATTAGATTCTTCCCCTGGGTATTAATTAGGCCTCTTTCTTCCCATATTTTTCCAAAAGTGTGGGCCACTCCAAATGCATACTTAGAACCTGTAAATATTGTTCCGCTTTTTCCCTTTAATAATTCTAAAGCTCTATATAGAGCATATAACTCACAAGCTTGGGCTGACCATACTGGACTCAAAGGTCCTGATTCCACAATCTTTAAGTCCTTATTTATTATTGCATACCCTGATTTTCTTCTTCCTTCTATTATTCGGGAAGATCCATCAACAAACAGTTTTTCTCCTTTTTCTAATTCAGTGTCCCTTAAATCCGGCCTCACCTTAGTTTGGACTTTGATTACTTCTAAGCAATCGTGTTGTAACCTTTCTGACGGTTCTCCAAACAAAAATTGTGCTGGGCTTTGAGCAGAGGTAATTTTTAGCTCTAAATTAGGAGAGTCAATCAATATGATTTCATACTTCAAAATTCTGCTCTCCGTTAACCATTTTTCAGCTTTTTGTTGGAGAACGCCTCTAACATTGTGTGGGGTATATACCTTCAAAGGAGCACTAAAGGTAATTTTTCTGGCTTCTTCTATTAATAGTGCAGTAGCAACCAAGGCTTGGAGACAGGCAGGCCATCCTCTACTCACTGGATCAAGTAATTTAGACAAATATCCTATGTTTTTTTTTATCCCTGCCCAATCTTGAGTGAGGACTCCATATGCTGTTTGACTAGATGTATTTACAAACAGATAAAAAGGTTTTTCCGAATCTGGAAGACTTAACACAGGCGCTTCCACAAGTGTTCTCTTAATTTTTTCAAACTTCATGTCATCTTCCACATGCCACTTAAACTGGTTATTAGTCAATTTTTCATATAGAAATTTTACCTTTTCACTATAGCCTTCAAGCCATGGTCTGCAATATCCTAATAATCCCAGTACTTGCCTAATTTCCTTTTTAGTTTTTGGGGGTCTCAGAGCTAGAATCCCAGACACCCTGTCAGGATCCAACTTCTTCCTTCCTTTACACAACCAATGTCCTAAATATTTTACTTCTTGTTCTGTAAACTGCAATTTTGACCTGGACACCTTTAATCCCTTTTCCCCTAAAAAGTTTAGTAATTTAATAGTGGCCTTTCGGGTCTCCCCTTCAGTTTCTCCTGCTATTAGTAGGTCATCTACATATTGTAATAATTTTACTTCCCTGGGCAAGGTGAAATCTTGTAAGATTTTTTCCAATGTTTGTCCAAACAAATTAGGTGACTCTGTAAACCCCTGTGGTAGCACAGTCCATCTCAGTTGTTGTTTTCGCCCTGTCTCAGGGTCCTCCCATTCAAAGGCAAAATAATCTCTAGATCCTTCTGTTACGTTAAAAGGGGGAAAATAAACCCCTTGTTTTGTTCTCCAATATGTAACTATCAGTCCGGCCGCGTTCGCTATTTTGAACCTTACTGATCCGGATTCACTCATAGTGGGAAACAAACCCCTTGCTTTATTAGAGGAAGGACAGGAAATGGCTCCAATATGCAACTACCAGTCCGGCCGCGTTCGCTATTTCGAACCTTACTGATCCGGATTCACCGATAGTGTACCACACTGTCCAGTCCAATCAGCTGCAACTATCAGTCCGGCCGCGTTCGCTATTTCGAACCTTACTGATCCGGATTCACCGATAGTGCACCACAGCGGGAAATGGGGTTGTATTCAGTGAGAAAATTAGTTTATTGACACAATAGACACAGGTTTTTATGGATTGCCGGTGATAGAGACTGTCTGCAAAAGCACGTGCATATAATAGCTACATGAATACAAGCGCTTGATAAAGTTGACACAGCTTAGCTCTAAAAGATACAGGTGACAAATAAGAATAACTCTATAGAGATTCTAAGTTTTTCCTAGGAAAGCACTGGATACAGTGCAAGTCTTACCCACAGGCGTCCCTATGGGGGGGAAGAGAGATCCAGCCCGTCGACCGGTCCCAGGAGTCGGTTGATGTTATCTTCCTTAACTCGTCCACGATGGTATCTTCCCTAAAATCCCCCTTTCTCTTGGGCTATTTTATATTATTTTTACCTTCAAGGTGGAGCTTGAGTGACTCTAGTCATACATACCTTTATTACCATTGGTGAAAATTTCTCTCGCCTCGATTTAAAGGTATATGAGACTAAAAATTCAGAGAGCATGCTCAGAGAGAGGTGGTCTTATTTCGGAGGGGGGTCGCACTGGAGAGGGGTGTGTATTTTAGTATTATAATGAAGCAAAGTTCACACTAGGACGGTATTTTGTCAAAAAGATGACAGGCCGCTGGCTCAGGGTGGCAGGTATGCAGTTTATCAGTTTCTTGTACCACCTAGTTCCCGTTTTATCTGCTGAAGTTAGGACAGAGCATACCCGCGAAATCTCCACCTCGCTGTATCCTCCGCCTGTTACGGGAACCGCTGTGGAGTGCACATTCCTGGCATACCAGGTACGGCTGCATCTCGCCCTGAGAGGCCCTGAAAGTCCATTTTCTCTTATGTGTGGACAATGCTGCATTTTTAATATAGATTTAATTCCCAATTATCCCAAATTTCCTAATTATTCCACGTAATCCACCCCGTGACTATAGTCACTCAAGCTTCACAATATTTAGAAGGAAGTTGGAACGTCCCATACACCTTTTGAGTGAAGATTGCTAAGGACATATACATCCTGTGGGGATGCTAAATTAGTTAAGCGTTTTAACATAATCCAAAGTCTAATATACAAAGCAATTGTCAAGACAAATCCTAATACAGTAAGTATTAACAAAATGACAACAGGGTGAAGCATCCTATTCAGAATTCCTGTGGCAGTTGGTGACCATCCAAAGAGAGTGTCCCACCATTTAGGCTCTGCATCTTTCTGGACTCTTTCCAACACCTGATGAACTTCTTCGGTATCATGGTGGACAGTGATCAGAGTTCTTTGTCCTCTTTCCTTGGCCTGGGTCAGCAACTGCTTCAAGTCTTCATGGTGTAGCAGCTTCCTCACCAATGTGAGATTCATCCCAATAGGAGTGAATAACAAATCATTATACAGCGTGTATCTTGATCGCAACAATTGTTGAGAAGTAACAGGAGCTGAATAATTGAAGTCGCACCCAATAATGTTAGTAAAGTTACAAATGCAAAGGTTAGTGTGATCAATAATATTCATAGTAACATCATCTATTAATATAGAATTACAAAGAGTTCTCATACAAGCACATCCTTTTCCAATATATACAAGCATAGTTTCTGGATTTTCATTGGGATGTATTTCAAAATGACAAACATTTTGTTCCGTGTCAAGACAAATGTCTTGTGCTTTGCCATTTATTGATATATTGCGCCCATACTCTATGTTCAATTGGATAGAGCATGGTTTCATTGTGATTCAGTCCTAGCGCAATGATTGGGTATATGGTACGTACCGAAGCATTGCGTATTGTTAGGACGAAAGCAGTGACTTTACTCTCAATGGGGTCATAAGTGAAATTAATCAGGTGTCACCAAGATTGGAATTTTCTTTCAAATTCAATTGCGTTATCCCAGACTACTTTCTGAATTTCAGCGGGTAAGGTACCTGCTTCACCTTCCCTTATAATTGCGGCTGTCATTGGTTGTATCTAGCTGGGCTTGGATACAGCCAAGAGCCAGAGAAACATTGTTTTGGGCGACATCGAGTGTATTTATAATTAGCTGGTGGTCTTTTTCACTCATTCCTTCCCCTTGAGGTAACATATTCAATAAAAACCATTGGTGATTTCCCAAAGCCATAAGAGAAGATTGTAAAGGGTACTTCAATTTAGTCAGGTCTCGGGTCATTGTGGCTAGTTTGTTGGCTAGGATTTCCGCATCTATGCTATTTAAGACTCCTAGCCCCATTCCTAAGATAGATACCAGTTAAATCTCTCTTTGATCGTCTTAAGGGGGTGAAGGTTCGCCCATGTGACCATGTTGACCATTCTGCATACAATGTATCCAGGAATGGTGACCATGTGGGTTAAATTGCAAAGATGTTAATTTGCATCGATTGTTCCACACGTTTGAGGGAGTATGATGGGTTATTTTTAATGACATAAGGCAAAGTACAGCCCTACGTTGTCTTATGCCCAGAGGCAGGTTGCAAAGACTGGCTGGACCAAAGTAAAGTTGGACCAACAATCCCATCTCTCCACAGTACAGATTTTTATTTGTTATTTCTATTTTGGTTACGGAACGAATAACTGTACGTCCTACTTTTATTTCTTGTCCCATGTATCATCACTGTTGACAGATTTAAGTCTTTGTTAGAATCTAATTCTACATTTCCCGTGTTTAATCCCATGCTCCCGGTGTGTTTTGCATGAGTCTCAGACCAGAGCCACTGCAGGTCTGTAGAAACATAATATTGATTCAATTCTGCAGTTTACCATTTTTCTAAAACTTAGGTTGGCAAATGATCATGAATGTAAAAAATACTATTGCTATTACGGCTAGGATGAGTGACAAGATTCCTTGGATGCACTCCAGTCCAGTGCAGGCCAGTCCATTTGTCCATGTGCAGTTCATCTAGAATTCCTGTGAACATAAAAGAGAAAACATGCTCGGCCTTTTGACCGACGGGGTTAAAAGAAAGGTGAAAATCCACTGGGTACTAATCTAGTGTACCTTTCCTGAACAGTCTTTGGTTTCCTGTGCATAGGGATTTTTAGGAGTAATTAGTACCATGGGTACTTGAGGCATTTTTACCAACACCAGTTGTCCTCACAAGGAGGAAAATCATGAAAAACATATCCTTAACATCAATTTCGGCAATATTTGGGACTGCTGCAGTTAGAGGTGTAGTATTGGTGTTTAACTGTTGATAATCTACTATGAAATGCCATTGTCCGGTGGGTTTCTTTATAGGCCTCACCAGGGAATTATAAGGTGACTGAATTTGTTTAATGATATCCCTCTTTTCCAATTCCATTACCACCCCGTCAACCCCTGTAAGTGTTGCTGCAGGCAACGGGTTGTCATGAGTTCAGCAGCAGCAGTCATTTTTTTTTTCTCCTTCTTGGTAGCTGGTGCAGTGCTGTGTTTTTGATTTTGGGCCTGGGAACAGCACTGATAACACCAGTGTTTTCAGTTACTGCTTGGTGATGTTTAGGCTGGCCAAGGACTTGCTGAGTCTCATGCTCTGCCAGGGAAGGGGGGAAGCCGGGAGGAAGGAGAGACAGGGCACCTGACTCAGACTAACCAAGGAGATTATTCCATACCACAGCAAGTCATGTCTAGGATGAAAAAACAGAGAGCAGAGACCCGGAAGGGTGGTGGGGGTGCACTGCATGGTCGGGCTTGATATTGGATGGTGAGAAATTGTATTCTTTTCCCTTGTATTTTCTCTTGTCATTATTATTATTGGTGGTAGCAGCAGTGGTCCGTGCCACACCCCAGTCACTAAACTGCTCCCATCTCAACCCATGGGAGCCGCACTCCCCCGACTCTCCCTCCCATCCCTCCAGGAGCGGAGGGAAGAAAGAGTGGCGAGTGAGTGAGAGAGCAGCTGTATGGGTTTATGAAGCTTAAACCACGACACGGGTATTGCCAAATATTGGTAATTTTAGACAGAGGTAAGGGTATGGCTGTTTGTGACAGATTTAACCTCATTGTCAATGCAGAATTTCACCTGCCTCATCCAAATCGTCATTATGGCAAAGCACATACAGATCTACACTAGCAGCACGTATACTACCAGGTGCAGTAGCATGCTGAAAATGCCAGTGGCAGTGAGGGACCAGCCAAAGAAATTTCTTACCAGTGGAGTTCTCCCACCCTCCTTGCGTGCTTTTTATAACACTATCATTGCACCAGAATCTCTCTAGCCTTTGCCATAACATTTTCTAGCAGTCGCTGCAAATTTGCATGTTCTGATATCTGCTTGCAAGTGACAAATCCACATAATACAAGGTGTAGTTTCTTGTTAGCAACTGGCTAGTAAGTATAGGTAGTTTTATAGACAAAATCACAGCCTCCATCAACAGTCGCTCCACAAGCACACATATTTAAGCTGTTACTTTTCAGTTGCCCCCAAGTGATGTTTTGCCTCATTCTGCTTGGGGTATTCACGGTCAGCTCTTATAGCTGAGGCACTGGGTTCTTCCACTCGTCTGTCCAGCTCATGGCGAGACTTGGCAAACTTTGCAGGCAGCCGCCATGGACCTGTAGGTAGGAGGACACAAACATACCCTCTCCCCAAGGTTATCAGTTCTTGAGAAGTAAGACAGGTTACAGTGATTCCTTAAAGCGGAGGCACTCCGATAAAAGGAATGTGAAGCAGCTGCAGAAGCAAACTGCACAGTTAACAGTCAACGAGGTTGCTGTGTCATTAACCATTTTTTCTCTTTCTCTGCCACCCCAATGCTGTTTGGGTGGAGGTTAGCAAAGCTTGTGGTTGCACTACCCCTCTCACTTTTTCAGTTAGCAGTTCATGTTTCAAGTCTTGGATTCACCCCCTAGGTTACCTTAAACACACTAAGCCGGACTGGACTGCTCGGCAGCAGCTACAAACGCCTGCCTGCCCAGCAGCAGCTACAGCTGCCAGCCTGCTGAGCAGCACCACTTTTCTATTAACCCTTTCTTGCCCAAAATGTTAATCTGCTACCTGTTGAAAACTTTTACATGAACCCAATAACAAAAAATACACAGAACACTGTCTGCCCTCAACAGACACACACATGCACACACATTCATGGGATCCCATAAACACACTCCACACAACTACAATATGTGAAACACAAAATGCAGACAATCATTACTTCCACTACACGGTCCCACGTACAGAATGTGGTGCAACGACCCTGTGAAGACAATCAGGAAACCAGCTCCGAGCAGCATCATCGCAGTGCAGGGTGGCAGGTTGAATCTCAGCGGGCGTCCCCGTGCAGGCTCTGCCTCCCCCACATTGCATGAGGCTTGGGCTTTTGTACTGACCAAAATGCACACTCATTCTGATGCAGGTGGCCAGCCTACATCAGAAGAAGTGGCGAGTAGTATCTATAAAGGTCTGCAAGGGTTGGTAGAAACACGGACATACTTATATATACAAACCTCTAGTACATAAATATTACAGAGAGACTATATAAAGCAAGTTATATATGGGGTGAGAGACCTTCCCACCTCGGGTCTCAATCCGGCACATATACCACCAGGAAAGTATGCAATCCATCTGCATCCTCCAGGTTAGGAGCAGGGGCATTTTTAGCTTCCTCTTGTGCACAAGATAAACAAGCACCTAACACTGCACACATCACCTTTTTACCTTTTCCCTCTTTAAGCTTCTGTAAAGCCCAACACTGCTCAATACGTTCTACCACTTTCTCTTCATCCTTCCAAAAGTTTTGGGCCCACTCCTTCCCAGTTGGGGAAGGGGCACAATCATATTTTTGCAGCAGTTTATCCATGGCAATCCTGCCGACTACGCCAATTTAAATGTTACGTTAAAAGGGGGAAAATAAACCCCTTGTTTTGTTCTCCAATATGTAACTCATCAGTCCGGCCGCGTTCGCTATTTCGAACCTTACTGATCCGGAT